>CM074722.1:225541169-226741169 GCA_037306005.1 Rhinophrynus dorsalis
GAGAAAGCTCCAGGATAGGAGAAATAGGGAGCTCTCACAGTAACAGCACATATATTGTCATGTACAGATAATACAGTAGTACTTACATTCCACTTTCACCAGTAAGTAAAACAGTACAAGCCTTATTTCAGTAAGCATTAGCTTCAGGGATTATCCTTAGACCCCTTACAGCCTCTCAAACACACATGGAGGCAAGAGAAGCCCCAGGTTAGCTTTCTAGGTTCCAAACAATTTGGACACTGTCTGTGCTCATTTTTAACCCTTTCAGTTCCATGGGAATTTTCTGTATTCTGCTGGCTGCAGATTTTTGCTAACATTCAGTCTAGGTAGACTTATTTTATCCAGAGTACAAACACACCAAATGTGTATAATGTTCCCTACAAGCATGGCCTGTGCAGATCCCGAGATTTATAAACTAAAATGCACATTCCCCTGGTTATATGGTAAAACTGCCTTTAAAAGGTTGAATATATAAAACTAAATACTCCCTAATAGTAGATTTCCAGCTCACCAAATCAGGAGTCACTTGTCTTGCTACCACAAAGATGGAGAGAGGGAGAGGGAGGAGAGTGTGTGTATGATGGTTTATACTTGCCAATAAATCCATTTGTCTTAGTCCATTGAGGGATGCAGGGACCACAGGGTTATGGAGCTTGCCTATAGGAGGCAGGGCACTTTGAGAAAACTCCTTAGATTTCCTAGCCGCTAATCCCTCCCCTAACAGCTCTACCGTTTAGTTTCCGTTTACCAGAGTCAGAAAGGGAAGAGACACTAAAAACAGAGCGGAAAGGCAACCCTCAATGGACTAAGAGAAAAGGATTTATCAGCAAGTATAACAATCCCCTTTTCTCTGTAATCATTGAGGGACAGTGGGGACAATTCAAAAATAGCAGAAGGGAAGAAAACTAATGAACAATGGCCTCTAGAACTTTGCAGCCCGTAAGGCATCTTGAGATGCAAGAATATTAACTTTGTGAAAATGTGAACACATGACCATGTTGCTGCTTTGTATAGCTGGTCGACAGTACTTGGTTTTTAAAAGACCAGGAAGTATTGATGGACTTTGTTGAATGAGCTGTGATCCTGAAAGGAGCTGGAACAGAATTTAGTCTGCATGCTGGTCTAATAGTCTGCTTAATCCATGCCGCAATAGGTACCACCATACATACTTGTCTGCCCTTCTTAGAGGCTTCTGGAATAATAAAAGCATCAGATGTCCTAAATGATTTTGTAACTTGGACATAATTATGTAGCCACGTTCAATATATGAAGGGATTCCTCTTTTTGGTTAGACTGGTAAGGACACCACAAAGGGAGAACCACTTCCCGATTTACGTGGATGGCTGAAACCACTTTTGGTTGAACAGTTCTTAAAACAACTTCATCTTTATGAAGGCAATGCACACACAACAGTGAGCTTAGTTCTGAAACTCTTCTCACCGATACAACTGCAGTGAGAAACACTGTTTTGAAGGTCAGATCTTTAATAGATGCTAATGAGAATTGTTAAAGGGATAGTAATACTTAAAATGTAAAAAAAAAATATGTTGTAGAGTTTATCCCCCTGAGTAAAACAAGAGTACTCCCACTGCTGAAAGGTGTTTCATTCAAAAGTTATTAATTTTCAAAGTTGAATTTTTTAGGTGCAATATCACAGTGGCCTGAAATTGTACAGTGGCACTGTTGCTACACCATCCTATGGAGATTTATAGTCAACTGACCTGAGCTGTCCATAGGATCGTGTAGCAACAGCGCCACTGCACAATTTCAGGCCACTGTGATATTGCACCTAAAAAATTCAACTTTGAAAATTAATAACTTTTGAATGAAACACCTTTCAGCAGTGGGAGTACCCTTGTTTTACTCAGGGGGATAAACCCTACAACATATATTTTTTTTACATTTTAAGTATTACTATCCCTTTAAAATGGAGAAAACTAAAGAACCTCTTGTACCAAGAGTAAGTTCAGTGGAGGAATAGGGTCTCTGTACTGAGGAACTATTCTGTTTACATGCTGAAGAAAAGTTTGAATTTCAGAGATTTTTTTTTTTTTTTTTTTTTTTTTTTTAAGAACTGGATCATGCTGAAACTTACTCTTTGACAGAGTTAACTCTTAGACACTTACCTAGGCTTTGCAAAATCTCTAGTAATGAAGGGAGATGGAAATAAGTGTTCTAGACCCTTGTTAGACCCTTCTAAATACGATTATATATTTTGGCAGACAAAGGTCTGCGGGGTCTGGGTACCCTCTCTCTCAAACCTTTATTGCTTGAGAGATATGCGCCTGTAAAGTTTCCCTTTTCCTGTTGTCAGGTGTAAAGTTGACAGCAGGAGATTTGAGTTGGCCGTCTCGAGGAGGCTCTTCCACAGAGCCAAAATCTCGTTATTTAAAAAGAGCTACTTCATTGGAACAGTCTACAAAGTGTGCTTGCAAACCAGGCCCACTTTGTAGACCTTTCCAATTAAATAATTCTTTTTAAATAAAGAAATTTCGGCTCTGCTGCAGTGCCGCCGGCTGGTCCCTGGCCCAGGACCTCCTGATGTCAGCACTGTGCTGACATCAGGAGAAGGGGAGGGAGGGAGGAACTTTACATGCAAATATCCCTCAGACCATAGAGGTTTGAGAGATGGAATTTGTGCAACATTTATTTTTTTTAACCTCTATAAAACAAAAATATTTTGGTGACATTAGTGTCCCTTTAAAGGGGAACATTTAAAAGTGAGCAAGGGTTGTAAGGTAAAAAGTAACGTTAGTGCCGTTTCTGTTTTTACTTGCCCGACAGTGGAGATGTCAAGTCTTCTAAACGGGCACTTCCACAATGTGCGGCACACAGTAAGTGAGGCACGCCTTCTCAGGAATTACCACCTCCCTCCCAGCTGCCCTAGGGAGCGGGTTCGCGCTTCCCTGCATAGCTGTCTTTCTGCAAGTAAAATAAAAACAAAAAACGATGCTAATACTTTTTGCCTTACAACCCTTACTCTTTTTTTTTGTGTGAATGGTCCCCTTTAACCATTTGAGTACCACAGGGGTGCCAAACATATGGACTTTCAAAGGGTTACACTAGAACATGCTCCTACCACCTGTCTCAGAATTCTAGTTGCACTTTTTAAATGTTATCCCATCAGAATAAACTGTGCATACCATTAAGATTCTGTTTATTATACTCAAAATATGGTTAAAAGAAGAACATCCAAAAATAGCATCCTGTCTTACTTCTTCCAGTTTGTCACCATCTCTATCCTCAGCTGGATCTGTGTCCTGTTCATCCTTTAGTGCCTTGAGAAATTCACTTTTCCTGTCAGGGACACGCCGAGTCATTCTTGTGAGCCGTGAGATGCTAAGCTCCAGTGGTGGTGTAACACTGGATGAGCCCTGTAACAGATAAAAAGTACATGTCTACGACTCTTGACAAGTTATATACCTCCCAAATGATGAAATAAAAACTATACTGTACATCATGTAGGGAACATTAAATGTGTGATTTAAAAAATTCTATATAATTTAGGCAAATGGCATATTATGGAGGAATAAAACTGGAATTCTGTAGTTACACAGTCTGTAGGCCACATTTATGCAAATGATCAGATGAAGCAGAGACTTACACCACAATATATGTCTGTAAACAAAAACAAACAAACTGGGAGGAGATTGTTTGCACCTTACCTCTTTGGGTGAGGAAAATAGAGGTGCTGGGGCTTGTACTACTGGTTTTGAGGCCAACACAGGGCTGGTGAAGGCAGAGTCTCTGTTGGAAAAAAACCAGCCAGTTTTGGATTCACGGCAATTGGACTTCCAGGGACCAGACTGCAATAGAGATATATACAGATCTCACTACTGGGTAGCTCTGCACTGTATTTCTGTGATGTGTTTTGTGGTGTTATAGGAGTCATTGGAAGGAGGAATTTACACTACTTAAAGCGGAACTACCACCTGAACACAACTTTAGCTTAACTAACGCCCTATCTGGCGACTAGCTGCTTAGCAGCGCTAGTCACCAGAATTATTACCTTGACAAATAGATTTAGCTTTTCTTCCCGGGCTGACAGCATCACGGAATACAGACATCTTGCCATGACGACGTCCGCGCGCCTGTGCTGTCAGTCCCTTCTGGAGCCAGACAGCTCCTAGCAACACCTCCTAGACCCGGCTGGGACTGATTGCGCAGACATCATTATGGCAAGATGTCCCCGTTCCATGATGCTGTCAGCTCGGGAAGAAAGGCTAAATCTATTTGTCAAGGTAATAATTCTGGAGACTGGCACTACTAAGCAGCTAGTCGCCAGATGAGGAGTTATTTAAGCTAAAGTTGTGTTCGGGTGGCAGTTCCGCTTTAAATAGTTTACATATGCTGCATTTACAAGATATTTCTATGTATGTCCATAATTTTTTTTTATCCTACTGCACAAACCTTGATTGTAGAGGCTGCTGGTTTAGGGACCAAATTTTTATACACAATTGGTCCAGATGGGTTGGTCTTATTGCCACCATTAGAAAGATGAGGTACTGGAGATGCAAATGCAGCTGAAAAGGCAGAGGGATCCTCTTTTGAGATCTTTTTGATGACCAGCATCTTGAGGGGCTGCTTGGCACTGGGAGGGTTTTCTATAAATGTACAAGAGAAAACATTAAAATGCTGTGTCCCCTTTTTCACCAAAATTATTAGGACCAATAGTGACCATCACATTACAAGCACATACCAAAATATTAATTGCGGTGCTTAAAGATGGACTAGTATTGAGTACAGGTTCATAATTTCTTTATACATTGTTACACTGAATGTCCAGTGGTAGAAGAGGACAGTTATGTTAAAGGATCAACATTTAGGGCATTATGATCAAAAGAATAGTGAAGTAATTCTGGGGCAAACCAACTACACGCCACAACAAAAATATGCATTTCCAAAGGCAGGATGCTGGAAGCCTCTTTCACCTCAAAAGGTTAAAAGAGCCATGTATCAGGATGAAGGATGTCTTTTCTCCACAAAAAATATTTGAATAAATTGAATGTACAGGAGGAGAAGCGGCAAATGAAGTTTAAAATAAATGTGAACTATGCATATGAATTGCAGAATCAAGCATGCTACCTGTACAGTAAATGGGAAACTACTTGGGGAAATCCTTGATAAAAGAATTGGGAGTACTTATTACAGCAAGGACAATAACAATGTGCTTTTTTTTTTTTTTATTATTTGGGAGGCTGTGTTTTTAGATACCGACTTCTAGATCATTAACCCCTTAACGACCAGCCGATCAGTGTGGTGCGGTCGGTCAAGGACCACAAAGCTTTTTTTTTTTTTTTTGCTCCTTCCGGTTCCACACTCCCCGAACGGTGTGCAGCCATGGGGGGAGCCCGGAATTCCATAACGGTCATAATACATCATGGGTCGTTAACTCAAATCGATCCATGGCGTACTAGGACCATCAAGGGTCGTTAAGGGGTTAACAAACAAGTTAAAAACATTGGGCCCACGGCTGAACGCTGTGGCACACCACTTACAACTTTAGACCAACCTGAAAAGGTTCCATCTACAACACTGTGCCATCTAGCATTTAACCAGTTCTACATTCATGCACAGATATCACCTCACAAAACAAATGCCTTTTAATGTATGCATTTAGGCACATACCCAAACTCTTTTGCAATTCAAGTATACCATATCAACAGCAATTCCCTTGTCCAAATTAAATTTTATGAAAGGGTAAGTAGTAATTAAATTAGTTTGACATGATCTATTCTTCATAAAACCATGCTGTCTCTACTAATAATATTGTTTGTCTTCACACAGACCTGAATACTGTCAGTTAGTAACTTCTAATCTTACCCACTATGGAAGTTAGGCTCATAGGTCTATGTTTTTTTTTTTTTATTATTTAGATCTTGCCCCACCCCTTTTGAATAATGGTACTACATCTCCTTTCCTCTAATCAGAAAGCAACCTGCCTAATGAAGATGAATCAAAAGTTATTAATATATGGTCTTACTATTACTGAACTAAGTCCCTTCAGTATCCTTGGGTGTATGCAGTCAGGTCTAGGCGTTTTATTCACCATAATCTTTTCCAGTCTCTTTCATAGAATCCATTCACACAGAACACTGGCCATTAAGATGCTTTGACTAGATTAACAGGAGTTTATTATTAGGAGACATTAATTTTCCTTCAAAGACAGGGAAAGACGGAGTAAGAATACACTATGTATGTACCAGTAATTGCAAAGTTCCAAGTGTGTGCATAACTCTGTCTGAATATGCCTGGAACTGAAATACACCAACTGGAGAGCCAAATCACCATCACCTGTTTTATTAGGTGTGTTTAAATCTGCAGGTATTATATTAAGTCTGGAACATATGGGATGTTGAAACAATGGGTGATGTATAAAAGCAGTCTTTAATAACTGCTTAACATACTTTTTTAGCAGGTGCATCTATTACTTTATTACTACTCCACAAAACCTGGCTTATATATAGCCAGATTTTGTTATTTATTAACTACTCCCTATTACAATCTACTCTTGCCTTTATTTTTTAATGTAATGTAAGTTCGCAAATGGTACGGGGGGGGGGAGGGGGGGGGGGAGTCTCAAAATGCAGTTTAACCACTGTATGCATTAACTGTGTCCCCCTCACCTTCAACATTGTCTATTGGAATATACAAGCAACATCAACCTGGGTGACCAAGGAGAGGAGCTCTTAATAAAACGGCTCTTCACATACCAGCTTGTTGGCCCTAACTTCTCCTTGGTCACACATATTGATAAGATTATTTATATTATAAACACGCAAACTCTCCATCATATGATTAGTAATGTCAAGGAATCGGATCTGAAAATTCTCTGCATACCCCAAACTCCTGTAGGTGTCCCAGTCTGTTTGCTTTGAATAATCTGCTTGCCGGTCTCGGGATTTAATAATGGCTGCAAAAAAAAACAAAAAAAACCCCCACACATTTTAATCGTGATATAATATACACAAGCATGTATTCTCTTACATTACTCAATTACAAATTATATGCTCCTGTATGAAATTTTACTTTAACTCCTCAAGGACCAGAGATCGTAGGGTTGGATTGCAGTTAAGGACCTCATAGAGGACTTCAGCACACCGGCACAGTGACTGATTATGTGTACCGGCGCCCAAAACAGGGGTAAGAGAGAATGCTCCGGTCTTGGATCGGTCAATTTCAGACCCAGCTAGTGCTTACAGTAAGCACAAAATACATGACGTACCAGGACTGTCACTGTTCTCTTAGGCAATGAAACAGGTGACTGTCCTGATAAGTCACTGGCCCTTAAGGGGTTAAAAGACTAAACTATTTTAAGGACACTGGTTTTACAGTGGCCAATATTTTTAAGGGAAAAAAAAAAAAAAAAAAAAAAAAGTTGCTTGCATAAGTATTCAACCCCTGTGCTATGGAATCTCCCAGCTTACACAAATAAAAAGTTGCCAGTTACCTTTCCATTGGCCTCCACCTGTTAACTATTAAAAGATGCTCTCACATTTTCACGATAAAACCCTTACTGTTGAATCATTATCACACTGTGGATCTGAAGGAAAACAAAGATCAAAGAGCATTCTACAGAAGTAATAGATAAAGTAATACAAATGCAAAGATTAGGAAAACGGTACAAAATTATACCCAAGTGTTAGGATATTCCAGTGAGCACAGCAGGCTCAATTATGAAGAAGTGAAAGATACATCATATCACCCAGGCACTGGCAAGAAAAGACCATCCCTCAAAACTAAACAAGACTACTTGTGAGAAGTCAGATGTCATCAATCACTTTGAAGGAGCTACAGAGTTCAGTGGATGGGAAAGGAGCAATGGTTACCAATCAAGAGCTCTGCGTAACACCAGCTTGTATGGGAGGGTGGCGAGAAAGAAGCAGTTACTCAAAAATATCATCTGAAAGCACATGTGGAGTTTGCAGCTGTGGAACAGTCAGGCTTTCTGGCAATGTGAGAAAGGTGTTGTGGTCAGATGACACAGTTTTCTGGCCAAAATGTTATGTGCTGGTGTGGCACAAACCAGCACCGCCCATGCTTCAAAACATTATTCCTTCAGCAAAATATGGTGGCGGAAGCATCTTGCTGACGGGATTCTTCCCATCAGCAGGGACAGGGCATTTTGTTAAAATTCAAGGGGAAATGGATGAAGCACAATAAAGGAAAATAGTTCAAAAGAACCTGCTTATCACTTACACACCATGTGCAACACACACAAAATCCTGATCTCAATCCCACTATGATTCTGTGACACTATATAAAAATTATGGTACACATGTGACATCCAGCCAACCTGGGGCTGGATCTGACAAGAATGGTGCAAAATCACGCCAACATCTTGTGCTGGTACATACTTACAACAAAATAAAACTGTTACTGCAGAGAAAGGTAGCACTACCAAATAATAGTGTGGGGGGTTGAATACTCACTCAGGCAACATATTTCCATATCTCTAGTACTTTAATAAATAAAACTATCATGAAGATGCTTTGATAAATACTGACCTCAAACCATCTCACATTTGGATTTGCCCCCCCTCCCCTCCGGCTAACATTGTCACCAGCAATGTCCCAGAAGAACATGTTTGGTGTTTGCTTACACTGCATATGGACAGATATGGGTCTTGCCTTCTATCTTGCCCTTAGAGCAGAATGATAAGTTGGGTACCCTCAGTATGTGGTTAAGACAAATGTTGCAATATGCTATACTATTCATTCTGGGAATTTTGGGACAGAAGTGTTGTTGCAAACACTTGGCCCAAGGTGAGTTTCCATTTAAAGTGAAAATTCAAGTTAAAAGATACTTCACTTATATTTCAGCCTCCAGACCCCCTTGATATAACATAAACGTTAGAGCACCAAGCTGTAAATAAGTCAGTTCAGTCCTCAACATACAAAGTCTTCCTCTTCAAACTGCAGTTTCTTTCTTTCCGCGTTCTTTTCCTCTCTGGCCTCGGGCGGCTGCTTTTCCTGCATGGAGGTGGTTTTACGAGACAGGGCACTGCCATTCCGATGTCGATGACCTGCATTACCAGCCCCGTTACTGCCACTTCCTCCTCCTCCTCTCTGTATGGTACCATCCAACCCACGGGACACGCCATGCCAGCCAGGTTGAGCTCCAAGGTTAGCGCCTTTCGAGACCCCAGAGTCCACGGAATCATGGCGCAGAAGGGAAGGCTGATGCCAAGAATCTGAAAGAAAACAACCCTCATCAAGCTTTAACAAAATACTTTTCATCGTTAGGAGTACTACACTGGCATTAACATGAACATTTTCAGTCTGATAATTTCCACTTTTAGGTCATTACGTTCTATCAAGTATGCTACATGCTCACAACATGGAGAGGTTTTTTTTGTAAAATGTTTTGTTTGATAGAACGCTTTTTGTGAATACTATCTTTCTCCCAAATTCACATTTATACCAACTTTTTTTTCCCTGTAATCTTGTATGATTGAGCTTCTCAGTTATCAACCTTATTCCTGTGAAATCTTTTTTTTTTTGCTGAATACTTTATGCTTCATATGGACGATCAACAATTTGTTTGTTTATAAATGAGTAGTAACCTCAGGTAATCTTTTTATTATATCTATGATAGAGCTAGTACTTTTTAGATGGGTTTACTATCCCTATAACTGTATAATGTACAGCTACCATGCAGCAGAAAAGGCTGGAGGGAGACTGTGCGCTCTCTCTCTAGTCTCATTTACAGCATAAAGAGCACTCAAGTGTTTTGTAATATGTATAAATAAATGCACTTTAAGTACTACACATGGAAAATATTCATGTCTACAGTACAGTTTTGTGTATTACATTTGGGGCCTTTTCAGCAAACAGAATCAGGAGCAGTTTAAATAAAACTGCACTATAATGGACAAATGAAAAAGCACAATGACAAAAGCAGGACTTTTAACCTCTGGAATGTTACAACAAGGTCTACTTCTGGACCATGAATGGTGGAGATAGTTGATTTGTGAGCATCTGAGTACATGAGAATTAGCGAAGCGTCAGACTAGAAGGCCACACGCCTGGTCTGATACCGTCAGTTGATGTAAGCCACTGCCATTGCATTGTCTGACTGGATGCACTCCAGGGATTGCTGGAGGAATAAACAAATGCTGTAGGGATACATGAATCACAGAACATTTATGGACAGAGCGTTCACTGCCCTCGTCCAAAGATGCTGTGCCATGTGGTGAAAGATGGCACCAGAGCACATCAACATGTCCTTTCCAAGGACAGAGGTGGTCGCTGAAGCCACCAAAGATGGTCTGCCTTTGTCCTGTCGGACAGAGACATGACACAGGAAAAGCGAAGCTGTTGCCGGGACCAAAGCCTGAGAAAGTCCAGCTGCAGCTCCAGCATAAGAAATTAAGCAAGGTTTTTTTTGTGTTTGGAGGTGACTTTAGCCTGCCTCTAAACCTGGTTTAAGACTCTCTCTTGGCAGATCTCTATTATTCACACCTAAGGCGGATCAGATTGTTCTTCTCAGACCTCCATTAAGCTGATACCTGGAGAGCACTCTCTCTTACTCTATGATATTATACAATGTATTATTCAGTACACCAGTCCTATTCAAGAATAGATTATTTGTGGCCCACCACTCATTACCTTAGCAAAAATTGGTCTGATCATGCCTGTTCTCCCAAAACTTTTGCATAGCTTGATCTATACACAACCCTCCCTCTGAGGCTGAACGAGAGGCTCTTAGATAACCCTGAACTATTCTCCCAGGTTTGAGCAGAACTTACTTTGTACTTCTCTGCTACCCATTTCGGAAACCTCTACACCTGTCATTTGGAAAGTCCACAAACATGTTATTTGTGGAATACTCATTAAATTAAGAGCAAGCAAAAATAGTCTGCCCTTTAAAAAAAACAAATACAACCCCACCCCTCAAATAAATCATGTTTCTGGTAGCTGTTATCAGTACCCAGGAAAATAAACACGACAGCCAGCTCTCTGAAAGGGATAGTAAATATTTCAAAATAAACAGAGCTCAGTTTAATTTTCATAGTTTTTGGGCCATGTAGAACGTTATTTCAATACTGTCCAAGGTGTAGTTCAAGAGCAATTGAATTATAAAGTATCCCCCACCCACTCCTTATAACCTATTGTAAGCTGCCTCCTCTCAGATGTGGAATCCGGTCATCAGGCCGGACAGCTAGCAGCGAAGGGCAATCTTCTGGATGTGGGCATAAGGAAAACCCTGCCCCCCTTGTTTGAAGGTGGTCAGGTTTTTCCTTGTGCTCACAGAAGATGGTCCCTTGCTGTGATCCATCCAGACTGTCTTGCTGCGTAGCGTTCTGTATGTAAAAGGGAAGGGAGGGGGATATTTTATAATTCAATTACTCTTGAAATACACCTCGGACAGTATTATTATAATGTTATACATGGGCCAAAAACTATAAGGATTAATCAGAGCTCCAAAGCAAATGTTCTGGTGGTCCTAGATTTCATCATGTCCCCTTTAGGTTCCAGCATGGAAGAGGGGAAAGGAAAGAGAAAAAAAAAAAAAAAAAAAATTTGTGGCAGAGGGGTTGATAACAGATGTGTTCTCCTAGTAGAGAGCCTGCAGTAATGTACCTCCAGGGATAGCAGAAATAAGAGAAAGGAAGCAGAGAAGAAGGAATGGGAAGAGGAGTCTTTTACCACAGCCCGAGAACACAGGGAAAGGAAAAAAAAAAAAAAAAGTCACTGACTCTCAAGCCTTCCTGCGTAAAAGCCCTAGAGCACTGGGGAACCTCAGTCTCAAGGCACCACAGTGGTATGGAACAGCCTGGCCACCTAATGTGCTGTTCCATAAGCGTCGGAGCAGACTTGGAGTATTTGAAAGAAATAAGAATGCGGTCATGGTTATGTTTCTGCAACAATCAGCCAGGAATGTTAAGGTGCGGTGGCACACAGAAGTGAAAGGGTCCACATCCCAAATAACCCAAGATAGGGGCCTGTGACCCCCAATGTATAATCCCACAGGACAGACCTTCGATAGTGACCAAAAGAGACCCATACTCATGACCTTGTCCACGTACCTCCACTTCTACAGCAGCTGATGTGGCTGGAAAGAGTCTGCGCCTCAGACTAGTAGCAGCAACCTAACCCCATGGATAATCTGTTCCACAATGGACAGAGTGGGGAAGGGGAAATAAAGCTCTTTTAAACGAGCAGTAATTTTTATTCGTAATGAAACCATGAAGGTTCGGATTATCAAAAATGACATTCTACTGATCATGTTTTGTCAGTGACTCTCTGCACCCTAAGAAATGGGCAAACTGAAATAAATCTGACCACTAGAAGGCTGCAATAAGAGTGTTTGTGGTGCATATAGTGCTGCGTGTATGCGGTTCGAGTAGCACGTTTTGTAGTGCATATAGCATGTGTAGGGTGCGTACCTTTTAATATGACCTACAATATCTTTTTATGAAATGCTAGTGAGCATTTCATACTATTGAATACTTTGCAGTGTATTAAAAAACACAACATATTAAGCATATATCAGTCTTTTAGGATTCCAGTTGCCCATGGGAATTAACCCCTTAACGACGGCCGATCGGCACAGTCAGTTAAGACCAAGGGGCATTTTTTTTTTTTTTTTTTTTTTTTTTTTAATTTCCGCTTCCGGACTCCCTGAACGGCATGCAGCCGCGGGGGGAGCCCGGAATTCCATGACGGTCATAGTATGTCATGGGTCGTTAACTCAGATCAACCGATGACCGTCAAGGGTCGTTAAGGGGTTAAGTCGTTTGAGTGGTATTCACTGCATTGATTGACAGTGGTATGGGTACAATTGCAGCAGTGAAAGTGAAATGTTTGAAAAGCAAAGCGGTATATGCAGTGGAAAGTGCTGATACCTCTGACAATGAAGGGGTAATATAAAAAACAAACAAAAAAAAAAAAACAATGTATTGGGTTCCTTCAGTGCTAGACATCAAACATTCCACTGCATGGATACCCATTTGGCTCTCGTTTAACCCTTTCACTACTGCAAATGTAGGCAAACCTTTGACTGCGCAGGTAATAAAATAATGACTGTAAATATGCAGATTGTTGAGTTATCAGTGTTTACACCTTTCAGTTGCAAAAAGATGTGCAACGCATTGCAAAGCACTGGGTTACACATCTCTCCATCAGGAATCATGAGGGTGTGTGCATGTGAGTGTGTGCTGTAAGATGGGAAACAAAAGGCTGGTCCTTCCCTCTCAGGAAGAGAGAAGTATTGGTGGTGAAAGTTGTAGAGGTCAAGAGAAGTGCCCAATTTTGTAGGAAAGCAAAATTTATGAACCTAGCTCCATCTAACTATGTAACCTCGCCTAGCCATCTGTGTGGCCTCTTCTAGAGCTGGGATTTAGTATAGTGACACTATGGACTGTAAAAATCCCTCCCCGTTAGGAGACAAGTGTATCGTAGACCAATTTTTTTTATCTGTTAATGTTATTGTTAGTTACCAAAGGTTTTCATTGTAGAAAACTGTGAGGTGTATAATGCAGTTACACGGTTTGCCCATACATCTGTCCAGAAAGGCCATCTCCCTGGAGAGCTACATAACAGGAGCAGGGTCTACACCTAGGAACCAAAGGTCTACAGAAATCCATGGATTACCAGATGAGAGGTTTTATGTCAAGTCCGTTGGTAAAGGTGTTACGCACCGGTGTGAGCGTTTACCTCTGTAACATACTGTTAGCTCTTCCAGTCCAAAATGGATACCTGCCCTGAACAACAGAGGGTTATCATTACGATCATACTGTTTTGATTACCCAAGCTCCAATCCTGATCTGTATTTGAAATCTTGCTTTAGCTCTTATTGCCAATTGGATGAAAGGGGTGAGAGGTAGGAACTGGAAGGAATGGGCGATGTCTCACGTGGAATTATTCCCTCATTCCTTTAACACAATTTATAAAGAGATGTATACTGTATGGCTGCATAAGATCCACTGCAGCCCTAGAACTGGCACAAGTAACCTTTAGCTCTCCCCGTGTTGAACTACATGGCACCATCACATCAGCTTGCACTGGCGTGATACAAAGAAAGTCTGCTTTACTGGATTTCTGAATTTCACTTCTAATTTGAAGGTGGAGCCTTCACTTTATCCTGTGGAAGGCACCGCCAAAAACATGTCTGAAGTTCACTCCTAATCATCTAGTGAAACACACTTTTACATTAAGCCAGTAGAAGCTGATAGTGCTGCAGCGGAGCTCCAGCTGATCGGTGGAAGATGCCTAAAATGGAGCAGCGGGGAGTGAGACAAGATGCATGGTTGAAGGCTGGCGTTTTCCCTGAAGACTGACACCATTTCAACATACACCTGTGCATATATTGGAACAAAGGGAAAACAACTGGGGCGATTCCTGGAGTACCGTTTGTTTTATATGCACCTACATGGTACGTGTGGGGGTCAGCCATGTTATTTTATTTGTGAGGTGGATGTTGAGGGAGGGCCAACTCCTTGCAGAGATTTTGACAGCAGGGGCCCAGAGGTCAAGACTTCTTACACCTCTGGAAGACACTCGCAGAAAAATCATCCCAGAGTACCCCAGCCAAGGGAAGAGGATCATTTTCCTGAGTCCTCATAGGAGTATGAAGAATCCATATCCTCATTCCCTCCTCCAGACAATTCTTCATGTTAGAAGCCCCCAGAAACTGAGGAATACATAGATACAGGAGCCAAGGGAGAACAGAATTTAGGACATTGATGACAGAATTGTTTTTACCCAAGCTGAATTTTGGTCAGTGCTGGAGGGCAGAGTAGTAGGGGCCACAGCACAAGAGGGGCAGAGAGATCCTAAATACTCTCTAGGCATTGTAAGTGAGCTGGGGAGGGGGTGTGTGTTAATGACACTCCTGAGCCCTTAGCCTTCAATTTACACCATGCTCTTTAGAATCAGACATACTTGCAATAAAAGTCCCACACTAGTAGAAACTACCAGTAACTATTCCCAGACTAACAGATCACCCAAGAAAGCCCAGAAAATACACTGTCAGGTGAAGGGTCAACATGGAGGGGAGCAAGGAGGGTGCCTCTGCGTAGGATAAGAGCAGTAAAATGACAGCTGTAAAACAGGCAGCCAAATCGGAATAAATCCAGCAAAAAGGGCATTCTGGTAAACGTAGTCTTCAGTTGCTGTTGCCTAGCAACACCTACAAGCCATTCGTGGAACCACCACGGGGCCCCCTGGATACTCACTACATGAACAGACAAAATAGAGCCTTCTCTGACGTTTGTATGTCAAACAGTTGCAGATATAGGTCCCAATGAAGTTCACCCACAGAAATCAATGGAGCAAAGACTGTGGTGGCGCAGGCTCCCATTCTTCAATGGGATGCATAACAAATGTAGGAAAGACACCCAAAAATCCAAAAACCTCCAGGGAACATGTAATGAGAACCTAAAAAAGAAATCCAAGTCAGGGGGAAAAAAAACAACAAAAAACCCAAACTAGAGAAGAGAAAAAAGCAAGGAAAGGGTTATACAGCAGCCATCTTTGCTCCAGATCCAATAAAAATATCCAACATGAGTGCTGGAACCAACAATGACTAAACGGAACCTCTGTATGGAGAGGAACAGGAGTGGGACAGAACATGGACCAAATGGTTACTCACCAGTCTGCTTTCTTAGGGTCCCCACTGCAGGTGAGAGAAAGCAGAGCCCCAAGAGGCTCAGATGGGATGGAAAACTTGGCATCAAGATTCCCTCCACAGGGCTGCAAAGATCCATACAGCACCTGTACACTGGTCAGTTTACTCCAGGAGAAGCACAGAAACTGTAACCTGCCTAACGGCGGAAATGAGACAGCCACATATCTATCAGAAAATGATAAAAAACTAAAACCTAAGTGTCTCCTGTCCATCCAATCTCTTCAAAGGACACATTCATACTGGGCATTGCAAGGAGGGAGAAGGGTTGAGCTGGAGGAGTGGCTGGGAGTCTATACCTATAAGGCACTGTCTCTTGAAATGTGTCCTGCCCTCCAAAACGAGGGACTCAACCCTATGGTACGTGTATTCCACATTGGAAGCGAGAGACAACTGGATACTATGGATTAGCCAGATAAGCAATGCAACCTAAAAAAAAAATCCTTCATCACGCTCACGTGTCATCCGTTCTGAAAATCAGAGAAGCTTAAAGGAGAACACCTCCTAGTAGTAACTATCCACTTACCATACTATGACCAGAAAAACCTAATGGCCCCTATGAATTTTACCTTTCTGCCTTTGTTCAAGAACTTCAGTCAATCCTATATGTATGTCCATGGAAGAGGACATGACACTTGCCAGATTTTTAAACTGAAGCAGGCAGAGTGCATGAGCCTCCTTAATGCTTACAAACAACAATGCACTGTACACCCCATTGGTCTTTAAAAGGTTAAGATTACCACGTGCAGTGTGTGCAAATTGGGTCTTGTGGTCATGCTAGCAACAGTCACATCTGCCTTCATGACGTGACATCCAGGATGAACTGAAGAGGTTCTCTTAACAGAAGGCAAAATTCATAAGGCCAGGAGAATTTAATGTCCATAGTAAGGAAAGTGGGAGTTTATTAGGCGGCGTTACCTTTTCTTTAAAGGGAAAAAGTTAGTGTTATATTACTGAGTTAACTGTTATGGGGTAGGACTGAGTTTTGCAGAGATAAATGCACAATGAAAAAAATTTTTGAGCCCACTGTCTGTTTGCAGAATACACAAGAGACTATCCATATGTGGCTGGATGCAAAACTCAGATAAAAATACGTTTAAAGCAACAGCCATTACACACATACTTTTGAGTCTAATGGGATGCACACCAGCTGGACTAGGAAGGATTCCAACAATAGGAGGGTTCCTGAGTTGAAACATCTCATGAGTGCACTGCAGATAAATCTGTTGGGCCCAGCAGAGGACCTGGTCCAACATTGAAGGGTTTTTCTTCATACTAGTATATGATAACCACCACAGAAGACATAACGGTAACTAATGCAATGGGAGAATACAACAAAAATGGAAACAATTTTTAAAATGGAATGGCAAGACATCAGCTTTCGTGTCTCACCTCCTGGTGTCCTGAGTGGCCCATTGTTGAAGAATCCATCAGAAGAGTTGTGCCTTCTACGACTCACCCCCAAACGACCCTCACCCCTGGGAAGGTGTTCGCCATGTTTCTCAACAACTCCTGCAGAGGACTTAATGGAACAATGTATACATTATAAGAAGATTTTAGTCTTACCTGTTAAATCCTTTTCTCTTCGTCGAGATAGGTTACTGGTAACTTTGGGTAGGCGGTTAGGTGATCAGCCCCTTTAGGTAGGCAGGAACAATTCTGACAAGTGACTTGGGTGAAGCCTACCTCCTCTTCTTAGCTTACAGTTAGCCAATCCCCTTCCAGTAAGATTTGAAAACTAACTATTGACTAAGCAGTAAGAAGGTAAAGGAAGACTCCTGTGAGCATGAACCTGAAAGGACCCCCACGGTCTGCCAAAGGACAGCCAAGCATGGTCCCCTGACAGGGTGGGAAACCAGTCACCTGTATGGACTAAGAGCAGAGGATTTAACAGGTAAGACTAAAATCCTCTTTTCTCTGTCGTCCAACACAGGTTATGGATAGCTTTGGGATGTCCAACCATTAAGTTTCCCAGGGTGGGAAGAAAAGCCAAGGACCAGGCGCAGGCCCTCAAAGTCACCAGAGCACGAACAGCTCAATAACCATAAAGTGTCAACTGACACGGAACAGGGGTAAAAACAGACCCCAGGAATTGTTACACAGAACACTGAACTAGAGCCAACAGGGCTCAAAGGTGAAAGAGTACTGAGAGAATAATGAGATCCTAGACGGGCAAAGCTGCCTCCAGGATCATTCTCCCAAAACGGGCATCAGCCGATGCAAGCACATCCACACGGTAGTGTTTAGAGAAGGTATGCACGAACGACCAAGTGGCCACCTTGCACAACTGACCAGCAGTGGCCTGATTCTTGTAGGCCCAAGAAGCCCCAAAAGACCTTGTAGAATGAGCCGTTACCCTAAAGGGAACAGGCTTCTTCCTAAGTTCGTAAGCCTTACGAATAGTTCACTTAATCCAAGAAGCAATGGTTACCTTGGAAGCAGGATTCCCTGCCCTGAGACCCTCAGGAATGGCAAAGAGTGTCAGACTGCCTCAAAGGCTCAGTGCGATGCACATGGATGTTGTGCGTTGTCTCAAGTTCTAACAGGTGAAGATCCTTCTCCTTGTCAGAAGAAGGGTTAGTGCAGAAAAAAGGAACCACAATCTCCTGATTAATGTAGAACTCAGACACCACCTTCGGGAGAGACTCTTGTGAGGTGCGAAGCACAGCCTTGTCCTTGTGAAACACCAAGAAGGGTGGCCTACAGGACAGGGCATGCATCGCAGCAGCACGGCGAACAGACATGATCGCCAGGAGAAAAGCCATCTTCCACGTCAGCAGACTGAGCAGAATAGTGGCCAAAGACTCAAATGGAGGGCGTTGAAGGATGCCAGAAACCAAGTTAAAGTCCCACTGAGGAGCGGGAGTCAAACACAGGACGGGTATAAGCAATGCCTTGGAAGAAAACCTTGACATCAGGAGTCTCTGAAAGAAAAACAGAGAGAGCAGAAGTCTGAACCTTAAGAGAACTTAGACTGAGACCCTTATCCACACCATCCTGGAGGAAGGAAAGGACCGTAGGAAGATCAAAATCCTGAGACAGGTCACTAGCAGCACACCAAGAGAGAAAGGTAGACCAAACTCGATGGTACCCCTTAGAGGAAACCAGCTTACGGGCACTGAGCATAGAAGCCACCACACCAGAAGAAAAACCATTCTTCAAAATTAAGGATTCAATCTCCATGCCAAAGCCAGACGAACATCCTCCTTCCACAGGAAACCCTGTAAAAGAAAATCCGGACGGAGGGAGGCCAAAGAGGTTCCGCCATAGAGTGGTCCAGAAGCTCCAGAAATCAAGCCTGCCGAGGCCAGAATGACTGGGCAGAGCAACCAGAATGACTGGGCAGTACTCCAGATGCAGTTTCCATATCATCCTGTGCAACAGGGGAATGGGAGGAAAGATGTATGCCAGAGGGAAATTCCACGGGATCAACAAGGCATTCACTGCTAGAGGCAGGGGATCCGCCCAGAGAGTGCAGAACGTTGGAACCTTCCTGTTGTGTCTTGTCACCATCAGGTCAATGCATGGAAGACCTCACTGCTGGACGATGAGGTCGAACACCTCTTGATGCAGTTCCCACTCTCCGCTGTCCACTGTGTGTCGACTGAGGAGGTCTGCCAGAACGTAGTCTACACCAGGAATATGAACTGCGGAAATGGCAGGGACTTGCTCCTCTGACCAGGACAGAATAGCCTTGACCTCTAGCCAAGCCGCAAGACTTCTTGTGCTGCCTTGCTTGTCGATGTAGGCTACTGCTGTGGCGTTGTCCCTCTGTAGTCTGAAAGGGCAACCCTCCAGCTGTCATGTCCAGTGTTGCAGGCCAAGAAATATTGCCCGAAGTTCCAGGACATTGATGGGAAGGAGAGATTCCTCCTGGGACCACTGGTCCTGAGCATTCAAGTGCCCAAGGACCGCTCCCCATCCGGAGAGGCTGGCATCTGTCTTCACTCTTGCAAATAAGCATCCTGAAGATCCAGCGAGACCAGAAATTCCCCAGGGGACATGGCAGTGTAGTGACTCCTGGCGATACTGGGACCTGACAAAGGAGTTGAGATCCTTCAAATCCAAAATGGGACGGCAGCTGCCATCCTTCTTGGAAGCCACAAAGGTTGGACTAGAACCCCAAAACACGTTCCTGAGGAGGAACAGGTTCCAAGACCGCCTTGTCCAGAAAGGCCTGAATGGCTCCGTCGAAAAGATGGCACTTTTTTGCACCCAGAGGAGAGCGACAAGAGAAGATTCGAGAAGGAGGAAGAGAGGTGACCCACTGGTCCTCCACAGAGGCCTCCGAAGCAGAGAGGTAGTGGCGTAACTCGGTCACCTACCTGCGGGTGGGGACCCGGATTCAGCGAATTATGCAGAAAGAGGTTTGGAAGCCTTGGGCTTAGCGGAGGACTTGGACCTCCATTACGGCTTAGGCTTGGATGAGGAGCTTGGAGTCTGAGGCACCGCCTGGGTCGCATGGCGCGAGTCAGCCTGAAAGGGATGAAAAAGCAGATTCCTTTTGACAGACGCCTTCTTCAGCTGGACCACTGGCAGGCGAGTACTCTTCCCTCCAGTGGCTTCACTGATCAGATCCTTGAGATCAGGCCCAGAAAGTGCAAGGCCAGGCGAGCCCTCTTGTAGGCCGTGTCAGCAGACAAGATCTTGAACCAAAGAACATGTCTGGCTACCACAGACATAGTTGGTACCCTGGCTACCATATGTACAACATCAAACAGGGCAGCATAAACATAATGCGGAGCCTCAGATGTTGGCAAGAAGCCGCAACGTCAGCAGTAGGAGGCCCCTGACAGACAGCTGAAGTGAGCTGTTCAGTCCAAACAGCCACAGCTCTATTCACCCACGTCGTAGCAAAAAGCAGGGCGCAGGGCAGAACCAGCCGTCGCAAAAATAGCCTTGAGAGCAGTCTCAAGCTTCTTGTCAGTCCAGTCCTTCAGAGCAGATGCATCAGCCACAGGCAAGGCAGTGGACTTAAAGTCTGGAGACAGGGGCATCCACTTTGGGAGGATGAACCCACTGAGCTAGGATCGCTTCAGAGAACAGATAAAGCTTAGCAAACTTCCTAGAGTCAGACTGTTTTCTGTCTGGAAACTTCTACTCCTCAGACACCAAGCGGTCAAGGGTGGGGTTAGGCGGAAAAGTATGGGTCCTAACAGGCTCCTGGAACACATCGGAGGGATCAGACGACACCTCCTGCACAAAGGGAATGTTCAGGGTGTTCAACACAGCCCTGATCAGGCCTCAGCTGAGGGGACAGGACTAGCCTCAAAGGGATCCCCAAAAAACTGAGAGGAAGGGACAGCAGAACAGTCTCCATTATCGGAATCAGTCAATAATTCCTCTTCAGAGGAATCAGACATCATCAGGTACACCCGGCGGTTTAGGCAGCGAAGATCTGATAGGGGTGGGGGCCTGCCACGAGTAGAAGACCCCCTGCAAGGTGGATGGAAGGAGTTGTAAGGTGGACCAGAGGTCCCTGGTAGTAGCCTTAAAACTCTTGCATCCAAACTGGCTCTAGTGCATGGCTAGGTGTCCCCTGCAGGGGATTCAGGGGCAGCAGCGCATGCGGAGCAAACATAACCTGAGTATTCTCTAAGTAACCCTGAGTGACATGAGGAGCAATGAGCAATGGGGGACACAGACGCCCCAGTATACTTAGTCTTAGGCCTATCCCCAAGGTCTAATGGAATAGACATTTTCACAGAACCAGTCACCCACAAAATAGTGTGTATGATAAATAAAATCCCCCCAGAAAAGCTAAATTAGACTTATCTGGTAGCCTAAGGGTTAAACTGCTGAGGAGAGGCCAAGCCCCGCGTAGGATACTCGATCAGCGAAGGCACAAAATAGCTGCCGCGGCAGGAGCCAATCAGAAGTGAGCGAAGGAAGTGCTCATGTGAATTGTAGTTTCACTGAAAAAGTACCTCAACAGTGCCTGAAGTCCCCCCAACATGCCCAGAACGTTGACTGGATAACAAAGCGAAGGCAGACCAACGAATTGAGCAGTCTCTAACCTCTATACGTGGAGCGGTTGCAGAGATGTGTCCCAAACTGTAAAGTCCCATAGAAGTAAATGAAGCAATGGCATCTATGCGGTAAACGCAGAACACAAAGTTAGCAAGGTGAATACCAAATTGTAAAACCACTCAAAAGCCCACTAGAACAAGTCAGCAGACCCAATAAACACTGGTCCCAGTAGGGAAAGTGCCCACAACACCTCAAAAGATGCTAACCAGCAGCAAGAGGGTTAAGTTACCACAGAAACTTGCTCCAAACATACAGAAATAAACCCAATGAGTGCACGAGTAAGTAATAGGAACTCCAAATGAGACCCCTGTGTGGAGGGGAAGCATGGGACATGTGGACCTCAGCACTCAAAGGGTGCTCACCTTTTTCAGCAGATCTTCTGTCTTCAGATTACCATATATCAAGAAACCGCCTCAGTGGGAAACTCCTGGGGAAAGAACTTGCAGCCAAGATTCCCCCCCACCCCAGGGCTTAGGTCCACAAAAGCACCTGGTAAACGGAGCTATCCACATTTGGTTGATGGGAATAGTCAGTGATGGTAATCCACCTAATGGTGGTATCCCATATCTAACAGAAAAATAATAAAAAAAGCTAAAACTATAGCAGAACTGTTCTCTTGCCTTGTGTCTTGACGAAGGAACAAATCTTACTGAAATGGGATAGGCTAGCTGCAAGCTAAGGAGTGGAGGTAGGCTCAACCCAGCAGTGAGTTCTCAGAATTGTTCCTGCCTACTTAAAGGGGCTGATCACCTACCCAAAGTTACCAGTAACCAATATTGGACGACAGAGAAAATCTGTTAGAACAAAGTATCATGTTTGTATGTAGGTCTGTGCTTTTTTTTTTTTAAACCATGAGCTGGTTTGACTGGAATGTCCTGTGAGCATTTTCCATAAAAGAGTACAGTGTTTGTCTTTAAGTATCTTCCAGGTGTGTTTGAAAATGTCCTTGGTGTGTGCCATGTAACTTGAGAACAAACCCATAAGCAAATTCCCCCCCCCCCCCCAATGTTGCTGAGGTATTGCCAGGATTTTCTAACTAATTTTCTAGGAATTATGCTGGAGGAGTAGTAGTAGTTCATGATCAGAACAAAAATACTGAAAACAGGGCAAATATTAGCATTCCTTATGACACACCAGTTAGCATCATACCTTGGTGGACTGTGGTGTAGAGAAATTAAGCCAAGCAGGAACAAAGTCATGCTGCGCCATTTAGGTCCTGAGTCTTAAATCAGTGAATGGAGGCATTAATCCTCATGGCCAAGGCAGGGTCTGCTGGAAGAAGGATAACCCACAAACCCATTAAAGAAACTGAGGAAAAAAGTTGACTCTACCTCTCTCATTTATATACATACATTGTTAAAGTTGAATAAGACTAGGTTAAATGTTTAAATTTAACACAGCATGGAAAAATAATCAAAATCAATAATATATATTGATGTCTCCTCCGGAGGCCCCCCCCCCCAGGGCAGCAGGAAAGAGGGGTTATTCATGTCTCCTCCTTGCTGGCACTCTTGCAGATACAGTGGGAGCGTGATTTTCACAGGATTAGGCAAGGGCCGAAGACCCCTGTATACTCCTGTGGAAATCTCGCATGGACTTGCCCCTCCCTCAGTATCCGGCTATAAAGATATTTGCAGACACACTTGCATCACCCACTGACACACACAAACATATGAGCTCTACATGTACCCACCACTCACACTACATTCATACACACACAGCCGTACCGTATGCAGTTTGCCGCATCCTATACTGCATTACAAATCTCATGATCCTCAAGCCCAACTCTCACAACCTATATACCATACCACCGCCATCAACGATTACTTAACCCCCCCCACTGCCTTTTCCTGTGATTACTTTGATCACCTCGGTACAGCTGTCAATCACCTCCGCTCCCCCTGCCCTCGTGTCTCCTTCTCACCTCCTTCTCAGATGCAAAATATACACTTCCATTAATTTATGTAATACATTATCACCATAAAGGTTTGAGAGATAGGTACAATAAAAATACATAATGCCCTTATTCCTATCATTTGGGCTATACTTTTTTCGGGACTTTACAATCCCTTTAAAGAGCAATGCTTATTGATCCTTAAAGGGGTAAGGCCCTATACCTGGCATTCCCTTCTTTTGGGCTATATTCAACACCACAAGTGCTTACTATGGACAAACCATTTTACCATGTCTATAAAA
Organism: Rhinophrynus dorsalis; assembly: GCA_037306005.1. Lineage (NCBI taxonomy): Eukaryota > Metazoa > Chordata > Amphibia > Anura > Rhinophrynidae > Rhinophrynus > Rhinophrynus dorsalis. The sequence goes on from CM074722.1 coordinate 225,565,026, forward strand.
ATCCAGCTGCTCTCACTGGGCGTTTACTATGATGAAAAGGTGGTGAAAACTCTGTTCCAGAAGCACTAAAGTTTCTTTGATTTTATGCAGGTAAGTGTAAGCGCATATGTATTCAATGTACATACACACATACCTGCACATTTATTCTATGTACAAATACAGCAATGCGATGAATAACCCTCAAGCACCCAAAGGACTTCATCCCCACGGCAACGCCGTGCCCCTTTTGCTACATATATAAAAGGATTTTAGTCTTACCTGTTAAATCATTTTCTCTTGGTCCATACAGGTTACTGGTAACTTTGGGTAGGTGATCCACCTCTTTAAGTAGGAGGCAGGAACAATTCTAGAATTGATTGCAAGGGGTGGAGCCTACCTTTCCTCCTTGGCTGCAGCTAGCCAATCAACTCCAGAAAGATTTAAGACACTAATTATTGACAAGATAGTGGAAGGAAAAGAAGACTCCTGTGAGCATGACCCCAAAGGACCCCCACAATCTATCACAAGAGAGCCAAGCATGGTCCCTTGACAGGGTGGGAGACCAGTAACCTGTATGGACTAAGAGAAAAAGATTTAACAGGCAAGACTAAAATCCTATTTTCTCTGTCGGCCAATACAGGTTACTGATAACTCCGGGATGTCCAACCATTAAGTTTCCCAGAGGTGGGAATAAGGCATTGACAAGGCACAAGGGCCCCCAAAGTCACCAGTGCAGATATGAACTATCAGATCAGAGATAGCCCAACAAAAACTGAAGTGTCAACGGACACTGAATAGGGGTACAAACAAACCAAACTGTTACACAGCACATTGAGCAAGAGGCAACAGGGCTCAAAAGAGAAGAAAGCACCAAGAACCAAGGAAAATCCTACACAGGCAAGACTGCCTCCAGGATTTTCCTCCCAAAGCTGGCATCAGCCGATGCAAACACCAACACGGCAGTGCTTCGAAAAGGTGTGCACAGACAACCAAGTGGTCGCCTTGCACAACTGATCAGCAGAGGCCTGATTCTTGTTAGCCCAAGAGGCCCCAACAGACCTGGTAGAATGAGCCGTGACCCGAAAGGGGACATGCTTATTCCTCAACTCGTAAGCCTTACGAATAGTGGACTTGATCCAGGACACAATAGTCACTTTGGATGCAGGTCTTCCTGCCCTAGGACCCTCAGGAATGACGAACAGCGCGTCTGACTTCCTGACTCAGTGTGATGAACATAAAACTTGAGACAATGCACCACATGTAACAAGTGGAGATCCCTCTCCTTGACAGAGGTGGGGTCAGGGCAGAAACAAGGCACGGCAATCTCCTGATTGATGTGGAACTCAGAGGCCACCTTCAGAATAAACTCATTAGAAGTGCGAAGCACCGCCTTGTCCTTGTGAAACACCAGATAGGGTGGTTTACAGGATAGAGCTTGCAACTCCGCAACACGGCGAATAGACACAATCGCCAGAAGGAACGCCATTATCCACATCAAGAGATGTTGAGAAATAGTGGCTAAGGACTCAAAACGAGGACGTTGAAGAATGCCCAAGACCAAATTAAGATCCCACTGAGAAGCAGGGATCTTGAAGGCAGGACAAACATGAGCAACGCCCTGGAAGAAAACCCTGACATCATGGCAATGCGCTTCTGAAAGAAAACAAAAAGTGCAGAAGTCTGAACCTTAAGGGAACTCAAACTGAGCCCCTTGTCCACACAGTCCTGAAAAAATGCCAGGACTGTAGGTAGATCAAATTCGTGAGACAGGTCCTTGTCAGCACACCAAGACAAAAAGGTTGACCAGACACCATGATAGATCTTGGAAGAAACAGGCTTGCGGGCACTAAGCATGGTAGCCACCACACCAGAAGAAAACCCTTTCTTCAATATTGAGGATTCAACTTCCAAGCCGTCAAAGCTAGCCAGTGAACATCCTCCTTCCACAGGTAACCCTGTAGAAGAACCGGATGGTAAGGGAGCTGGAATGGCTCTGCCACAGACAGATCCAGAAGCTCCAGAAACCAAGACTGACAAGGCCAGTATGGAACAATCAGAATGACTGGGCAACGCTCCAGTCGTAATTTCCTTAACACCCTGTGCAACACGGGAAGGGGAGGAAAGATGTAAGCCATAGGAAATAACCAAGGAATGGACATTGCATCCACTGCTAGAGCCAGAGAGTCTCGCGATCAAGAGCAGAACACTGGAACCTTCCTGTTGAGTCTCGTCGCCATCAGGTCGATGTAAGGGGGACCCCATCGCTGAACAATGAGTTGGAACACCTCTGGGTGCAACTCCCACTCTCCGCTGTCCACTGTGTCGACTGAGGAAGTCCACCATGATGTTGTCTATGACAGGAATGTGCACTGCGGATATGGCAGGAACGTGTTCTGCCCAGGACAAAATAGCCTTGACCTCTAACCAAGCAGCGAGACTTCTTGTTCCGCCCTGCTTGTTGAGGTTAGCCACGGCCGTGGCATTGACGGACTCTACCGAGTGGACAGTCTTCCAGCGGAGATGTCCAATGACAAAGGGCATGAAATATCGCCCGAAGCTCCAACACGTTGATGGGAAGGAGAGGCCAGCATCCGTCGTCACCGTGGTCCAGAAGGAAACTAGGAAGGAACTGTCCTTCAGCAGATTGGAGAGCTCGAGACACCAGGACAAACTCAGTTCCACATGAAGAGAAACAGAAACGGATTTCTTCAGAAGGTCCGGTTGACCCTTGCACACTTGGATCACGAACCTCTGGGAGTTCCCTGGTGTGTGCCATGGCAAATGGTACCGCCTCTATGGTGGAAATGAAATTCCCCACGAGTGATGACAGCTTCTTGGCTGGAACTGGATCCTGAGCCAGTATCGCAGAAACCCTGTGGGCGATCTGATGAGCCAACTCGTCCGTGAGAAACACCATGTTCTTCTGGGTATCGAAGAGGAGGCCCAGGAAAACTAGACGCTGGGATGGGACAAGGTCTGTTTTGTCCAAGTTGATGATCCACCCGTGATGGGTGAGAGCACGAATGCATTGCTGAACCTGCTGATGAAGTTCCGCAGAAGAGGCTTTCAGAAGCAGGTTGTCCATGTATGGAGTAACTCTGATGCAGTCTCAGTGGAGGACAGACACTAAGGCTCCCAGGACACTGTTGAAGACCTGAGGAGCTGGCGTCAGACCAAATTGAAGAACCGAAATCTGAAAATGTCCCTGTTCGCAGGAAAATCAGAGGTACTGCTGGCTCTCTGGAAGAACGGCAATGTGCAAGTACGCGTCCTGAAGATCCAGAGAAGCAAGGAATTCCCCCGGGGACATGACAGCAATCACCGTCCGTAGAGGCTCCTAGTGATGAGTCCGGGTCACAAAGGAACTGAGATCCTTCAAGTCCAAAATGGTATGACAACCTCCATCCTTCTTGGAGACCACAAAGAGGTTTGAATAAAAACCCATACCTTTGTCCTGAACTGGAACCAGCTCTAGAATGTCCTTGTCTGTTCTGCACTGTTCAGGTCTTCTGGACAACGTTTCTCTGCACCCTGAGGCGCATGAGAAGGAAGAAAGCGAAAAGGAGGAAGAGAGACGAAAGGGATCCTGTACCCTTTCATCACAACCTGCAAAACCCATGGGTTTTACACTGAATCCATCCAAATGCTGTGATAGTGATGCAGACTACCACACACAGTCATGCCGAAGGCGGCTTGGAGGAGACCTTGGGCTTCCATTGCTGTTTGGGCCTGGAGGAGGTAATTGGAGCTTAGGGAACAGTCTGGATCGCCGAACGTGTCTCATTCTGAAAGGAACAAAATACCAGTTACGCTTAAGCAGTGTTTTCTTCCTAGGACCTAAGGGAAGACGTGTACTCTTATCCCCTGTAGCCTCAATGATCAGATCCTTGAGATCGGGCCCAAACAAAGAAGCGCCTTGAAAAGGCAAGGAGAGCAGTGCTTTCTTAGAGGTAGTATCAGCAGACCAGATCTTGAGCCAAAGAGCCCATCTGGCAACCACAGACATGGTGGAAACCCTAGCCACCAAATGGATGGCAAATAGGGCAGCAGAAACATAGTGCTATGCCTCGGAAATGCTGGTAAGGAGGCGCAACTTATCCGAAGTAGGAGCACCCTGATGGACAGCAAGAATAAGCTGTTCAGTCTAGACCGCAATGGCCCGGTTCACCCATGCTGCTGCAAATGCTGGACGCATGGCAGAACCAGAAGTGGCAAAGATGGACTTGAGGGAGACCTCAAATTTCTTGTCAGTCCAGTCCTTTAGAGCAGACGCATCAGACACTGGCAAGGCAGTAGACTTGGATAGCCTGAAGATAGGAGCATCCACTTTGGGAGGATGAAAACACTGAGCAAGCACTGCCTCAGAAAAGGGATAAAGCTTAACAAATTTCTTGGAGACAGAAGGCTCTCTGTCCGGAGACTTCCACTCTTCAGACACAAGGCGGTCAAGAGTGGGGTTAGGTGGAAAGCAAAAGGGGCTTTTTAGGCTCCTAAAACACAGTGGGGTCAGAAGGAACCTCCTGAACTAAGGTAATGTTAAGAGTGTTCAAGACAGCCCTGATCAGGCCCTCAGCGGAGGGCTCAGGATCAGCCTCAAAAGGATCCTCAAAAAAACCGAGGGGAGCCCAGAGCAGAACATTCCTCAACATCTGAATCCACCAGGAGTTCTTCAGAGGAATCTGACACGTCAGGTACTCTCTGAGGTTTGGGCAGGGAAGACTCGACGGAGGAAGGGGTCTACCAAGAATGGAAGACCCCCTGTAACTGGGATGGAAAGAGTTGCAAAGTGGACCTGAGGTCCCTAGTAGCAGCCTTGAACTCTTGCACCCAAACTGGCTCTAATGCATGGCTAAAGGTCCCTGGGAGACTCTCAGGGACATCAGAACATGCTGGGCATAAATGACTTGAGAGTTATCTAGGTAACCCTGAATGATAGGAAGAGCAATGCGTAATAGGGGATACAGAGACCCCAGCATCCTTAGTCTTAGGTCTGACCCCAGACATTCTCACAGTGTCAATAACCTTATTGTACAATAAATCACCCAATTATAGTGTGTATGATTAAAGTTTCACCCCAGAAATCTCTTAAAATTAACCCTTCGCCTGCCAGATAAGTTTATCAGCAGAGGAGAGAAGGAGAGTTCAAGCCCTGCGTAGAATACTTGCTCTGGAAAGATCACAAAATGGCTGCCGCAGTGGGAGCCAATCAGAAAAGAGCATGCAAAGCAAATGCTCATGGGAAATGTAGTTTTCCCAGAAAAAGTACCCCAAACAGTATCCGAAACCAGAGCCCCCCAACACACTAGAAACATGAACCGGATGATAGAGCAAGGGCAGACAAGTAAAAGGAGCCATCTCTGAAGTCGCTAGGTTAAACAGTTGCAGAGATATGTCCCAAACTGTACATTCCCACAGGAGTGAATGGAGCAATGGCGCCTATGCGGTAAAGCGCACGGAACTTAATTTTTACAAAATTGAAGGTATACTATTAAAAGTCATGACATTACTAAAACATATTAGGACACCCAAAACACTGAACCAGTTTGAAAAGAGTCAAAAAAAAAACCCCAAACGAATGACAAACCAGCAGCTAAAGGGTTAAATATCACATAAACCTGCTCCAAACACCCAACAAACATACAGATAGACCCAGCGAGTGCTGGAGTGTGCAACAGAAACTCCAAATGAAAAACCCCTGTGTGGAGGGGCACTGTGGGACATGTGGACCTGCAGCACTCAAAGGGTTGCTCACCTTTCCTGCAGATCTTCTGTCTTCAGATCACCATGTTTAAAGAAGAAGCCTCAGTGGGCAACTCCTGAGGAAAGAACTTGTAGCCAAGATTTCCCCCCCAGGGCTTAAGATACACAAAAAGCACCTGGTCACTGAGCTAGCCACATCTAAGAGCATTGTCAGTTATGGTAATCCACCTAATGGTGGTATTCCATTTCTAACAGAAAAATAACTTCTAAAACTATAGCAGAATTGTTCTCTTGCCTGTGGAACAAATCTTTCTGGAGCTGGCTGGCTAGCTGCAGCCAAGGAGGGAAGGTAGACTCCACCCCCTGCATACAATTCTAGAATTGTTCCTGCCTGATTAAAGGGGTGGATCGGCTACCACAGTTACCAGTAACCTGTATTGGACGACAGAGAAAGCACTTTGTGAATAGTGTGAAACGTGTTACAAGATATTTTGTGATGGGCAGGAGTTTACAGGATTCAGTGTCTGTGATATACAGCTTACCATGTAAGTTGATTCATTTATACCTTTTACGAATTGTAATATATTTGTCCTTCATTGGATTCTGTATTTCAATTGTTTTTATTTCATTATTGTTATGATGTGCCGCCCACCCCTTATATTTGAGGTAATGTATTTAAAATTCCAATTCTGCTGTTTTAGATTCTATTAAAGGAATAGATTGTATCTTAAAGAATCAAATGTGTATATACTCAATGTCTCTGAGATACTGCGTGTGTGTGTGTTTGTATACACACACACACACACACACACACACACACACACACACACACACACACAACTTGTAGTCAGGACACACTCTCAAAGTTAAGTGCCTGGGTGCTTTTTAATGTAAAAGATTCAAATATTTATTGTCAACGTTTCAGCCAGTCGACCTGGCCCTCCTCAGGACAAGTAATACAGTGAGTCCTTTATAAAATCCCTTTTGCTAAAACTGGCTCCACATCTGGCTCTCTCGGCAGACTGAGGTCATCACCCATGGGCTAGTCGTCAGGATGTGAAGACGCGCATAACAAGTGAAACAATGAAACTGTAAACTCATACACATACTGCACAGAGCAAACACCCATATAAAGATACACAGGGAATCGTTAATGTGGAGGAGAAAGTGAATGCACTCTGCATGGGGCAAAAAAGCTGAGCCACAATTACTGGCTCACACAAGCAGGAGGGAAAATAAGGGGGCGAAATTGCCAAGAGAGGCAATCCCCTCTCTTGCTTGGTGAATGCAGAAAGTTGCAGACTCAGTCTAATCAATGATGAATAAGCTTGAGTCCAGTGAATACTTATACATAAAAGTTACAAGAGATAGCTCACTCTCAATGAACCTGTGTCAAAGATGGAGTGTGCAATGCACCATATGTGGTACACCATGAACCAGTGCATCAACACATGGCTCAAAAATACACAAGTACACTGTAGGACCGCCAAGTGATACAAAGTGTCCTAAACATGTGTGGGGCGGTCCTATAGGTGTAGCGGCGCATAGCAGCGATACGTCAGAGTCCAAGAGGAGTATACACTATACATCCACTATGAATGCTCAGATTGGCAACCACCAGATAGTGGTGCTGCCCCAAAGAGTCCGCACTCGCATTACAAAGGTAATTTGTCCCCACTTATACAAGGAGAACGCTACTGCTAGGATCTCCAGTGCCCTAATGAGATAAAGTACATGAGGAAAGCCACTTGATGCCCCTTATTATGTCAAGGAGCTAAACACAAGTCTTCTATGCATCAGGGAACACTGCTGATGAGTGCTGAAGTCCAAAATAAGATGTATAACCAACTGCAAGTACCTGCAGAAAGTCAACACAAAGTTATAAAAAGCCCACAGAGTCCCACGTTGCCGTAACCACAAAGTTCAGGATTTGAAATATGTAATCCAGTGTCTCAGAGAAAATCATAGGTGTACTTCTATACCCCCACTGTATACTTAAAAGAAGAATCAATATTTGCGGGATAATACAGAAACCACCATTTAGAAGCTACCCATAAGGGGATAATAAAAGGGACATACCAAATGTTGCACACACAAACTGTGTGGCAAAGTGGGAGAAGACAGAGCTTGTGGACCACACAACCAACAACCCCCACACCAGTAAGAGCTTGCAGCCCCATCTGTCTTCCAGTAACCACCAGACCAATAGAAGATGCCAAGGAAAAACAAAAAGTTGGTAATATGTAAATAAATACAAGACATCAATAGTGTGTGGGTCGAGGTGTAGAAAATGCACTGGCTATGTGCCTATGATGTGTATGACTCACCAGTACAAGCCAAACACAGCTCAAGGACAAATAATTGTGTCAATACAGGCTGGTATCAATGAGTTATGCTAGTAAAAGCAAACAGTTTATTTGTTCATTCAGACATAGTGGTGCTAGTGTTCTCAGCCTGTGTATCCACCTAGTCTCCTTTCTCAGGAGGATAGTATTTCTGCTGCCTCCACATGGTTGCGGAGGTACATGGTCAGTGATCATGGAAAGTAGTGTGGGTAGAGCATGGTTCATCTCCAGAAAATGATGAGGAACAAGCTTGTCCGTGTGTCTATGTTCAAAAGTAGACCTAACACTAAACCGGTGGTTGGCCATGCGTTCCCTAAATGAGGTTGAGGTCTTACTGACATAGTATAGGCCACATGGACAAGAGTATGTATCTCACATGATCGTAAGTGCACGCAAATCTGTATCGGATGTTGATGATCTCAGTGTGCAGGTGTTTAAATTGGGTACAGTTAGTGCATCTTAAAAAAACAAAAAAAACAAAAAACAGATTTCATAGGGGGTTACAATTCAAAAGTTTATCTCCAGTTGTACTAATGCAATGAAGCAACACAGCAGAGTTTACTTCAGGGCGCTGAGAAAAAAAATTAAAAAAACCGTAGAATGACAATCGTCATTGTTCCTAGTAGTCAGAACTATCCAACAAAATGAGGAAGAATTGGCCTCTCTTAGCAACTGACAAAACATTCATAAGATGCTCCACCTATGACTACTGAGAGGAGAGGGAAGACATTATGTGACATTTTGATATAAACTGACTTAAGGGCTGCATGTGGCTCAAGAAACAGTAACAACAACTGCATAAACTCTGGTGTTTTCTCTCTTCCAATTGGATTTGTTTTGTCCTGTCATCAGTGTTGTTTCTAATTACTCTCGGGAACTGGGCATATGGGACACCCCCTTTTGAGTGCTGTTGGGTGACCAATTTTGGCCTGCCCCTTTTACTTACATGAAGCAGCCTCAGTAAGCTGTCTAGACAGATCACGGCGAGGAACAATTGTTTTTCAGCATAAGGAAAAACCTGCCCTCCGTCGTAATGGATTTCAGATCTGAGGGGAGGAGGATTCATGTAATTAAAGGGGGCAGGAGGGGGAAAACTACTATAACGGAATAAAAGTAAAATGTCAAACTTATGCATTCTTACAACGCTACGGGAGTTGCAGTTTTTTTTTTTGTTTAAAGGGTTAGTAATGCCCAAATAAAACTGTTTTATTGCAGACTAAAAAACAAAGAAATTATGTGCAGCAAATCCTCTCTCTCAAACCTTTACGGTCTGAGAGATGCTCGGTGCTAAAGTTACCACCTCCCTCTCCTCCTCCTGATGTCAGCGCTTTGTTGACAGCAGGGGATTCCAGTCCTGGTACCAGCCAGCAGCTCCTCAGCACAGACTGTCTACAAAGTGTGTTTGGTTTGCTGAAGAGCCTACTCGAGTCGAATGACTTGAACCTCCTGCTGTCAGCTTTACAACTGACATCAGGAGAGAGGTAACTTTAGCAGCGAATCGCTCAAGATTTGCTGCACATAATTTTTTTTTTTTTTTTTTAAATCTTCAATATAACAAAGTTATCTTTGGGCATTACTAACCCTTTAACTGTTTGAGTGGATGAGAGTACGCAACACAGTGCAATGCATTGTGTACCCCTGTGACACGCAAAGTTAATGTGAGGGTGACACACAGAAGTGTATATAATTCATATTAATCTACATACTGTACATGACATACATTCCTGTCTACGATGTATATTAATGTACACACTGGAGTGCATTTATAATGTACACTGTGTACATTAAAGGGATCGTAATGTTTCATAATAAAAGCAGCTCTAATTAATCATCATAGTATTTGGACTTTGGAGAGTGTTATTTCAATTCTGTCAGAGTTGTAGTTCAAGAGTAATTCAATGACAAAGTATCCCCCTCCCTCCCCTTTTACTAATGTAACACTGTTAAGCCAGATCAGAAGGGAGGTGCCCAGGTAGATTGCAGAGAGGGACAATCTTTAATTAAGAAAAGGGAAAAACCTGAAAAACTTGTCAAGGGGGGCAGGGCTTTCATTGTTCTCATGCTGTTATCTGTCCGGTCTATGGACTGCATTCCACATCTGAGAAGAGATGGCTTACACTAGGTAAAAGGGGCGGGAGGGTAAACTGCTTGTCAATATCTCTCAAACCATAAAGGTTTGAGAGATAAGACTTATATCGTTCATGTTTTTTTAATGCCTACAAAATAAAATAAAGATAAAATGAAGTATTACTATCCCTTTAATATAAATTATAAACTCATGTGTACATTATAAACTCATATGTGTAGATTGTGTGTGTATGTATGTATAGTATATTAATGTGCACACATATAGACACACAGTCCTGGGTATAGAATGTTTAGATTAATATACGTAGTCCTGTGTGTACAATGTGTGTGTCAGCGAGCTTCACATTAACCCTCTGAATGACAGAGGGATAGGCAATGTATTGCGTACCACTTCAGAAAGGGTTAAGAATTGTGAAGAAAAAAAACAAAACAAAAAAACACACAGATAATGGGGAAGGTAAATTGGATAGAAATGGACAACAGCATGGAGAGATGTAAGAGTTGGATAACACAGAGTATAACAGTAGCACCGTAGAGAATAACTGGGAATTACACACATTGAAATAGAACTTTTGAACTGTTTGAGGAGTTTACAGTGTGCTTGAGGTGTTTGTGACCTCTCATCATGGCTGGGCCTCCCACAGTTACCTCTACCATATTGGAGGCCTGTCTCTGTAGAAGCATTCATTGTACCCAATCCATATAACAGACACAGTTTATCGATACAGGTCCACACTGCACGCATGATGTAGGAAATGGGGATGAGGTGGGCCCCTATAGGAACATTGAAGCACTTGAACTTAGTGTATGAAGAGGGTTGGAGTGAAGGGAAGAGAGTCATAACAGAGTGACATTCCAATGTAGCAAGTCAGGAGTAGAATTTGTGGTCATGTGACCAAGTTGTCTTTTACAGCATAGAGGTTTGTCATTTCGTCGAGAGCTGTAGAGAAAACAGCGCTGTTTGCAGAAAAACAATGTGTGAGAGAGATCTACATATGTGCTGCTATGTGCCAGCCCCAGGGTGTGTGTATTAAAACTGAGTATGTAATACTGGACTCTGGCAAAGTGTATTTATCACACACACACACACACACACACACAATTTACAATAAAAAACGAAACATTACTATCCCTTTAAAGGTCATTATTTAATCATCTAAAATACTGGAAGTTCGTGAGTTAGGATAGACTACAAACGTTAGTGAAGAGAAACAGAAAACAAAATGTAGAAGCAAGAAAAGAAACATAAAGGTATTCTCAGGTTGTTGGTTCTTTTCCACCCTGGATGGTAAGAAAGTGACTTGCATATAGCAAAACAAACACCACCCAAAAACAATTTTTTAAACAAGTAATAAAAAAACAAAAAAAACAAAAAACGAGTACTTACCCCTCACCTTGAACACTGAGTGCAGCTCCTTCCAGTTTTGAGAGCTAGTAAGTGTGTTGTCTTGGACTTGCTGTATGGATTTCTGGGCGAGAGGGGGTACGAACAGCCCCTCAAGAAGACTGGCAGGGTTTATACCCTATTTCTACATGCCAGCTTCCTCTTTAAAGTCCTGCCTCTCCTTAAGTGCTCATTCTATAAGATTTTGGTATCCGTATATAAAAAAAGAAAAAAAAGATTAAAAAAAAAAAAAAAAAAAAAAAAAAAAAAATTTAGACAGTTCACATGGGGTAAAACAGATAATATAGGGATAGGAAAGAAAACTCCCAATCAATCCTGATCAACTCATTAAACAGATTTTGGTCTTATTTCTAAGTTACTATGGAATGGTGATGGGGGGGTGCCACATCAGTCTAACTGAATATGTATGCAGGGCTTTAAAAGGGAACAGTTAACTTGAAGCCCTGGACTGTTGTGCAAAACCTCCAATGTATCTGTATAAAGCCCTCATTAATTTGATGGGAGAAAAACAAAAATGCAATCCAAAACCTTGGGAAAGTGGGAGGTGTTTTACTCTAGTCCTGCAGGCCACTCACACCAAGACAGCTAAGGAATATACTGTCGCTGTCAAAATACACAAAATACAATGTCCAGGGCTTACAAATTCAGTCTGTTCCACATCTCTGTTCAACACTTAGTGCATCTACAAAAAGTGTAAATAAAAAAAAAAGTTTGTAACACAAGTCATGGAGTTGATGCGTGTGCTTTCAGAAAATGCTCAAATGCATTCTTGGAGATGAATTTTAACAGTCCATCGTTTCACGCGGCAGTTTTGCTGGGCAGTCACTGTAAAGAGAAAAGAAAATCTTAGTTGAAGTCAAAATGCCACATTTAATTTATTTAGTTCATGCACTAGAACAGTAGTTGTCAACCTCATTTTGCTCAAGGCACCCCTAACAACCAGTCTAACACTTCAGGCACTAATTGTCAAGGAGTAATGAATTGTACAATTACATAAACATATAGTTATTTTTAGGTTTTTCAATCAGAACAAACAACATTTCAGTAAATACACAGCTGACACTCAGCTTTTTTGTTAAAGTCATTATAAAAAAAGAAGGGGCACCCTAAGTGGATGCCTGTGGCAAACCAAAGTACTATGGCACTCTGGTTGAGAACCACTGCACTAGAAAAATGAAGAGCACAGAAAAACCGTCAAATCCAATAAGCTGGTGTCAAGCTTGTAAACTGGAGGAGACAGACTAGGAATAAATGGGATTTTTTTTATACTTTGTTAACGCCTTTTCTCTTAGTCCACTGGGGACACAATAACAACAGGGCTCAAAATTTCAAGTCCTGAGCTACTAGCCAGGCTTGAAAAGTTACTCGCCACCAGTTTCCACGTCTACCACCACCCATATTCGTGCCTTTAACCCCACCCATATATCCGCCTTTAACCGCACCCATCTCAAGTTCTCTGATGAAATGACACTGCTGCCCACACCCTATCCACCTCCACAACCTGCCCACACTGAGTCCACCCTGTCCGCACCATGCCCACCCTGTCCAAATAAAGACAACCAAACTAGGTGTTATGGCGCTATTATGAGCTCTGTGTGATGTTCCCCACAAGTTATCTGGAACACAAATGTTCTATATCAAAAGTGTGTCCAAAAGAATTTTTTCTTTTGAGAGAGTTAAAACACAGTCAAATTTAATCAATTTAAAGTTTCATAGAGTGCTAATCCTTCTATTATGGATTTAATTTTCCCAGAGATCTTAATTTTCAAACGAGTGGCAATCCACTTTCTTTTTATTTCTTTTATGCTCTGGAATGGGTCGCTGCTCCTCCAAAACCCACCAGTGGAAAGTGAATGATTCTCTAAAAGAATACAGAAAGAGAAGGGCGCAGACCCTCTAAGAGCAAATCTGTATAAATATCGGGATATATGCCCCTTTATATATATGTGCTCACCAGAACCTCGTATTATTGACACTGGAAAATTTTAAGAAATAAAAATATATTTTTTTACTGCTGAGAGTGCTAACTTCGAATGGAGGAAATTCCAAGCATTTGATCCCAGATATGCTGTTAACAATCGAGGTTCTGGTGAGCACATATATAAAGGGGCATATATCCCGATATTTATACAGATTTGCTCTTAGAGGGTCTGCGCCCTTCCCTTTCTGTTTTGTTCCACCCTGTCCAAACCCTGCCCACCCTCCCACAATGTGTCCACCCTGCCCACCTCCCCACACACTGTCCCCACCATAGTCCTCCACACATTACAAAAAGGAGTAGAATATCTCAGAGTAGCTGTTTAAATGCACTTACTAGAGCGCAACTTGTCTCTCCAGCCCCTCTGTGTGCATTATTGTCTCATTCCCCATCCCCTGTGTCACTGTCCCTTTCCTGAGCCCCTTTGAGTGTCTGTGTCCCCTTCCCCAGTTCCTCTGTGATTGTCATTGTCCCCTTCCCCAGGCCCTTTCATGTGTCTTTCCCCCTTGGGCTCCTGCTCCCCTCCCTCCTTGCAGCGTAGCCAAGCAAACCTCGGTAGAAGATCTGCACCTTAACCTTCTGAGTGCTTTTTTTTTTTTTTTTTTTTTTTTTTTTTTTTTTTTTGATGGTGCTATTCTCTTCTCCTCCTGGCAGCCTGATGCCTCCGGTATCATTGGACTGAGGCCAGGCATGGAAGACAGGCAATAAGGTGGGCGGGACAGCGGGGCTTCAATTTCCACTTGCCAAATGTAAGGAGGCGAGTGGAAATTTTGAGCCCTGATAACAATGAAGGTAAAATATTCTCCAAGAGGACGTGCACTTAACAGTTAACTTCTCAACTAGAAACACTATTCCTCTTTCCTCATTAGCCACTCAGAAAGACAGTTTATATACAGCAAAGAATAGGAGAATACAATAAATATGTTAATGAGCACTTGCTACAATCCACCTAATATTGGAGGGTTTGAAAAAGCCCAAGACATATGACAAAGGGAAATAACTATATTTAATGACAATTTCAGTGGCAGCTAGTGGAGAAATCGGCTACAAATAAGGCCTTGCTGAACCTAGTAGTCTCAAACAATGTTAAAATTGTACAATATACAGGTAAGGGAATAACTGGGGAGCAGTGACCAAAATATGTTATGGGTTACAAGAAATCTTTTAACAAATTCAAAATAGTCAACTTCATACAAGGAGCAAATAAAGACCAAGGTGGCTTAATAAAAATAAAGGAATTAGAGGAAAAGGAGGAATAGGAAACATGCTTTCAAAATTAAAAACAGAATGGTCAAATGGATAATTTAAACAAATACAACAAAATTAACAAGCAATTAGACTAGCGGAAAGTGAGAATTATTGTAAGAGCAAGAAAAGTCCTAAAACAATCTATAAGTATATAAATGGCAAAACACATTAAAGTTTTAGTAATGTCTAAAAAAACTTTTTTGCATTTAGAAAAGCTCAAAAAGCTGATCTAAATGCAAAAAACCATATCTCTCAAACTGCTATGGTGTAAGAGATACGGGCGTTTGAAGTTTGATTTCTCCTACTGACAGCTGTAAAGCTGTCAGCAGGAGATCCGTGTCGGTCGACACGGTGGCGCTTTGGTAAGTGCCGGGATCTCGTTACTTACACGGAATCCCTTCAATGGAATGGTCTAAAACATGTGCCTAGTGTTCAGGCACATGTTTTAGACCATTCCAATAAAGGGATTCTGTGTAAGTAATGAGATCCCGGCACTTCTCAAGCACCAGTGTCGACCGACACGGATCTCCTGCCGACAGCTTTACAGCTGTCAGTAGGAGAAATCAAACTTCAAACACCCGTATCTCTTAAACCATAGCAGTTTGAGAGATGTTTTTTTGCATTTAGATCAGCTTTTTGAGCTCTTCTAAATGCAAAAAAGTTTTTTTTAGACATTACTATCACTTTAAAACTAAGACAGGTGCATTAGGGTGGATAAAGCAATGGAAAACACCCTTACACACATTTTCTTCTATATGTATTTAGAAAATGTTTTACCAGGAAGAATACACTGAGGTTCCTCTCGTTTTCAAGTATGTCCTAGATAACTTTTACAATATACATGTGTATATATAGAAGAAGCAACAATGGCATGGTATGGGTTAACAGGGATAACAAGTTTGCCATTTCTCAGTACAGAAATCCCCAATAATGTTGGCATCACCCTCAGCAAGACTGCTCAAGAGCCGTTTTAGGTGTGCAGGATGGCCAAGGAACCAAGCGTTTAAGACTCCTTGAAGTGCCGAAGGGAAGGAACTCTCTCAGCAAATTATGGCTTTAACCGATGAAGGCTCCCATTCAGCAGGTGAGGTCCCAGAAGTTGTGTGGGGGCTACAGAACAAAGAGAGTACCAGAAATTCCTTAGGAAGACCAATCTGGCATAAGAAGAAATGGGTTAGAGACCCCCATAACATTAACAGACTCTGTCTTGCCTGTCTCCCATAGGCTCTGACATAGCCAAGAGAACATTTAAAGTATGCAGTAAAACAATATAAATTAGAATAAAAGGATTTAGATATTTTTAAAAGTACTTTTCTGACTGTACTCCTGTGAAATCAAGCCACTCCTGTGAATCTCACATTCCCTGCATGGACATATGGGAGCACCAGTATAAAGGAGTTTTAAACTCCTCCTTACTGATTCCCCTGGATGCCAGACAGGTAGACTATTAGTCACAAGACAGGCATATGAGAGGAATTATATATCTATATATAATCTTGGCTTTAATCTGTCGTGTCCCACCTTGGGTGAAATTTCCAGGAGTATATTCTCCTAATGGCATAGTTATTGGCTTGACATACACATACATCACAAACTTTCCTGTCACAATAAGGAATGGACTCATGGAATTAAATAGATCCAAAATCTGACAACTCACACTGGACCAGCATGGTAGAATAAGTCCCATTCCCTCAACATGGCTACACATACACACCAAAAAAAAGTGGTCCTCATTCCACCGAGACTTGCGAGCTCCTACCTATGGCAACAGGAAGACCAGCTCAACGGCAGAGAGTGCCAATAATCACCTGAAAGGAGCTGAAAGGCTAAGTACTGAAAACTCAACTTGCCAATCAATAAAAAAATAGTCCTACCCATAAATTCACTTACATTTTTTTTTTTTTTTTTTTATAACCTTTTTAGTGGTGCCAGACATTCAGTGTATTGGGCTGCAATGTGGTGGATAACACATAATGGCTGATCCTGTTTAAGATGTCTTCTCTAGTGTGCCCTTGTATAAAACTCCTTTATAAAACATTGTGTTTACTTAGTCATATATACAACCACATCTGACTTGTTTTATTAACCACACGGGCAAAGCCATGCAAATACTGCTAGTATTAAATATAACAGTGCAATAGCATATTGGTTAATAAACCAGCTGTGGAATCTGCTCAAACATAAGGGTTGCAGGTTAATCTGCCAAACCGCACTGGACTAGTGTGGCAGATTATGGTCCACATACTCAACCTGCTGGGGAGGCCTATATCCTGCAGTGGACTTCCCACAGCTACAGCTTTAGATCAGCTCTCTCTCCACCATCTCTCACCCCCGACATCTATCTATATGTATGTTTGCTAAATTTGGTTGGACGCTAGGACCCAGACAAAAAATTTAGGAGTCAGACTCTGTGTCAGAGGAGAACCTTCCCAATGGACCAAGTAGAACAAGGCTAGGGAAGCAGACCATGAGTGTTATTCTTTGGCTACCAATGGAACAAGGCTGGTCTGACAGCCTAAAGTGTGGTTCTGTGGCTACAAGCAAAATCAGAATGGGGAGCTCAAACAGTATGTGGGGTTCTGTCACGGTCACTACCAGAGGAACCAGGCTGGGACATCAGACAGCATATTTGGGATCTATGGCTGTGACAGGCAGTTGTGCCCGGCTTGTGGGTCAGTGGATACAAACGAGGCAGAATAACAAGGCTGGTGGGGTTAGTGTACGTGGGGATATGTGGCTACCAGTGAGCTATGGAACAAGGTTGCAGGGGGCCAGACAGTGTATGTGGGGATCTGTGGCTACCAATGGACAGGAAATCAAGGCTGGTGGAATCCCAGAGCCCACCTGTGATTTTTTCTAATACTATATAAATATGAAAACTTACCCTACTTTGTAGAGAACCTGCTTCTCTACACGTAGGGCAAGATTGCTAGGAACTAGGTCTTGCAAGGCAGACAAAAATCAGCGTGGATGAGCCTAGTGGTTATTTGCCATGTCACTTATAGGACTAATGGTGTTTCTACCAACTCTATGATCAACCTGTTAACTCTGCATGCTTGTTCTTTTGTATTCCATTAGCGATTTACTGTCCCGCAACTTCCTCCTCACTTCCCCCCTTTTCCCCTTTGTGTGCTGTGTGGCGTGAATGCCGACTATCTTTGCTGGAATATGGGCATCCTTGTTTGGGGATAGCTGCTTGCCTCATTGCATTGCACTGGCTGCAGTGGACCCCTTTCATGGAATCACACTACTACAGACCAGTCTGGTCCTTTCTTAATGCTACCTCCAGGTTTTCTCTCCCTGACTTGCTGGGTGTTTGTATCTTTCTGCTGGGAGTAGCTGTTGATAAGCCACCACACCACCAGCTGAGAATGCCCTGAGTTGCCAGGCCTTGCTGACCTTTGGGGGTTGCCTTTGGGGAGGCCTGTGCTTCCCTCCTTCCTCAGATAAACCTATATCTGGTCTTACAGCCTGCTTATCATGCATGGTTCTTCTTTACTATTGCCCAGTTTTGGTTCACTTCCTAAAAAGCATGCAGACCTGCTTTTGCAACTGTTACATAATACTATGGTGACTTTGTTCAGATCCCTTGAACACTTTACAGTGCCCAGCGTACCCCCCCATTCCCTTTTTCCTATATTCCCCCTCCCCCCTTGACCACCCACCATAACCACTTTTTGTGTGTTACTGTGAAAAGCTAATTTCAGCTCTGTCCACTGAGTCTTCCGACAGCACACAGCATATCCATATGGCTCTTGCCTACAGTCTCCCAGCCCTAAGGCACCATCCATGTGTGTTCCTACTCAATAAGTGTCTTACTGGATCATGGATTACTCTCTCCTGGTGTTTCTCCCTCTCCCCTCTTCTTAACCCCTTAAAGGGAGAGTAATACAAAATAAAATAAAGTTAAAACGAAGTATCATGAAGAATGATATAAGTCTTATCTCTCAATCCTTTATGGTTTATGAGATATTCACAAGCAAAGTTCCCCCTCCCCGCCCCTTTTTCCTAGTGTAAGCCATCTCTTCTCAGATGTGCATCAGGTTGTATGACCAGACAGATAACAGAAGGGGATAATTTTCTTTGTATGAAAACAATGAAAGCCCTTGACAGGTTTTTCAGCTTTTTCCCTTATCTTAATTGAAGATTGTCCCTCTCTGCAGTCTACCTGGGCACCTCCCTTCTGATCTGGTTGAACGAGGGGGGGGGGATACTTTGTTTGTGAATATCTCTTAAACCATAAAGGTTTCAGAGATAAGACTTATATCATTCTTCATGTTTTTTTTAATACCTACAAAATAAAATAAAGTTAAAACGAAGTATTACTATCCCTTTAAGGACCAGCCGTGCCCCCTCTAGCCCCTTTTACGGATTTAACACTGGTCACCTCAGAACAGCAAAACTGTCTGGATGGATGGTTAGATGGATTGCACAGAATGACAATCTTCATAAGGAAAACAAACTGAAAAGCCTGTCAAGGGGATAGGGTTTTCCTTATACTCACAGTAAGATGTCGTCCCTTGCTGCAAATTGTCCGGTCAAGCGACCAGATTACACATCTGAGGGGAGGTGGCTTACACTAGATAAAAGGGGCAGGAGTGGGATACTTTTACTCTTGAACTACAACTCGGTACTAGGTCCACTGCTTTTTAACATGTTTATAAATGACCTGGACATAGATAACTAAATATCAAATATTTGCAGATGACACTAAATTACCGTAAAATCTCAGGTATAATACGCACCTTATGTGAAGTGGGGGATGTGTATTCTACACGAGAGTTTTTAAATAAAATAAAAATTTGAGGCTGGCAGATACATTTCCTCCCTACTGCGGCGATATCTGCTCTCAAAATAAGAGTTAAATTTAACATATCAAGTCCCCACTGAAGTCCTCATCTTTTGAAGAGCAGGCAAAATACAAACTACCGGTATGTAAAGCTTCCGTGCGAGCAGCATGCTTCCATTTGCTGCCCGCTTCCTTCAATGGGATTTCAGGACCTTCCACCTCCAGCCAATGCCTTGTGGGGATCTCAAGGTCCTCACAGGGCAATACCATAGGTGGAAGGTCCTGAAATCCCACTGAAGGAAGCGGGCAGCAAATGGAAGCATGCTGCTCGCACGGAAGCTTTACATACCGGTAGTTTGTATTTCGTCTGCTCTTCAAAAGATGAGGACTTCAGTGGGGACTTTAAATTTAACCTAGTAAGTCTTATTTTGAGAGGGGATAGCAGCAGGGGAGGTAGGGAAGGTATCTGCCAGCCTTAAAAAAAAAATGTTTACTAACGGGGAAAACAAGGGTGATTATACATAGGAACTCGTTTTCCCCTAAAATCTTGGGCATAATATACACAGGTGCGTATTATATCTGAGATTTTACGGTATGCAAGATAATTAACTCAGAACAGGATATTTGATCTCTACAGATGGATTTACATAAAAGTTTAATGTGGGAAATTGTAAAGTCATGCATTTGGGAAGAAAAAAAAAATCCTAGTGATCAGGGTGGAAAAAAATAGAAGATTTTTTTCATTCAAATCAAATTTATTTTAATGAAATGCTTTTGGATAGATAAAGGTAGTTTTCTATTTAAGATACATTATAGTTTAAAGGTTATTCAGCATGAAAGAACTTAGTTATGTACCTGAGGCTGTATAGTCATGCAGTTATATATCTGTTATATTTAATGTTCCAAATATGAGTGATTAAACTAAAATCAGTCCTGATATTGTTTTACTAATCTGACAGGTTATTTTCTAAATATGACTTCACCTGGTTGCAAATATTAATGGTTTTAACTACCAGCAAGAATGAGTTTTTGCATTTAAAAAACATGATTTAAATTGTGATTATAATCAAACCCACCCTGCCAATAATACTTATGAAATTAATGGAATCATTTTAGGGGACTCATTGCCAGAGACAGACCTGGGAATCCTTGTAGACTACAAACTTGGAAACAGTGACCAGTGTCAAATAGCAGTAGCAAAAGTAAAGTCCCGTCTTGCATAAAAAGGGGAAATGACGCAAGAGTAGATAACAATGATTTGTACAATGGCAAAATGTTAAGACCTCACCTTGAAATATGCAGTGCATTTTGGCCGCCAGTTCTTAAAAAGAATATTCTATAACTGGAGACGGTACAGCAAAGAGCAACAAAATTAAGGGAATGGAGGACTTGACTTAGGACGAACAACTAGACAAACTTTGTTTATTTACTCTAGAGAAAAGACGACTAAGAGGAGATCTTATCAATTTGTACAAGTATATGAGAGGTCAATGCAAGGATCGCTGGGGTGAGCTATTAATTACAAGCCCTGATCCAATGACATAGGGACACACCTTAAAGGGATAGTAATACTTGCAAATTACTAATCCCCATATTGTAGCTTTGTTAAAAAGAAAAACTTATTGCCCCCCATGTCATCTCTCAAACCCTTATGGTTTGAAAGTCCCCCCCCCTCCCTCTTCCCTGACTGAACACTGACTGCAAGAATATCCGGTATTACTTGTATCAGGCGGCTCTGCAGCACTGCCGAGATCACGTTTATAAAAAAAGAAATCTTTCACTAAAACAGTCTTCTATGTGTGTGTGCGCAACCCAAGCACACGTAGAAGACAGTTTCAGTGAAAGAATTCTTTTTTTTTTTATAAATGTGATCTCGGCTCAGCTGCAGAGTCGCCTGATGCACACAAGACTGTTGTACGACAGCTTCCCCTGCAGTCAGCGTTCAGAGAAGGGGGAGGGAGGGGGGAACTTAGAGATGACAGTGTGGGCAATACGTTTCTTTTTAACAAAGCTACAATAAGGGGATTAGTAATTTGCAAGTATTACTATCCCTTTAAGATTAAAAAGGGTTTTAACGGTAAGGTCTGTTAAATTATGGAATTCCATGCCCAAGGATGTGGTTATGGGAGACACAATGGGTACATTTAAGAGAAGATTACATACATTTATTTCAAAAGGGAAAATACAGTGTTATACTGTGTATTAGAAGGCAAAATCAGGAAGGCCTGAAAAGACCAACTTTTGGTAGCAGGAAAGCTGTATAATTCTCATGTCACTGTCCCGGGACCATAAATCTCCATAGGATGGTGTAGCAACAGCGCCACTGTACAATTTCAGGCCACTGTAATATTGCACCTAAAAAAATTCAACTTTGAAAATTAATAACTTTTTGAATGAAACACCTTTCAGCAGTGGGAGTACTCTTGTTTTACTCAGGGGGATAAACCCTACAACATTTTTTTTTACATTTTAAGTATTACTATCCCTTTAAGGGTCTTTATACAAATTGATTACACTAGCTAACATTTATGCCCCACATAAAAATCAGATACCCTACCTAATTAAGCTCCTTTTTGATCTAGATGATTTTAGCTCAGGCAACTGATTTTGGGTGGTGACATTAACAAAATCCTCTGACCCCTTCTTTAGACTACTCCACCGTTTGTTCTGGTTTTCTACGGATCCATCTTAAATAGTCTTCACAATCTTCTTGCTCAACAACAACTTACTGACTCGTGGAAATCCATCAATCCTAAGGAGATTATTATTTCTTCTCTTTCCCGCACAAAACCTAAAGCAGGACACATTACCTCTATTTCTCAATCTTTGCTTCATTCATGACTTCCGCTACCACTTAAATCGACTGTTCTGTCGGATCACTCTCCCATAAACTTAAGACTGCAGTTTGGAGATATGCAACGCTACACAGTTCTTAGGGATTCAACAGATCTCTTCTCAGTTACTTCGCCATGCAGTCAACCCATTCGGCAATTAAATATTTCACTCTTAATTCAACTCTACAGCTGCCTGAGCCACTGGTCTGGGAAACAAACAAGTGCATATTGTGGAGGTCCCATCCTCAAACTAATTTCCCACTAAGGGATCCATGTATAAAGTGGAATTTGAGGCAAAAAGGTGATTCCTTGTTAAACGTATTTGCATATGCCTACCAAGAATCCCTTGCAGTAGTAACAACATTGCAAATGTGAGATTTCTGTGGGAAAAGCAAGTCTTATGGCTTGACTGGTGTGTCAAATTTTTGTTTAACATTGTATCTACCACTAATAAATATATAGCCTTTGGTTGAAACAAATACCAAGTGTTACTGGCAATACTGAAGCAAGTTCAGTTCTATACCCATAGTATATACATATTGTGTATGAGTGGCACTCTTAAAACGTAACCTTTACTAAGTAATTAAAAGCTAAAATCGCTTCTATGGAAAACCACAAGGTATTAAGCTAGATTAAAATTATTATGTATTGGGTTCATGAGCCTGGGACCACATATATATTAGCCAGTACCCCTGTCACAGTGTCCACATACACACCACATAAAATAAAGATGGGGAGTGTGTCTCAATCCATAGAGTCATGAATGAGCATAAGAAATTATTAATTGCTGTGTCAAGGATCTATGAAAAGTAGATGCTCAAAATTAGGCCGTAGTGATAGAGCTACACTTCATACTGTGATAAAAAACTGCCCTAAACCTCAGCGGCTAAGGGTAAATTGCAGTAATACACTGATATTTCACTAGTTTCAATTGTGACCAATATTAAGATTCTCCAGAGGTTTAATACAGTTAGTTACATATCTGGACCCAATCTCGTCAGACTATGTAACGCATTGAGACTCAGGAGCTCCAGCGTACACAGCCCATGCATTCAGTATACACTACCGGTGTGATGCACTTGGGCTCGTTAATTAAACTGATTTAGTTCTATCAGCAGAGATGTGTTTTCATTAGCACTAGTGTATGCCGCCTCTGGGTAACACACATAGTATCCTTTGACTCGCTACATTGGTGTCATTCAGATGAATTGAAACTTGGAACTAAAGGAGAGAGAGATATTAAGGAATGAAACCCTATAAGCTCTTAGTACAGCTCAGGGCTCTTGTTTGCTATTCCCCAAGTAAAATATAAAACGTGGTGGGGGATAGAATAGACTTCCACTTATTTCTCTCATTGGTGTGAATTCATTAGGGATATTAGTGATGACATACACAATGTTTCCCTCAATTGCCCAATGCATTTTGCAGTGTCCGCTTATGGATTCATAAGGGTCTACTATGTTACAGAGTGTCATAGTTCAGGGTTTATATGGTGTAGCTTCCCAGCCAGGGAAGCAGACAAGTGAAGTTCTATTGATTGGCAGCTTCACTAGCTACTTAGTGAATGTCTCATGCGAGTTAGATAATGTGGCAACATCGTTAGCCGGTAGATCTTATTCTCTGCGAACACTGCAGTTTGAACAGACATAAGGAGAAAAGTAAATAAACTACAATTTAAATTATAATCAGCCCACAGATTAAAACTATCTTCAGGATGTTTTTCTTATTGGTATCAGCCATAATGATGGTTCATCAGCTGCATGAAACATTTGGTCAAGTTGTAGATCTGAATAATTCTGACTACACACAAAGGACAAAGTTCCCTCTGATTAGTGCCTCACTTTAAGGTACTCAACTTTACTAATCCTCTTAACTCTTCCTCCTTCAAGATATTCACTATCTTAACCCGGAGGATCATTTGAGCCCCCCGAAGAACTATATAACAAGACCTTAGACATTCTATTGCTTATGTTTATTTATATGTATTGTTCTATTGCACAGGTTTATTTATATGTATTGTTCTATTGCACTCTTTTATAAAAAGGACACCACCATTCATAGGCACTACAGAGTAAACAGCTCTGCTGAGATTAGATTCCCTAACTATTACATCAAAAATCTTTTAACTGTTAAATGGTTTATAGAAAAAAAAAAAAAAAAAAAAAAAAAAAAGGCAGTTTAAAGATATTTAGTGAGACTAAAATGTAAAATATGTGCAGGTAACAGGTCCCCTTTAAAGAGAAACTTATTCAAATTCTCAGGGAATCATTCTTGACAGGATCCGCAGGATTATTCATTCCTTTGATGAAAGTGGACATAGTCAGGTGGCCTCAGAAGGAGCAATATGGGAGAGGGGGGCAATTTCAGTATTATGCTAGCTGTGCCACACCAGGGTTTCTCAACGTTGGCCCTCATTTCACACCAACAAGTCAGCTTTTCAAGATAGAAAACAGAAGTGGCGTTCAGAGCCGCTGAAGGATCCAATACCAGTCAAAGTTATGATAAAAACTTTGCTTTATTCACTATATTAAAAGCATCACATAAGGGTGGGGAACAGTCCAGAACAGCGATAGCCGAAATTAGAAAACGATCGGCCTTATTGCATTTCGTGGAATAAATTACTTAATCATAGGCTAAGGAACGTCTATGGGTATTATTTTAATACCCTAAAAGGTTGATAAAACCAATTACAAAACACTAACCTTTTTCAGTGGCTGGATAGTGAACACTTCAATATTCCTTACTTGTGCATGCCCACTATCCAGGTCACGTGAGTTACTGTGGTATGGCAAGTGAAGAATATTAAAAACCTTCTGAACTCAAACTACTGAACACAACATACAGTAACAAACTGAATAAATATAGGTCAAATGTGAGCAAGATTCCAAATCATGATAATTCTCACTTGCTAAAGATATCATGTGTCATCCAACAAATTCCAATTAAATAGATTAGTTAGTTAATAGTTCATTCTTCCAAAATAATTATTTTATATAAGTATATTAAGGTGGCAATGTATTCCAGCAAGGAGGAGACAAGTAAAATCATAAGCACATTTAGGGGCCCTTTCCTCGCGGGTATTAAAGAGATAGTAATGTTTCATAATAAAAGCAGCTCCAATTAATCTTCATAGTATCTGGGCCATGGAGTGTTATTTCATTACATATTCCCACAGCCTCCCTTACTCTCCTTCAGACAGCCTCCCAATTTGAAACAACTGATGGTGAGAAGTGCCCTGAATAAAAATACAAAAAAATGGCACATCTCCCTGCCTACAAAAGAGATGTGAAACTTGTGCACACATTTACACCACGGACAACATACCAATTCCAAACACCCAATTACACCATAAGATCAATGGTACCTTCACCTGTAAATCATCCAATGTAATATACCTTATCATGTGTGCAAAATGCCCAACAGCTCTGTATGTGGGAGAAACTGGACAAGCACTACATAGGAGATTTAATTCCCACAGATCCAGTGTTAATAACAAAAAGACAGACACCAGTGGGAGAACATTTTTGCCAAAATGAGCACAGTGTCAAGGATATTAAGTTAACTGTATTGATGGGACAGTTCCGCACTCAGAGGGACAGAAAGGTATGGGAGGTAAAATTAATGTTAAAATTTAATGCAATTTGTAGTGGTTTGAACAGGGATAAGGAATTTTTATCAAAATACCATTTAGTTGATTGACCTTTCCAACAGACCCAAGAGCATCGTAAATACCTCTAAAGCCTCAGAGGAAGAGTGCAATTAACCATTGACTGATCAAAGATATCTGGATCTGGACTGCATTCTGTTATCTGATTTCCATGCTAAACAATGTGATGTGTACTTGTATTTAAGAGAGATGTTTTCATATTTATCTGTATAACATGCCTGAGGAAGAGACCCAAGGTCTTGAAAGCTTGCATTTAAATCTGCTTAGTTAGCCAATAAAAAGGTATCAAAAACTATATTTGCCTCCTTATTTCAGTACTGTCAGAGTTGTAGTGCAAGAGTACTTGAATGATAAAGTATCTCCCTTCTGCCCCTTTTACCTAGTGTAAGCCACCTCCACTCTGATGTGAATCTGGTCCCTTGACCAGACAGCTCACACCAAGGGACAAATCTTCTTACTGTGAGCATAAGGAAAACTTGACAGATTTTTTCAGGTTTTTCCTTATGCTCACTGAAGATTGTCCCTCTCTGCGATCCATCCGGACAGTGCTGCTGAGGTGAGCAGTGTTACATCAATAAAAGGGGCGGTAGAGGGATACTTTATCATTTTATTACTCTTGAACTACAACTCTGCCAATAATGAAACAAAACTCTCCATGGCCCAAATACTATGAATATTAATTCGAGCTGCTTTTATTGCGAAACAGTACTATCCTTTTAAATCCCTCTATACTAATCCCTCATCAAACTCCTGGCTGATAACCCAATGCCCTTCCAAATATGCAATGGAACTAAACAGAGCTGCCCCATCTCCTATTCATTAGGAAGATTAGGGACCACTCCACAATGCTGCCACTTTAAGATTTCCCTATTTACAGAATTTCATTCTCACACAGACATCCCCCTTATCTCTATACCTAATCTGTTTGCTGTGATTCAGGAATTTCAGTTCACCTGAGATTACAAAAAATCATTACCGCTAAATCTGAAGCTCTTCTACTGAACCTTACTAACACTGATCAACTGCTTAAATCAAACTTTCACTTTAAATGGCAACTTCTTACATTCAATACTTAGGAGTGACTATCATGCATTATATCAAGCTAATTTTCCACCATTTAAGTCCCTTCAACAAGATATTAAGAGTTGGAAAGAGTTTAACATTTCTTGGATTGGATGTTTAAGCTATATGAATATGCTCCCGAAAATGCTCTAACACTTCCAAACACTGCCAGTGCTGGTTCCTTCTTAAAGAGGTAGTAATGTTTCATAATAAAAGCAGCTCCAATTAATCTTCATAGTATCTGGGCCATGGAGTGTTATTTCAGTACTGTCAGAGTTGTAGTGCAAGAGTACTTGAATGATAAAGTATCTCCCTCCTGCCCCTTTTACGGATATAACACTGCTCACCTCAGAGCAGCAGGATGGTGTCCAGCTGGATTGCAGAGAGGGACACTCTTCAATTAACATAAGGGGGAAAAAAAAAAAAAAAAAAAACCCAACTATCAATGGGGGCAGGGTTTTCATTGTTCTCACAGTAAGAAGGTTGCCCCTTGCTATAAGCCATCTGGTTTGTGGACCAGATTCCACATCTGAGGGGAGCTGGCTTACACTAGGTAAAAAGGGCGGGAGGGGAATACTTTATCATTCAATTACTCTTGAACTACAACTCTGACAGTATTTAAATAACTCTCTATGGCCCAAATAATATGAAGATTAATTGGAGCTGCTGTTTTTGTGAAACATTACTATCCATTTAAGCATGTTGAACTTTCCAGAGATCCCTTTGAGTCCATCTGGAAAGGGAAAAGACTTAGAATTGCCAGAAATGTACTAACAACCCAAAGTTGTGGGGGACTGGCCCTCACTGATATTTACAAATATTATTTGACAACACCCCTGAAACATTTACAGGCATGGTTCCTTCCCCCGGGCCATTAAAGCCTGGGTTGACATTGAAAAATGTACCATATCTCCCTTTGTACTCCCCAGTTTGTTGTGGACTCCGTGTAAAGAGAAACAACTTACAACTTGCCCTGCCTACAGTCAAATTTCAGCTAGGTAT
This sequence comes from Rhinophrynus dorsalis, assembly GCA_037306005.1. NCBI lineage: Eukaryota > Metazoa > Chordata > Amphibia > Anura > Rhinophrynidae > Rhinophrynus > Rhinophrynus dorsalis. The sequence goes on from CM074722.1 coordinate 225,593,123, forward strand.
CCTAGACACAACCCAAAGTATTGTCCCTTCCTTGCTAGCCTCCCCAGCTCTTTGTTAATCCACAGTTCCAAACAGGCACCCAGACCAGAACTTTTCAAGACTGGAGACATGAAGGACAAAACATGACCTTGTTCAAGTCGAAGTGACTTTCACACCATAAGAAACAAACATCCAACACACTTCCAATACCTTCAGATTCAATACTTCCTCCTGTCACCCACTTTAACATTCCCATCTCTCACATCATTTAAGAAAATGTGCGTACATTCCCCCGCTTAACAAGGCTCAATACTAAGACTACACTTTATTGACAATTCTACCTACACCTCATACACACAAATACATGAAGTGGGAGGAGGATTTGGGTTTGGAGATAGATGGGGAAGACCTGATCAGCATTTGGAAGGCAGCTGCTAAAACATTTGCATGACCACTCAGGAAAATATATACGATGTTCTTCTCAGATGGTACCACACACCAGCCAGATCACATACTTTCAATCCTTCCTTGTCTAATCTCTGTTGGAGGGGGCGTGGACATCCTGGAACTCTTCCATATCTGGTAGCTTTCAGAAAGGACAATAAGACTGGTGAAACTGCTTATAGTACAGTATGACAGTGGTTTGCAATCATGTCTGCATAAAATATTCTCAGAAAATAATTAAAAATTGCAAGCACTATGACTCATACTAAGATGACAGTAAATAAAATAACGAAGAGCTTTTCAAGATATCACTGCTTAATGGCAGGTTAGTAATCTGTTCAATCACTGTGATTGAGTTGCCTATACTTAATGAGGGAAATCCTGGAAACTTCACAAAAAAATGATAAATTATATACACACATAGAATTGTTACTCTGTGACAAATAGGTGACTTTGTGAACAGCTAAATAAAATTATTAAAATATATATTATATATATATTCTGTAAAGTTCAATATATTTAGACTTGTCAGTACATTCAAGTGAGCTAGTAGTGGCAGTTGAGATGGGAGTAATGGGGAATTGTTAGTACCTGGCTGGCATGTCTACCAGACTTTCATTAAAGGATACATTTAGCTTTCTCAAACTACTGTTTTGATTTGAAACGGCCTAAACATAAATGAAAGTGATTTTGAAAGAGCTTTCAAAATCACCTGTTACATAGTAACACTGTTACATAGTAACATAGTAGATAAGGCTGAAAAAAGACATGCGTCCATCAAGCCCAGCCCATGCCAATAACACCCCTGTTGATCCAGAGGAAGGCAACAAAAAAGCCCTCTGGAGCAATTTCCAATGTAGGTGTGTGTGTGTGTGTGAGTGTGTCAAATAGTTCCCCGGCTCAGTATCCTATTTGCTTTGAAGCCATCTGTCATAACTGTCAATATTGTTCTGTGCTAGATAGGCATCCATTGCTTTTTTGAATGCAGTTACATTATCTGCAAGCACAGCATCCCGAGGCAAAGAATTCCATAGCCTTACCGCCCTTACTGTAAAGAATCCCTGCCTGTGTTTTAGTCGAAAGCGCCTTTCCTCAAGTCTTAATGGATGACCTCTTGTTCTTAGCTCAGCTCTTTGCATAAATAATTCATTGGATAGTTCTTTGTATTGGCCTTGAATGTATTTGTAAATGGTAATCATATCACCCCTTAGACGTCTCTTTTCTAATGTAAACAAACCCAGTTTGGCTAGTCTCTCTTTGTAACTCAGATCCTCCAATCCCTTTATCAGTTTTGTTGCACGTCTCTGCACCTTTTCCAGTTCAGCTATGTCTTTTTTTAGAACAGGCGCCCAAAATTGTACTCCATATTCTAGATGAGGCCTAACCAAGGATTTATACAGAGGTAGGATAATGTTAGCATCCCTTGCTTCTACACCTCTTTTTATGCAGGCTAGTACTCTATTTGCTCTTGCAGCAGCTGAGTGACTCTGCACACTGCTGTGAAGACTATTGTCTATCAGTACACCTAAATCTTTCTCTAATGAGGATTTCCCAAGATGTTTCCCATTTAGAGTATATGTAGCAAGTTTGTTTCTACAACCCAAATGCATAACCTTACATTTATCTACATTAAATGACATCTGCCACTTTTCTGCCCATTCACTTAGTTTATCTAAATCCTTCTGTAGGGAAAAAACATCGAGCTCTGTATGTATTTCCTTACATAGCTTAGTGTCATCAGCAAAGATTGAGATGCTACTTTCAATTCCCACTTCTAGATCATTAATAAACAAATTAAAAAGCATTGGGCCCAGGACTGAACCCTGCGGTACCCCACTTATAACCCTAGACCAATTTGAAAAAGTTCCATTTACAACAACTCTCTGCCATCTATCATTTAACCAGTTCTCAATCCATGTACAGATAACACCACCCAAACCGAAGCCTTTTAATTTATGCAGTAACCTGTTGTGAGGCACTGTGTCAAAGGCTTTTGCAAAATCCAAGTATACTACATCAACAGCAATTCCCCTGTCCAAATTACTACTCACTCTTTCATAAAATGCAAGTAAATTAGTCTGACATGATCTGTTCTTCATGAAACCATGCTGATTCCTACTGATATTGTTGTTACAAAGTTACAGTTCCACCTTCCATGCAAGAGACTCATTGCTCACTCAGCTAAGAAGATTAAAAGCAATCAAATTATTTATTAAAAACTTTCTAACACTATGGGATACAGAAAAGGGGGAAGTACAACATAATGGGGTGAAAACACAAATTTTTTTTAAAGTGTTATCGATGTTTGCAAAAAAGTTTTTTGCGTTTAGAAGAGCTTAAAAAGCTGAGCTAAATGCAAATAAACGTATCTCTCAAACTGCTATGGTTTAAGAGATACAGGCGTTTAAAGTTTGATCTCTCCTACTGACAGCTGTAAAGCTGTCAGCAGGAAATCTGCGTCAGTGAAGGTGATTTAGCAACAAGCTTGAAGACTTATGAATACATATTTTTGCAATAGCATCAGTACCATATAACTTCTCATGCCCAAGATGTGCAGGATCCAACAGCACCCGTTTTCCCGGCGTGCAAATAAAGAGTGCAGGTCTGGCTGATCAGCTACACCAGTGGCTTACAAACATTGACATGATGCTCTCCTTTTGCTTCTTTTAACCCCAATGTTTCCCAATTTATTGAAATAAATGTACCCTTTGCACATGTATTTATATTAATCAATATTTTTCAAAATATGAAACTGGGGAAAAAAAACAAAAATTATAAGTTAGAGAGACACCAGCACAAATACACTTCATGCTTGCATCTAAAAAACTGTTTTCTGAGGCCAAAACTCTAGCCTTACATATGCTCTGTTGGAGTAGCCAATACTGATGCGATTATCTAGGGTTGTCTGTAAATGGTCTAAGATAAGTCATTATCATTTCTGAAAAGAACTGTGAACAGTGAGTACTAATTTCATTAGGCTAACTAATATCCCTTATTACAAACACTGTAGATACATTTTAAAATAAATACTCTCTGGGCAGTTTACACACGCATCAAAACCATGTTTAATATTATATATTAGGTATATAATAGGATTTTAGTCTTACCTGTTAAACCCTTTTCTCTTAGTAAATATAGGTTACTGGTAACTTTGGGGTAGGCGACCTGCCCCTTTAAGTAAGACAGGAAACTTTCTTGAATAAGTAGTGCTGGGTGAAGCCTACCTTCCCTCTCAGCCTGCAGTAGCCAATACTCTCCAGTATGATCGATGAAGCGAACTATTGACTAGATAGTGAAAGGGAAAAGAAGACTCCTGTGAGCGTGAACCCGAAAGGACTCCCAGGTTCTGCCACAGGAGAGCCAAGCATGGTCCCTTAACAGGGTGGGAGACCAGTAACCTGTATGGACTAAGATAAAAGGATTTAACAGGTAAGACTAAAATCCTATTTTCTCTGTCATCCAATGTAGGTTACTGGTAACTTTGGGATGTCCAACCATTGAGTTCCCTGAGGTGGGAAGGCAGGCAAGGACCAGGCACAGTGCCCCCAAAGTAACCAGAGCATACATGAGCTAAACATATCATACACAGCCCTCTAAAAATAAAGTGTCAACGGACATGAAAATCGGTGTAAACACACCAGAATCTGTAACACAGCACACTGAACTAGAGCCAACAGGGCTCAACAGTTAAGGAGTACTAAAGGTACCAGAAAGACCCTAGACAGGCAATACAGCCTCTAGGATCTTCCTGCCAAAACTGGCATTAGTTGATGCCAGCACATCAACACTGTAGTGTTTGGAAAAGGTGTGCACTGACTACCAAGCAGCCGCCTTGCACAAATGAACAGCCGAGGCCTGATTCTTGTAGGCCCAAGAGGCTCCAATAGACCTGGTAAAATGAGCAGTAACCCAAAAGGGCACAGGCTTCTTCCTCAATTCGTAAGTCTTACGAATGGTGGACTCAATCCAGGAAGTAATGGTAACCTTAGAAGCCGGCTTACCAGCCCTAGGACCCTCAGGAATGACAAACAACGTGTCACACTGGCAGATGGACGCAGTACGATGAACATAAAACTTTAGGCAGCACACAACATCCAACAAATGAAGATCCCTTTCCTTGTCAGATGTAGGGTCAGGACAAAGAAGGAACTACCTATTTCCTGGTTAATGTGGAACTCAATCCACCTTTGGGAGAAATTCCTGAGAAGTGAGAAGAACCGCCTTGTCCTTATGAAAAACCAAAAGGAGGGTTTACAGGACAAAGCATGCAACTCTGCGACACAGCAAACAGGCACAATTGCCAGGAGAAAAGCCATCTTCCAAGTCAGGAGACGTAAAGGAATGGTAGCCAAGGACTCAAAAGGTGGACGCTGGAGAACACCTAAGACCAAATTGAGATCCCGCTGAGGAATAGGACTCTTAAAAGCAGGGCGAGCATGAGCAACACCTTGGAAGAAATCTTGCCATTATCCCTGATGTCAAGGTTATCTCTGAAAGAAAACAGAGAGCACAGAAGTCTGAACATTCAAAGATCTCAAACTGAGACCCTTATCAACCCCATCCTGCAAAAAAGACAGGATATGCAGGAAGATTAAAGTTATGGGAAAATCCCCATCAGCACACCAAGAGAGAAAGGTAGACCAAACCTGATGGCATGCCTTAGAAGAAACAGGCTTCCGAGCACGAAGCATAGTAGCAATGACCTCAGGAGAAAAGCCCTTCAAAGCTGAGGATTCAACTGCCAAGCCATCAAACCGTTCGACGTCTTCCTTCCACAGGTATCCCTGTAGAAGAAGATCCAGACGGTGGGAAAGTCAAAACGGTTCCTCCACTGACAGATCCAGAAGCTCCGGAAACCAAGACTGGCGAGGACAATATGGAGCAATCAGAACGACTGGAGATAACTCCAGACGAAGCTTCCTCAATACCCTGTGCAACATGGGAAAAAGGGGAAAATATGTATGCCAGAAGAAAACTCCATAGACTGGACACAGCATCCACTGCTACAGCCTGAGTGTTGTTCCAACGGGAGCAGAACAGCTGAACCTTCCTGTTGTGTCATGTCACCATCAGGTCGATCTGAGGAAGACCCCACTTTTGGGCAATGAGATGGAACACCTCCTGATTCAGTTTCCATTCTCCGCTGTCGATGGTGTGCAGACTTAAGTGTGCCAGGATGTTGTCCACACATGGAATGTGAACTGCGGAAATAGCAGGGATATGATCTTTTGCCCAGGCCAAAATAGCCTAGACCTCCAACCAAGCTGCGAAACTTCTTGTGCCACCTTGCTGAACAGGAAAACTCTCCAACTGGACTGTCCAATACCGGAGAGCTTGGAAGATTGCTCGAAGCTCCTATACGTTGATGGGAAGGAAACTCTCCTCCGGAGACCACCGGCCCTGGACATTCAGGTGACCCAAGATCGCACCCCATCCCGACAGACTGGCATCTGTGGTTACAGTCATCCAGAAGGGAATCAGGAAGGCCCTGCCTTTCAGGAGATGCGAGAGGTCGAGCCACCACGACAGACTCAGTTCCACATGTAGGGGAAGAGAGACCGATATCTTCAAGAGATCCGTCTGACCCTTCAGGCCTGGATCACAAACTGTTGAAGTTCTTTCCCATGAGCCATGGTGAACGGGACTGCTTCCATGATGGAAATGAACTTCCCCACCAGAGACGTCAACTTCTGGTCTGGCACCGGATCCAACTCTAGGACAGTGGATACTTTGCGTGCGATCTCGTGAGCTACCTCGTCCTTGAGGAACACCATCCCCTTCACTGTATCAAAGAGAAGTCCCAGGTAAACGAGAAGCTGAGTTGGAACCAGATCCAACTTGTCCATGTTCAAGATCCACCCATGACGGGAGAGAATGTGAATGCATTCCTGGACCTGGTGATGCAGAAGCTCTGGAGACAAGGCCTTCAGCAGGAGATCGTCCATGTAAGGAGTAACTTGGACCCTGGGGTCCTGTGCAAGAGCGATATCAAGGCACCTAGGACCTGATTGAAGACCTGTGGAGCAGTAGACAGACCAAAGGGAAGAGCAGAAAAAGTGCCCTTGGTCGCAGGCAAACCAGAGGTATTGCCGGCTCTCTGGATGAATGGCAATGTGCAGGGATGCATCCTGAAGATCCACGGAGGCAAGAAACTCTCCAGGAGACATGGCGGCAATCACTGTCAGCAGAGATTCCCGATGATAATGAGACTTGACCACGACGGAATCAAGATTCTTGAGGTCCAGGATAGGATGACATCCGCCGTTCTTCTTGTTGACCACAAACAGGTTGGAATTGAAACCGAAACCCTGTTCTGGTTCAGGAACTGGCTCCAAAACATCTTTGTCCAAAAGAGTCTGAACTGCCCCGGTGAAAAGCCGAAGCTTGTCTGCCGCCTGAGGAGTGTGTGAAAGACAAAATCTGGGTGGAGGAAGACAGGTAAAGGGGGATCCTGTACCGCTCGGTCACAACTTGAAGAACCCACAGTCTGTCCAGACAGAGTGGTAAAAGCGCAGGTGGCCACCCACTGATTCGTGGGAACCGGGGTTCAACGAGTCATGCCGAAGGTTTGGCAGTCTTGGGCTTAGCCGAGGACTGCTTGGGTCTCCACTGCTGTTTAGGCTTGGAGGAGGCAAGAGGTGCATGGGGAACAGCCTGGGTTGCTGCCCGCGGGACAATTCCATCTGGAATGTGGCTTCTTCTTGGGAAGGAAAGGCAACAGGGTGCTGCCCCCCCCAGTTGCCTCACTGATTATTTCTTTCAGTTCAGGCCCAAACAGAGAGGTTCCCATGAAAGGCAAGAAAAGGAAAGAAGAGTCTTCTTGGAGGTAGTGTCAGCAGACCAGATCTTAAGCCAAAGAGCACGTCTGGCCATCACACACATGGTGGAAACTCTTCCTACCAAACGTATGTAATCAAAAACCCCTGCAGACACAATGATGGGCTTCAGAAATATTAGCTAAAAGCCGCAAGAAGTCAGAGGTTGGAGCACCTTGACGGACAGCTACTGTTAGCTGCTCAGTCCAAACTGCAATGGCTCTATTCACCCAAGCGGCCACAAGGAAGTACTGACTTCAACAAGGCCTCAATCTTCCTATCTGTCCAATCCTTGAGAACAGATGCATCCTCCACTGGCAGAGCAGTGGACTTGTAGAATCTAGAAACCGGGGCATCCACCTTAGGGGGTTGAGCCCACTGTACCAAAGCCACTTCAGAGAAGGGATACAATTTGGCAAATTTTAGACACAGCAAGCTTCTTTTCAGGAAACTTCCTCTCATCCAAGACCAGACAGTCAAAAGTGGGATTGGGAGGAAAGCAGGTAGACTGCATCTTAGGCTCTTGAAACCTTCAGATGCCAAGGGAATATTCAAAGTAGTGAGGACGGCCCTGATCAGGCCCTCAGCAGAGGGGTCAGGGTCAGCCTCAAATGGGTCACCCCCCCAAAAAAAAAAAAAAAAAAAAAAAACTGGGAAGACACCTCCACAGAATTACCCACGTCATCTGAATCCATTAAGAGCTCCTCTTCAGATGAAGCAGACACATCAGGTATCCCCTGCGGTTTAGGCAGGGATGATCTGATGGATTCAGGGGGTTGCCAAGCCTGGAAGACCCCACTCAATTGAGATGGTAACAGTTGAAAGATAGACTTTAAATCTTTAGTAGTAGCCTTAAACTCCTGTAACCAAGTTGGCTCTAATACATGGCTGGAGATCCTTGTAGGTGACTCAGGGGCAGCAGCGCATGTAGGACCTAAATGACCTGAGCATTCTCTAGGTAACCCCGATTGACATAAGGAACAATGAGCAATGGGGGTCACAGGCGTCCCAGAGTCCTTAGTCTTAGGTCTAGCCCCAAGTTCAGATGGATTAGACATTCTCACAGTGTCACAAACGTCTCAATATGTCTGGTATACGCTAAACAGCGTTTAAAATTTCACCCCCAGAAGTTGCTAAAATGCACTTATCTGGCAGGTGAAGGCTTACTCACCTGGGGAGAGAAGGAAAGCTCCAGCCCTGCATAGGATACTCGTGAAGGGATGAAAGAAAATGGCAACCACAATGGGAGCCAATCAGTAACAAGCACGTGAAGCAAACGCTCATGGGAAATATAGATTCCCTGTACAAGTATCCTATCCGAAGCCCCCTGTGCCCCCCAAGCATGAACCAGATCATAGAACAAGGGTAGACAAACAAAATGAGCTGTTGCAGAAATATGTCCCAAACAGTAAAGTCTCAGAGGTGAATGGAGCATGGCGTCTATGCGGTAAAAATTTTTACACTGAGGAAAAAATTTAGCAAATACACCAGAAAACATAGTAAAAGTGAAACACTACCCCAACTGGGAAGCTGTTGAAAAGTACCCAAAACATGTCAAAATAGCATACAAAGGGTTAATTTGCCACAGAAACACTGCTCCTAGCCCCCCAACAGACACACCCAATGAGTGAGGTAGTATGTAATAGGAACTCCAATGGAGAACTCTGTGCGGAGACTACGCGTGGGGCAAGTGGACCTCAGCACTCAAGGGGTTACTCATGTTTTTAGCAGGTCTTCTGTCTTCAGATTACCATGTATTTAAGAAAAAGCCTCTGTGGGCCACCCCTGGGAAAGAACTAGTCCAGCAAGAGCTTCCCCTCAGGGCCAAGAGGTCCACTATAGCACCTAGAAACTGAGCTATCCACATCTAAGGGCATTGTAAGTTATGGTAATCCGCCTAATGGTGGTATTCCATTTCTAACAGAAAAATAAAAAACTTCTAAAACTATAGCAGAACATCTTCTCTGTCTTTCCTGTTCAAAGGAAACACTCTAACTGGAGAGTATTGGCTACTGCAGGCTGAGAGGGAAGGTAGGCTCCACCCAGCACTTCTTATTCAAGAAAGAAACCTGTCTTACTTAAAGAGGCAGGTCGACTACCCAAAATTACCAGTAACCTATATTGGACAGCAGAGAAAAACTGTTAACGTATGACAGCTGTAAGTACATATTATACTAATGATCTAACTTTAAAATTAGACATTAGTTGCCCTATTTAGGAACACTCATGTATATAGCGCACAATCCATTAACCTGGGAACAGACTGCTGATGACCCTGGGGCTGAATTGTGAGCTCTGGCAGACCACTGATGCACATCAGCTGTATCCAAGGGAAGAGAATGAACTGTGAACTGCAGTTCAGTATTCAGACTACGGCCCTGCTGGTCCCCATAATCCATCTGTATAGGGCTCGAAAACATGACCAATTGTCTATAGGGCCTAGTATACAACCCACAAAGATTTGTGGCCGAGAAGAACATACTCTCAGTTGCACACAAGTCAAGAAGGGCAGTTTTGACATCCCCATACACAATCCAGCCACTTACCCCAACTTTGGCATCTATAACTTCAGCCCTGCCAGGTACCCATATCATGTTTCACTTATTCAATTACTACTGCTACAGCAGAAGTGGCAACCTGCAGCCTTCTAGCTACAACTGGGCCATTCCTATTGTCCCCAGCCATGACAGGAGTTGCGGCCCAAAAGCAGCTGGGGGCCAGGTTGTCAAGCCAGGCTTTAGAGCATAAATTACAACAGATTCTTCAAAATCATTATCAGTATGTAGACTAACAAACTTTCTTGTGGTACAGGTCTGAATGTTTTATAAACTAAAAAAACAAAAAACAAACAAACAAAAAAAACAAAAAACAAAAACAGACTTTCCATGCAGTGTAAATACACTATACAGTATAGAATTGTTACAGGTTTTTATTTTAGACCAAATTATTTACTATCAATTCTAATATATGGTTACTGCTCATATCTTACTGTTGTGCAGTGGAAAAGCACCTAAAAGCCCACAAGGGAACAATTACACTAAAAGTGGCCAAGTCTTACCTTTGGAGGAAAAGAACGAAGGTACTAAAACAAACATATGATCTTTAACTCCTTGAAGGTTAGCTATTTGGTCATCATATTGCTTCAGAAGGAATTGGAGAAATTAAGCATCCATATAATTTAAAAGGGATAATACCATGTGATATAAAAAGAAGAAGATGCTGCAGCACTCCCTGGACTACAAAAAAAAAAGGGAAACTATCACCTTCAGTGTTGATTTTGTTTGTTTTAACTTTTTTGAAGTCAAGTGATGGCCCTTCCATCATGTTTTTGTAATCTCATTTTACTTGCACCTTGGCAATTGTTTCAGATATTGTGTGTCTATTTCCAAACTCACATATTATAATATAGATAGTATCTATAGTAGGGTTTATCCTGCAGAGTAAAACAAGTGTTCTTCCACTGTTGCCAAATGTTGTAGTTAAAGGTTACTGAAACTCCCGATAAGTATTTTAAGTGCAGTACTTCAAGGGCCTGAATTTTGTGGTGGTGTCATTGATACAAGAGACTGTGGAGAGATATTTTGAGTGACAATAACACTCTATAGTCTTCTGTAGCAAACAGTGTCACTGAAGTAAAAATATAAGCTTGAGGTAAAGACATTTGCAATTGAGTACCCTTGTTTACAAGTCTCAAATAGATGTTGATTTAAATCAGTTTTTTTTAAACTCGTTGACAGCTACATGCCTGCAGAGCATTGAGAAGCAATGAGTTATAGACTTCCCGGCACTCAAGGGATTAAAATCTCCATTAAATTAAGGATTTGTAGGTTTTCTCCATTGTGGTTTGTTTAGCACAAGACTGCCACAACATATTCTCCCGGATCAGTATTCCCAGAAGTGAGGTGGAGGCGTGGCCTAACTTACTGAAAAACATAACTCGGGTAAAAGCCTATTAACCCTTTGAGTATCAGAGGCAGTACAATTGGACACCCCTCTAGGATTCAGCGGGTAAATAGGTGTTCTCTGCTGGCACCACACTAAGCAGATATCAAACATACTACATGAATAACGCACTTTAGAAACGCATGTGTCGTCGAAACATATTCGCAATAAAGAGGACAGCTGGAACGCCAAAAGAAGTCCAAGACAACTTACTAATATAAATATCAGGGCCAAAACACGAATCATTGTTGCAGTTTGAGTTTCAGAAATTAGTAAATCAAACTACGAAAACAAATGCGTATAGTTACTGCCGTGCCAGATGTTTTCATACATCAGCCACTGATCAATCTCCCGTCTTGTATATGACAGACGATATAAACCAGGAGGAAAAAAACGTGATTATCCAACGGTTTGGGACGAAACATTTGGTACATTCACCGCGGACCAACTGTAAGAGTTGTTGTCAAACATCCTGAAAGTCACATGTTCCAACCCCTTATGCACATAGAATAGATTCTACGCTGAACACAGCAGTAAAAGTATTATATGAAAAATGTATTTATAATAACGTGTCCCGATGACTGCATAGGCCAACAACTCCAGTATAAACAGCATGAGGTGATATTAACACTATATAAAATGTTACAAAAGCACACGAACAGGGTCACTCCAGCTTCGATCACAAAACCCACACACTCAGCGGGTGCCTTGTTGCAGCCAATGCCACGTGACTGCCCCTCCTCCGGGAATATAAACAAGCCCTTGCGTAAATTATAGCTCATAAGTCAATGCAACCAGCAACTAAAATACTAACCGTATATGTATCTTACAATCAGAACGAGGATGTCTTCATCACACCGCGTTTCCGTATTAATCCTTCACTTCGGTGGCCGCTTCCTACTTCTCACAAACCATAACAAAGCGCGCTCCAAAATGGCTGCCCCCGGACAACAACCATAAAGGCGCTTGCGGACACCAGACTTGATCAATAGTAACTTTTTCTATCTGTCTCCGCCAACAGCGCCTCCATCGGGAGACATGTACGTCCTACATGTGTGCTCTCCGTACGGATTAATTTACAATACATAATAATACGCAGACACTTGCACAACACAACAAAAGAGGCAGCGCCAGTGGGATAGTTATTTGGACCCAAACGATGACACCAATAAAATTGTTATTGCTTGCTTATGAAAGAAGTCCCTCTGATGATGCCCCTTTTGTTATGTACACTACTAAAAACAGGATTGCACACCAGTGCATCAAACATTCAAGAGTGAATGCTTCAAACATGAGACAATATAAAATAATACAATATAACAGACTAGTGAGCTGTGAATACGTGCAATTTGGTGAAATAAGCAGCTATATAAACTCTATGCATGTAACAGGTGTCTCAATGGTCAATAACATAAACTTATTATTAGTAACACTGGAAGTCAAGATATTCTTCTTAATGTGTCACCTCATACCAGTGGGATGCCACTTTTCTTCTAAGAGCACAATCTAATAAATACAGTTGGAAAATGCACAGAAATCAGTATATTTGAAGGGGTGGAAATGTAAAAAAAAAAAAATTACATTTTTTCCTTGCACCACACCCTGGAAACATTTGTGCACACCAAGCCAAGGGTAAGAAGGCAAGTGACCCCTCATTTAATGTGGTGGGTTACCTTCTTTCCAAAAAGGTATGCTTTGTCTACCTTTTCTTCATTTATGTATTTGTTACAACCATTTAAGTATAGTCAAGTCATGTTTGAAAAATAAGAGTTTGTAGTAGGCAGGTGAGGGCTGGCAACTTGTGGCCCAGAGGGCAAATACGATCAAGTGGCCCATTTCTACTATTGTTTCAAGCCACTGTCCCAGCCCAACACTTTTTGGTAATTTTAAAAGTGGCATTAATATCATGAAACAAAGTGATACCACGTAGCTCACAGTTGAAACGGGCTGATACTACAGAGCTTACAATTTAAGCAAAGCTACACTAATGATACTATAGAGCTTACAAGGTAAATGAGTTTCATTTGGATTGTAGCTTTGTGATATCATTTGTGTAGCTCCGTTTCAACTGGAAGCTCTATGGCATCACTAATATAGCTCCACTTATAGCAACAAGATGTGTATTAAGTGAAACAGTGGCCCACTGGCCCAGACATATGGCCGGCCCAGGGGGAAATTGCCCCCTGCCCCCTAGGCCAGCCCTCTCCTGGTAGTAAGTGTAGTTATGTGTTTCTGACACCTTCTAGGGTATGTCATCTTAGACCAATGGGGTGCCATTTTTCTACTAAGAGCACTCGCTAATGAATACAGTTGGAAATTTCATCGTTTTCACAGATTTCAGTACATCTGAAGGGGTGAAAATGTAAAAAATGCAAATTTGTTTCTTTAGAGACACCTTCTGGAAACATTTGTGCACACTAAGCAAAGGGTAAGAAGGCAAGAAACCCCTCATTTGATGCAGTAGGTTATCTTCTTTCCAAAACTGTATACTCTGTCTACCTTTTCTTCACTTCTGTAGCTGGCTGTTATAACCATTTTCATACAGGTAACAGGCAAGTCATGTTTGAGAAAATGTTAGAAAATCAGAGGTTGTAGAAGGTGTATTTTTGTACTTCTCTCATACCGATGAGGTGCCATTTTTCTGCTAAGAGCACTAGTTAATGAATAAAGTTGGAAATTGCATAGTTTACATGGATTTCAGTACATTTGAACGGTTAGAAATGTAAAAAAAAATTATTTCCTTTAGGGCCACCTTCTGGAAACATTTGTGCACACCAGGCTAGGAGGTAGGAAAGCAAGTGACCCCTCATTTGATGAGGTAGGATATCTACTTTCCAGAAATATATAGTTTTATGTAGCTATTCAGCTGTTTAGGGTAGTTTTACCATGTAGCCACTAGAATGTGCATATTAGTTCATAAAGTTGAAATACCATTTTGCTCTCCTGGCAATTAGGGCTCTGCGCTAGCCATGGACATAGGTAAAACTGTACAGATTTGGTACTTTTGTATCTGGGGAACTCAGGGATTTTTCAAATAACTGAAAGTTTCACAATCAAGATAAATGTTTTTGATATACTGTATATTATGTGATTTTAGCAAAATAAGTATTTTTCATATTTTTTGTAATTATGACATCATAGCTTTTTGCATGGTGCAAAATTCACTTCATGCAAGGCACATGCAAAAGCTCAGTTTATTCTGAAAGTTATAGTTTTCCATATGAAACTAGAAATTTACCAGCAGAATTCAAGCCTAAATTGTTGAAAATGTGTCTGTCCTGCAGGGTACAGAAAATAGCCCAAGCCCCTGGCACTCAAAGGGTTAATGTAACCCTTGTGTGAATGTATTTGATTCATTAATATATTGGTGAATAAGAACTGATCATAGGTTCATATCTAAGGATAGGCGTGTCAAGTTAAATTGGAACTACCACCGCTAAACAAATTGATGTGCAATAAGTCCCCATCTGGCGACTAGCTGCTCAGTAGCGCTAGTCGCAAGACTCATTACCTTAATCAATAGAATTCTCCATTCCGTCCACAGGCAGGACAGAGCACAGACATCTTTCAATACTGACATAAGCACGCCAAGCACGCTCTAGGAGGAGTTGCTAGGAGCCGTTCCGGCTCCAAAAGGGACTGACAGCACAGGCAGGCAGACGTCGCTATTGAAAGATGTCTGCATTCCGTCCTGCCTGTAAGTCTTGGAAGAATGGAGAATTCTATTGAATAAGGTAATAATTCTGGAGACTAGCGCTACTGAGCAGATAGTCGCCAGATTGGGATTTAATACACATGAACTTGTTTAGTGGTGGTAGTTCCGTTTTAAGTCTATGATTAAGTACTGGGTGTTCGAAATGTAAGAAACTTATTGATGGTTCAGCATTTGTCTATGTGTTCTCTGTATGTTTTTTGTTCTGTTTTTTTACACATCCAAAACTCAAATCCTTCATTTGGAGTGCAGTCTTCATCATGTTTTGACTATATGTGAGTCTGGGAAGCCCCTAAGACTCTGCACTGTGTTGGCTTTCTAATTAATGGAGGTGAATGATTGTGCTTCAATGTATATCTTGTATATGGAGGAAGATTGAGTGTCATTTATATACATATGCTTGATGGCTAGTGTTAATCTTTTGTTGACTTTATAATTTTCTTTCTTTCTTGTAGTCAATTTTGATTTTTGCTCTTACTAGACGATGGTTGCTTCCAATGTTAAATCGGTTTAAAACTGAGCTGTAAGTGAATATCGTTTTATTATGTACAAGTATGAAGTCGATTTCACTTCTATTGCCATTAGGGCTTTTCCAGGTCAATTTTCTCTGTGCCTTTTCCCTGCAGAACAAATTCCTTACGTACACATTTTGTTCTTCTGCAAATTTTATCAGTCAGTTTCTTCTGTTATCTCTTTTTCCATTTTCATATGGTCCAATTGATTTTTCACCATTTTGTATCTCATCAGTTCTTGCATTGAATCTCCCATTATACAACTGTAGTGGTTAACATCATAAACTTCTTCAACTTCTTCATCACTATGGCTAATTGTAGGCTCATAAACTTGAATGATCTGAGGAACATAGCAACTGTTTAGTTTGATAGCACAGGAAGCAATATTTTCGGAAATACTTTCTACTTTTATGACTTAATCTGTCTTTTGTTAATCAAAAATTTGAATCTTCCACTTGTCCATCAAATGTTCCTATATGGTATAGCCAGTGTCCATCTTCTAATTTGACCAAATCTTCATCTTTTTTATGAGTTTCACATAAGCCAATTGATTTTATTATGTGATTGTACTAATTCCTCTAGGGTGAAACCGTAATCATAGAGACAGACTGTTAAGCGTTCCAGTGCCTAAAGTCCAAACACAGAATGCTGTGATTCTTAGCACCCTCTACCATTGAGCTGGTCTTCCTGCTGCTATAGGTTGTAGCTCACAAGGGCCATTCATTTTGTTTTGAAGCCATGTTTTATTATTTTATTTACACAGATTTTTTTCTAAACACATATACTTTAGTTTAAACAAACACCGGCACCACAGTAGTCTCCTCCAGAGACTCTAGAAGAAAAAGTTCCCAGCAGGTATGGTTAGCATACTGTAAGGAATATTTTGACTGAGTACCCAGGTATTTAATTGTTCATGCAATAAATAATTTATTTAAGTTGCACCAAATTGGTGTACATTTCAATGTACTGAAAATGGTTGCACAAGTATAAAGATAAATTGTATCATAAAGTGAAGCTGTCCTGTTTTGAATATATAGATTTTTTAAAAATTGGTTTCCATAAAAAGGTGATATTTAAGATAATGTAGGTCTCTATGGGGCTTATGTATAAAAACAAACTGGGGCAGTTCTGGGGCAAAACATTCCCAAAATTCCAATTGTTTCTAACACTTAAATGATAGAGATGTTTTAATTGAAGTGATTTGCAATGCATTAGAGACCCGTCTACCATTTAAGAGGCTGCCCTCACTAGCATTTAGATGATTTTTGTGCACTTGGGTATGGTGGGTATGTTGCACTTAGTTTGTCCCAGGATAGCTCCACTTTGATTTTATCCATAGGCCTTATGGGCGTGATTCAAGAAACATGCACAATCTCAATTTTGAATGTGACCAGACAGCTGTGCATATTTTTTGAGGACATGGTCATTTGGGTGTGGTCAGGATTAACAAATCTGTCTGAGTGGAATAGCAAATGCACCTAATGCAGGAAGTTCTATTATGCACAACTGTATACGGCTGTGGAGCTTTGCTGGAGAAGACACTTTTTTATGCGCAATTCAAGAAGCTTTCGTTATACGGCTTCCTAGATTAGAATATGCTCAATATCGAATTGTACAGGAAAAATGCCTTTAGCACATGCACATAATTATTGCATTCTGTTCTATGGGCCTTATTCATAAACGAATAGGAGCAATTCTGGAGCAAATCAAGAGCATCATGGGAGGGAAATCAGACAATGTGGTGCGTATATAAGTGTATCATATTGCTCGATTGTAATAAAACTTACAAACCTCCCAACACTTTAAATAGCCAAAGATGGATACTTGTTTTAGGGGGTGTTACTATTGGCATGACTGGCCAGCAGGGTATTATCAAACATTTTTAGGTGACTTCATGACCTCCTAGCAGCTTTTTATGTAATTGAATACATTTTAGAACAAGACCAACATATTTATTTACACAGATTTATTTATAAACACATATACTCAAGTGCAATCAAACATTTGTATGACTTTTAATACTGTGGAACAATGTCATACACTTATATACACACTAAACATTCCGATCTAAAAGTTGGGACGAAAGGATAGGAAAGAGGAACAGAGGGATTTGGGATTTTAAGAGGGGCTATCTTCTAAAGAGGGACACTTGGGAAGTATGCATTTAACCCACTGTATGCAAGAGTGATAAACTTCTGTGTTCATTCTAAACCCAAATGTGTGCATTGCTGGAGAGGTAGAAATCATCATGTAGCCTGCTGTATGTGTACTAATTAGCCTCGTGTATGCAAGAGACAGTGTACAGCAATGTGGAATGCTGTGACTGACCATTTATCAGAGAGGTTACCATCATTTAACGTACTGTATGCTCCATTATGTACCCCTTGTGTGCTAGAGAAAGATAGAGAGCAAAAGATAGAGAGAACTGAGCCTTTATCATGACATCAAACAGGAGCTGCAGTGACATTTTGTTGTAGTGCAAGGCTTTGGGCATGATGTACATTAGCTTGAAGTCCACCACAAGCATCACATTCTCTCACAGCAGTCAATGGACAGTTCTTACTCTAGTGTTACAAACTCTGTGGCGTGAGGGAGAGGTTTTGCACGTATGTCCAGTGATGTATAGTGATCCATCCCGCATACATGCACTAGAGCTGAGGACAACTGCTTTGCTGCTTTCTCATCTCCATGCCTCCCAACATTTCAAATGGCCAAAGCGTAACATTGGTGGTTGGGGCATTCCTGAGAATTTGTATGTTATGTCATGACCAATTGACACCTTTTTTTGCAGCTGAATAAATGATTTAGAGCAGTGATTCTCAACCAGGGTGCCATGGCACTTTGGTGTGCCTCAGGCATCCACTCAGGGTGCCCCATCTTTTCTATAAAGACTTTGATAAAAAGTGAATGTTGAGTTTCACATTTTTGGAAATATTTCTGCGTGAAATGTTTATTTATATCATTCAGATTCTAAATCTGAGATCAAAAAAAGATATATATATTTATGCATTTGTATCATCCATTACGTGCTTGACAAATGACTTATTATATGTTAGGTGTGCCCCTAAACTTCCAGACTGCATGTTAGGGGTGCCTTGAACAAAAAAAGTTGAGAACCATTGATTTAGAGCAGGACCAAAATATTTTATTTACGCAGACTAATTTATAAATGTATACTGAAGTTTAAACAAACATTAATGTGAGATTTATTGCTGAGGAAAAATATATATACTCTAATTTTAAACTTGTATACACACCACACTGTCTGTTCTCCGAAACAGAGGGGCAGCAGGGCAGAAAAGGACAGAGAGATTTGGGTCTAAAGAGGGACTGTCCCTCCTAATGAAATACATCTAATGAGGGACATTTGAGAGGTATAATATTAACAATTATTTAAACGTCAATATATATGTTCATACATCAGTCTGTGTAAATACAATACTTCGTGCTGCTCTCAATAATTTATTTAGTTACACAAAGAAATGTCAATAGTTCTTAAACGAACCTAACAGGTTAGGGATGCCCCGCCCACAAGGCAAGCCCTAGAAACACCGTATGAAATGTTGGGAAGTATAGTAAAGCTACTTTAGAGTGTAGGTAGTACGTTTGTAATCTGATCATCCGTGTTAATATCACGAATTTTAGATTAATAATTTTGTAGGTTTGATAGAGATTTACGACTAACGATATTGCGTTCATATAAAGCGCATGCTCAATTTTGCCCACACTTAAAAGTGCTTCATTGACCACAGGATATGATGAAATAATTCAGAGACGCTTCCCTGGTATGACCTCTTTTTAGAATGGTGTAGTTAAGTGCTGGAATTTGTACTAAAACATACCGTTACGCCTCATAATTGTAGCACATTTCTTTCTGATTAGAAAGATGCGATTCTGTAATAGCTGTTAGTTTTAACCCTTTGAGTGCCAGAGGGGTACGGAGTGCATTGCAAAGCAATGCGTTCCGTACTCCTCTGTCACTCAAAGGGTTAACCCCTATTTGAAGTTGTCACTATATGCCATGTTTATATAACTCGCGTTTGCTGCCAGTTTTGCGGATCTCTCGATCACTAATTTATTAATATCTTGCTCCAACGTGCGAAAGATTCCCCACCGCAAATGCTACCTCATTATTGTTAGAAGTGTTAACACCCTCACTCTAGCACTCAAATTAATAAAATAACCTTGCTATTAAGTTGAGATCTTTGAAAGAGGCAACCTGTAATAATTATGCAGCTTGATAAAGTTCCTTTTTCAAAGTAGCCATAGCATTAATTGTCCATATTACACTCGGAGTAATATAGGAGAAAGGGTCCAGGTCTCGCCACTTATCAATGCAGTGTAAGCCCGCTTTGACATATTATCTCAGACTTTTTTTTTTTTTTCTCACTTTCTGTTTTCATTTTGAACCCTGGCTATTATTAATAGCAGAGCCTTGCTGGGAGGAAGAGTAAGCTTGCTCACACTGTACCTGTGTTGGATGTGGAGAAGTGATCTCGATGCTTCCTTTTAATTAAGTGTAGCATTCTTTGTGCCTGTGCTGTCTGGTGAGGGCTGTATGTTCACGATACTAAAATAGTAAATTAAAAAGCAAAAAACACTATACATTAATTTGATAATTTGCTTTAAAATTCTGGACATTTGGCATCTTTAAAAAAACAAAAAAAACAAAACACAAACAAAAAACTTTTGATGGAAGCAGTCCGCTAGCTAATGGCCGGCTTCTTTCTTCAGTATGACATGGAACCATTTAATTTGACAACAATTGGTTTGATTTTCTGCTTTATAAAAAGATATAACAACTGAAACTACACTTTTCATTCTCTAGTGCACTTTACATAGAACATGCACTTCTTCATTAAACAGTTACATTACGTTTTGCAGATTGTACTTGCAACAATGTTTTCTCAGTTCACAAGGAGGTGTGGACCACTGGCTAAGCAGGTAAGCTTGTTATGTAAATGAAATTATGTAAAGTATATATATTTTTTAATTATTAATTGTTAGGATTGGGTGGCAACTTATTGTGAGATAATGTAGATTACTTTACATGGTTTATTCTGCATGCATTATTTTTGAGAATCAAACCAGAAAAAAACAGTATAAAGGGGGAAAAAAACCTTATAATACAGCATTCAGATCAGCATTATACAAATTCAATCATGTAGACAGTATACAAATATGGTGCACCTGAATAATAAAGTACATTGAGTTAATAAATCAGATTATATGAATAAAATGCAAATATAACCCAATGAAGTGCAGATCAGGTGAGGAATGTATAGTAGCTGTCCACTGTAGCATACCTGTAGACTATTTAGGAACTGCTGCCTATGCTCTCTAATGTCTCAGGAACAGTTTGGCAGCTTTTCCTTTGTATATCCATATTCTGGTCCAATTCTCTACAGTTTTCTGCTTGGCTCTCAAATTAATTTGTGCAAATGCACACAGACACATATAGTAAGTGGGAAAAGGTGCTAACCGGACAGTATAGAGGGGTATGTCCATATACATTTTGTGATGCTGTGTGTGTCACTTCATCAATGGGAAGTAACACAAACAGCATCACAAAATGCATATGGATATACCTTGTCTATACTATCCAAATAACAGTTTCAGCTTACTTAATCTGAGGTTAAGAGTTAGACCTGAATACAGAGGTTTAAAAAGAGGAGGTGAGGTATACCTCTAAACTGCTCCTGTGACACTGGAGAGTATAGATAGTCATTCTGGAAGAGTGTATTGTGGATGGTATACCTCTAGACTCTTTATGTGAAATGCTACTATGCCATAAGAGAGTAGATGTATAAAGAACCACTTTCTGACCACAAAAGATTATATTGGGAACCAACATTACTTTACATGGAGCATGTAAAGCAATGGTAATCTTCTTTTGTCCACCTGTGAGATATTTGTTTACTTCAGAATCGCACCTCTTTAGCTTACTGAATGTGGCTCTATGTTCTTTTCATCTTGCAGTTTTCTAAGTTAACAAAACCAGTGTATCACACATGTGGACGAAGCCTCTTTCCCTCAACATTTTACATGTTGTGCAACACGAAATTCCCGTTTACCTCTTACAAGCATGTACTGCCAAGTATTTCATCAAACCTGAGCCACAACCAGGGAATACACACCTCTGGTCACCAAATGAAGAAAAGGAAAGTCCAAGAGGAACCAGAGAAGCGCGAATTGGATCTCCTGAGATACGACATGCGAACACTGAAAGATGCACCCAAACCTGCTCTGTACCTGGGCTTGGCAGGATTGATCCCATTTGTTGCTGCACCCCTACTCATGAGTATCACTACATCTTACTACCCAGAAGTGGCATTTGCCCAGGTTGTCTACGGAGCCTCAATACTGTCTTTCCTAGGTGGAGTACGTTGGGGATTTGCCATTCCAGAGAACAGCCCTGCCAAACCTGACTGGATGAACCTCACAAACAGCACAGTACCTGCTCTCTTAGCCTGGTTTGCATTGCTCTTCAGGGATAATTTAACGGAATCTGCAATATTGGTGATCATGGGGCTAGGTATAGCTCTGCACTATGACCTTGCCCTGCTTCCTACATACCCTTCCTGGTTTAAGGCTCTCAGAGCTATACTAACTTTGGTAGCAGTTTTCTCTTTAGTAGCCACTCTCCTCATAAACAGTATATATCCGCATAAATCTCTGCTTCCAAATGACACCTAAATTATGATGTATTCAAGTTATTATGGAAAGTGATAGTAAAGTTCTTTGTATGTATGTGTATATACCATATAAACAATATGGCATGGTCTGTGATGCTCAGTCATAAAGATATAAAAAAAAATGGCATGCTCTTTTGCAGAATGGGAGAGACACAAATATGAACACACCCAATCACTCTTGCATGTGCATACACATAGTGAGGATGGTGCAGTTGTGGTGTGTGAGAGAGGGCAAATGTGAGGGCTCAGAAATTATGGGAATGGGAGGAAGGGAAAGCATCCAGATGTGGCAAATGGGTGGAAAGGAGGGCTTTTCCCCCTTCCCTGGCAAAATCACAGTCTCCTGGCAACTCTGGGCATTTGTTTATACAGGAACACTTCCTGACCACAACAGATTATTTTGGGAACCAACATTGCTTTACATGGAGCATGTAAAGCAATGGTAATCTTCATTTGTCCCCCTGTGGCATATTGGTTTACTTCAGAATTGCACCTCTTTAGCTTACTGAATGTGGCTCTATGTTCTTTTCATATTACAGTTTTCTAAGTTAACAAAACCAGTGTATCACACATGTGGACAAAGCCTCTTTCCCTCAACATTTTACATGCTGTGCACCACAAAATTCCCATTTACCTCTTACAAGCATGTACTGCATGCTGACAGGGGGACACTTTATAACATAATTACACACAAACTAGGCCCTGTACAGCACTGTAATAACACTCTGCATGGTAGAAAAACTTTAAATGTCCAAAGCTTAATTTATGTATAAACATTACTATCCCTTTAAATGGGAATTTTAACTCTTGGATCAAGGGAACCGTATCCGTTTAGATGTGGGACACACACAAAGAAAAAAACAAAAACAAAACACTGAAAGTTTGCACTGATTGCTGTGCAGTCCTCCATAATGAAATTTACATAAATGTCCCTGATTTAAAAGGGGAATGTGGTCACCTTGTCTTGGATGCTAGAAATCTCCAAGCATTGTGGAACAATGTATTGGAGACCTATAGCATCCAAGGGATTGATCTCATAAATATGTGCAGTTGATTGGCCACAACATTGCTCCACTTATGCCTCACAAAGTGTATGACTCACCCCTACCACATAGTCTGGAATTTTCAGGGTACTCTTCACATATTATAGATGAATTGTCAAGGAGTAATGAAGGGCACAAATACATAAAAAAATACTTATTTTCAGGCTCTCAGCTTAACAAAAACAAACATGTTGTGCAAAAAAGTCCATAACTGTATATAAACACTCACAATTAAATTTTTTGTGAAAGACTGTACATAAAAGAAGGGGCAGCTTAAGTGGAGGTCTACGGCACCCTGATTGAAAACCACTGCCTCAGAAAATTATCTCATAGTGCTTAACCCCTTAAGGACAGCCGATCGCGCATGCAGCTGTCACTTACGGACCACAGACCATTTATTTTTTTTTTTTTTTGCAGCATCCACTTCCAGGCTCCCTGAATGGCGTTTAGCTGCGTGGGGAGCCTGGAATTCCATTACGGTCCAGGACAGTCATGGGTCCTTAACAGAAAACAACCCATGACTGTCCTGGACCGTCATGGGTCATTAATATATTTTATGGCTTCTATAATATCTCCCCTCTATTATCCTCCAAAACTGTATTTTGGTAGAGTATGGTCATACAATTTTGTTACATACACCATGGATCATTGCAGTAGCACTACTTTAAATAGTTGCTAATATTTTGATGCCATTCTCAATATATTATTCTTGATATTCTATAGAGCCAATGTACCAAGACCACTCTTATTTGAAAATTAAGCTCCATAGGCAGTGTTCTCAACCCATGACCCCGGGGTCTAGTAAGAGGCAAGGATATGAGGATTTCCCTGCTTGAGCACACGTGAGTGAGTTAAAATGACACTCTAATTTAATTACCTGTACTCAAGCAGGGAAATCCTCAAATACTGGACTGTTAGTTGTCCCAAATGGCATGGGTAGAGAACCAATGCAATTGAATAACATAGAACTTAGAGTGTTTCTTGTGTAATCCCTTTGATTTCTAGTACTATGCTCTCTACTTCTAATAGAGTTCTGGCTACCGATCTATAAACAGAACCTCCCTTTTCCTGCTGCCAATATCTCTTCCTATAAGTCATGTTGTGGAATGCACTCACTGTTTGTAGTTACTTACTGTTGCTTGGGTGCTCATCTGAAAACTTAGGAGCATAATAGCAAAAACAGGGTGAGTTGTAAAGCACGCTCAGGAGACTTCTTAATCAGTGAATAAGTGGATTTATTCTAATCGACGTTTCGGCCTGCACCGAGGCCTTCTTCAAGATAGAAGAAGGCCTCGGTGCAGGCCAAAACGTCGATTAGAATAAATCCACTTATTCACTGATTAAGAAGTCTCCTGAGTGTGCTTTCCAACTCACCCTGTTTTTGCTATTATCTTCCTATAACCTAGTATCCCACTGGCTTTAAAGGGGATCTCTCACATAGATATAAGTAATGCTCATTAGTTAGAGCATTTAGGGAAAACATTTAAAACGTTGTTCATTAAAAAAAAAAAAAAAAAAAAAAAAAAATTATCTGCACAAAAATTAATGTTTAAAAAGTGCCCAGCAGCCTACTTCCAGCTCGCTGAAGTGCCTCTGCTCCCCTCCCTCCTCCGATGACAGGGGCTGTCTGTCTCTAAGCTGGAGAGAATAAATTGGCTAGATATCGATCTCTGCCAATGAGATCGCTCCAGCTTAGAGACAGACAGACAGCCTCCGTCATCGGAGGATGCTGGGCAGTGGGACAGGAGCAGAGGCAGTACTGCAAGACGAAAGTAGGCTGCTGGGCACTTTTTAAGCATTAAGTTTTGTGCAGATAATTTTTTATTTATTTATTTTTTTTAAATGAACAACGTTTTAAATGTTTTCACTAAATGCTCTAACTAATGAGCATTACTTATATCTATGTGAGAGATCCCCTTTAAGTGCTTCTTCACCTTTAAATATTCAGGTAAAATTACTCAGACACTTGCATATGCTGTTTTTGGCAATGAATGCTATATTTAGTTTCTGGATTTAAGTGTCTTATATGCATTATGTGGCATTACATTTTAGATCACATGCTTTTGGTCTTTAAATTATATGGTGAAACTATACTGAGGCTTGGTCACGGACCCACATGTATGGACAGCAACAGTGACACTGCCACAACAACTGCCTTTATCCTAAACACACCCACCCACACACAAAACAATTTTGCTCTCTAATATAACTTTTAAATGCAAAATCTTACAGCACTCCAAATACACTTATACTCACGAGAAAAATACTTATGTGTTAACATATATTTAAGTAAAGTAATCAGCAAGGCGCTTTGCTCTAATTTTATCATAGTGATCCAATAGAACACTGGTCATCTGAGTTTTATTGAAGTGTAGAAATACTACACACAGCCACAAATGAAGGAAAGGATCCAAAACAACAAAACCATCCACCTATTTATTCATGTGCAATTCGATCACATAGTGATTGAGATGTATTTAACAAGAGACCCTTAGCAGCTGGAAAAACATCACAATGTTTCACAAATTGTATTTTTCTGTCACACCTGGCATCTCATCTGATGAGACTTTATTCAGGTTTTGCAACAATCCTACAAAACATTTTATATAAAATAATCCTATTCCATAAAGGGATAGTAATGTAAGGAAAAAAGTATTAACTATATGGTAGATACGACTAAAAGAGAATACTTGCACTTATTCGTATCTCTCAAACTGTTATGGTTTGATAGATATAGGAGAATAAAGTTCTCTAGTCCCTCCCCTTTCTGCTTGATGAGCTGTAAAGCTGTCAGAAGCAGATTCTGGTCACTTGACCAGATGCGCTCTTCAGCAGCACCGATATAACGATGTCTAAAGAAAAATACTTCATTACGAACGGTCTACAAAGTGTGCCTGGTTTGCAAGCACACTGTAGACTGTTCCAATGAAGTATTTATTTCTAAATAGCATGATTCCAGCTCTGCTGAAGAGCCTCTGTCTGTTAAAATGACTGGAATCTGCAGCTGTCAGCAAGATGGCAGACTTGAATGAAACAGCCAGGAAAAGTTAACTTTGTCAAGTTATATCTCTCAAACCATAAAGATCTGAGAGATAAAACTTACATAGATGTTAACTTTTTTTAATGTCTACAATATTAAATCAACTTAAAATTAACCATTACTATCCCTTTAAATATATTTTCCATGAGATCAAGACATGCTGCTGTTCTATTTACAAAGCTTGGTATGCCAAAGATGCAACTCCCTGTAATGCAGCATTGTCATCTGCTCCAAGGATAGATCAGAGCATTGAATCAGTTAACAGCACAGGATGCTCGAAGTTGCAGTTTTATACATTAGCTTTTGACACAGAGTTGAAGACCTTTCAATTTTTTTTTCTGTTCATCCTGAATTCCTTATTCCAACCACGTGAAAATATATTGCCTATTTACAGGTAGTTGAAAGGGGGTAGCTGTCAGGAGATGATTAGGTAAAGCTTCACCTTGTGGGAGTAAGACAGGATGTAGTTCTGAAACCTCAGAACAATTTCCATTTCATTACCATCTTTTGAACTGCTAAACTGTATTTGGATATTGTGTCTCTAGTAGGTAACAATCATAAGTGCCTGTTTTCTTGAGAGATTCTTTAACACCATCAGTTAAGGTTCCTAAGTGACCTATGACAGCTGTTCAACAAAGATGTACTTACAGCAGTGTTTGCAAGCAAAAACACATTTTTAGGATATCTTAAAATCCCAGGAATAAATATTAATACTATAACTTTTGGAACATTGCTCATAAGACAGCCAGGCCTCCCTCACAACGGCTGGCAATCATGCTGCCAATTTCTGTCCAGGAATCTGTATGAGGATTATATACTTCAACTGAGTCAGAGGTAACAGGAGCTGAAAAGTTCTGGATGGTGGCACGTCCACCTGCTGCATAAAGTAGCCCATTTACACAGACCACAGATACTCCTGCTCTGGGATTCTTCATAGGAGCAACCTCCACCCACTGCTCCTACAATGTTGAAGGGGAAAGGAAAAAATAAATAATAAAATCAGAAATTGAAAACATAATGAAACCAGTGTATCATGTACACTAGTAGTAGGCAAACTTTGGATCTCTGGAGACTACAAATTCCAACAACCCAAGTCAGCTACTGGGTGGTTAGGGATGCTGGATGTTGTAATCCCAAAAGCCAGAAAGCCAAAGGTTGCCTTTCCTGGATATAGACTAAGCAAGACTCTATATCCTTGTCCACTGTTTGGACACATTCATTGAAGACTATATTTAGCAACATCTCCAAAGTGCAAAGAAGTGCATGGAATGTAGCAATTTCTTAATGCTTTTAAAAGTGTTTGGCCTAAGTACTCAAATCTTAATAGGATACTGGTTATTTAATAAAAAAAAAAAAAAAATTCTGCCTACAGTATCTGGGATTCTTGCCATTTCATACACAGGCCAGGTAGTTGTGGGGGAATCCGTGGACTGTGCTGGTTTCCTATACCAGTGAGGACACCACCACTCTAAACTCTGCACCCCCAGGAATATTTAGGGATACTGCTAAAAGAGAAAAGAGTATTTTTGTGTACTGACGATAAGTTTTTTCTCTTAGTCCTTGTGGAACACAGGATCTATGGGGTAAAGTATCCTCCCACAGGAGGCACTTGCCTTTCAGAGATAGTAATGTTTACATATTAATACAAGGTCAATTCTTCAATATACTTTTTTACCTTTCTAAATCAACATCCTATTGTAGCACAAAATTGGACAATATACAGGACCGGTTGTGGTTGTTTGGTGGTGACTCATTGCAAGTGGGCGAATTATCCCCCCCCATTTTTATTGGGGTATATAAGTGGAACATTATCCCCTTAAAGACCAGAGATCCTAGGGGTGAATTGCGATTAAGTACCACATAGACAACGTTCGTCGCGATGGCACATGTGACTGATGATGTTACCTGCGCACTGAACCGGGGTCTGAGAGAGACCGCTGTAGACCCCGCTTAGTGCTTTCAGCGCTTCCGCAGGTGGGCTGTAAGCACAAAATACGTGACGTGCCAGGAGTGTCACCGGTCCTGAAGGGGTTATCCTATTTTACTTTATTGTATTAGTTTTTATATTAAACAGGTGTTTATTTTATACTAGCATATTAAGAGTTATTGTGTATATATACAGAAAATTCTATACAAAATCTATACAAAATTGGTGTTGTACTCAATATAATATTTTTAATTACCTTTCTATCTGTTCATAACGTTGTAGTCTTCATTTTATTTTATATTAAAGTGTCTCCTTCCTGCCCTTTTTTCATACATAATGCTACCTCCCCTCAGATCAGAAATCCGGTGGCCTGACCAGACAGGTTGCAACGAGGGATAATCTGACAGTCAGTATAAGGAACACTTTACCCCCCTTATCAAAGGAGGGCAGCAGGTTTATCCTTATGTTGACAGAAGATTGTCCCTTATTGCAATCCATCTGGACCGGCTTGCTGCTCTTAAATGAGGCATCATGACGTATGAAAAAGAAGCGGGAGGAGGATGCTTTAAATTAAAATAAAATGAAGATGATAATATTGTGGATAGTTAGAAAGGTACGTTTCTTTATAAAGAAAATGTTTATCGAAGAATCAACCTTGCATTAATTACTGTCCCTTTAAAAGGCTCTCTAGAGGCAGAGACTCCATCCCTACCCCACTTTACCCCCACCAGACATGCACAGTTTTAACAAATAGCAAAGATCAAAAACATAAGGTAGGAATTGGGGTCACGTGAACAAGATAACCTAAAAGACCCCCCTACCCAGAACTGAATCAATTTGTTTTAATCTGGGAGGGAAGTGCTGTGTTCCACATGGACTAAGAGAAAAGTATTCATCAGCAAACACACAAAAATCTTCCTTTGTTCAATGTGGGACACAGGAATCAAAGGGATTTACCAAAGCTATCCCAAGATGCCAGGGAAAGAGAGAAAAGCCCTTCAAAACACAGGCCAGGTCCAACAGAGACAAACTGGACCAAACATGAACCTTGTGCTAAACACGAAAGCAAGTAATTGGAAACCGGTTACTTGTAATAAAAAAAAGAAGAATAGCTACATGGCACAGTTATTATTATTCTTTATTTATAGAGCGCCAACTAATTCTGTAGCACTGTAAATTGGGAATAGACATACAGAGGTATTAAATAGTACAATCAAATGTGGGCCTGTAGGACCTTCCACCTAAAACATGGACATGGTAGTGTTTAACAAACATGCAAAGGGACAACCACGTTGCCTCTCTGCACAGCTACTCCATAGAGGTCTGGTTCTTATAGGCCTATGAGTTATCCACCTCTCTTGTGACATGAGTTGTGTCCCCAAAGGTGACATGCATCTTTCTGAGGACATAGGCCTGGAGAATGGTTGCCGATTGCCTTAATCCAGGAAGCCACTGTCACATTAGAAGCAGCACGGCCTGCACGAGGGCTCACAGGAGTGACAAAAAGAAAAAAAAAAAAGCTGTGTGTAATGAATGTAGCACTTCAAGCACGTAACCACTAAAAATAAAAATGTAGCTCCTGCTCCTCTCTTGGAGCCGTACAAAAAGAAGGAAGGAACAATTTCCTGGCTAATGAAACTCTGAAAACAACCTTAAAGGGATAGTAGTACTTTAATATTACTAATCCCCATAGTGTAGCTCTTCAAAAAATAATTCAGTTGACCCCAGGTTCATCTCCCAAACCTTTATGGTTTGAGAGAAAACCGTAAGCAAAGTTCCCCCTCCCTCCCCCTTCCCTGAAGTCAGCGTTGTACTGACTGCAGGGGAAGTCTGACGTACGACAGTCTTGCTGCTCTGCAGCTGAGCCAAGATTGCGTCAGTAAAAAATAATTATTTTACTGAAACTGTCTTCTACATGTTCTTGGTTTGCAAGCACACGTAGAAGACCGTTTCAGTGAAATATTTATTTATTTTTTTTAACTAACTCTATCGCGGCCCTGCTGCAGAGCCGCCTGATGAAAAATAAAACCAGATATCCCTGCAGTCAGTACAACACGGACTTCAGGGAAGGGGGAGGGAAGGGGTAACTTTGCTTATGGTTTTCTCTCAAACCATAAAGGTTTGAGAGATGTACCTGGAAGCAATTGAATTATTTTTAAAGAGCTACACTGTGGGGATTAGTAATATTAAAGTATTGCTATCTTTTTAAGGAAAAACCCTACAGAAGTTATCAAAACCACCCAATCAAGATGAAACATAAGAAAGGGGATTTTACAGGACAATGCCTTAAGTTTGCAACTCGCTAAACCAATACAACCACCAGCAGGAAAGTTCTCTTAAGAGTTTAGAATAGAAGAGAAATGGAAGACAAAGACTCAAAGGTCGCTCAGCCTTATGTAGCACTCTTTGGGCCAAAAAATTAGGTCTGCATTTGCAGTAATAAGGCAAGAGTCAAGCCTTCAAATCAGGAAGCAGGATCAGCTCTGCTATGAGTAGCTTGGGAACATATGAGCACCAAGCCTGGAGAAGCCAGAAAGGGGTGATCAAAATGACAAGAGCCTGCTCCATCCATCTTGATTTTCCACAGTACTCAGGGAATCTGAGGGAATGGAGAGAAAAACAAGCCACAGAATGACCATTATGATGACAGCAAGAGGACTGATGGATCTGGAACAAAACAGGGAAACCTTGCAGTTCAACCAAGGCCATTGGAGCGAACCTGCATGTGAGCCTTCACCCAAATGAGAATTAGCTGAACCTCTGACCAAATGGCTACACTCCTGCTCCCTCCTTGATGTTGGCCACTACTGTTGCATTGTTGGACTGAATCTGCACAGGCAAACTCTGGAGGGACTGAGACCAATGCAAAAGATCTATATAACGCGTATTGAGCTTCAGAATATTAATGGACAGAATGCTGTCCATCTCAGTCCAAAGGCCCCGATGTCACGGAGTGACTAAGAAAAACAACACTAACAAGTACAGATACAGTAAAACAGTTTACGGCACAATTCCTGGCAAACTCAGCCCATGGCAACAGGTCAGCCCAATTAACATGATGGTCAGAGATAAAACAGCGCAAAAATTGTTCCAACCTCTGGTTGGATCTCTCAGCAGCACCATTAATCTGGGGAGGATAGGCGGAAGAAAACAACAATTAGATGCCCATCTGGTTGCAAAAGGCCCTCCAGAACCGTGACACGGACTGACTCCCATGATCAGAGACCAGAACCTTGGGTACTACGTGGAGTTGGAACATTTCTCTAGCAAACACAACAGCCAATTCCTTGGAGGAAGGCAGTCCCTGGAGGGGGGCAAAATGAGCCTTCTTGGAAAAATGGTCCACTATCATCAATATGACCGTACATCCTTTGGATACTGGCAGCTCCACCATAAAATCTATGGATATGTGTGACCATCGGTGCTCACCATTAGGAACCGTCTGAAGCAACCCAAGTGGAAGGTGTCTCTGGGTCTTAGCACGAGCACAAATGGAACAGTCCTCCACAAATGCTGCACAGTCTGCTCTTAAGCTAGGCCACCAAAAGAGCTGAGAGACTGACCAAATCATTTGGTCATGACCAATGTGTCCAGCTGCCCTCGAGGAGTGGTATGTTTCCAGTAATCTGGTACGGAGAGGCTCGGCTACAAAACATTCACTACTAGGTTTTTCTGCTGGAGCATTACCCTGGGAAGCCAGAATCTCCTCGCCCAGAGGAGACGTGATACTATTGTGTATGCTGGCCAATATGCAATCTGGAGGAATGATAGGCACCGGTGCACTTTCAATCTCATGGTCTGGCCCAAATTGCCTAGACAGAGTGTTGGCTTGGGCATTCTTGGACCCTGGAAGATATGAGACCACAAAGTTAAAGCTAGATAGGAACAGTGCCCATCTGGCCTGCTGAGGTAACAGTCTTTTGGCCTCAGACAAATACATCAGATTTTTATGATCAGTCGAGATCAGGATTGGAGCATTCCTCCCCTCCAGGAGCTGACGCCATTCACAGAATGCAAGTATAACGGCTAATAACTTGCGATCGCCTATGTTATATAGGTTCTGGGCTTTAGTCCTCTTTTTGGAAAAGAACCCACAAGGCATGAGGGTCTTACCAGGCCTGGATCGCTGGGACAGCACTGCCGCCACCACCCCTGTCTCAGATGCATCCACCTCCAGGGTAAAGGGCAAGGCAGGGTTAGGATGCGACAATACTGGAGCCTCAGCAAAAGCAGACTTCAATGCTTCAAAAGCTTTGTTGGCCTCAGGAGACCAAGCCAAAGGATTAGCCCCTTTATGAGTTAAGTCAGTCAAAGGTTTGACGACCGCAGAGAAATTTCGTATGAATTTTCTATAATAGTTTGCGAATCCTAAAAATCTCTGTATGGCCTTCAAGCTTACCAGACACGGCCATTGCAGAACCGCTGAGAGTTTGTCTGTATCCATAGCAATACTGTCAGCAGAGATTACATAACCCAAGATTGGCACATGATCTTTATGGAATTTGAACTTTTCTAATTTAGAATAGAGTTTGTTTTCTCTTAATTTTTGTAGCACAGCAGCAACATCTCTCCGATGTGCCTCGATATTAGGAGAGTTTATCAAAATATCGTCCAAGTAAACTACTAGACAGGATTGTAGCAGGTCTCTCAGTGCATCATTTATACATTCTTGGAACACTGCTGGGGCATTGTACAGCCCAAAGGGCATGACCAGGTACTCGTAATGGCCACTATGAGTATTAAGTGCAGATTTCCACTCATCACCTTCCTTGATTCTAATTAGCTTGTACGCTGCCCGTAAATCAAGTTTTGTGAAAAACAGAGGAGCCCTTCAGGCAGTCGAATAACTTTGTTATCAATGGTATGGGGTACACATTCTTGACCATCAACTTGCTTAGACCTCTATAGTCAATACAAGGTCTAAGCTCCCCCTCCTTTTTCTTTACAAAAAAGAATCCTGCCCCTGTGGACGAGGAAGACTTCCTGATTATTCATCTCGCCAAGGCATCAGTAATGTACTCCTCCATGGCCCAGTTCTCCTCTACCGACAGAGGGTAGGTGTGACCCTTAGGCGGTATTGTGCCTGGCATCAAATCAATAGCACAGTCGTATGCCCTATGCTGTGGCAGAGAGCTAGCCTCCCCCTTACTGAATACTTCACTGAACGACTGGTACTCTGAGGATATAGAGGGGAAGGTACACAATATCTTAGTGGGCTGTTGTAGATAAGACTTCTTACAATGATCGGACCAAGATATGATGTCACATGTTTTCCAGTCCATTCTGGGGTTGTGTGTTTGAAGCCAAGGAAACCCTCGAATGACGTCGTAGTGTGGAGACTGAATGACCTGAAATTGTAGAGTCTCCACACGGAGAGCTCCTACTCTAAGAGACAACGGACAGGTCTCTTATGTGACATGGGATGGTTCTAACGGTCAACCATCAATCGCCTCAATAGCCAATGGAGCAACACGAGGTAACAAGGGAATATTGTGCTGCTTGGCTAATTCGCCATCAATAAAGTAACCTGCGGCTCCTGAGTCAATCAGGGCTGGTGTCACCACAGAGGAAGCTGCCCAAGATATTGCCACCTGTAGAATGGGCTTGTTTTGCTGTTGGTTTGGGGACTGATTTACGCCACCTACGATCTGTCCCCTCAGAGACCCTAGGTGCGTGCGTTTCCCGGACGCACAGGACAGGCTCGTAACATATGTCCAGCCTTACCACAGTACAGGCATAGACCTTCTTTCCAAAGGAAGGACCGCTCCTCCCTGGACAGGCATGTAAAACCGACCTGCATGGGCTCTGCAGGAGCAAGCAAGCGGCGGCTCTGCAGGAGTCCTGAGATCGTGTTATAGACACACAAATCCTTCACTAAAATGGTCTTCTACGTGTGCTTGGTTTGCAAGCACACATGGAAGACCATTTTAGCGAAGGATTTCTGTTTCTATAACAAGATCTCAGCACTGTTGCAGAGCCACGGCCGGTCCTGGATTCCCGTTGTCTCAGCTAGAACGATGATGTCAGGGTAAAGACAAAAAGAGGAAACTTTGAAAGCGGATATCTCTCAAATCATAAAGGTTTGAGAGATGCTGCTGGTATCGTTGAATTCAGAATTTTAAGGGCTACAACATGGGGGATAGTAATAATGAAGTATTACTATCCCTTTAAAAGGGGATCTTTCCCTGATACGGGTATCAATCAGTGTAGTGAAGTAATAAACTGATCCAGATCCTCAGGCAGCTCACGAGCCGCCGTTTCATCCTTGATAATATCATTAAGCCCTTGTGAGAAGGGCGCCACCAGAGCTTCGTTGTTCCAGCCTACCCCTGCCGCTAATGTACGAAGTTCAGTAGCATATTCTGCTACTGTACGGGCTCCTTGGCGAATGGTCATCGTTTTTTTGTGGCAGAGGTTGCTTGGTCTGGAACGTCAAGTTATGGGTTTAGCCTTCTCCCATAATGGACTGGCCCACGCCATTGCTCCGCCAGTTAACAAGGAAATCATAAAGCCCACTTTGCTTCTTTCTCTCTGGAATGCATTAGGTACCAGTTCCAAAAAACTTCCGAGCTGATTTATGAATCCACGACACAACGTGGGTTCCCCATCATATCTTAGAGGGAGTGGAGCAGCTCCGGACAACCCTCTATAAATCGTGTTTTCCACATGAGTGGTTACTACTGATGCCGAAACAGGAGGGGCCACCGGTGTTTGCGCAGGCTTATCGAGATACGCTGTACGGTTGAGAAGCATCTGCATTGCCATAGACAACTGGTCAATACGTTGTTCCTGATTATCCATTCTGGAAAGGATATTAGGCAACTGTCGGCTACCAGTATCTGTATTTTCAGAGTTCATGGCATTTTCGTACTGTCACGGATGGACTGACAAGTACAGATACAATAAAATCAAAATTTTTATTGAAAATAAGAACAGAAAAGATACGACCTGTACATCCCCAATCCTCAGAGGACCAGGTGTGGGGACACTGCACAAACACTTCCCTAACCCTCACTAGCCAGGTATGGAGACAGCACAGGATCCACTGACAGAAGAGAGGCTGATCCAAATTTGACTACAGATGGTACTGGTAGCAAGTATGGTAGTAGCTACTAGTGCATGTGAAGCGAAAACGCCCAAGCAAAGTGAGAGGAACTTCCCTAGAACGCTAGGGTAAACCTACAGGCAATGGTGAGTCACGGGTACCCTAGAACTCTAGGGTAGCGTCAGGCAGTGGTGACTAAAATCCCTAGAACATTAGGGTAGCGATAGGCAGTGGTGACTGAAATCCCTAGAATGCTAGGGTAGCAATAGGCAGTGGTGACAACGATCCCTAGAACGCTAGGGAGTACCCAAAGGCACTAACCGGTAGAAACAAGAAGGATGGAATAGCCAGAGACAAGATCCAGCATAGCGGAAGAACAGCTTGTACCAGAGGAAACAATTAGAGCAAGGTCTAATGAGAGAGAGGAGTCAGTCAGGCCAAGGGTCGAGAACACAGAGCAGTAAGTCAGCCATGCCAAGATCAGTACCGTATCAGATAGTCAGCCAAGCCAGGGTCAGCACAGAAAGGGTAGTCAGACGGAGCCAAGAGTCAGACCGGAGCGGGTAGTCAGACAGAGCCAAGGGTCAGACCAGAGCAGGTAGTCAGACGGAGTCAAGGGTCAGACCGGAGCAGGACGGAGTCAAGGGTCAGACCGGAGCGGACGGCAACAAGTCAGGGATTAAACGTAACCGGAGTCAAACGTAGCCAGAGGTCATACACGGAACAGAGCATAGGAATATCACAAGAGCAAATGCGCAGGTACACCATGAAAGGACCAATGAGTACTGGTAGACTGAGGCCTATAAGGCCTAGAAAGTAGGCAGAGACTCACACTGGCAATTAACCATAGGCCTATAAGAATAGCGAATGCGCATAAGCGCAACACTCAGGGAGTGAAAGAAAATGTCGCCCGCACATCGCAGGAGGGCAATCACGGGCACCGTGATACCTAAGCCATCTGAAGGCCAAGGTGGCTCCCTAGGCTATTAGGCTGGCATCCATCATGAATATCATCCAATTCAGAATGAACAATAGCCTTCCCAATGACAGATGGAACATCTGAAGCCACCAACAAAGATCTAACTTCATCCCATCAGATAGGGACATGACATGGGAAAGATGGCATTTCTCCTTGAACCAGTTCTTGAGAATCTCCAGATTTGTTGCAGTGAGACCCCAACAGTGTTGTTCCATAATGGACAGAGGAATCTGAAGGCAAAGAGCCTCTGCTGAAGAAGCCTTTACCAAAAGACCATACAGACTGGGAGAAAGACAAATCCAGAGAGAGAGAATATGTGAGCAGCCAAGGCTGCCAAGTCCACTCTTAAAACTGCAGAGCAGGCGCCAACCAAAATGGCAGGGCAGTGAAGGAAAAATAACGTTCTTAACAGGCAATACACAGGAAGTGCTGATTATCTGCATGGAGTGGACTATGTAGATAAGTCCTTTATGTCCAGGAAGGCTAAAAACGTCCCATGCACATAGCCATGATGACGGAGCTCAAATACTCTGTTACCAGGTAGTAAGAACAATAAAGGCTGAGATGAATAGGTTGGAACAGAATGACATTAACCTTTCTAGAGGAGGAACAGGTACTAAGACCTGCATGTCCATAATGGAAGAAACAGTGCATAAAATAGACAGCCCCTCACCAGATTGCTAGGAATCTTGGATGTGAAGAAGCGGTTTGAAATCTATACAATACCCTTCTATGATCACCCACAAAACCCACAGGTCCACAATGGAGACAGTCCCTGCACCATGAAAAACACATAGCTGATCTCTGATTGCTTGAAGCGGGCCAGACCCCTGCTAGTCATGCAGAAGCATATCTGTCAGCTAGAGGATTTTGGGTAGTCTTCATGCCTGCTTAAGAGTGTTTGGGTATCAGGGTAGGACATGTCTGGGCCGCTGTAAGAGTAGATGCCCTGGATCTCCATGCATCTCCCGTGGAAAAAAAAATAGTGCACTCTTACCCCACCCCCAGTTGCATGGCTCCAAACAACTGCTTGAAGAACACCACTGGTTTTTAGGAACACTGGTCTGCCAACACAGAGTACAGCGCTCAGCAATGGAAAGCACTAAGAACTACCCAGTAAGTCTAGCAGAATCAAAGACTGCTTCAGTAAAATACATATTAGTCTCATGGATCTTAGAAATGGTTAGAACAACATCCTGTTTTGGTGCGTCCACATGGACAGTCACTAAGAGATGGCCCCCCAAACAGCACTAGCTCTAGTCACCCAAGCAACTAAGAGGGTGGGATGTAAAGAGGCACCAGAAATCTCAAAATCCAGCTACTTCTCTGTCTGGACTTTAATCACCTCTGCAAATGGCAATGCTTTAAGACTGAGAAAGGTGAGAAATTAGTGGGTATATTGCAGGAGGAGGGGTTTTCCAGTATGGTTAAGCATCTGAAGAGAAGGGATATAAGATAGAATTATGCCTGGGAAAAAAGTTTCTTATCAGGTGTCTTCCATTACTCCAGAACCACCTTGTAAGTGGTGATGATGGAAAATTGCGGTCTCCCTATTGTGCGTCTTAAATATATCTGGGCATGAAGAACTTGAGGGCTCAGATATCTTCAAGGTCTCCAGAACTAGCATGATAAGGAGGGACATAAAGTGCCAGTAGAGTCCTTAGTAAGGCTAATCTGACATAAGTAAAGGGTTAACAGTGAGACCCCTGAAGCCCTGGTGGTCTGGAACTTGTCCGTGTTTTCTTTGTGCCAGGAGACCTTCAGATAAAGAATACAGGACAGAAATGTAGTAGAACAACAGTTATCTACCTGAATGGGTTAAAGAAGAATGCAAGGAGGGAGAATCCAGCTTTGTGTGTTGCACAATGCAGGAAAAGTGTTACATAGAACCTATCCTTCCAACAGGAGGAACCAGGCGTCAAAGCAAATGTAGTTTAATTTCCCTCTGAACATATAATGGACCTGTGTTCATTTTCCATCTTGGCTGTGGGAATGGGGGTGTGTGTGTCTCTAACTATAGTGAGAGAGGGTAAAAGAATAAGTCCCTTTTTGCCCACTGGAAACCACTTATTACTTTTGATGCCCCATCCAATATGGCTGCCGTGTGTGCCCACAATGAAGACAGAAAATGAGGCAAAATTTTAATATGTCAAAGAGAAGGCCACGGGAAATGGCAATGAAAATAAAGAACAGCAGAGTGCAGAACTAGCGATTCTATCAGAGACCCTTAGAATTTGGCTGCATGACAGATAGTCAGGGATATACTCACAAGACCTGTGCTCTCTGAAAACAGGAATAATCTTTAGGCTCCTATATGGCTGAGAGAGAAAGCCATGCAAGCAGATTCAGGTCCTGCTTGCATGTCTTTCACACTGTTTGTATCTATCAAAGAGGCCAGAGATAGGAGCCCACCTAACAGGGAATTACACAGTCCCATTTAAATTAAAACAAAATAAAACAGAAGTCTAACCAAGAGAATCTTTGCATGCACCTTCTTGAGGTTATTTTTAAAACAGAGCATGTCTGGTGGAGGTAAAAAAAAAATCCTCAAATACCCATTGATTTAAATGGGGCTTTTAACCCCACTGCAAAGTAATGCCTTTGAGGCCTCTAGGGTTAAAAGCACAATTTAAAAAGCAATGTATATTTGTATTTGTTCTCTGGTGGTGCAGCTTGTTTGCCCCAGAACTGTTCCACTTTTAGACTTTGTGCATATGGCTCCAAGTGTAACATTTAGGAGACACTCCATGTTCCAAATACCTAAAAGTGTGGTATCCGGGATTCTGGTCAACATATTAGATGTGCAGGTTGGTTGCATAGGGGATGATGGACATGAGCATAGAAAGAATCAGAGAGGGGATTATCAGTAATGTTACACGTGCCTAACAGCTGACATCAGGAGAAAGGGAGAGAGGGGGGAACTTTCAGCGCCTATATCTCTCAAACCATAGCGGTTTGAGAGATAGATAGGGTTTGCACCATTCTTCTCATTTTCTTCAGCTCTATAAAAGTATAAAAGTTTTTATGGGACATTACTGTCCTTTTAACTCAGTGGGAAGTTTTATTTGTTCCATGTGGTGAAGATGCTTTCCCAAGATTTCCTTCAGTTCTTAGTACATCAGCATCACTGCCTTTAATATTTTATTGTGAAATAAAACACAGAAGGTGGTAATGTCCCAGTAACTGAGCCATTCTGATTATACCTACTGCAGTACTGATGGGACAATCTAATCTACAAACATTACATGGTTTGAATGAGGGGCTGAACTCCAGAGCTGTACCCTTGCAGTACGCAACTAACATGCAAAAACTGTTCAATAAGTTTTTCTTCGTATTAAATAATCTCATGTAACAGTAGCGCATAAGCATTTCAGTCAATACTGGTAATCAGGTTTATACTATGCCTAACAGTTTGTGATAAAGATGTTGTTTGATTTCTGCAAGGGAATTTCAGGAAGTGGAAAAACATCTTACACAGTCTTGGCCTGTGACAGGTTCTCGGACACCATTTGAACTAAATAAATAAATATATTTACCCTTTGGTCACCAAATGTAGAAAACACCTTCTGATCTTATAGGGTTAAAATACTCGATTATATTCTTATAAAGAATAAATTTAAAGATGACCAAAGAATTTGTCCTTATGCTCTTGCTATTAGTGTGATTATGATATGGCTGTTATGTTGTTCTAAAGTAAGTAACAGCAAGAATTTAACAGTAAAAGTGCATGGAAGAACATTTCAAAGAGAGAGAAGGGCTGGAATAAAAGGACATTTTCTTTGGGTGATGTTAGTACAGAAGGGGTAATGAGTTCAAGCAGGACAAACTCTCCATATATGGGGTCCATAGGGAGCACACCTATACTTCCCAGCCTTTCACTCCTTGCATGATGCCTATCCACTGTTGCCTGCCACAGAAAATAACCTTAACACACAAGTACACAAAAAATGCTCATAACCCATCATATGCTATATGTGTGTCCTACATATTTCTTTGCAATAGGATGATGACCCCTCTAGCATCCATTAGGATAAGTAAACAAGCCAGTAAAGATGCACGTAAACTGCAGTTCTTTCCCCCATAGGCAGCAAGGGTCAAGTTAGGCTATCAGTAGCTCCAAAGCACATGCTCTTTAAGACTTACTTGAAAAAAGTCTCACACAGATATGTCAGGGTCACTTTTCTGATTGGTGATATGGCTGATATGCAGGATCGTGTGATATGGTGATAACTGTGCGTTCACTGCCACCATTATCTAAAGGGATAGTCCCTTGCTGTGAGCTCTCTGGTTCCAGGACCAGATTTCACATCTGAAGGGAGGTGGCTTACACTATGTAAAAGGTGCGGGAGGGGGATACTTTATCATTCAATTACTCTTGCACTACAACTCTGACAGTACTGAAAGAACACTCTCCATGGCTCAAATACTATGAAGATTAATTGGAGCTGCTGTTTTGTGAAACATTTCTATGCCTTTAAAATACTTCGGGCTAGATTCTATTGCAAGTGCTAATTTTCTCTCTGCTTTTATCTCCAGTTTTCCCCGTAGAGTTCAATAGGAAAATATCTGTTAAAACGGGTGTTAACATTTAGCACCTGCAATAGAATCTAGCCCTTCATTGTGTACAGTGGAAACAAATACCAAATTGTACAAGTAAATGCTATATTGGCACCGCAGAATGTGTGACTTCAGTACCTCCTCAAAAGAGAACTTTTCTACAGTATTGAGTGCATCTTGTCGCTCATTCCAGCCTCCGACAGCATACAGACAGTCATTTAAAGAGGCGACACCCAGATAAGCTCGACAGGTACTCATAGGAGGTAGAGACATCCAGCGTTTGCCAATAGGATCATACACCTCAGCTGACCGCAGCTCTGTCCCCTCATGGCTCATGCCTCCAACCACATAGATCATACCTAAATGAATAAGACCTATATTAGTTACACAGATTATAAATGGTCTTCTGCAGAATACATGAATTATACTCAGATAAATTAAAACTTTTATTTGCCATTGGTGTATAGAAAGGGATAATTGCTGTTGTATCAAGGATTCCTAGCAAAGTATGTTTCCTTAACCAGAGACATTTTCATGAAGGTCCTCCATTAGGACACCTGTGTGGCTGAACCTGACAGCCACTTCTCAAATGCGACAACTGTTCAATCCAAAGCGCTTGCCTTCCATTTCATGATGGCAGCATGTGTGTGTATGATCCATTTACCACCCCTTAGTACTTTTCAGCTTCCATTAGGAGTAAGTCCTGCTGCGTCTGGGCTGTTTCATATCATGTCATGAGGCACTTAACAACACATTCTGACTAATTCTAGTCTTTAAGACGGGTGGGCAAACACAGGCCCACCAGCTGTTGTGCCCTTGGCTGGCTGTGAATGATGAACATTTTAGTCCACAACAGCAGGAGGGCTGCTAGCTTTCAGTGTTCAGCATGTTTAACCCTTTGAGTACCTTGCAATGCATTCCGTACCCTTCTGGCACGCAAAGGATTAAAGCATTGGCTCACATTGTGCAGTGCTATGTTGAAAAATGAAGGTGCAAAATCTAAAGCATTTTTCCACTATGTGGATATTTACATTTTTTACTTACCCTGCCTTTCACAACAAGCAAAGTTATATCTTGGCACAATCATGTATCCTACTTCCTGCCATGTATTTTCCTCAGGTGAAAAACGTTCAATGCTATTTCCAATTTCTGCTCCAACCCAGCCTCCTGCAAGACAATAATTCTGGCATGTAACTATTCAAAGTGCACAGAAAGGAGGCAACAACTGAGGCACACTTAATAATTATATTGTTGCAGAGAACTTATCTGACGCTGTGGTGAAAGCGGAACTATCACCCTTCAAAAAGGTGGTCCCACATAATTCCCTATCTGGTGACTAGCTGCTCAGTATTGCTAGTCGCCAGATTTCTTACCGCATTGATGAGAATGAGACACTACTCTGGGACTGAAAGGCAGGACATAGTCATCCATAGTGATGTCTGCGTGCCTGCTCTGTCAGTCCCAGCCGGCTCTAGGAGGCGTTGCTAGGAGCCATTTGGCTCCAAAAGGGACTGACAGGGACTGGTAAGAAATCTGGCGACTAGCGCTACTAAGCAGCTAGTCACCAGATAGGGAATTATATGGGACAACATTTTTGA
Organism: Rhinophrynus dorsalis; assembly: GCA_037306005.1. Taxonomy (NCBI): domain Eukaryota; kingdom Metazoa; phylum Chordata; class Amphibia; order Anura; family Rhinophrynidae; genus Rhinophrynus; species Rhinophrynus dorsalis. Next base: position 225,635,411 of record CM074722.1, read on the forward strand.
AGGGTGGTAGTTCCGCTTGAACTGAGGCGTCCCTGTTCATAAAATAACCTTATACAGACCTTGTTTTGAAAGTTTTCTGTGGGAGATATTTGAACCTGCTACTGCCAACACGCTTTTATCAAACAGATGTCTTACTAAATGCAGTAACCTTATTCTTGAAAAGAGGTGTTTACTTAATACAAGAAGAGAAACAGAAAGAAATATCACCTAGAGCATAGATTACTCCATGACAGGCACACACTCCTAGCCCACAGCGAGGCTGGTTCATAGAAGACACTGCTGTCCATTGTTTATTCACTGGGTCATAACATTCCACACAGTCAAAAATCATGGAGTCCTTTTCACCTTAGTAAACAAAGATGCATGTTAATTTCCAGGTGATAAAAATCAGAGCAGGTGCAAATACAGTATTATATAGAGACACTGGAGGAGTAGTATACAATATGTGCCCTTTCTATGCTAAAAAAGTATAGATGAATGACTACCATGTCAATAGGTATAAAAAGAGGAAAAAACAAACAAACAGCTGGCAGGCCACCTTCCTGATTATCAACCCATTCTATATATGATTGACAGCTTCAGTCACAGATCAGTGCAAGAATGTGTATATAATACACTGCACCTCACCAGAAGCTCGGTAACCCCCTCATTTCTCTACAGGAACGGAATAAAAAGCCCATAAATGTCAGCTGTGTGTGAACATTTGTTCTTCTCCTTCCAAAGTCCGGGTCTCTATAGTAATCCTGTGAGTGCAGGGGGTAGACAGCATAGTTTATTCTATTAGGTGTAAAGGGAGGCATTTCACAATTGCTGCTGCTTGTAAGTAATCCCATCAGTACAAAGACACACTGTGTCCTCACATTCTCTCATCAGAGAAGGATTTAAAGCTGCCTGTGTGCATATTCTAAATATCTATGAGAATCACCCTTGATTATCTTTTAGGGAGAGTAAAATCAATTTTCTTACTCTGTATTGCAATAAAGAGCTGCAATGGTGTTAACCCTTTGAGTGCCAGATGTGTATCCAATGCATTGTGCTGCAATGTGTTGGATACCTCTCTGGCACTCAAAGGATTAAAATTTAATAGTGGTAAGAACTAGCTGAAGCTGTTGTCAATTGAGAAAGGCAATCATAGTAGTCTGTGTTTCAAAGAAGAGCTGCTCCAATAAAAATGGAGTCTCACTAATGCACTGCATAACCTGAGTGCAGCGTTGTTCTTCCCTGTATGGTATCTGTCAAGCTGGGATTGACATTCCATTTAAACCCACTGGCAATTGCGAGTACCATATTTTTCTAAATATAAGGCACACTTCTTCAAAAAAAGTTAGAAAAAAATAGGATTTTAGAGAACTTACCTTTAATTCCTTTTCTCTTTAGTCCATATGGAACACAGGAACCATGGGGTTGAGCTCCCTCCCGCAGGAGGGCAGGGCACTTCGAAAAGGCATAGACAATCTCTGATTCCTCCAGCTTAACCCAAGCCTTCAAACTCCCTGATTCATGTGTGATAAATGCCACAGAAAAAAAGAACCTAAGCGGGTAAGAAGAAAGGAAGCACCTAAGACTAAGACCCTAAGAGGACTCCTCTGTCCGGTGAAGGAAACTCAGGTAGGTTTTTCTCAGGGTGGGAGTCCTGTGTTCCACATGGACCAAAGTGAAAAGGACTTAATGGTAAGTTCACGAAAATGTTCTCTTACTTCCAATATGGAACACAGGAACCATGGGGATATTTCAAAGCATCCCTAAGATTCCAGGGAGGGAAAAGAGAAAAACACTCTCCATATGATACCAATATTCCACAGGACTAAACTGGATCAATGTAACCACTGGTGTCAAAGGTAGGCAGGCAATGTAACAAAGAGGTGGGGAATGCAAGCAGGGTGCTGGGTTGTATAGCTAGGGGCATTAGTAGCAGAAAAATGGAAATGATCACACTCTACAGATCTCTGGTTAAACCTCACCTAGAGTATCGTGTACAGTACTGGAGACCCTATCGCCAGAAGGATATATTATATATACACATACACACTAGAGAAAATTCAGAGAAGGGCTACTAAAATGGTGACTGGTTTACAGGAAAATAAATATCAGGATATACTAAAGGATCTGAACATGTATAGCTTGGATGAGAGAAGAGAGAGAGAGAGAGAGGGGATATGATATAAAGATTCAAATACCTGAAGGGATTAAACAAAGTCCAGGAGGGAAGTACATTTCAAAGGAGTAAAATGTCAGGACAAGAGGCCATAGTCTAAAACTAGAGGGTCACAGGTTTAGATGCAATGTAAGAAAGTTTTACTTCACTGAGAAGGTAGTAGATAAGTGGAATAGCCTACCAGCAGAAGTGATAAAAGTTAATACAGTGACAAAATTTCAGCATGCATGGGATAGGTATAAGGTTGTCCTAAACATAAGACAAGACCAAGAACGAAATAATGTTTGAGTTTTTTACAGTAGGAAATGGGCAGAATAGATGGACCAAATGGTTCTTATCTGTCTTCAAATGCTATGTTTCTAGGACACTGGACTATCATAGCAAACAAACCAAAAGGAAAAAAAAAAAAAAAAAAAAAAAAAGCCGTCTGGGCTTAAAATACTCAATGGACCGTAGCAGTAGGAGAATTAAAGAAAAAGTGCTTAGACGGGCACAACTGCCTGAAGGACCTTCTGGCCAAAGCTAGCCTCAGTCAAGGCCAAAACATCCCACAGGTGAAGGTACTACTTCTGGTCTTGAGGAAGGGTCAAGACAAGATGAAGGCAGGATGTTCTCCTGATTGATGTGAAAATCTGAGAAAACGTTAGGTAAAATGTCTTGAGTGGTATAAAGTACCGCCTTGTCCTAATGAAATACCAGGAAAGAAGGTTTAAATGAAAAGGCTTTATAATTCATCAACCCTGTGTGTGGAGACAATGGCTAAGTGATAAGCCATCTTGAGTGTAAAATATAAGGAGACAGAGGAAAGAGGTTCAAAAGGAGGTCCCTGGAGGACACTAAGGATCAAATTAAGATCCCATCCCATGGGAGTGGAGATCCCTGAAGGAATGGAAGGCATGAGCCAACCCTTGAAACAAAGGTCTTAATATCAGGCAGAATAGCAATGCGCCTCTGGAAGAGGGCTGAAAGGGCTGAGATCTATACTTTAATAGTGCTCAGAATGACACCTTTGTTCACAACTTCTTGCAAAAAGCCCAAAACCATAGGGAGATCAAAGGTCTGGCAGGCGCATCTTTGTCAACACACCACTGGAACACTTTGGAAGAGACATGCTTTCTAGCCTGGACCATGGTGGAAATGACATCTTCTTTCTGCCTTAGGATGTTGGCTTACAAGAGGCATGCCGTCAAAGCTAACATTTCACATCCTGGTACCAGATGGGACCCTGGATCAGGAGATACGGGATCACAGGAAGACAGAAAGGTTCCTGGATGGATAGATTGTGAAGGTCTGCAAAACAGGCCAGACAGGGCCAGAATAGAGAGATCAGGATGACTCAAGCCTTTCCCATCCTCAGGAAGACAGAGTCTCGAAGGAGACAGTCATGGAGTGAGATAGGTGAGAGCGATGTTTGAACCAATTCCTGAGAATATCCAGCTGAAGTTCCCTCATTTGGAACAGAGCATGAGGAACTGTTTCCAGGGCAGACTCAAGTCGACATAGGAACCTCACATAATCCCATATTGTCACTGATGCCATGCTAGTTCCTGTGACATGTCCTAGAACAGGATCTGCATCTTGTCCTACGGTAAGAACGCTCAAATTTGAAGGGTGTTAAACTTCACCCACAGAAAGAACAGGACCTGGGATGGGATTGGAGAGGACTTCTTGAGATTGAGAACCCAACTGTGATGCAAAAGAATGTGGGTGCACTCCTGGATATGGATCACAAATATTTATTCTGAAAAAGCCTTGATTAAAAAATTGTCTAGATATATGTATATTCCTTGTGTGTGGATATATGTGGCCAAAGTTGCCAAGATCTTTGTGAAGATTCTTTGAGCTGAGGCCAGGCCAAAAGGCAGAGCAGTGAATTGGTAATGACTGCATGCAGAAGTAAATCAAAAGGAAACGTTGGTGGCCTGGATGAATTGGGATGTGCGTGCATGTTTCCTGAAGATCCATAGGGCAGAAACTCACCCGGACACATCTGAGATGACAATGCTTAAGATTCCATCTTGAATGGCTGAGTAGTGGTTGAGACATCTCAAGTCCAGAATGGGATGGCAGCTGCCATCCTTCTTTTGAACTACAAAAATATTGGAATAAAAACCTGAAAAGCGCTCTTGGGCTGGGACTAGAACCAGGACCTGCTTGTCCACCAGAGAGGAGATAGCATCTATAAGAGACTAGCTTGCTGTGGGTCCTTTGACAAAAAGAAGTGATGAGGAGAAGGGGACTTGAAATCTATGCTGTACCCTTCTAAAACAACCCACAAAATCCTACTGTTCCATCACAGAAGATGCCCAAGCATCTAGAAAAAGTCTGAGGTGACCCCCTACAGGCAATGATGGACCAGGAGTCAAGCAGAGAATGGCTTAGTTTTGGAGCAGTCTTCTTTCTCTGCCAAGTCTGTTTGGGCTATGGGGCGGGGATTTAATCCCTCTGCATGCAAAACTGGTGGGGTGAACAAAATCCACATGGATTGGCTGATGATCCTGCTCTGTATTCGGAGGAGAAGATGTAAGCAATTTTTTAACTCTTCTGTTTTATTTACCTCAGTGTGAGGGTATATTGAAAAGAGCTGCCTGTATATTCATAATTTGCTGGTGTTATGGTTAGCAAAACAAGACAAGGAGTCAGACAGTATAGTTAAGAACACCTTTATTATTAATAATAATAAGCAAATGCAAGTAAGTATGACAGTACAAGCAGAGGGTGACTGGAAAGGCTAGAGACTCTATCAGGAATAGCAGCCTGCCGATGGGTCAACCACACTGCTGGACACTAGGCCAAAGCCAGCTAGTAGCCTCAGGAATCGAAGAGAATGCAACACTGAACCTACAATCTCCTGTAAGGGGCAACAAAGGAAACTACTGACTCACGTCTGCAGTCAGTATGGAACAGCTCTTCTCCAATAAGGATGGCAACAATGGAGACTACTGATTCACACCTGCAGTCAGTAAGGCCAGAGTCTGCCAGAGCCCCAGGTCTGCACCAGGATGGGTGTCTGTAGGTAACGGAGCCACAAGAGGAGTAAACGGACAGATCCACAGGTCAGCACCAGCTAGGATAGTCAGGCAAGCCAGGTTCATACACGGAGCGGGTAGTCAGCCAGAGCCACAGGTATGCACCAGATAGGATGTCCACTAGGAGTAAGCTACACTGGAAGAATAGTTGAACAGAGCCCCAGGTCAGCACCACAATGGACAGATAGACAAGCCATGGTCATACACGGAGTGGGTAGTCAGCCAGAGCCACAGGTCTGCACCAGACTGGATGTCAAGACAAATGGAGCGCACAGAAAGAATGGTCAGACAGAGCCACAGGTCAGCACCAAAATGGATAGTCAGACAAGCCGAGTCATACACAGGATACAGGGACAACTGGGACTAGAACTGCTCAGAACAACAATGTAAGGGTAACAGATACACAGGCCCACAGAGGTTTATAAAGGAGTAGGAGAAGGCGGGACCAATTAGGTCCCCCAGGCTGGGCCTATAACAGGCATCCAGGCAAGTGCCTGATTCATGATGCCAGTAACAATGAACCAGATGCGACCAGGCCGCAGGCAGAGAGGGACATGGCTAGTAACGCTGGAGTGTCAGTCCAGAACCCTGCTCCCGGCCAAATGGAGCAAGCCGAGGTAAGGCACTGTGACAGTTGGTCTGTGAAGTAACGCATATCTGCATATTTGTTACAGATGTTGTCCTACATTAAAGGAGAGGTTTGATCTATCTATTCTAATCAATATAAAATTTGTAGTGTTTCTGGTTTGCAGTCAGGGGGCATGGCATGCAGCTCTGACTGTCTGAGGAGGAGGCAGGGGGCTAAGCTCCCTGCCTCATCAACTAATCACCACTGCTTAGCCACTTTGGTTAGCAGGTGGCAGGTAATGAAGCCTCCTGTCTCCTCAACCACTGCTTACCCCTGTTGGTTAGGTGGAGGCAGGGACCAATCACTTCTTATCCATGTCAAAAACAAAATCAGACATTGTGTGTGTGTGTGTGGGGGGTGCATCAGCATCCTCACCCAGTTTTATTTCTCCTACACAGTATTGTAGGATTGTATTTCAACCCACATATTAAATTAGTGATCATTAGCACCTGTTTGGTATAATTGTTTAATCATACACCTGACTATATGCCTACAAAATCCCTGACTTTGTGCAAGAGTACCTGAAGAACTGCTGCTGCTTTTTAACCCTTTGAGCGCCAGAGAGGTATGTAATGCATTGTAACGCAATGCATTGGATACCCCTCTGGCACTGAAAGAGTTAAGTCTTTTGCACAGAACTATATATAGTAATATGTTAAGGGGTAGGATCTTTTTCTGTGAATAATGTTGGAGGCAATATGAATGCTTAACCCCTTAAGGACTGTGAACATGCCAGGACTGTCACAACTTTCTGTCCATTAAGGACTAGTGACGGTCCTGGCACATTATGAGTTTTATGATCACAGTGTGCCTGCCGGGAGTCTAAAACTAACTGCTCCAAGACGGAGGCAGTCAGTTTCAGCCTCTCTCTTGGCGATCCGGTACATGTGCTGGCTCTGCAAATAAAATGACCCTGGTCCTCTAGTGTAAAAAAAAGACCTGGTCCTTAATGGGTTAATGTATCCCTGCCTTTCCCACCACCTTGTGTAGCTTTTGTTACAGTAGCACAGTTTGGGAATTCCTGTACTTGTGTACTTCATACGCATACAGACAATGCATAAGCATACATCTTGCTCCTTGTGCATAAATTAAAGGAAATTTTCACAATTAACAAATAGACTTTATTAAATGCAAAACAGTGTATAATATGTCTTTAGATTCATCACCTTTAATTTTACGTGCCATTTCATGAGTATGATCAGCAAGTAGGCCCCACAGACCTCCCCGACCATCGGCACACCTGTTCTTAATGCATGAATTCAGGGATGTTGCATTAAAAACATTGCCCCAATGTAGCCAATGTGTGTACCTAATCTCTAAATGAATTAAAGAAAATCTAGCTGCAAAATTCACTTCTGTTAATAAGTTGTTTGCCAGCTCCACTGAACAAACAGTTCACTATCCATTTTAAGAAGATTAATTTCCCAAGTCTTTGATGCTATTCTATGTTAAGCAGGTGGTGGATGAAATTTTGTTCAGATGAACCGATAAAAATGCAGTAGATAATTAGAGGATTCTGAAGCTGGACGGTGATACTTAGCTAGGCTCTTAAATGAAAAGCCTTTTAATTCATAAACCAGGGCAAACTGACAATTAAAAAGAAACATACATGGATTTCAGACACTCTGCAATTTGGTCACATATATCTCTCTTTTCTGCTGGAAGATATCTTATTCCCATTAATTTAAAATGAGTGTAAATAGTCATAGGAACAAAGCAGCATTGATAGGACATTGTTTTTTTACGGCAGTGGTAACAATACCTCCAATCACATAGATCCTTCCTTCCAACACGGCCACGCTCATCCCACTGCGGGCTTGGTGCAGAGAAGAGACTGTGCTCCAGTACTGGCTGAAGGTATCGAAACGTTCCACACAGCTCAGAGCTCTGCTGTCACTCCAGCGACCACCCTGCAAGCGGGTGTACCCACCTAACCATGGCAGGAGAAGAGTAAGGAAAGCAGAATGGTACAAACATAGAAATGCAACAGATAAGTGTATATGCACAATGCTTGTTAGTTAATGTAAATGTAAAGGACAACATACAAACAGATTACCATAAATGTCCACAGGCAGTCCCTCCCTCTGGGATAAGCTAGCTGTACAATAATTACTTTTATAGCAATGGTTTATATTGGGGGGGGGGAAAAAAAAAAAAAAAAAAAAGAAAGATATGTTGCGGGCAGTTTATCTAAAGCAAAGGTACTGCCACTTCTGGGAAATAATTTAAACGCTATTACAGCTCATAATTTTTTTCATGGTGCCAGCTAGTGTCCAGAAGACATTTTTTCTTGTTTGACTCTGTGGGAGCCTAAGGCTAAAACTCTACACAGGAAATAATATAGACAGCACCACTCGGTAACCACAGCAGGAAACAGCAGTTTTGTTTAATGTGGAGAAACAGTTTTGGCAATAAATAATAACTTTTAAATGAAGGCTTCTCCCAGAAGTGGGTATACCTTTGTTTTTACATTGAAGAAAATGCCCTACACCAGTGGTTCTCAACCCGTGCCCTCAGTGGCTACTAACAGGCCAGGATTTGAGAATTTCCTTTTAAGAGCACAGGTGAGTTAATCAATATGACTGAGCCTCTGATCAACACATTAGTCCTGGCCTGTTAGTGGCCACTGAGGGCACAGACTGAGAACCTCTGCCCTACACTGTGTGTTCTTGTATTCTTTTTTCATGAAAACATTTGTGAGCTGTCAAGAATGAAAGCACAGCACATGTTTTCAAAGCACTTAAATGTACTGTGAAGTTGATTTTGAATGGATGTTAACCTTGGCTTCTTTTGAAGCTTTGAGCCCCTTTTGCTAAGTAATATAAGCCAATCACTACTTTATGCAAGTCCAATTTTCTGCAAAAAAGTATATCAATTATAAGATTTCTATAATTTCAAATAGTCCATACCTATGGCATATAGGAATTTACGTGCTTTCCTGCGTGGTCGAACACGTGATGTTTGTAGGAAGTGGCACAGTTTCTTGTCTTTCAGTGAGTGGCTGGGCTCACAGTATTCCCTTAAAAGAGTCTGCAATGCCACTCGCAGGCTGAAATCTGTAACATCTGTTTGAAAACAGAAAGAGACTGATATACTAAGAAAAATTTAGCAATTCTGAGGCAAAAACAGCTGCACTGTAGGGACAAGTAAAAATTCCCATTGGTTTAAAGTGCAAATATCACATTTTAACAAGCCTGCTTTAATGGGATCAAGCTTTGTAAAAAAACAAAAATACCTGGAGCTGCACTGTGCAAATCTAAACAGTTCCTATTGGCCATTCAGGAGAGGGCTCAACTCAAATGGAACACAACTCAGAAGTCTGTGGCTCTTATCCACAAAGTTTTGGAGACTAGGCATGCAACCCAGAAGACCCGCAGTGTCGGACATTCAAGTCTGTTACATCATGTTCATGGAGACCTGCAGGAACTGTCTACATGACAAAATTCAGTGTCTTCAGCTGCTGGTCTGCTTCCAGAGATGCAGGTCTGTAAAAGGGGCAACTTTTGTATAATAGTTGCCCTTTATATGGGGAATTTAACTTCTTGAATGTTAGAGGTCATCACATTATGAAGCAGTTGTAGTTCAATGCATTGGCTCCAAGCGTGAAATCCAATGTGCCGGAGACCTCTCTAGCATTCAAGGGGTTAATACCCCCCCCCCCCCCAAAAAAAAAGAAAAAAAAAAAAAGTGGTGCAATCCTGTGGAAAACCAAGCTCACCAAAAGGAACAAATACAATTTGCCTGAATTCTCATAGATCTACATGGGGCTTTAGTCTCCTTGAAAACAATGATTGTATCAGCCTCACTGTCCCAGCTTCTAAAGAAGATAAAGAGAGGGTTTTTTTTTTTGGTTTCTTTTTACAGTAAGGGCAGTGAAGTTGTAGAATTCTTTGGCTCAGGGGGCACTGTTTGCAGCTACTGTAGATGATTTCAAATATGTATTGAATAACTGTTCTCCAGAACAGTGTTGAGAATTATGACAGCTGGTTTAATTGCTTACAGGATGTTGATCCAGGGAGATATAAGACTGACTTTTGGAGTTAGGAATTAATTATTTTACCCACTAAGAGCTTAATTCGAAATGGTTTCAATATTTAGTTTTGTGTTTTTTTATTTCTTAACTCACCTGGATCAACAAAGGTGATAAGGCAAAGGCTGTACTTGATGGACACTTAGCTTTTCTCAGCCTTATGTTATTGTGTTAAGACATTCGTACCTTCAATGTATTTTTGGAGTCTTTGTGGAGGAAGTAATGAAAACCGCACAGGCTCCAGCACCTCAACTACATGTCTCTTGCGTGTTCCAATGTCCTTCTGGATCCACAGCATTGCAGCTGAAAAGACCTGATACTCATCCTCAATACAGAGCTCCTCACTGCGCAAGATTCGGATGAGCTGATCTTTGTTCAGAGCTGGAAACTCATCTCCAAGCTGAACCTCTGTGAAATGCGTATTTATGTAGCTCTCCGTAAACTCAAGCAGTGGCTGGCAGGCTAGCTGCTCGGAGAACTGGAAAAAGCCTATACAGTTGGCAGGCTCAATCTGCTCCTTTAGGAAGTCACTGCACAGCTCCACCACATGACTCAGCTGCAGCATGTCTGCTGACGTCATCAGCTCTTGAACATTCTCTGTACTGATGTTCACCGATCCTGTTCAGAACAAGACAAAAAAAAACAGGATCACTTACAAGAAGCCAACAAGTGACCACCAACCTATGGTCATCACACGTCTAATTAAAACAGCTTTACCTGATGTAGCCAAACTTAACTTTCAATTTGCTGTGTTATCTTTTTTGAAAGGCGAATTCCATTGAATTGTATGGGATTGAATGAGAAGTTTTAGGCTATGCTATTTGATATAGATCATTGGTGGCCAATCTGAGATGCTCCAGATGTTCTGGACAACTTCATCATCATTGGATGGCTGGGGATGATGGAAATTGTAGTTCTGGACAGCTGGAGGGCCTCAGGTTGCCCAGTCTGGATACAGATAATATGTCTGCCCATTGGATACTAGAAATATATGCAGAACTTTGTTTTAAAAATGTGTTGACCAGTCTAGCATCCAAAAGGTTAAGAAGATTGATTGTTAGGGTCCCCCAATAATTTTATTCATAAAAACAAGAACACTGCCTTGTACAAATGGGTTGCACATATATTTACTAATACACGTAGGGGGTTATGCTTGAAGGTATGAGTAAAGATAACTTCTCCAGTGTGATCAGCTCTCCAAATCCTAGGTAATTCAGTGGAGCCTAAACACTAACATCTTTCAAACTTGAGAAATCTTAGTGCATAGGCTCCTCAGAATAACACAGGAATTGGAGAGTTTATCACACTTTGGAAGTTATATCCCCTCTATCACACCTTACCACATAGACCCCTGGTGTCTCAAATAAGCAGGAAGATGTTTGCGAGAGCAGCTTCTTCTCTGTTTATTTCTTATAGTGGCAGAGGCTGCAAAAATAAGAAAGCAGAATGTGAACACGAGTAAGGAAAATGGCAACAGCTAAAGCTGGAATTGTGGTTACGTCTAGACATGTGGTGCCTTATGCATTATGGTAAAGAAGAGAAATATGTAAGCACACTAGCAACACAAATAAAAATTCCCATACCTATGGCATATAGGAATTTATGTGCTTTCCTTCGTGGTCGAACACGAGATGGGTCTTTTAACTCAAGCAGAGTTGGAAAGTCTCCAACGTACTGTATACAGTCAATGTGTGAAATCCTCATTTAAAATCAATAATAATTTGGAGAATTTATATGTAATTCAAGGTCTTCTAGGTAGCATATACATACTGGTATTTATGGTACTGGCAGTTAGTTAGGCCTTATTGGCATTCTAGTTCATGTGTGCTTGTTAAGTAGATTTTTTTTTACAAATCTTAGTAAAAAAATATTCTGTCCAGCTAGTCCACATAACCTAAACTGCTCCTTCTGTATCCCCCCACTGTGTGTGCACTCACGTTGTCTTTCCACCGAAGGACTGCATTGATTATATATACAGTGACTATCGCTATTTTACTAGCACTATAGTGCTCCTTTAGTCTTATCTCTCTCTATAGCATAATTTATGCTTGGTTTTACCTGTTATATATTTTAATGTTTATGCTTTTAGATTTGATTGTCTTCATAATAAACACTACACTTTGATGCTCTATGCACTGTCTCTTCCCCATCCTTACCTTTTTTGCATGACCACGACCCCACGGACAATGGAGAGCGATTTACTTTGAGACTGGCAGCAAGTATTGTGTCACATAGAGGCCATACGAAAAATTGTCTTTTTAGGGAAAGCTGATATTGTTAATCTACTATCTGGCATCATCAACACATCAGTTTATACCCATATATTTATATATACACACACACACATACATACGTTCATACATATGGGTACTTTAACTTTACAGTATTAGATCTGCTTTCTGCACAATCTCCCCCTCTACAGGTATAGAGGGGATTACATCAATATACCTCTATTTACACACTTATACATCAATTTTAGTGTACTAATCTACTGAGAGGCACTGTGTACCATTCTTTCTGCAGCTGCAGGTCCCACATATAGAACTGAGCAAATGGGAATGCCTCCAGAGCACAGACTAGGCAGCCCAATATCTTCATGTACTGCACCATTGCTGATGGCTGAGATATTGTCTGAGATATCTGAAGAGACTACTACAGAATATTGTTGTTTAACAAAAAAAACCTTCCCAGAAGAGTGCTGAATCTTGGACCGAGAAAGTGGAGGACCTAGGACAGAAAAAAGAAGATTTTGTGAAATTGAGAACCTAACTATGCTACTACAGGATGGACATGCAAGACAATCTGAATGAGGAAGGTTTCCTCTGAGAAACCCTTGAGTAAGTGGTCATACACGTAAGGAGTAAAGAAGATCCCTTGTGAGAGCCTGTGGGCCACCAAGGTGGACATGATCTTTGTGAAGTGGACGCCAGCCGAAAATGTTACTGCCCTGGAATGAAAACGTGATGATCCATGTGGATAAGTATGTGAGGATAAGCTTCTCTTACATCTAGAGGAGGACAAGAAATCCTCTGGACACATGGCAGTGATGTAGGAGCACAAGGACTCTATGGACGGTGAACCGTGGATTGAACACAAAACAGTTGAGGTTTTAGGTCCAGACTAGGACAACATACTTCTCCTTTTTTGGAAACTATGTAAAAGATTGGTATAGAATTAGCCCATGCTCTGTGGAAAAAATGGAGACAACCTCCTATATCCAGGGTGCATCAGACCCCTGTAAGTCATGTGGAGGTAAGCGTATTAGCCTTGGACTTCCAAGCAGGCTTCTTGCCTGACAAGGCTTGCTTGAGTTTTGGGATGGGAGGTGCCTGGGAAGCTGAGGGAACAGGTATCTTCACTTGCGGGGTAACAAAAACCATTCATCATTCATGAAAAAAGGAATGCTTAGGAGCAACTCGACGCAAAAGAATACAAAAAGTAAATGGGTCAGCTCAGGACCATCTCTTCCTTTTCCAAAAAGGGAGGGAAAAATGGGCTGCTGAGAAATGTAGTTTCCCAAGCTTAAAAACTGAGCCACGGCCCTCTAGCCATTAGCAAATGGCACCACGTGATATTGGGTATGTGGGGTCCCATTGGGGTTCTGTTAACAAGTGTGCAAATACAGAAGCACCACCAGCCCTCCAAACATGCAGAAAGAGGCAAGAGAAATCCCAGGGAAACAGTGCATGTGTTATCCAAGATGACTGCCACATGTGCACATTCTTAACGGTACATAACCTAAAAAGTCAAAAGTGAAGGAATACTAGTAAAAGTTAACACAAGTTACTGCAAATAAAGAAATGTGTGGAACACCACTGCCATGAAAGGACTGATCCCAAATTATAGAAAAAGTCCCATACAGCCAGTAAAAAGGCAAAGGACATGCAGGAGTTAAAACCAAACCAATGCAACCAAGGATATAACAAAGAAGCAAACGCTGCCAAACAGAGAAACAGGACATACTCACGGGACCTGTGCACGCATAGAAAGGGTTAACCCTCTGAGTGCCAGAGGGGTATCCAATGCATTGCTGGTCCTCCTGTAACAAGGTCACTTTTAAAACTGAGCAGCGGGGAGGGAGTCACCTCCTCAGACACCTTTTTTAAGTGCCCTGTCCTTCTGGAAGAGGAGGCTTTACCCATGGTCCTTGGGTTGCACACAAGACTTAAGAGAAAATAGGATTTTTGTGTTCTTACCTGTGAGATCCTTTTCTCTTTAGTCCATTTGGAACACAGGTACCATGGGGCTGAGTCCCTCCTTTGGAGGGCAGAACTCATCTCAAGGACAGACCCTTGTATGTGGAGACCTTCTCCTCCTCCTTCTCAACCCTCCCCTTCCTTGTAAGCTCCAGAATGAATGTGACTGAAACCACACAAAGAAGGCAAGCAGGGTAAGAAGAAGAAATTCTCCTAGGAGAAGAAATACTCTAAAAGGACTCTGCAGCCCAGACAGGCAAGACCACAGCAAAGGCCACTTTCTCTGGGTGGGAGACCTGTGTTCCATATGTACTAAAGAGAAAAGGATTTAAACAGATAAGAACAATACAATCCTATTTTCTCTTACATCCAATACGGAACACAGGTACCAGGGGGAAATAACAAACCCTAAGCTCCAAGAGGTGGGAAAAAAGGAGAAAGGACCGCATGCCTGTCCCATGATACCAGAGTTCCCCAGGACTATCCAGTATCAGAATAGCCCAAACAGGAAGTGTCAACGGACAATGAACTACAAAGCACAAAAGAGCCAACGGAACTCAAACAACCGAACAACAGTATGGCAACCAAGTGTGGAGTTCCCTAGACAGGCAGAGCTGCCTGCAGGACCTTCCGGCCAAAGCTGGATTCAGCCGAACCTAGAACATTAACACGGTAGTGCTTAGCAAAGGTGTGCAAGGAGGACCAAGTCACAGCCTTGCACAACTGCTCAGCCACGGACAGATTCTTGTAGGCCCAAAAGGCCCCCACAGACATAGTGGAATGTGCTGTGACCTTGAAAAGAACAGGTTTCTTCCAGTAGTAGCCTTAATCCATGAGGCATCGGTGACCTTGGAAGCAGCTTGACCTGCCCTAGGACCCTTGGGAATGACAAAAAGAGTCAGGCTTGTGAAAAGGCTCAGTACTGTGCACATAAAACATAAGGCAATGCACAGTGTCTAACAAAAAGAGATCCTTCTCCTTGTCAGACTTAGGGTAAGGACAAAAGGAAGGCACAGCAATCTCCTGATTGATGTGAAACTCAGAAACGCTTGTTCTAGTATTCCTCTTTTTCTAAAATTACTTAATATAAATATTTAAAAGGCTCTGTCATATCACACCTCTCCCTCCTTTCATCCAAGCTGTATACTGTACTGTGAAGACCTTCCACCAGTTTAATGGCTCTTCTTTGAAACTGCCAATAATTTACTAATGTCCTTCTAGAGATGTGGTTTACAGAAAGTTACAAATGACTACAGGTAAGACCTTACCAGTGATCTACAGAGTGGCATTATTATGTCTCCCTTCCTGCTGCTAATGCCTCTTCTTATACAACCAAGAACCGGTTTGCTTTTGTCACTGCTTTACTGCATTGCTTGCCTACCTTCCAAGTCCCTTTCTTCTGATGTTTTTCAGAAACAAGCAAAAAATGATGTGAGAGGCTCTGAGCACGAACAAAAGCACAATGGCCTGTTTTACGGCTAGTCACCGCTCAAGAGCATCACATTTTAGCTCTCTAGTGCCATTACAGAGGAGAAATTTCCACATACATATTAGACTAATCCCGCCCATAAGGATGGTCCAGTACCAAAATGATGGGGTTAGCTGTTTTTTCCGCGCAGAGGGGACTTGCCCATCATTTTGGTACGGGACCGCCCTTATGGGCGGGATTAGTCTAATACGTATGTGGAAATTTCTCCTCTGTAATGGCACTAGAGAGCTAAAATGTGATGCTCCTGAGCGGTGACTAGCCGGAGAACAGGCCATTGTGCGTTTGTTCATGCTCAGAGCCTCTCACATCATTTTTGGCTTGTTTTTGCGAAACACTTAGGGTCTCTCCTTAAGTGTAAAGGGTAATCCAGACGTGGACCCCTTGCTCTCAGTGCCTAGGGAAGCCAGTTGCACCTCATTGACAAGGCCCAAATAAGGCCAAAATGTACGTCTGGGGTTAGCTGTTTTTTCCGCGCAGAGGGGACTTGCCCATCATTTTGGTACTGGACCGCCCTTATTGGCGGGATTAGTCTAATATGTATGTGGAAATTTCTCCTCTGTAATGGCACTAGAGAGTTAAAATGTGATGCCCTTGAGCGGTGACTAGCCGGAGAACAGGCCATTGTGCTTTTGTTCGTGCTCAGAGCCTCTCACATCATTTTTGGCTCTGATGTTTTTGTCAGGATAATACCATTAAACCAGTTTTCCACCTCTGAGTTTCCGTGTCCTAAATATCTTGCAATTTTCAGAATTATATTTTAAAGTCCGTACTCTTGCCCATTCTTCCAGTTTTCCTAAATCTTCATGTATTTGGTTTATCACACCTAGACAGTTAATCCTGTTGCAGAGGATGTTTAAAAGACACACCTAGCAATGAATCAAGGTTGTCCCTATTCCTTGGTAATATAGAAATCTCCCATAACTATTACACCCCGTCTCATTGATGTCTTTCTTACTTCCTCCATCAATGCTTTATCTAATATTTCTTCTTCTCCTGGAGGTCCATATACTACTCCTCTCTGAAAAACCTTATCACCACTATCAGTAGTTACCCAAACACTAAAAATGCTGTAAAGTAAGAATGCTTTAAAAAAATAGACATGTTAATAGTTTATTTTATCAATTAACAAAATGCAAAGAGTGAACAGACGACAAATCTAAACTAAAATGTGCGTGACCACCCTTTGCCTTCAAAACAGCATCAATTCTTGTAGGAACACTTGCACAAAGTCAGGGATTCTGCAGGCATATAATCAGGTGTATGATTAAAGCGGCACTTTTACCCTAAATAGCCCCCTACCAATAATTATTCATATAGCAATAAGCTTAGAAATAATAGTATTATCCAGCATAAGTACAGCGTTATCGAGAAATCCTACTTGATCTGAGACTGACAGGCAGGCTTCTTGCTTTAGAGGCATCTCCGTTCCTGTGCCATCAGTCCCTTCCTGTTATTTTAAGTTACAATGCAACGCCTCCTACAGGAGTTGGGGACAGACAGCACAGGTGCGCAGATGTCTCTAAGACAAGATGTCTGCCCTGAGACCTACATGTTCATCTCGATCAAGTAGGATTTCTTAACAACGCTGTACTTATGCTGGATAATACTACTATTTCTATGCTTATCGCTATATGAATAATTATTGGGGAGGGGACTTTATTTGGGGTGATAATTCCGCTTTAAACAATTATACCAAACAGGTGCTAATTATCATCAACTTAATATTTAAGTTGAAACACAATTATTAACTGAAACAGAAACAGCTGTGTAGGAGGAATAAAATTTGGTGAGGAACAGCCAAACTCAGCTAACAAGGTGAGGTTTTTGAAGACATTTTAATGTCAAAAGTCATACACCATGGCGAGACTTAACACAGCAACAAGACACAAGGTAGTTATACTGCATCAGCATGGTCTCTCCCAGGCAGAAATTTCAAGGCAGACAGGGGTTTCCAGATGTGTTGTCCAAGCTCTTTTGAAGAAGCACAAAGAAACGGGCAAAGTTGAGGACAGTAGACACAGTGGTTGGCCATGGAAACTTAGTGCAGCAGATGAAAGACACATCATGCTTACTTCCCTTCACAATTGGAAGATGTCCAGCAGTGCTATTAGCTCAGAATTGGCAGAAAACAATGGGACTCTGGTACACCCATCTACTGTTTGGATAAGTCTGGTCAGAAGTGGTCTTCATGGAAGACTTAGGGTCAAAAAGCCACAATTTAAAATATTTGGCTGTAGCAGAAGGCAGTTTGTTCCCTGAAGGGCTGGAGAGCGGTATAAGAATGAGTGTCTGCAGCCAACAGTGAAGCATGGTGGAGGTTCCTTGCAAGTCTGGGGTGGCATTTCTGTAAATGGAGATTTGGTCAGAATTAACGGTCTCCTCAGTGCTGAGAAGTACAGGCAGACACTTATCAATCATGCAATACCATCAGGGAGGCATCTGATTGCCCCAAAAATTATTCTGCAACATGACAACAACATCAAATATACAGCCAAAGTCATTAAAATAGGATTTTAGTCTTACCTGTTAAATCCTTTTCTTTTCGTCCATACAGGTTACTGGTAACTTTGGGTAGGCGATCAGCCCCTTTAATATGCAGGAATAATTCTGAGAAGTGACTGCTGGGTGGAGCCTACCTCCTCTCCGTAGCTTGCAGCTAGCCAATCCCCAACCAGTAAGATTTGAAGACTAACTATTGACTAGGTAGTAAGAAGGTAAAGGAAGACTCCTGTGTGCGTGAACCCAAAAGGACCCCCACGTTCTGCCGCAGGAGAGCAAAGCATGGTCCCTTGACAGGCTGGGAGACCAGTAACCTGTATGGACTAAGAGAAAAGGATTTAACAGGCAAGACTTAAATCCTATTTTCTCTGTCGTCCAATACAGGTTCCTGGTAACTTTGGGATGTCCAACCATTAATTTCCTCAGGGAGGGAAGAAAGGCAAGGACCAGGTGCAGGCCCCCAAAGTCACCAGAGCACCAATAAACCTACAGATCATAAATAGCTCAACAATAACCGCAAAGTGTCAACGGCCACTGAACAGGGGTAAAACAAACCCCATGAACTGTTGCACAGCACACTGAACTACAGCAACAGGGATCAAAAGTGAGAGAGTACTGAGAGACTAAAGAGATCCTAAACAGGCAAGGCCGCCTCCAGGATTTTCCTCCAAAAACTGGCATCAGCTGATGCCAGCACAGCCACACATCAGCATTTAGAAAAAGTGTGCACAGATGACCAAGTGGCTGCCTTGCACAACTGATCAGCTGAGGCCTGGTTCTTGTAGGCCGAAGAAGCCCCAATGGATCTCGCAGAATGAGCCGTGACCCTGAAGGGAACAGGCTTTTTCCGAAGTTCGTAAGCCTTACGAATCGTGGACTTGATCCAAGAAGCAATGGTAACCTTGGAAGCAGGCTTCCCTGCCCTAGGACTCTCAGGAATGACAAAAAGAGTGTTAGACTACCTCAAGGACTCGGTGCGATGCACACAGAACTTGAGACAACATCCAACAGATGAAGATCCCTCTCTTTGTCAGAAGTACGGTATCACGGTCCCCGTGTTTTTCTGTCAATCTTGACTGAATTGCCTGTGCATTGGAGGAGGCTGATTGGCCCGCCCAGGATGTGCCTTTATATGCTGGAGTTTGGGCACTTGTCAGTTGCCCTTTCGTGGTGTTCCTGTGCCTCGTTGCTGTATTCCAGTGTCTCCTGTGTACCGACCCGGCTTGTCTGACTCCTCTCCTGATCCTGCTCCGTGATTGACCCTGTTCTGGCTGACGACCCTGCTCCGTGATTTGACCCGGTTCTGGCTGACGACCCTGCTCCGTGATTGACCCGGTTCTGGCTGACGACCCTGCTCTGTGATTTGACCCGGTTCTGGCTGACGACCCTGCTCCATGATTTGACCCGGTTCTGGCTGACGACCCTGCTCCGTGATTTGACCCGGTTCTGGCTGACGACCTTGCTCCGTTATTGACCCGGTTCTGGCTGGTGTTCCTGCTCCGTGATTGATCCGTTCTTCGGCTGTTGTGTCTGCTGCAGTGTTGATCCTGTTCCGGTTGCCGCTCCGGTCCTGTCTGCTGTGCCGGTGTTCCATTATCACTCCGGTCGCTCCGGCGACATTCTGAACTGTTTTAGTGACTCACTGTTCCTCTCACTATCATCTAGCTGTAGCCTGAGGTTGCTTTGCCTTCTGCTGGTTGCTAAGGTGCTCGCTACAGTACAGAACCACTTAACCCTTGCAGTGCCTGTAGTCTCCGGTCTTGTGCCTCCTATATCACTTGCCACGCATACGGTTACTAATTTGAGCCTCTCCTTTGAGTACCTCTATTACTGCCTATTATCCTCCCTCAGAGCACTGTCTGCCTGGTGTTCGGTGTCTGGTAGTCTGTTCGCTCCTACCGTGAGATTGAGAACGGCACCGGAGGGGTGGTCTGGCTCCGGCCTACATACGCTAGAGGGTACGCTATCCACTGCACTTCCCAGTGCGCCGGCTCTTTACAGCTTGTGCAGTAACCGTCAGTATAGGCACCCAAGGGGTGTCAGGGCACAATCCAATTAGCACACGCAGGGTTACTACTATTTCCAGTTAAGGGCGATTCTGGTTCTGGTTACTTCAGCGTTGGCAGTAGCATTCCTCTTAAGCCCACGGAGGTGGTATTGGCTCAGCTCTGGGCATTGGTGCGCATTCCTGTTCCAACTTGCGAGTGAATTCAGTGCAGACACTTTACTCCTATTCAGTTACTGAGAGACTGTGTTCCAGAGACTGCTATTTATCCTGGGCATTGGCCAATCTTGAATATATCTCTCCTATTGCACCTGTTAACCCCGTGGGGGTTATTCCCCATCTTATATAGCACATATCCCTACCATTGTGTGCATTCACTTTGTCAGTATTGTCATTACTGTTATTCCTGTACTGGCCCGTAGGGGCATTGTTTTACATTCCTGTTTCAATAAAACTGTGTTTTTACTTCATACCCTGGTCTGAGTGTCAGAAAACCGTTACATACGGTTAGGATAGAAGGAAGGAACCACAATCTCCTGATTAATGTGAAACTCAGACACCACCTTCGGGAGAAACTCTTGTGAGGCACCACCTTGTCCTTGTGAAAGACCAAAAAGGGTGGTCTACAAGACAGGACATGCAGCTCCGCAACTCGGCAAACAGAAACAATCGCCAGGAGAAAGGCCATCTTCCACATCAGCATACGTAGAGGAATGGAAGCCAAAGACTCAAAAGAAGGACGCTGAAGTACTCCCAAGACCAGATTAAGATCCCACTGAGAAGCAGGGGACTTAAACACAGAATGGGTATGAGCAACACCCTGGAAGAAAACCTTGACATCAGGAATGATAGCAAGTTGCCTCTGAATGAAGACAGAGAGCGCAGAAGTCTGAATCTTAAGAGAACTCAGACTGAAACCCCTATCCACACCATCCTGGAGGAAGGAAAGAAATGTAGGAAGGTCAAAATCCTGAGACAGGTCTTTGTCAGCACACCAAGAAAGAAAGTAGACCAAACTTGATGGTAGGCCTTAAAGGAAACAGGCTTACGGGCACTAAGCATAGTAGCCACCACACCAGAAGAAAATCCTTTCTTCTTCAAAATTGAGGATTCAAATCTCCATGCTGTCAAAGCCAGACGATGAACGTCTTCCTTCCAGCGGTAACCCTGTAGAAGAAGGTCCGGATGGGGGGAAGTCAAAGAGGTCCAGAAGCTCCGGAATCCAAGCATGTTGGGACCAGTATGGAGCAATCAGAATGACTGTGCAGAGCTCCAGTCTCAGCTTCAGAAGTACTCTGTTCAACAGGGGAACAGGAGGAAAGATGTATGCCAGAGGAAACGTCCACGGGATCAAGAAGGCATCCACTGCCAGAGCCAAGGGATCCATCCAGTGAGAGCAGAACGTTGGCACCTTCCTGTTGTGCCTGGTTGTCATCAGGTCAAAGCAAGGAAGATCCCACTGCTGGATGATGAGGTTGAACACCTCTGGATGCAGCTCCCACTCTCCGCTGTCCACCGTATGCCGACTGAGGAAGTCTGCCAGAACGTTGTCTACACCAGAAATATGAAGTGCGGAAATGACAGGGACATGCTCCTCTGCCCATGATAAAACAGCCTTGACCTCTAGCCAAGCTGCGAGACTTCTTGTGCCGCCTTGCTTGTTGATGTAGGCTACCGCTGTGGCGTTGTGCGACTGTACGCTGACTGGGCAATCCTCCAGTGTTGTAGGGCATGAAATATCACCCGAAGCTCCAAGACATTGAAGGGAAGGAGAGATTCCTCCTGAGACCACCGGCCCTGAACACTCAAGTGCCCCAGCACCGCTCCCCATCCGGAAAGGCTGGCATCCGTCGTCACTGTGGTCCAGAAGGGCACCAGGAAGGGTTTGTCTTTCAGGAGATTGTTCAGGTTGAGCCACCACGAGAGGCTCTGCTCCACTTGAATAGGGAGAGATAGGGATCTCTCCAGGAGATCTGGACGGCCCCTGCATGCCAGGATTAGAAACCTCTGAAGTTCCCTGGTGTGAGCCATGGCAAACAGAACTGCGTCTGTGGTGGAAATGAACTCTCCCACCAAGGATTACAACTTCTTGGATGGAACCAGAGACAGGATAGCCTGGACCTTCAGTGCTATCTGATGATCCACTTCGTCTGTGAGAAACACCATCCCTCTCCGAGTGTCAAAGAGGAGGCCCAGAAAGACCATCCTCTGGGAAGGAATAAGGTCTGACTTGTCCAAGTTGATGATCCACCCGTGATGGGAGAGAGCATTAATGCAGTCCTGCACCTGCTGGTGATGGAGTTCCAGAAAAGATGCCTTCAGAAGGAGGTCGTCCATATACGGAGTCACCCTGATGCCGTTCCGATATAGGACAGAGATCAATGCTCACAGGACTCTGTTGAAGACTTGAGGAGCCGCAATCACTATGCGCAGAGACTCCTGGCGGTATTGGGACCTGACCACAAAGGAGTTGAGATCTCTCAGATCCAAAATAGGACGACAGCCGCCATCCTTCTTGGAGACCACAAAGAGGTTGGATTAGAATCCCAAGCCCCTCTCTAGAGGAGGAACTGGTTCCAGGACCACCTTGTCCAGAAGGGCCTGAATAGCTTCCTTAAAAAGGCAGCGCTTCTCCGCTCCCAAGGGAGTACAATAAGAGAGGGTCCTGGGAGGAGGAAGGGAGGTGAAGGAAATCCTGTACCCTGTAGCCACCACCTGTAAAACCCACATGTCCGCCACAGAGGCCTGCCAAGCAGAGAGGTAGTGGCATAAGTGGCCACCTACCTGCAGGTGGGGACCCGGGTTCGGCGAGTCATGCAGAATAAGGTTTAGAAGCCTTGGGCTTCGCAGAGGACTTGGATCTCCATTGCTGCTTAGGCTTGGATGAGGAGCGCGGATTGGATGGGTCGCTTGGCGCAAGTCTGCTTGAAAGGGACGAAAAAGCAGATTCCTTTTGACAGGAGCCTTCTTCCGCAGGACCACTGGCAGTGAGTACTCTTCCCTCCAGTGATGAGATCCTTGAGCTCAGGCCCAAACAGGGAGGAGCCCTGAAAAGGCAAAGTCAGGAGAGCCTTCTTGGAGGCCGTGTCAGCAGACCAGATCTGGAGCCAAAGAGCATGTCTGGCTACAACAGACATGGTAGATGCCCTGGCTACCATACGTACAGCATCAAACAGGGCAGCAGAGACATAATGCTGAGCCTCATCAATGTTAGCGAGAAGTCACAACAGTAGGGGACCCCTGACAGACAGCAGAAGTGAGATGATCAGTTCAAACAGCCACAGCCCTATTTACCCATGCAGCAGCAAAGGCAGGGAGGAGGGCAGAGCCCGCCATCGCAAAAATAGCCATGAAAAAAGTCTCAAGCTTCTTATCAGTGCAGACTTTGAGAGCAAAGGCGTCAGCCACCGTCAAAGCAGTGGACTTAGAAAGCCTGGAAACTGGGGCATACACTTTGGGGGGATGGACCCACTGCGTGAGGGCCATTTCAGAGAACAGGTAAAGTTTAGCAAACTTCCTAGACTCAGATGGTTTCTTGTCTGGAAACTTCCACTCCTCTGACACCAAGCGGTCAAGAGTGGGGTAAAGTGGAAAACAAGCATGGGGCCTAACAGGCTTCTGAAACACATCAGAGGGGTCAGAAGACGCCTCCTGCACCAAGGGAATGTTCAGAGTGGACAACACAACCCTGATCAGGCCCTCAGCCGAGGAAATGGGGTTTACCTCAAAGGTACACCCAGCGGTTTAGGCAGGGAAGATCTGATAGGGGCGGAGGTCTGCCACGAGTGGAAGACCCCCTGTAAAGTGGATGGAAGGAGTTGTAATGTGGTCCGGAGGTACCTGGTAGTAGCCTTAAACTCTTGAATCCATACTGGCTCTATTGCATGGCTGGAGGACCCTGCAGGAGATTCAGGGGCAGCAGCGCATGCTGTGCTAACATGACCTGAGTATTTTCTAGGTAACTCTGAGTGACATGAGGAGCAATAAGTAATGGGGAACACAGACACCACAGTATCCTTAGCCTTAGGTTTAGCCCCAGAGTCTAACGGAGTACACATTCTCACAAAGTCAAGTGGTCAAAGTATTAAAACTCCCACAAAATAGTGTGTATGATAAATAAATGGACCCCAGAAACACTAAAGAAGACTTATCTGGTAGGTGAAGGGTTAAACTGCGGAGGAGAGAAGGAGAGTCCAAGCCCTGTGTAGGATACTTGACCTGCAAATGCACAAAATGGTTGCCACGACGGGAGCCAATCGGAAAACGAACGCTCAAAGCAGGCGGTCATGGGAAACGTAGTTTTGCTAACGGAGTACCCCAACAGTGCCAGAAGCCCCCCAACATCCCCAGAACTTTGACAGGATGACAGAGCAAGGGCAAACCCACAAAATGAGCCATCTCTGACCTCGCTATGTGGAGTGGTTGCAGAGATATGTCCCAAACTGTAAAGTCCCATAGAAGTGAATGGAGCAATGGCGTCTATATTGTAAAGGCGCGGAACATAAAGTTAACTAGGTGAATACTAAAACGTAAAACCACTCAAAAGCCCACTAGAATTAAACAGTAGACCCAATAAACACTTGTCCCAGTAGGGAAAGTGTCCAAAGCTCTCTCAAAACGTGCTAACCGGCAACAAAAGGGTTAAGATACCACAGAAACTTGCTCCAAACACCTCACAGACATACAGAATAAACCCAATGAGTGTGTAATAGGAACTCCAAATGAGACCCCTGTGCGGACGGGAAGCATGGAACAGGTGGACCTCAGCACTCAAAGGGTGCTCACCTTTTTCAGCAGGTCTTCTGATTACCATATATCAAGAAGAATCCTCAGTGGGCAACTCCTGGGGAAAGAACTTGCAGTCAAGATTCCCCCCAGGGCTTAGGTCCACAAAAGCAACTGGTAAACTGAGCTATCCACATTTGGGTGATGGGAATCCGCCTAATGGTGGTATTCCATATCTAACAGAAAAATAATAAAAAAGCTGAAACTATAGCAGAACTGTTCTCTTGCCTTGTGTCTTGACCAAGGAACAAATCTTAATGGTTGGGTATTGGCTAGCTGCAAGCTAAGGAGAGGAGGTAGGCTCCACCCAGCAGTCACTTCTCAGAATTGTTCCTACATATTAAAGGGGCTGATCGCCTACCCAAAGTTACCAGTAACCTGTATTGGACGACAGAAAAAACTATCTTCAGTGTAACTAAGAACAAGGAGACCTGAAAGTGATGGTATGGCCCCAAAGAGCCCTAATCTTAACATCATTGAGTTTTTCTGGGATTACATGAAGAGAAAGAAGCAACTGAGGCTGCCTTAAACCACAGAAAAACTGTGGTAGTGCTCCAAAAATGACTGGAACAACCTACCTGCTGAGTTCCTTAAAAAACTGTGTGCAAGTGTACATAGAAGAATTGAGGCTGTTTTGAAGGCAAAGGGTGGTCACATCAAATATTGATTTGATTTAGATTTTTCTTCTGTTCACTCACATTGCATTTTGTTAATTGATAAAAATAAACATGTCTATTTTTAAAAGCATTCTTACTGTACAGCATTTTTTTACACCTGCCTAAAACTTTTGCACAGTACTGTATTATATATATATATATATATATATATATCTATATATATATATATATATATATATATATATATATATATATATATATATATATATAAGAGATAGAGGTCTCTCTCTCTTAGAGACATGTTGATATCACCTTTTTCACCCTCTCCAATATTTCCTTGTAAGAATCCTAGCTTGTTATCGAACGTTGGAATTCTGCATTGTTTTGATTCGACTTTGTGATTCAGTATTGCTTGACCTGGGAACGAGAGTTGAACTCTGGAAAACATGTCTTAGGGTGAGATGTTCAAAAAGTCGTCATAATAAAAACATTGTCAGATCATGAGTTGGTGGTAAAAGAACGACAATAGTTTCAGAAGTAACTGTGTCATGTTTGAAAATGTAATGGTAAGAAGATTTTGATGAATGTTGCCCTTAAAAATTCTGATGTTAAATATGTCTTTGATTTTGTCTTTGAAACAAAAATTTTCAAAGAAAAAAGAAATTTTTGTCTTTGAAATGATAAATTGCTTCTGACTCTTGTTAACGGTACTTTAATTTGTCTTCTACAAGTTTAGACCATTTTTATTTTGTCAGGAAAAAATGACATTAATCAGACAAAAAAGTGACATTGAAACAAATGTTTTTTTTTCTGAAAATACCTTACAATATGATGGTAGATTAAACCACACCCACTTTTAAGATGACTTTTTGCCTTTGACGGAGATGGGGGAAATTAGACACAAAAAATTACAGAAACATGTCTGAGAACTGAAGAACCATGGTGTAAGAACTTTTTTATTCTGATTACAGATAGTTTCAGTTACCACCACTTTCTGAACATCTCGCCCTTAACATACATACTGTTAGTCCAAATAAAACAGTACTCATAACTTTGTATCACCAGTAGATGCAGAATGGTTACTCTCATCTGCAATTGTAGAAAAAGAATTGTGAAAAGGCACACGTGGTGGAACAGGTCTGTGATCCACAACCCTCACTCTATCAGCATCAACAATTTTCCAGAAATTTGCCTACATATTGGACAAATGTCCATACTTTATACTTTTTATGGAAATTAATTAATGCATCGCTAGGGTTGCCACCTTTTCCTCAAAAAAATACCGGCCATAGGTGTGGTTTGGTGGGGGCGGAGCCAAAAAAGGGAGGAGTGACAAAAGGGAGGAGCCACAAAAGGGGCAGAACCACTCAATGTTGCATGACCCTACAAAATTGAGCTTCAGGTTCCTCGTTACAGGTACCGGGTGCCAGGAGCTCAGTTCTCATAAAGCACAGTAGATATCCTGAAGCACAGTAGTAGCCCAAACAGTGGTTTGAACCATACTTAGTCATTATTTCTTAAGCTTTAGAAATACAATAAACGGTCATAGATGGATAACCCCCACAAAAATTGTTTGGCTTAGTTCATTGATACCCCTCCCCTTCTGCCCAGCTCCAGCGGGCATCGCCCCTCCTCTTCCCAATGCCAGCAGGCATCTCCCCTCCTCTGTCCAGTTCCAGCAGGCATCTCCTCTGCTCTGCCCAGCTCCAGAAGGTGTCCCCTCACCCAGTTCCAGCAGGCATCTTACCCCCATGCCCAGCTCCACCAGGCATCTCCCCCCTCTGCCCAACTCCAGCAGACATTTCCCCCCTCTGCCCAGCTCCAAAGGGCATCTCTTTTACTCTGCCCAGCTCCAGAAAGTGTCTCCCCCCTCTGTCCAGCTAAAGCGGGTATCTCCCCCCTCTACCCAACTACAGCATCTTCCCCAAAATGCTTTGTTACAGTGGACGCTGCCCCCTTCTGCCCATCTCCAGCACGTGTTCCCCCAGATTAATGACTGAATTAACCCTCATGGCAGTACAGAATATTAATATAATTCCAATCATAATAACAAAAATGCTCCATTTTGATTTTATACAGAAGGCCCACTGCTCTGTGATTGTTATACACACAACAATGAAGCAGTAACCTGCAAAATGATTCAGGCGATGACACTGTTTATTTCTAGAATAGCACTCACTGCATCACTCACCAGAGGACAACCCTCACTGCATAAAGTAAAAGTGAAGATATCTGGAAGGAAACTAGCTGCACCATGGGAAGGACAAATAGTTGATTACATTAAACCACTGTTCATATGTACCTTTAAGCCTTAAATGTCCACAGAAGTGTGCATGCGTTGCACACACCCCTGGATTTAATGGATTAATCACATTGATTTAATTACCTGTTTAAAATCAGTGGGAAGTTTATATTTATAAATATATATATATATATATATGTCCCATTGGATCACTCACTCTAAAACACTTCTAAGTTCCCATCACTTTTCTTCTTCTGCTTCACTCAAAGTAGATCAAACACAATGACTGATCCACGTATTAGTCTACTGTGATCAAGCAGGGACACAATAAAAACCTGACCTGTGGGTGCGTTCTGAGGTCCAACACCATTTAGTCACTAGCCTAAAAGAACATCCACAAGTGGTTTGGTAACTGTTATCATTGAGCTATGACAGCACCACTGAGGTATAGTGCACACACACACACACACAAACACACACAAACACAAATACATACATACATACATACATAGACACACTGAATATGCCATTTGAGTGTGTCAGGCTCTCATCATGTGATAGATAACTAGACAGACAGATAGATAGATATAAGATTGAGAGATAGACAGACAGGTTTTAAGCAATTACATTTGCTCCATAAGTATCAATGAAAAGGTATTGTTTTACTGATATATATGAAGCAATTGTTTGCTGATGGTTATTTGCTTTGAAATATATGCATCATAATGACTTTTAAGGCAAGCTTGTGTTCCTTCACTCACCTTCCATCCAGCAGAGCTGTTGCTGTCCCCCTTGACCATCTAGTCATAGATCTGAGACAAGGTAAGCTTCTTGTCCTGGGAACTCTCAATTGCCCTGCTGATCAAGTCCACATAGGACGAGCACTTCCTGTGCTGCTGGCCGGCCACCCCGCTCAGGGCTCCCGCTCCTTGAAGTCTGAAGAGCTGCCCTTTACACTGCCTGCAGGAGCCGCCAGCATTGTCAGCTGTTCCGCCTCTCTTCTGCTCACCAGCACCATTGTCCCGCCCAGGACAGGACTTCTGAGCGCAGAGGCTGAAGCCTGGATCAATGGCTCATTACAAATGGTCGGGGCTATACCTGGAAAACTCATCCTGATTGGATAGCTGCAGAACGAGTCTTGAGATGCAAAAGTATAGTAGGAGGTGATTGGCAAGCTTAATTCAGTGACGGGCATGGGCTGATTTGTCCAATCAGCTTGAGTAGTGACACCTATGCTCAGTCTCCTCACTCCCCTCCCTGGACGCACACAAATACCGACTTTTCAATTGCCGGTATAGTACTTATACCGGCACCGGCTCCAGTGAGCTAATTACCGGCTGTGCCGGTAAAATACCGGCCGGGTGGCAACCCTATGCATCGCACCAAACCACACGTGATAAAAATACAACTCCTGCTGTTTTAAAACTCACTTCATGAAAACTGAAAGGAATTTTAAAGAAGAGCTCTAGAAAGCAACCACCTCCAGAGTGTGTGATATGCTTTTATAGGTGAAACAAACACTGGGAGAGAAGCAAACTACAGACTACAAAAGAAGGAAAAAAAAGAAAGTAACTGCTACATGAAAACAGAGTTACACAATATAGAGGGAGGAGAACCATAAGAACAATACACAAAATTGAGATTGGGACAGTAAGTAGACTACTGTGAGTACACTCAACATGGATGATGGCTTAATAAATGTGTGTTACACAGTAAATTGGAAGAACATAAACAAATAACAGAAAAATAATACAATAATGAGAGAAAAATTTGGGCCCCATTTAAAGGGACAGTAATAGTTCAAAATAAAAGTAGCTCCAGTTACCCTTCATAGAATTTGGGCCATGGAGAGTGTTATTTCAGTACTGTCAGAGTTGTAATTCAAGAGTAATTGAATGATAAAATATCCCCCTCCTGCCCTTTTTACTGATGTAACACTGCTCACCTCAGAGCAGCAAGGTGCTGTCCAGGTGGATCGCAGAGAGGGACAATCTTCAATTAGCATAAGGGAAAACCTGTTAGGGGGCAGGATTTTCATTGTTCTCACAGTAAGAAGATTGTCCTTTGCTGTGAAACATATGGTCTTAAGATCAGATTCCACAACTGAGGTGAGGCGACTTTCACTAGGTAAAAGGGGGGGAGGAGGGACACTATCATGCAATTACTCTTGAACTACAACTCTTACAGTATTGAAATATCACTCTCCATGGCCCAAATACTATGAAGATTAATTGGAGCTGCTCTTATTTTGAAACGTTACTATCTCTTTAAATCACTGGAGAATATTACTTTCCTCCTTCTGTGCAGCTGGCTTACCCCATAATTTTATAAACATTCTTTGTGCACTTGGGCCTCTTATGTACACACAGGGCCTTATTCATCAACCTAAATAGGAATAATTCTAGAGCAAATCAAAAGCACCACAGGGGAGGAAATGAACATTCTTATTAGTTTAAATTGAGCTTATAACAATGTGAATGCTAGAAGGCTCTCCAACGCATTGTAAAACAATGTGTTGGAGACCTCGCAAGCATTCATTTAGTTAAAAGCACCATTTAAATCAATGCTTCTCAAAATCTTGGTTACAAAAAAAAAAAGGCAGTTTCTGCTTTGCAGCCATGAACTGTACCTGTGTAAATAAAATCCAATAGCGACTCAAAGCTGCTGGGCTCCACTCCATTGATCTGTACCACATCATTTAAGGACTCTTTCATTCCACCAGCAAGCATTGCTGCAAAGTACGGACTGCTTGCAGCCATAACCAGTTTGTGCACCCTGAAAACAGTGTCTCCTATCTGGATTTGAACATCACAGAACTCCAGCTGGTGCCTCATATGGTTCATCTGTGATAGGATGAGCTGAGCATGTTTGTCCAGAGAACGCTGACAGCTGCTGGCTTTGGCTGGAGTCTTGGGTTCCATGGCTAGTAGTTATTCACAAGCAAACTGCCATGGGCATTCACAGGGCAGCAATAATTAGGCTGTAAGAAAAATAAAGCCGTTATCTACCTTAAGTGGGTTTTTCTGCAAAGTTTCAATTTAATAGTAAAAATGCTGTGTTGATCAGCACTCACTTCCTTCACTCACTCAAGCTCCCGAAGGGCATCACCAGGAGTCTCAAAATGGTAAACTAGCAGTCAACTGGATACAGAAGAGCCAACAGCACATGGGGCTTGTAAACAATATCAATATAACTGATTAACAGATCTGATTGTGTACAAGTCCCGTGTGCCGTTCAATCTTTTGTATCAATTTAACAGCAAATTCATTTTTTTATACAATTTTTATAAATCGTGTTTGCTTTTAAACATAGTTAAATAGTGTTGAGGAGTTTTCTGTTTCATAAGCTTTTATGTTTGTAACTTCTATATTCTTACTTGATATACACTGGTTAATTCTTCTGAATGAAATTCTATCTACCGCTAGCAGAAATGGACTAGTGTTGCTGGAACGTGTATGTATGTATCTTTGTATGCAAGTGCATTTGTAGAGAAATGTGTATGCGCGCAACAGAGGTAGGCAACCTTTAGTACTCCTTTCTGTTGGAGATTACAACTCCAATCATCCCCAACCAGCCAAAAGGCTAATTGGGGAAGAATGGAGATGTAGTCCTCAGCTGACAGAGTGCCAAAGATTGTCTACCTTTGACCTATAAAAATAAATGCCTCTTGAAGTGTTTAACAGAGGCACTTGCCCTTTAATGATCACTGTAGAGCAGTGCACAGTAGACTCAAAGCTAGATCAAACAGCTACAGAATATACTGATTTGTACTTATTGCAAAAGGCTTCTAAATGCTGACTTACAAGTAGATGATAGTCACAGATCCTCAGAGAGGTCAGCAAAGATAAAAGTCATAGTCACTTACAGACATTCTCACACTTAACCACTACAGGCAGCCTGAAACACCTCTCTTATAAAGGTAATATAAAGGGACTAGTAGAAATAGACCAGCATTTTCCCCAGGATATAATGAGTGTATGTGTGTGACTGCATGTGTCCAACCTGTGACGCTCTAGCTCCTGTTGGACTACACCTACCATCATCTTCAGCTGGCCAAAATCCGAATGAAGGTGATGGAAGTCATAGTCCAACAGCTGGGAGTGAAGGAGAGTCTGAAAAAGACAGAGAATGTGAGATAAAGGGTTAAAGAAAATGTAAAAGGTAAAGTAATATTGAATATAAAAAAAAAACTTGCATCATAACCTCCATGGCCTGAAACTTTACAGTGTTGATATTGCTACAGCATCCCACAGAGACTTCCAGTCAACTGACCAGCTTTCCATAGACTGCTGTAGTCACAGCACCCCCATAAGGTTTGGGGACATGGACGTACTATCCCCATAAAAAAAAAAAAAATTATATTTTATATATATATATATATATATATATATATATATATATATATATATATATATATATATATACACACATTAGTGCTGATACCCTTGTTTTACTCAGCGGGATAAGCCATGAAATTGCCAGTGAGGTGTGCGGCACGTTGAAAAACAGTGTACTTTTACACCCCTCTGGTCCTTAAAGGGTTACATGGGTGAAACACGGAGGGACTGTTTTCTTCCCCACTATTTGTCTAGCCTCTGGTGTGGCAAGCATGGCCCTCCCAGATTCCTTTGCAATGCAAGTCCTTTTGACAGGTGTGGGCAAATACTTCAGCCCGAAGGACGCGTTTCAAGTTAGAATTTGTGGAGGGCCAAAGTGAAACACATTTTTAAATCTATATCTATATACACACACACACACATTTTTTTAGATTATATTATATATACCTGCACATACCCCATCTCTTCTATGATGTCCTGGGAAAAGAATAGGAGGGGTGATGCAGGGCACCTTGTATTATTTACAGTACAATAGGGATTGGCCAATTTGTTGCTCCCCGGCTGGAGATATACTACAACGTCTGTCAACTGCAGGTAGCAAAGAAGTGTACTGAAAATTGCATGTTTGGTGTTGAGTAGGAGAGAGTTTTTACATATGTATATCTGTGTGTGTGTGTGAGTGCATGTTGGTGGATAAGAGTACTGCAGTGATTTGGAAAGGACAGGATAATTTTGTATGCGATGCTCACCTCTCTGGTTAATATATTAACTTTATAATCATTGTGTCACACACTCAGAGATATCAACAGGCCCTCCTGGAGCTCAGTTTGTCAAGTACTCATACAGCTTTGC
This sequence comes from Rhinophrynus dorsalis, assembly GCA_037306005.1. Classification (NCBI taxonomy): domain Eukaryota; kingdom Metazoa; phylum Chordata; class Amphibia; order Anura; family Rhinophrynidae; genus Rhinophrynus; species Rhinophrynus dorsalis. Next base: position 225,668,275 of record CM074722.1, read on the forward strand.
TCATGTGCTGTCAGGAGCAGGAAATAGCTAGGTGGTCCACTGATATCCATGAGCTCCATGGTCAGGAGGTGGGCATTAACAGCTGTGGAGAAGCAGCAGTCTGCAAGTTGCCAAGCAGCTTCAAGTATCCACTGACTCAGAACATCATTCCCTGTTGATTATGCCGAACCCCGTGAAAAACATAAAAAGGAGATTTCAGTGCTGCTCCAGAATACAGGGAGAGTTGGAGAGAAAGAGACAGAGAGAATATATATTACTATCCAGTTTTTTAAGACTGTTAGATTTACAAGAAGTATGCCTGGGTTAACCAAAAAATAAATAAATAAATACCTGGTACTTAAAAACAAGTATCACAATTGAATGGTGTGCATTTTAGGATTCCAAGATGGCTTGTTCTCGCCTGAGCTAAACTATATAGGCCTGAACCTGAAGAAGTCCCATCCTGCTATCTTGGGCAGATCCTTAGTAGATCTGCATCTGGTGTCCTCACTGGGTCCTTTGTCTGAGACCAACACCAGTGTGCACCTGCTCCCATGCTAGTCAGGGTCCCGACTCAACCGGGATCAGATATCTGGCTTTGCGGCCAGCACCTTTATCCGGCTTTGGCCAAAGCAAGGATAGGTGCTGCTGTCAACGCTCCCGAACTACGCTCCCCAGTGCAGCTATCAAGCTACATTAGGACCCGGACATTTGGACACCCAGATACTGACCCTTGACACAACTTTAAATCCTCCCTTTCCTGGTTCTTTGGTGAGCCTTCAAGGTTAAGTTACCTGTATTCAAATGTATTCATCGTAGCCGCTTGTTCCAGTATCACTTCAATATCTGCTCCCAGTCCAGCTGATTGTGTCTTTTTTAGTTCTGCAAGCTTCTAGCATGTATATTGGCTCCTGTTCATTCTTACCCAGCATTGTTTGAATCTCTGAGCCCCAAGTGTACCAATCGCTGAATCTATTATGCTCAATTCTTGTCTCAAGATGTTATTTCCCTACTTCTTATTTGGCCTTCTTCTTCAGCCGATTGAAGTCTTGGTTGGCATTTTCACGTTATCTGTCCATCCTTCTATCACGTAGTATTATTGTCAGTTAGTATATTGTTCAGTGTTTCTGTTCTCTTGCTCAGTGATCTATAAGTGAAGCATTCTTGATCATTTGGTTTGTTTAGAAACTCTGCTCTCATTTAGTTCTATTTTGCTTTGATGCCATTTCTTGTTTGTTAACTTCCTGGGACGTCTATCTTATAACTGAATTTTTGCTAGTCTTTATTTTCAGATCTATCTAGTGTACTTAAATTTCTAGTTCTACACCTTGTTGGTAGTGATTTTCTGCAACACCACTTCATACATGGCCATGGTCCAGTCATCCTGGAATTCCACTGGCTCAAACAGTGAGGGAAGTACCTGACCTTGTGGTCATCACCTTTAGTTCAGCTTAGATAGCAGCAAGGCTGAACTTGGGATGTCTGAACTCTCTATCTTCGAACTCTAGTGCCGAATGCAGGATTCTAGAGTAACGGTATTGGATGAGGTCATACTATATAACCCAGCTTAGCTCTGCTATCTGGTTACCATCATAGGTAATACATATTTACAGTATATAGATATACCAGTTGTATGAAGGACAAATGTCTATTAAAGTCCTCATCTTAAACAATGAAGATATGCATAGTCATAAGAAAGGTTCCCTGTAAAGGGGTCAGATTTTCCTAGGCCCAAAATTTAATAATAGTGGGGACATATTTAAGGGCCAGTCCCACTTATTACCAAGGTATATTTATATTTGGTCTGTCCCAGGACCAAAGTGCATTAATGATAATGACTTGTCTGGCAATACTTTGAGACTAATTGTCAGTTATATGTTTAGGGGTCAATCCTTTATGTACATCACTAGATAACAAGCTTTCATATGTCATGCTCGTCAATATAGATATGTTTGATGCAAATATTTGTTATATCCTGCAAGTGAGTGGCGTTAAGCCTCCATGTAAGTAAGGAATCTCCGTGGATTCCATTTTAAGCACCATTTAATTAACTTAAATGTGTCTGTATCACTGCCACAAACCGATACGGATTTTCAATAGAAAACTTGCTAGTTCCTAACTTTTCAGTGCTGGGTGAAATATTTGTCCCATCCCTACATAATGAGTTACACAATTAAGTCACCTTCAAATATAACTTTAGAACTTTGATGTGGTTCATCATTTGCAGGTCTTCTTGTATTTTTTTTGGTTATTCAAATATGCTGTTCTTTACATTCAGGCTTGTGTTGATCTCTGTATAAGTTTTATAAAATCGATAATCTTGCAGTTTAACTGAGTCTACAAGATCTACTGCAACACTCACTCAATCTATGGTTGAAGCCTGTAATGAAATACTAATTATGTTGACAATATTTTAAGTCATTGTAGCACTGGGCTAGAAAGTAGCTGGGGTGATCACCAGAGTGGTCTGCCAGCAGTTGGAGAAAACTGGCTGGGGTGCATAGCTTCAGAGCAGTGGCAGTGATGAGTGTACCCTTGCTGCAGCAAAGCCATAATTAAAGGTGCAGGCCTTGAAGCCTGATAGCTGGATGGGAACACCCAAACATCACTGGAGACAGACCACTCAAATGACAGATATGGATAGACAACTGAAGCCCTGCAGGGGAAGTTAAGGCAGGGACTGTGAGTCCCTGAAGCAAGAAGTCTGAAACAGGTTCTGAGTCAATCACTGGAGTTTGAGCTGCAGGATGGTCGTGACCTGGCCGTTGTTGTATGCAGATTTGCAGGTAGATAAGAGAGTCATGGAAGAGGGTTGGTGGTAGACAAGCTGAGGTCAGATACAGGAGAGTCGTGGGAGCAGGATTGGTGGTAGGCAGTCTATGTTACCACCACCAAGTTAAATTTAACCTTTATCTATTGTCTTTTAATTATCTTAAAAGGTGTTGGATGATACCAATAGTAGCCATTACCCCTCTTCACAACCTTGTCACAAAGTGTGCACATTGCAATTAAGGTTTGAAAAGTCAGTGATTTCAAGGAAGAACATTCTCACACACACATGACTTCAGTGGGGGAGGTTGAGAACGGTCATTTTGATTGCACACCTTCTCCCAAGATGTATCTGAAAACGTTTTGTGCTGCTGCCTCACCATCAGAGCTAGCAGTAGAAAGTGGAATATCCACCTGTCCCATATCACTGCTGGTAATTCAACTACCACCACCACGGTCTGTGGTGAAGATAATAACCCCATTCCCACTAGTACTTAGGCACGGCAGATACACCAACTTGATATTTGCTCTAACATTTAATGATGCTGGTAGGCCTGAGAATCAGACAGTTCAACGGCAGGAGCTTCAGAAAATACAACTATTTCACCATCTAACAACATTTTAGTGATGGCAGTGAAACCTATTCAATATATGTGTCTCTTGCTCACCCCTGGTGTTACACTCCTGACTTGGTTGTCTAGTTACCATATGGCCTTTTCATTGCGTGCAGGGAGTTTACAGGCGTCTCAGCACTCTTCCACGACACCTGTTTTTCAAGCTTACTCCAGAAGTTCCCGTTTTGTTGTTTTTGTCCTATTTTTGCTGACCTTGCCTGTTTTCAGACCTCTCTTGGATTCTGCCTGGTACTTTGTCTTGCTGTATTCTGGTTTTTGACTTCAGCTTTCCCCTGACTCTTCTTTCATTTGCCCTTAGGTACCATATGCTGTGATCTTCCATTATTACCTGGCTTCTTCTTGGATTCTTCTGATACCCTCTAAATGCTATCAGAGATTGGTAAGGCATTCTGCTTACATCTACCTGGGAGCTGGCCTGGCCTCCTACAACTCTCCTACATTCCCTACGCTTAATAGGGGCTTACTGTCAGTAGCCACCGTTGGCATTGTAGTTCTGGCAATCTGCTTTACAGCTAACTGGGAGGCGGTCTCACTTCCCTTGGCTCTCATACTTCTCCTCCACTTTTGAGGGGCCTTCTGCTTGTAGCCACCATTGGGATTAGCCTCTGCTGGGCTTCAAAGCCTTCTGTCTCCAAAACAGCTTCTGCTTCAGCTCTCTCCAAGCCATCCAGTAGTGCTGCCTTACCACTACCCTTCATCTTACGGAATTCCATACATTTAGGAACAACAATTTCATTTTTTTTATCCAGCCTACAGCAATATTTGTTCAGCTATTTGGCTGTTCACTTTTTAGGCCTAACGGTTTTCTCTTCTTCCAGCCCGGTGGCTGCTTCGGTATCATGGCTGTCCTTCCCCTAATATTTTCAAGCTTCAGACATTTTCATCCTTATTTGCTGCTGCATATCTCAGTTAGTCACCTGCTACAGGTCCTGGGATACAGGTTCTACTTCTGGGAACCTGATGGCCTCTCCCATCTCAGTCTGACAAGCCATCCTTATTCAGCCCTTAAGTTATTATCCTTCAGCTAGCCTGCTGTATTACCCTGTCAGCCGATCACCACACAGTGTCATCATTGTGGACAGCAGGTAATGGATAATCATCCTCTTTTCAGTCCATTAGATTCCTTCTTACCACCATCTACTTATTAGGCTGCTGCAGCTGTGTTTAAATTCCTCTAGGGAACCTATCCTGTGGCCATCCAGAGGGTTTGGCCTTCTCTGTTTCTAGGTGGTCTCCCTATTTCTCCTACATCTGGGGTCAGACATCTGACTCCTTGGCCAGCATCTTTACTCCAGCTTTGGCTGCTACAAGGACATCTCAGGGACTCCTACAATCCTGAGTGCTGCTCCTTAGCCAGCGATCTCTACCTTATGTTCCTCTCTAGTACTGTGAGACCCCGATTCTGTCTTTGTGGGCTTATCCCTGGCTTGTAAGAGTCAGGAAAGTTCTCATCATGTAACCACTGGTACCACCACCAACCGCTGCACCACCAGCAAAAGAAAAGGAAGAATGTGGTAGTGGTGGTGTGGCTGCTGCTGAGGAGGGTGTTGGTACCAGTGGAAACATGATGAGAGCTTTCCTGACTTATACATGCCAGGAGTGGGCTAGACACATGGTAGAAATGGGTCTCACCAGTACCACTAAGTGTGACATAGTTGTAGGTGGCGCACCTGGTGTCACAATCACAGACACAGCAGCAGCAGGCTTAGAGATAGGCAGCAACTCTGCGCTTCTACTGCTCCACACAGCTGCCTGGGGAGGTGGAAACATTTTCCCCTTTCAGAAATTCACCCCAGGGAAATGGGAAAGTGGTGGCAGCACCATCTGCTGGATTGATGGAAAATGCCATAATATCTGGTGCTGCTAGTGTGCTCCAAGTCACAGGGCTGCCGAAGGCAGCAGCACTATCTGCTGGTGGATTCTGAGGTCTGAGTCACAGCAGGGCATATAGTGGGGTTGGTGGCTGATGCTGATGGCTCTGGAGTCTCTCAGTCACAGGGGATGTGATATGGGTAGTAGTAGTCCTATTTGGTGCACTCTGCAGCTGACCACTGCTGCTACTTTATTCCTCTACATCAGCAGTTACACTGGTTCCATCTCATCTTACTCATTTAAACATACACACACTGCACTTGGTGGTACTTGCTAACTTTCTCACACTACAAAACTACTCTGCAAAGAATGTTTTCTTATCTTTAACTCTGTGTCCCAACTACAGTTTGCAGAATGGTGGGAAGTTCCAGAGTTTTATAGAAAATGGGTAGAAATTATTGCAACCATAGAAAACATATGTGTGAAAAGACAAATTTCTTGCAAGAAATTGAATAGCAGTAGCTGAGATTTTTGGAAGTTTCAATGCATGGGAATTTTCACAGAAAAATCAACAATTTGGGAATGCAAATTCCCACAGGGGTAGGGGTAAAGAAAAATTAGACTTTTTACCATCTCTGCTTAGAAGCTGTTTTAGCAGCAATTGTCACCTTCCTGTGGGCGTGGGCTGTGATTAAAGTTGCCGACTACAGGACAGTATAACCAGAACCAGTTGAGACAGTCCAGGGGATGGATGGGTGCATCAACATGCCCTAAGACAGCTGGTATCAACTGGCTCTGGTTGAGATCATCATTTTCTGGCAATAACCCTTCAATGTAGAGTAGAGCAAGGAGAAGTCAGTAGAGAAGGCAGTAACTGAATAATAGCCAAAGGTCAGGGTAGGCAGAAAAAGTTCATGGTCAAAAAGTAGTTAAGGATCAGTACACACAGAAGCAGCCAGGTGAGCAATATTGAAATATACTACTGACCAAATACACATAATTATTGGGGCAGAACCAAACAAGAAAATGAAATTATGTGTTTCCATTCACATCTGTGAACAGTCAAACACAGTGGATAATTTCTACAACCATACTACTACTACTACTTCCAGAAAATGACACAGGTATGTGACAATCGCCTTCTACCTCGCATTGTGCCATTTAGGCGTGCAATGCCTGGCTTTTCATGACTAGTACAGTGACATTCACGGACCCGCGCTGCAGCTTAAATGTCAGGGGCAGGCTATTCTGGACCAAAATCCTTCCAGTCAACCAGGCAGTATAAGGTTTTTAAAGGGGTACTGAAATCCAGAATTTTATTGACAATGCATTCCTCCTGTCATTCAATGATCATGCTTTTTTTGGGGGGGGATGCTAATTTAGAGAAATGTTTCTAAAGATTCAATTTCAGAAGAGAGACATGGAATAAAAAAGAAAATGATGACATGGGATACTTTTGATGGAACTGGTATAAATGGGCAAATAAGCTAAACGGCTGTTCACAAGACAACTGGCCTCTGGAAATGTGTGCTACTGTAACCACATGTGGAGGTTATTTTAATGCCTTGATTCAGATAACATGTAGACTCCAGCTGCTCCCCACTCTGAAGATGACAACCTTGGCAAATACAAGAAAAACAGAAACAGCAATGGGGTTCTATGTGCTTGGCCATTATTTTCCTTCCTGTTGAAAAGACCAGAAGGCCTAGAAATGTGTAGAGCTAGGTTTTATTAAACTTTTTTTTAAAGTAGCAATACATTTTGTGTGTGTGTGTGTGTGTGTGTAGATGGACAGGCAGATAATGAGCTCATCGAATTTATGTTTCCAGTAGAGCTTTCTGTCAGGGAACATGGATGCAAGTATTGTGTTATAACCCTGGTTTTATGGTCTCTGATAGAAAGCTCTCTGGAAACATAGATCTAGGGTGCGCATTGTCAGGGAATGACAAATTTTAAGGAGAGATGAAGATGAATAAAAGAAATATAGGCAATTTGACTCTACGTATTCTTAGGGTTGCCAGATCATCCCTTTAAAGTGAGTACATGAAAAATGCTTGCTGCTTTGATACATGGGAACTGGAGCCCTGCAACAGGTATTTTTCATATGTGTCATCTTTTAAAATGGGTGATCTGGAAACCCTACATATTCTGTAAAGTAAAAAAAATCGACTGTAATTTTAAAACATATATGACTACCTTAACTTCTGTGGTTAGCGATGCATGTCAATAAATACACGAACAAAGTAAAGACATCACTGAACTACAGCTTTACTCAACAGCTGTCAGTCAAGATAACAACAGTGAACAGGCAGTTACGTCATCACTTACGACCGGGCGCAGCTTTTGTACATATAGGAGTTTAAGGTAGTACGGCTTCTGTATGAGGGGGAAAACCCACTGTAACAGGAGTCAACCACTACGTTCGACGCAGATAGGGGAGCTCTTGCCGGAAGTATCCCGCCACAAAATCGTATTGGCTAGTGTTTTATGACATCTCGCTTTTGTTCCGAAGCATCATCCAGCATCGCTACTGAATAATACATCCCTGTCTCACGCAAGTCACGAGCTGCACGCTTAACTGCTCTCGTAATAACCCTCGCTGTTTTATTTGTATAAAAATCGATCTGTATATACACCTGGCTTGGGAATTATGCTTCTATGGTAGTAAATAAACATTTCGTTTAGCACAGCAAACGAATCCTGGACGCGGGACTTATACTAACAGCTTCCATCTGTTGCGCAGGCTACATCTGTCTCCCAGTCATTTCTAGTTGATATTATATTTGCTTATTTTCATTGGTTACCATTACCCGGAAGTCCGTCCTCCGACATGTGGGAAGTCCGGATAGAGCAGAAGCTGAGTGTAGCATGCTGGTTCTCTGCATGTTTCCCCTACACTGAATTTCGTAATTATGTGTAGATATCGCTGGCATGTATTGTGTCATTGAAACAAATGCTTGTTTCGGAGGAAGTGCTACTTTTCCTTTGAGATACGCAGAGATCGCATGCTAGGGTGAGTAACACGTTCACTCAGAGGTTTAATAAATTGCGGCCTCATCATATTGCAGGAAAAATACTCTTAAACGCGTTTCTGGTGACAATGTCACTATGAATGAAATAACAAAACAGCTCTATAGTATATTTAGTTTTCACCAGGATGCCTTAGACACGTGTTCTCACCTAGCTGCTGCTGTATTCTAGCTGCATTTTCTGTTTTGTATGTGCTCTTCACCTATGAGCATACCTGGGAACTTTAAAGATGAGCTGACCCTGAGAGCTTTGAAATATTAACCCTTAAAGCTTCCCATAATGTCTATTTTATGCGATATGTGCCTGTTTGCTCTAACACATAGGTGCTCTGATCAGTGTGCGAGGGACCTTTAACATGCTACAGTTTGGATAACTCACAGCCTGAACACAAACAAGACAAGCAGGACATCTCCCACTGTCTTTCTGGTACTAATGCCACCAGTTTAGAGGGAACATTTAATTGGGGAAATTCATATAGTAGGTGACACAGACCTCTCACCCTGAGAATTTGGCCCTTCACCCTGAGACCCTGAGATTTGGGTCAGAACCCTGAGATTCAGGGTCAAACCCTGAGAGTTCCCATGTATGCCTATGAGATGTATTCATTTGTGCATATTAAATTTGCTAGTTTCAATCTCCAACACGATTTCCAGGGTTATGTGGATACTAGAGATGTCTCTAGTGTGCTAGAGAAGATTCTCCAGCACACTAGAGACATCTCTTGTATCCAGTAGAATTGATGCGCAAATCCTACTGTAATAATTTAAGTTACTACATTAATGTATTTCTTTTGTTAAAGTTTAGCAACTAATTTACTAAAATAAAGGATAAAATGTAACTCTGAACAAGTTCAATTCTCAGTGGCATATGTGAAGCTAGAGATCTGTAGATGCAAATTGCAACTTTTGGGGAGACGCCAATCTTGTCATGGATTTTCTGAGAAGGCAACTGGCATAGGAAGTGCTAGTTGTGGATATTATACAAAGAAAGAGCAAGTAGCTAGATTAAATATAACAATGAGGGAAGGAGGCAAAGGGAGGACACAAGTTGACTCACCTAAATATATTTGTTACATTAAGTGGTGATTATGGGGGTTTGGGCACAACAATGCCATTACTAGAGGAGACGTATAGCTAGGAACACAGCCCCTTGAGCACTGAAGGGATCTATGACACAGACAGACCTGTGTTGCTGGGGTAAGAATAAATTGTTGCCAGGATCACTGCAGCTAATCAGTTTACTCTATCCGTGGTGCTGGGTTTGGCATGTAGTGGATTGGGTTTATTGTCAGGAGGTGCTGGGCATGAGCCATCTGTCATAGTACATGTTTCCAATGACAAATTTACTGATAGATGGAGAACAGGGGATTTTCCACGTTCCCAGGTAGGGAAATGTTACATAACATAGTAACATAATAGTTAAGGCTGAAAAAAGACATGCGTCCATCAAGTCCAGCCCATGCTAAAAACACCCCTGTTGATCCAGAGGAAGGCAAAAAAGCCCCCTGGAGCCATTTCCAATCTAGTTCCAAATGTGTGGGGGGGAATTATTCCTTCTTGACTCCAATTGGTAGTCAAATAGTTCCCTGGATCAATATCCTATTTGCTTTGAAGCCATCTGTCATAATTGTCAATATTGTTCTGTGCTAGATAGGCATGCAGTTGCATTATCTGCAAGCACAACATCCCGAGGCAAAGAATTCCATAGCCTTACCGCCCTTACTGTAAAGAATCCCTGCCTTTCCTCTAGTCTTAATGGATGACCTCTTGTTCTTACCTCAGCACTTTGCATGAATAATTCATTGGATAGTTCTTTGTATTGACCTTGAATGTATTTGTAAATGGTAATCATATCACCCCTTAGACGTCTCTTCTCTAATGTAAACAAACCCAGTTTGGCTAGTCTCTCTTTGTAACTCAGATCCTCCAATCCCTTTATCATTTTTGTTGCACGTCTCTGCACCTTTTCCAGTTCAGTAATGTCTTTTTTTAGAACAGGCGCCCAAAATTGTACTCCATATTCTAGATGAGGCCTAACCAAGGATTTATACAGAGGTAGGGTAATATTAGCATCCCTTGCTTCTACACCTCTTTTTATGCAGGCTAGTACTCTATTTGCTCTTGCAGCAGCTGAGTGACTCTGCACACTGCTGTGAAGACTATTGTCTATCAGTACACCTAAATCTTTCTCTAATGAGGATTTCCCAAGTTGTTTCCCATTTAGAGTATATGTAGCAAGTTTGTTTCTACAGCCCAAATGCATAACTTTACATTTATCTACATTAAATGACATCTGCCACTTTTCTGCCCATTCACTTAGTTTATCTAAATCCTTCTATAGGGAAAAAACATCCAGCTCTGTATGTATTTCCTTACATAGTTTAGTGTCATCAGCAAAGATTGAGATGCTACTTTCAATTCCCACTTCTAGATCATTAATAAACAAATTAAAAAGCATTGGTCCCAGGACTGAACCCTGCGGCACCCTACTTATAACCTTAGACCAATTTGAAAAAGTTCCATTTACAACAACTCTCTGCCATCTATCATTTAACCAGTTCTCAATCCATGTACAGATAACACCGCCCAAACCGAAGCCTTTTAATTTATGCAGTAACCTGTTGTGAGGCACTGTATCAAAGGCTTTTGCAAAATCCAAGTATACTACATCAACAGCAATTCCCCTGTCCAAATTACTACTTACTCTTTTATAAAATGCAAGTAAATTAGTCTGACATGATCTGTTCTTCATGAAACCATGCTGATTCCTACTAATGATATTGTTTGTCTTCACATAGTTCTGAATACTATCAGTTAATAACCCTTCTAGTATCTTACCCACTATAGAAGTCAAGCTCACAGGTCTATAATTTCCTGGTTTGGATCTTGCTCCTTTTTTAAACAATGGAACTACATCAGCTTTCCTCCAATCACAGGGCACTATGCCTGATGAAAGTGAATTAATAAATATTAAGTATAATGGTTTTGCTATTACTGAACTAAGTTCCTTAAGTACCCTTTGGTGTATACCGTCCGGTCCAGGCGCTTTATTCACTATAACCCTTTCCAGTCTCTTTTGGACCTTGTCTTCAGTAAGCCATGTAGATGTTGGAGGAAATTCCGTGGTTTTGTCTGTTTTCCCATAGCTTGTCATTGCTGCTTCCTTTGTATATACTGAAGCAAAGAACATATTTAGGGTGTCAGCCATAGCTTTATCCTCACTAATCAATTCACCTGTCTCAGTCCTAAGAGGACCAATATCAACTTTAACTTTTTTGTTATTAATATACTTGTCGATTTGTTTAGGGTTTTTCTTGCTTTCATTTGCAATGTTTCTCTCATTTTCTATTTTAGCTAGCTTAATTGCTTGTTGGCAGATTTTATTACATTCTTTATATTTTTTAAATGCTGCATCTGACCCGTTTGACTTAAACACCTTAAAAGCCTGCTTTTTATTTCTCATTTCCCTGCTAACCACATTATTAAGCCACGTTGGTTTCGCTTTACTTCTCTTGTGCTTATTACCCAATGGTATATATTGACGTGTATATTTGCCCAAGAGCATTTTAAATATATTCCATGATTCTTGTCCATTTTTATCTTTGAAAATTACATCCCACTGGATATCCTTTAACACTTCTTTTAACTTTGTAAAATTAGCCTTTTTGAAATTTAATGTTTTGGTTAAACCCTTGCTATTGGATTTCTCATAACAAACTTCAAAGGATACCATATTGTGGTCACTGCTGCCCAAATGTTCCCTTACTTGCACATTGTTTATCATATCAGAATCATTTGTGAGCACTAGGTCAAGCAAGGCCTCTTTTCTAGTTGGCTCCTCTACTAGTTGGGACATAAAATTATCATTTATCATACATAGAAAAATATCTCGCTTTATTGTGCCGGAAGTCATATTGCTTCAGTCAATGTTCACATTTTTGCTATTGTTTTTACTTTATAAACCATAATACAAAAAACACTGTATCAACAAAAGTATATATTTTTGAAAAGTACACTAAATTCCAAATTCAGAAAAGTGCTGTGTTAAATTTTGATTCCATGATTTGATTGCTAGGAATTCTCCTGAAGAGGATACTACAGGAAAAAAAATGTGTGTACACACACAGGAGGTGAATATAGTCAAGTTGATACCCTTATTGGCTAACTAAGTAGATTTAGGATGCAAGCTTTCAAGACATCTTAGGTCTCTTCCTCAGGCATGTTAACATATAGAGTTTAAAGCAGGACTTTCATGCATTTTAATGTGGCAGCCAAATAATTTTTGACATAGCGTTAAGCATATCCATACTGGAATTCTCCTTAGTAAGTCCGGAATTATTTAGAAATTGAACATTTTAGAAGACTCCCTGGCAGATTACAGCATAAACATCTTGCTGAAGAGGCATCTGCGCACCATCTGTCCCTGTCTCCTATATGATTGGCTAGGGGGAGTTGCATTGTATCTTAAGGTATAAACAGCACAGGCGCACACATGACTCTATGTCAAGATCCCTGCTGGTAAGCCTGCTAAGATGTTGAATTTCTAAATAATGCCAAACTTACTAGGGATAGAGTATGATATGCTTAACGCTATGGGGGTCACATTAAAATGAATGAAAAATCCACTTTAAAAAAGACAGCACTACTGGTTGTCAGGCAGGCCTAGTACTAAAGTGCATATTGTGTGCTTTAACACTAGCTGATGTTTTGTGGGTGTATGGGTGTCCTTTTAACGGACATCATAGGAACAATAAAATGTATATATTAATGATCAGTCTATTACTATAATCATTTTTGCTGATCTGCCATTGCACCCACTTCACAGCCAAATGTAATTAGGCTGCCACTGGCAGCTACAGCTCTCTCTTGGGAATAAGGAAAATAAGCTTGGGAGGAATCTGTACAATTAGGGCTACAAAATGAAAAAGCTGATGCCTCCAGAGGTGGAAGCTTCAGAAGTTGTGGTAACTGTTAAAAGACTGAATTTAAACTAAGGAGGAGCAATTCTGGAGTAAATCAGCTGCACCATAGGTGAACTAATACACATTGTCACTGTTTCAAATTGGGCTTTTAACAATCTGAATGCTAGAGAGATCTCCAGTGCATTGCTTCACATTTCTAGCATCCAAGAGGTTAAAACCCATTTTAAATAAGCCCCTTTCAGGACACTTTCTGATTGGGTGTAATAAATAATAATAATAAAAAAAAAATAAAGTATTCAGTTAAAATTGTCTCTCTTTTTTATTAGATATATTTTAAAACTTACTCTGTGACATCACCATTTCCTCTTGCTGTGATACAAGCTGTACCACTGAGCTCTCCAGGATGTCCCCTGTTGAGGACATCTCCTCCCACCTCCCTCCCCAGCTCTCCCTGGGAGCGAGCTCTTTCCCTTCATCCTTCTCCCCCACCAATGTTCCAGTGTATAGCTGGAGTGACTACAACACATTGCCAAGCAGACTTTTCTGGCATACAGGGGGTTAAAATCCAGAATGGTTATGTCACTCCTTTCCCTTGTCTCTGATCTCTAACGTGTCAGAATTTTTATTCCCAGTGGTGAGATTGGTTTGCTCCAGCTAAGCTAAACAGGTTCTCTTCTGGTGCAAACAAACTTCAGCATAGGTGGAAATTAAAATTACTATTGATTTTTACCTAAAAACAACTGATAACTTTTAAGAGCTTTCAAATTCACCTCTATATTGTATTTTTATTTAGTTTAGATTTAAAGTTTATAATAACCCTTTGAGAGCCAAAGGGGTGTGCATGCAGGCCATGTATCAGCCATGCATTAACTTTCACAATCCGTGTTAAACAATGTTTGCAAAGTATTGTTGAGCAGTGTCTGGGTAGGTAATATAAAGCTGAGATGTAAGGATGCCTTAATTTGCATAATCTAAATGACTCCTAGGCTAGCTTTCAAAATAGTAAAACTATATCGCCGAGACTTCTTTATATTATAAGAAACACATTGTGCTATTTCAAAATACTTACTTTTGCGTAGCTCTAAAGACATGAAATATATAAGGATCCCCTGTCCAGCCCTTCTGGCTACATCACTCAGCAGCTTTCTCAGCACCTGTTTAGCTTGATGAATAAGGCCCTAACCTAACCTAATTGGGTCCAGTCTTTTCCCATGGCCTATGATGATTGGAGATGTAGTCCAAGAACAGCTGGGGCCACAAATTGCTCACCCTAATTCTGAGGTACAGAACTTAGTTTGGTTACAAACTGAACAGTGATCTTAAAAGATCAGTAAAGCTTTATCAAGGGGTAAAAGTTTTTTTTCTGATTAGTAAAATATTCACTTCTACTAGTTGTTGACAGTTGCTTTTTTTTTTCTCAAAGGTTATAATGGTCGAAAGTAGTAGGGTTATTACTGTGGCATTCTAAGAAGGACTGTAGACAGTGGCTTACCTCTTATTAAATGCAATAGAATAGCTGTCTGAAGAAAGGTGGCACTGTTGCCTACAGCTCAGTTTAATCATTCGAGTGTCAGCAATGCACTGCACACCTCTCACAATCAAAGGGTTAAAACTACAAAACAGTTTTAACTGTAATATCTTTGGACATTGAGATACAGCACTAGGAGTACCCTTGTTTTACTCAGCAGAAAAATTGAGCTGCTGCCTTTATAACAGAATTGATGTACCTGGTAATATGTAATTCTTTACAAACTGCATTGATTTAATCTCTTTAGACTACAGACCAATAAACAGAAATGACAACTGCCTTATTCAGTAACAGTGGGGAAGAGGTGATCCACAGGGACATCGATACCACAGAGTTCAGCAAGAGCCCAGAGAAAACATTGGATGAGATCTATGAAATTGAAAAGACTGTTGATTTTATCAAAAGAGAGGGTGCACAAAGGGTAAGTGACATTTGACCAGGGAAGGGCAATATGACTCCCTCCAGCTGCTACTGGAATGCAAAGCCTATCCTATCCTTTTCTGACGACTTATTGGCTGGTGGAGGATTAATGGAGTTGCAGTACAGTAGAAGCTGGAGGACCACACATTGCTCCTCTTTGTATTAGACTGTCAGGGTTTCTAGTTTTAGTTATAATTGTTTAGAACGGTTTGTTATTTTCAAAGAATTAGGCATATAGAATAATCATATTCATTTTGATCCAGGCTCATTCCCTGAGGCTATTGTAGACCTGAACATAATTCTATCCATCATGCAAATTAATTTAAATCAAAATATGGAACCTCCCCTCCAGAAGAAGGGAGAAAAAAAAAAGCTCAAATGCACCTCTTAGAACCTCTGTGTCTGAGTGTCACCTCATTTAATCTACTCACAGGATTGAGAGGCCCATCCTGCCTTTGAGATTATAGAGTATAGTACTTTATTCCCGGTGTCACTTTCTCCACCGACTTCTGGGCCTAAATGCACTAAATGTCGATGTGGTGTCGGTATGATATTGTCGGTGTGTTCGAATCACTCCAACAATTCAATCTGCACACACATCGACATATTCACCAAAATTGCCGTATGGAAGGGGAGGGTTGGAGAAGGTCCCTATTAGCATTCAGGATTTTCGAAGTGCTGTCGGTGTGGAAGGGATCTCCTCCCCTCACATATCACCAACACTATGATAATTCTGAACAGCATTCTCTGTGCTTCCCTACCCAGCCAGTAGGGGAATACAGAGAAGGCTTTCAGCACCATGGACAGCATTAAATGCCATAGGGATGTGCATTGGTCACCCCTGTGGCATTCAAAGGGTTACAATAAACAAAACTAGTACACCAAGCACTACTCAATGTCCCCCCCCCCCCCCTTTAGTATGTCGACATATATTCGACATACTAATTCCATCCGACATTCACCTCAGTGACTGTCATGTAGCAGTCGAACCTGTCTTTTATTTGTCACTTAACCCTTTGAGTACCAGAGAGATAGCAAATCATTGCTTGACATGTGTATCTAATATATATATATAATATAAAATGTGTGTGTTATGATCATTGGGTGCATGTGTGTGAAATGTGCACACACTGATAAACACAGACATATGCAACACACAGACAGACATGTACACACAGTGAGTGGCAGAAACATGCAAAAGACATGCACACACCAGAGATGCACACATGGACACGCTGTACACACACACACACACACACACACACACACACACACACACACACACACACACACACACACACAACATACATATGTGCAACAGACATGCTCACACACATGCAGCAGACATACGCACACACACGCTACAGACACACGCACGCAACCGACATAAGCGTGTGCGCGCGCACACACACACACACACACAACCAACATGGAACAGACACGCAACATACATACACACACAGAGAGTACACTGACACAGTGATAGGGCCCCCCATGTGTGGAGGTTCCGGCTCTTGCTGGTTGGCGTTGCAATGCGTTGTGCACCCGTCTGGCACCCAAAGGGTTAAAATATTGAGCGGCATGTCAGAGATAAATAGTAGTGGGAAGTGTAGTCATACCTAGGAACTTTGACTTATGGAGTCCCAGGAGGGGACTCATGTGGTGCTGATGTGGAGAGGCCAATGGGGAAATTTGGGTTAAAAGTGGGTGGGGCTTAATCATGAGTAGGGGCGGGGCTTTACACATGTGGAAAAGTGTTATTAATAGGATGGGGAAGGAGGAGAAGTGGGAGGGAAATGCAGGTTTACAGTGTGAGGGGTTTGAACACACTCCCTGAGGGGTAAAACTTGATACACAACCCTGTGGCAGTCAGTGGGTTAAGTGTGTACCTGATGGCTGCCTGTCCTGTGTCTTGCATGGCAAATGATGGCAGTCAAGAAGAAACTGAGCAATGAGGGCTCACCCTAACCCTTCGAGTGCCGTTTTGTTCCCCTTATGCTGCAGCTTCCCTTCAGTGGCTGTACTACAGGTCCTTCTGAGGCCACTGGGAGTCAGAGTGAGTGACTGTGTGGTGTGTGTGAGTCAGCCATATTTCTTTCTGGTTTTGTGTATGTGTGGTGCTTTGTGTGCTAAATGTGTGATGATGGTGTAGGACCAAGTGGCAGCCATTTTGTTTTTTTCCTTAGTTGGCTAGTGGTGGGCAGGCTCGATAGTCCTGTGAAAATCACTCCCCCATTGAATCACCCAATGGGAGCAGTAACTCCTCCTTACTGCCACCCCTGGGTGTGTGTGTCTCCTGAGGAGACATAAATTATGTAATGAGGCTTTCTCATATATATAAATATATATATAACGTGTGTGTGTGATTACAGTAATACACATTCTTTATTGAACACGTTTTAATAAAAATTAAATGTTTAACACACACACACACACACACACACATATATTGTATGCAGTCCATACCTTGCCTATTAACCCTTTGGGTACCAGAGGGGTAGGAAACACGTGCCAAGCAATGATTTCCTACCTCTCTGGTACTCAAAGGGTTAAGTGACAAATAAAAGACAGGTTCGACTACTACATGACAGTCCTTGAGGTGAATGTCGGATGGAATTAGTATGTTGAATATATGCAATATATGTCGACATACTGAAGGGGGGGGGGCACTGTGTAGTGCTTGGTGTACTAGTTTTGTTTATTGAATGCCACAGGGGTGAGCAAAGCACATCCCTATGGCATTTAATGCTGTCCATGGTTCTGAAAGCCTTCTGTGTATTCCCCTACTGGCTGGGTAGGGAAGCACAGAGAATGCTGTTCAGACTGTCGTAGCTCTCTCTCCTGTTACACTATAGGGAGAGTACAGGGAGATCCCAGCTACGATGGCCTAAGGCAGGTGAAGTGGAGACTGTGAATTCCGACAGCAAAGGCTGCTGTCGGAGTTTACCGAATGAGTCGAAGTGTCACATTATAATATCAACACACCCCCTTGCATATGAATAAGCATAATGAGATACAATTTCCATATGGCAATGAGCAATTGTAGATTTGAAGAATCCAAATTTGTAGACATGGTGAAGGCATGTCGGATTGATGTCGATGTGGGTATTTTTTGTCGGCGTTCTGGTGAAGTAATGTCGTAGACACTTTGTGAATACCGAGGATGTGCCTACGACACTGCTCCGACAGAACATCAACATTCGCAGCCCTCTAGGCCCTGATGTTTTTCCTTTTTCAACATCAACTGCAGTAACCCCTTGAATGCTATTGAGGCTTCCAAATTATTGCTTTGCTATGAGCTGAAGACGTCTTTAACACTCAGGGGGTTAAAAACCCAATTTAAATTAATGGAAATATTGGGATTTATTTTATTTCTCCATAAAGTGGTTGTACTAGAATTTCTCCTTCCATGTCTTCCTGTATATAGCCCATAGTCTCTTCCTTGGTGAGTGGTACATGATAATATCTGTCTGTACACAGGTGGCTCTGCAGTTCCCTGATGAACTTCTAGTGGATTCTGTCACAGTGGCCAGAAAACTAGAAGAAGCCACAAGGGCTAAAACCTATATCCTGGGAGACACTTCATATGGCAGGTAAGTATCCAGCCTCTAGAGGTGTTAGGGAAATGTATATCATCTGTGCATGCATCCTAGAAGAAACACTTGTTTATGTTATGACAATTATCTGCTCAACATCATAAGAGGATTAGAGACTGTTATCAAGTTTCAGGATTGCATGTAGACAAAATCTCACCTAGAACAGAGAGGCTGATCGAGGACTGGAGCAATGCTAGAGCAAGCCATCTGCACCATAGAGGACGAATACAAATTCCCCACATTTAAATGGGCATTTAACCACTTGAATGCTACAGTGTTTCCCAGTTAATTGACCTCTTTAGTATTCAAGCAGTTGAACGTCCTGTTTAAATTAAAGGGAACTTTTATTTGGTCTCCTATAGTGTACCTCCCTTAGTACATTATCCTCTAAGTTTTTAAATTATATTCCTAAAGGGTTGAAACAGTGAAGGATTTTGGGCTATCCCTGATAAGAGCACAGATGTCTCAAAGGATTTTGGCCTATCCCTGATAAAAGCACAGATTTCTCAATCACTAACTTGATCATTTTGAAGGGAGTTCTGTTTCAGGCCTTTAAGAATGCATTTTGAGACCAATGATCTAGTATTGATGGGAAAGAAAGTCTCCATAGGCTCACTTAGCAATTTATAAAACACTCTAGTCTCTAGCCCCACCTACACTTCTGCAGGACAATGCAAGAAGATAAGAGTGTTTCCAACTCTAGGGTACTGTAGACTTAAAATGAGGAATATCTAACTGTTATATGAATGACTTCTGCCTAGTCCTAAAGTCACTTCTTACAATAGGTATAGTAGTAATTACACAGGGATTTAAATTTTTATTTTAGTATATTATGTGTATACTAGTGTAAAAGCCCGTGTACATGAGCCAAGGTCCGGGTGATGTTAACCCTTTGAGTGCCAGATTGGTACGCAATGCATTGACTTTCAATGCGTTGCGTACCCCTCTGGCACTCTAAGGATTAAGAGGCCGGCCCTGCTCTGCGTCCTGTCATCGACTCAGTCATGCACTGTAGAGACTGCCCGAAATCACAGAATGCTCCCAGCATTCCTACACCTCCCAGCATTCTGTGCGTTCAGGCAGTCTCTACTGTGCATGACGGCTTCTGATAAACATCCTAGCGAATTATTATATAGATTGTGACAGTTTATTAATCCAATGAATATTCACATTGATTTCAATAGGGAATTTAATCTCTTGGATGCTAGACATGTCTCCAAATGATTCCTTTCAAGACATCTAGCATTCAATGGATTCATTTTTTAAATAAATATTGAGTGCTTGTTTTGCCTCAGAATTGCACTACTGTGCAATGTTTCTTACTGTGTTCACCCTCAAGCAGCTTTTCTGTGCGTTCAGGCAGTCTCTACTGTGCATGACGGCTTCCGATAAACATCCTAGCGAATTATTATATAGATTGTGACAGTTTATTAATCCAATGAATATTCACATTGATTTCAATAGGGAATTTAATCTCTTGGATGCTAGACATGTCTCCAAATGATTCCTTTCAAGACATCTAGCATTCAATGGATTCATTTTTTAAATAAATATTGAGTGCTTGTTTTGCCTCAGAATTGCACTACTGTGCAATGTTTCTTACTGTGTTCACCCTCAAGCAGCTTAACCTTTAAGGACCCCAGGGGGTTGAGCAACATATTAAAGAGGAACAATCACACAAATTAAAATTACTCACGTAACACACATATGCACATAACAATAAGCATATCCGTACTAGTATTATCTGGAATAAGTCCAGCGTTATTGACAAATCCAACTCGTTCTGAGACTATCAGGGAAGCAGCTTACTGTAGAAGCATCTGCCCGCCACCTTGTCTGTCCCTTCATGTACCTTAAGGTACGATGCAGCTTCTCCTAGAGGATACTGAGTTGGACAGAGCAGGCGTGCACATGTCTCTTTGGCAAGATGTCTATGTTGATGCCTGCCTGGCTGTCTCAGAACGAGTTGGATTTCTCAGTAATGCTGGACTTGGGGGTAACTTTAATTTGTGTGAAAAGTTCCGCTTTAAAAGGATTAAGCTGTTCATTTCTTTCTACAATAGGACACTCTATATTGGTGTCCTCGATAGGATGAACTATATTGTATTTTTGTTAGTAATTTTGTTTCTACCTTCTCATTTAAATTGTAATTTTCCTCCTGTCTATTTGGACAGCTGCTGTGTGGATGAAGTGGCTGCAGAGCATGTCCAAGCGGAAGCCCTTATCCATTATGGTCGAGCCTGTCTCAGTCCATGTACCAGACTACCTGTCTCATATGTGTTTGGTCGGAAAGCAGTTAATGTGGATCTCTGTGCAGACACGTTCCAGAGTCAGTACCCTGATCATGAGAGCTGTGTGATCATCGTTAGCGAAGTGGTGTATGATCATGCTATAGGTAGGCATCTATCTAATGCATGTAAGCAAAGAAACTGCTTGCTTAAACCGGAAAGTTTTCTTTTTGTCACACTGAGGAGATGTTTGTTTGTATAAAAGCTGTGTATAATGAAAATGTTAGGGCACTCAACCTCCTGATTTAGTTTTCTTTTGATGAAATTCCCTGTGTCCTCTGGACTGAAAGAAAAGGATTTAAAGTCAAGTACAAAAATCTAATTTCTCTTGCATCCAGTAGGGGGCACAGTTACCATGGGGATGTCACAAAGTGGTTCCAAAAATACAGGTAAAGAGAGAAAATGTCTATGCCTCTATAATGTATTTGAGGAGACTGGTTTATGTGCTGCCAGAAAAAAAAAACTTTTAATTTTGCAGCTTCTGGTTCCTGTTAAGGCTAGACTAGCTGGTTTAAGAAGATGGGTTGGACCTTGAGAAAGTAAATCCAGGATCAGAAGCAGCCAGTTTGTACGCGTAGGGGATCACTAACACTTATTTCTGCTGTCTTGGAATGCCTTGACCTTATGTAAAAGATCTTTTTTTCCTGTGTGTACGGGTTCAATAATATCTACTTCTGGACACTCCCATTTGACTATTAATGCTTTGAAGATGTCCTGTTTGACCTACCATTCACTTCGATAGATAATAGTCCTCCTGAGAAAATCTTCTCATATTTCTGTTCCTGGGGCAAAAAGGGCTGTCCATTTTTTAAATTCACTGCACCTCCTTTCAGGCTGCCCTTCTTCTTGTTCCACTATGGGGATTATATCGCTGTGGTGGTATTGTTAAGACTGTATATGAATGGGATGGCCCTTCAAGAGTTTACCAGGATGTAGTAAAAATGTCTTCCCTACTCCAAAAGGCAGTCTATCTCTCTGGATCAACATCCAATCTGCATTGAAACCAACTGTCAAAATGTTGAATGTTGTCATGAGCTAGAAAGGTATCCAATATGTGCTTTAAAGCTCCCCTTACTGAAAAAAAAAAATCCCTGCCACATCTTTCTTCCTCTAGTCTAACTGGATGATCCATTGTTTTTTGCTTCATTTTTTGAGTAAAGAGTTCCTCGGTAAACGGTTATTTGCATTGGCATAGGGGCTGGATTTGCCATAAGGCAGAGTAGGCATCTGCCTACAGGCGCACCCCACAGAGGGGCGCCTGTCATTGGAATAGTTTTTTTTTTTAGATATTTTTTAATATTTTCATTCACAGCGCTGCATGCAGTGGTAACAGTAACCCGCAGCATGGTGATGTCTGTGCCTTCTTTGGCACAGACCTATAGATGCTGTTGCTCCCTCTTCAGAGCTTTAGTAACGCAGAACGCTGGGAGATGACATCATCTCCCAGTGCTCTGCATTCCTAAAGAGAAGACCACGCGGGAGCAACAGTAGCTACAGGTCTGTGCAGAAGGAGGCACAGACCTCTCCTGCCTCTGGACCACCGGGGAAGTAGGGAATGGATACGGGGGGCAATGTGGGGGCAAGCTGGAGCTGATGGGGGCAATGTGAGGGCAATGTGGAGATATTGGGGGCAATGTGAGGGCAAGTTGGGGCTGTTGGGGGCAATGTGAGGGCAAGTTGGGGCTGTTGGGGGCAGGTTGGACCTGATGGGGGCAAGGTGAGGGCAAGTTGGAGCTGATGGGGGCAAGGTGAGGGCAAGTTGGAGCTGATGGAGGGGCAGTGTGAGGGCAATATGGATTATGGGGGGTAATGTGGAGATTTGGAGCATTGTGGAGGTGTCCAGTGGAGATGGGGGTGGGTGCTTCAGATTTCTGTGCCTACAGGCTCCTGAGATGTAAATCCGGCCCTGATTGGCATTGAATATATTTGAAAAATAGTAACCCCCCCCCCACACACACACATATTTAGATGTTGCTTCCCTAACGTAAGCAAATCCAGTTTGTCTAGTCTCTCTATCACTAAAATACTACAATCCCCTTATCATGTTTGTTGTAGGCCTGTGTACTTTTTATTTCTTTGCTTTTCACTAGAGCTGTAATGCAGGATTTGGAAAGGAATGGCCAAGAATGATTTATTGGATAAGTCATCTGACCAATTGTTCAACCACAGAGATCTGTGAACTGTGACAGAAGTGGCTGTCATTCTGGCCACTTGCCTTGTTGTTGACAGAATTTACTTCCTCTTTAAATCCACTAGGCTAAGTATTTAATCTTTGGTAGCATATTCTTGAACTGCTTGCATGAGCTGATTTCACTAGAATTCCATGGCTCTAGCTGCCCACACTTGTGCGAAGGCTGGTCTGAGGATTGACTTTTCTATAAAAAGATCATCTTTTAATTCCGAATCAGTTTTTTTATCACAAGGCTGCTGCGTCCAGAGCTTGTATTTCAGTACGCCTGGACAATCTGGATACTGGAGCATCTACTGACGGAGCGTTTTTACACACAACCTTGTGAAAAATGAGCAGTAACTAGCGTTCTGGAATTCTCCATTAATTCACAAATGTAGATGCACTTTATGTGAGTATTGATTTTTCATGTAGGGCATTAGTTTAAATAGTTTCATCTAATATATATATATATTATATTATATCACATTAGATGATTTTTTTTTTTTCCGTTTTAGAAAAGGCTTTATTAAAAGTTTCACATGTACAACAAAAAGTCACCTGTGGAACTCTTCTACCCAATCAGGTATACAAATGTCACCTGTGGAACTCTTCTACCCAATCAGGTATACAAATGTCACCTGTGGAACTCTTCTACCCAATCAGGTATACAGAAATATAAGGCATCAATAGAGCATTACTATATTAAGTAAAGGAATACAATACAGTACCTATCCAGTAGGTAAAGGTTGCAAAAACTAATTATTGTATGAAGCATACTATCGGCAATAAATGTGACTTATAATCCGCATTTATCCAACAATAGAATGTAAGAACTGAACACTGCAAGAGATGAAAATTGAAGGAGATATAGACTGAGAGGTAAGCATTTAGAAAGAAACAAAAGAGAAGGAGAA
The DNA here is from genome assembly GCA_037306005.1 of Rhinophrynus dorsalis. Taxonomy (NCBI): domain Eukaryota; kingdom Metazoa; phylum Chordata; class Amphibia; order Anura; family Rhinophrynidae; genus Rhinophrynus; species Rhinophrynus dorsalis. The sequence goes on from CM074722.1 coordinate 225,692,337, forward strand.
AAAAACAGGAGAAAGATGGGGAAAGAGATAGAAGGGAAATCGTTAAGAATAAAGAAGGGGACTGGAATGTATTAAAGCTCAAAGGGGGAGAGTAAGGCATGGGCATGAGGAACTAAGTCCCAACAAACAGGTAGTTCACCCCTGATCCCGCCTCGAGCATCCTATTTGAATAAGGGTAAGAAAGAAAGAGAAGAAAACCTCAATAATCCAGTCATTCCAAAGAAAACAAACCACTTGTGCCATGATTCCATAAACGTTTCTAGATTACCCAATACGTGGGCATGCAGCATCTCCGGTTCAAACAATGATTTCAGTTTAGATTTCCATTCTTCATGAGTGGGTGGTGAGTCAGATTTCCAATGCAAAGGTATGCACGCTGTGGCCTGTATAATAGCTAATGCCCACTGTAGTTTGGCCGTCTTGGATGGTAGCATAAGATGTGGTACTTGATTTAATAATACTAATGCAGGAGATGCAGTCGGCAGAGGCTCCAGATGTTCCAAGTCACGGATTACCATCGTCCAAAAATCCTTAATTAAAGGGGAACATTCACATGCAAACAACTGGAGTCCGGATGATTTATTTAGTAAAACTAAGTAAGCTTTGGTAATTTTTTTTTTTTTTTTTTATGAATCTTACATTGTGTTGAAGATATCTGGGCTTAAAATTTCCCACTTCCGCATTCTGCGGTACCCTGTAAGTGCGGCACGAAGCGGCAGGACTTCCTGCCTCCCTCCCAGCTGCTCCAGGGAGCGCGTTCATGCTTCCCTTCGAGGGGGTATTTCTGCGATGTAATGTTACAACAAGCTCCGTTTACCATGCTACTGAGGTTGCAACAAAACATATTACAAAATGAAAATAATATATTTAGAAGCACCAATGGAAGCGATCTAAAATCCCCAAACAGTGCTTAATGAGCAATAGTAACCTAATTAAAAAAAAAAAAAGACAGGTTTGCCGACCAGATAAATAAGTATAGGAAACAGCTTGGACATGGACCCAAATAAGTATGCGTGTCAGCAGGTCCAGCAAATAGGGACCGAATGATGACCCAGAACATAAACCTAGTGAGAAAACAATAAGTGAGAACTCCCACTATCCCAGCGACCCGGGTATTCAAGATATCCAACAGTTATTACTTGCATATAAAGTAGCGACGCCTAGAGCGTTGGATTATACTAGGAGGTCTGCAGGTTTGCACCGCAGATCCGCTGCACGCATAACCAACTTCACTTCTCTGTTGCTGATCTTATACAACCAGCAAGGGAGATGATCCACTGCATGTCGAAGCAATAACACATAGACCTAAGGTCGTCAAAAGTAAGACATATGAGGATGTCCCACCATCCCCATGTACATTCCCCTATCCCAGCAAACTAAACTGATAAAGTATAAATAGGGCTGGATGTCTCATGAGTAAATGAGCCGCCAGTAGCCTACTGGTACCCCACAAATGTGACAAGGGAATGTAACTCACAACAATAGCTGATTTTTAAAATCCATTAAAGTATAGTTTTTGGATGTCTTTAGGAATTGTTGCATCTGTCTTTATAGTATTGCACACAAACATCTTTTTTTAAATTCATCTGTGTATTTGTTTATACATTGTGCAGCTACTATTGTTTATTATCTAAGTGTTGTAATTACATAGTTACCTAGTCACTTTTGTGGCACTTTTAAAATGTCATGTTTATATCAGGAAGGGTTTTTGGAGCTTCAGGTGGGAGAGTGTCTTTGTTATAGGTTTCCCGTTTTATATATTACGTATAGATACTGGTCATTTTGTCAAATTTATGGAGCAATTAGGGGAAACTATGTCATTCATTTATTAACTGAGAGCAAGCATTTTGGAATAATTGTTACTGGCAATATGCCCATATGAATGCAAAGTCACAATTATCCCTGTGGTTTAATGTTTCTGAAGAAATTCAAAATATCTCTACAAATGATATTTTAATATGAAATCTGTTCTTCTCATATTCAGTGTGGAGAAAGGCAAGTTAGTTGTAGTTCCTGGTACTTTTTATCTTATTTAGCAGGAGCCCCAAAATGTATAATCTTTTTAAAAGTGCTTTGTGATGAAGTACAGACAGTTATTCTTATTTGCTTACTTTTCCATACTCAACTTGTGATGAGATAATATCCAAAGAATGTAATTGATTGATTGACATTAGTACCCTTCATTTTTATGATATGTATTTGTATAAATTTTATTCTTTGTAGTTATTTTGTTTCTGACACACTTAAACTATGCTGCAAACACTAAGGCTGTGCAATGTTAGTATAAACACAACATGTTTAAAATCAGATTTTAGGGAGTCTGCTAGAAAATGTACTCTGGAAATACATGCTGTTTAAAAAAAAGTTTTCATTTAAAGCCTTTCATTTTTTTTTTTTAATCTGCCCTTAAGAGCTCCTTTTAGTGAGGAGTGTTTATTGCTTCATTACACGGGCATTGCACTGGCTGCTCAGAACTGGTCTTTGGTCCTATATCAAGCATTTTAGATACTCATTAAAACATCTGTACATATATATTGCAAATAATATAGAAAATAATAATTGACCTTAGCATATTTTATAGGCAAAGCTCGAAAACCGACTCCCACATGGGCTAAAATTGCCATTGCTGTGTATACCTTGTGTAAAGCATCAATGATACACAGGCAGTAGTTATGCTGTCAAGGCCTTGCAGAACTCTGATCTTTAGTGTCTCTGACCTTTACCATGGTAGCATACAGTGATTTAAGTCTTTATTCCACCTCCATGTGGCAATTGTAGTTTAGGTAAAGTTGTTTTGGAGCAGGACACTTTTTTAATCTGTCTTCTTGTACACGGTGCAAGGTTTTGGTGTCCTACAAAACTAGAGAAGAAGACTGGTATATTAAAAAGAGCTTGAACAATTTGTCCCATATGGTGCAGTAGATTTGCTCTAGAATTGGTACATCCGCCTTTAGTGTGTTTGAGAATCCTATCATGTGCACTGATGCCAGTGTTTTTTCTTTGCAGTTGAGTTGGAGAACAAGTTGAGCCCAAATTATCCTAATGTTCTCTTCTCTAAATTGACCTGCTTCAATAAGACCTCTTCTCCTGTTGAAATCTGTAAGTTTGGCCGAAGATTTTCTCCAGATTTAAATCTTTGGCCAGAAAAGTACAGCTTCTTCTATGTGGGCGGAGAAGGTCCAACTCTCAGCAACTTTATGGTGACCTGGCCACAGTGTTCTTTCTTCAGCTTTAACCCAGAGAGTGGAGAAGGGAGACAGGAAGGACTGCATGTGAACCGTTCTCTGATGAAACGTTTCTACCTAATCGAGAGGGCACGAGATGCGCATGTTGTTGGCATTCTGGTGGGAACACTGGGCGTCTCGGATTACCTTTCTGCATTAAAACATCTTAAGGACATTATTCATCGGGCTGGAAAAAAGAGTTACATCCTGGCCATGGGAAAGCTGAATCCAGCCAAGCTAGCAAACTTCCCAGAGGTGGATGTTTTTGTGCTAGTTGCCTGTCCTGAAAACTCTCTGCTAGACTGCAGTGACTTCTACAGGCCTGTGGTTACTCCTGATGAGATGGAGGTGGCATGCAACCCAGCACGGGAATGGAGTGGCTACTGTATCACAGATTTCAGGGAGCTGCTTCCAGGTAAAGGAATTTGAAGACTAAAATAAGAAGGTGTCCTGTTTTTGAAGCCATGGGGAAATATATTCAGTGCACTGAAAGCACTTTTAATGTCTATTACTGAAATGCATGTCTTCCAGCAAAAATGTTAAAAATGTAATAGATAATAAGCAAGTACATTGTCATTTGATAGACGTTTAAGGGCCTTGTACAGAAAATATGAGCAATTATGGAGCAACCTAAATACACCACAATGGAGGGGGGGAATTCCCACTGATTTTTAAATGGGGCTTTTAAGCTCCTGAATGTTACGTAGGTGTTGGATCTAATGTAAATGTTCAAAACCTCATTTCAGTCAATGGGTTCTTTTTATTTGATCCCTATGGTGCAGTCGATTTTTATTTTTTCCAGAATTGCTCATTTTTTTCTTTTTGCATAAAATACTAAATCTGTGCATGTTTTCATATCTGTAGTATCTGCAATTACCTTCTTCTGTCCAGTATTATGTAACTCCTTAACATCCGCGTGCCATGCTATGATCGTCACACGGTTTTTCCCTTAAGGCCTGGTGACGATTATAGCATGTCATGTACATTTTACTTACAGTGCTCCTCCGGGAGCACTGTAAGTAAAAACTGGTACTAAAATTGACCACTCAAAGACCAGAGCGGTCTCTCTCAGTCCCCAGTGCGACGTGCCGGTACGCGTAAAAGGTCACGTATACTGGCGCGTTGGAAAGACCAAAGTGGTCCTTAAGGGAAGTTACTTCCCAGGGCCCTGGTCATTAAGGGGTTAAAGAACATTAACACCTCCTAATAGTGGCTTCCTACTTGGGTTACTATGGACAGAAGAGCCCAAGCATCTTCAGGTAGTCCAGAATGTCCTGTTAGCAATTGTCATACCCAAATTGTGAACATAACTACTGTACCTTAAACTCCACTCACTGTAAATACCCCATCAAAGCAGATGGGGGCATGAGCTTGCATATTATTACCATGTGCAGTGGGCAATGTTTGATATCCAGTGGTACTGCTAGGAAATATACTTGCAGGATTTTCTGCATTTAGTAAGATAAGTGGGGGCTATTATTAATGTAGCAGTAACTTTTTCATTTAATTAAAAAACAGTATATATTGCAGGGTTTTTTTTTCTGTTGATTAAAGCAAGGGTACTTCCACAGCTGAGAGAAATCTTTCCAGAGTCATTACAGTTTAAATCGGTGTTTTTTTGTTTTTTTTCTTTGTTTAACATTTTACTCTGTCTAGATTCCAGTTAGTTATTCTGTTGCATTTTCTGGGAGAGGTGAGTCACCAACAGTTCTTCATAGAATGTGATAGAAATTGCCAAGTCATGCTGTGAGAACTTTCAGGAAGTAATCACACTGTGATTCATTTCTTGACCATTTAAACTGTTAAAATATCCTATATAATAATTTGCTAAAACGTGTGTAACGCCACAGTCATGCGCAGTAGAGACTGCTGCGCATGCTGCAGTCATGCGCAGTAGAGACTGCTGCGCATGCTGCAGTCATGCGCAGTAGAGACTGCTGCGCATGCTGCAGTCATGCGCAGTAGAGACTGCCCGTGCCGCAGCTGATACAGAGCTGGATGCTTCAAGGAACAATCTGTACTGCGCATGACTGCAGCATGCGCTCTTCAACTTGTTTTGAATAAAACAATGGACAGTGGTGGGAGTATCCTTGTTTTACTCAGCAGGAAAAGCCCTATAACATATAGGTTTTAATAAAAAACAGTTAATGCTTCTTTAAGTGTTGATGTTGTTTCTTTAGACCACTTGTTTTTGAATATCTAGTATTGTTGTACAAATTAGTAATTTTGTTGCAGGTGGATCAGCCCATGTAGATTTTCCAGAGATTGACCCCTCAGACACAGACCGTACAGATGTCTCTCTGATCACTGGGGAATTGCGATCTGCTAGATTTTCTGTGTCAGAGACAACAGAGAGAGAGTCAGGAATGACAATGGTGCAAAGGAACAATGACACTGCTTTGTCACAGATGGGACCAGCAGGTAAGAGAGCATTCAAAATACTGTGTAATCATTCTACACTCCAAAATGAAGTCTTTGTTTTTAGTTGCATAGTAATTCAAGTTGAGAAAAAGATTAAAATCCAGTCATGTTCAACTCCTGGCATAGTATAACCCAGAAAATGAGAATTAATCCTTCCAGACTTTTTTTTTTTTGAGTTAAGAAAGAGATGTTTAAAATGGAGAAAAGTATCAGGCTATACATGTTGTTAAATTAGCATGGCATTTTTTTCCCTCACATTAAAAACAAAAGCGTTTTGTTGCAGTGTCTCCAGCATCCAAGGTGTTAACCAAACCCCTCCAAAAAATCTGTCAGAAATAATTTAACATGCATTTATTTTGCTAAAGGAATAGTAATGTTGAAATACTTCCGTACTTATTTTACAGCTCATCCTTTAGTTATAGTAATCAGAAAGCTGATTTATGTTGAATAATTTACTTTTCGGGGCACATATTGCAAAGGTTTTAACCTCAGTAAACACTACCACCATTATGACTACACCATCACTCGCTGAGGCTCCTGGGACAGGTTTTTTTGAGCAAATTATTTGGAGACCACTCTAGCATTCAAGGAGTTAAAAGTCCTATTTAACCACTTGTTTGCTAAGGACATTATGGCAACATCCTTGACAGACTGTACAAACTGCTAAGGACGTGACATTGACAGTAGTAAGAGGAGTCTGGGGGGCACATACAGGCACTTACCGGATCCTCCTTTTTGGGATGCCATCATCCCAAGCAGAGGATCCGGCAAGTCCTACAGACATCACGCACATAAGCGGTGATGTCACAGGCTCTTTTTCTCCACCACGCACTACAGGTCAATGCATGAAGGCAATGGGGAGCTCCAACAGAGCTCATATCTCGCTGCCTACTAGAAACTTTGGGCCTGCCCTTTTTGGAAGAGGAAGAGTCTACCCTTTCCAACAAGGGCTGACATATAGCATTATTTATAAAAATGTTCTGAACAGGAGTTAGAGGGGGCTTGGGCTATTTCAGCCCTACCTCCCATAAAAAAATTCTTCTGTTTTGTAGATGTTAAAAAAATAAACTATGTGCCAGAAATCCTACCTCCAAAACCGCTATGGTTTGAGAGATACTCGCACTGGACGTTCCCCCCTCCTTCCCCTTCTCTGACAGCAGTAGATTTGAGTTGACCGACTCGAGGAGGCTCTTCAGCAGAGACGAAATTGTGTTACTTAAAAAGAATTACTTCATTGGAACGGTCTACAAAGTGTGCTTTGTAGACTGTTTCACTTTCTAGACCTTGCCAATGAAGTAATTATTTCGAAATAACGTGATTTCTGCTCTGCTGCAGAGCCACTGGCTGGTCCCTGGACCAGTATCTCCTGCTGTCAGCTAGACGCTGACGTCAAGAGAAGGGGAGGGAGGAGGGAACTTTCACTGCGACTATCTCTCAAACCATTAAGTTTGGAGAGAGAGGATTTCTTGCACGTAGCTTATGTTTTTAACATCTACAAAAGTAGAATATTTTTTTTTATGGGACATTAGTGTCCCTTTAAGTGTTAAGCTCATTTTATTTACACATTATTTTGATTTGTATCATAGAACAAAAATACACTCTCGCACAGTATTTTGTCATTCACTTTATTGGAATTCAGAATTAAAAAAAAAAAAAAAAGTGGGGGTTCAGTGTGATTAAAATTGTTTGGTCATCATAGGGAACAATGGTAGCTGCTAGGAAAAAAGAAAAAAGTGTATGACTTTATTTCACAGAAAAACGGCAAACCCTGTCATTTGATTTTCAAACTGTAAAGAAAAAAGTGTGAAAACATGCTCATTAAGGGAGGATAAAAAAAAGCTTAGCAGCAAAGTGGTTAAAGGATCACTCACCCCTCCCCAGAACAACTGCATAATATTAAAGCATGAAAAATGGGAGATTGACTAAATTTGTAGTATAAACTATAATTTAACCCTCTGAGTGCTAACCAGGTGTTGAGCAATACATTGTTCTGCAATGTGCTTATCATCTGTCAATCACTCAGAAATTTAAAGTGGACCTGTCTCCTTGATTCATGCTTGCATATTTGAAAACCTCATTAAAAACTATTTGCGTATCATGTTGGCTAAAAGACCAGCAAACGTAGTTAAAGAGAGAGTCCTACTATATTCTAATGTATGTTGATTGTGGTAACTGTGAGATTTCATATGCTAATTAAGGTTTTCCATGAAATTTCATATGCTAATGAAGCTCTGCGCTGCACCTGGAGACTTTCACTTTTCCCTGAAATAAAAGGGAATATTTCCTAAACTATACATCTGCTGGAGTTTTGGTTAACATGATACATAGGCAGTTTTGAATTAAGTTTTCAAATATGTAAAAAAAAAAAATCAAGGGGACAGGTTCACTATAAGAATTAGAAGTGTATACAGAACATGCAGGAATGAAATGCTGTTGCTAAGTATATAAAAGGAACTGGACTGTGAGGTGACCAGGGTAAGTTAAGTGAATTTAGGGGTGATAGGGCTGTGTTTTGAGGTGACTTGGATGAATATTAAATGTGATTTTTGCAGTTAGTGGTGTGCCATATTAATAATGTTTCATGTGAATATATGTAGTCAGTGACATGTCATGCTAGTAATGTGTCAGGGTAGTTAATGACATACCAGACTAGTTTTCTTCCCTCTTCCCCTCCTGTATCCGTTTCCTTCCCTCTCCTCCCCATCAGTCTCCTTCCCACTCCTCTCGTCATATTTGAAAACTTGTAGTTGGTGTAGTTTTGTGCTTCTGGCACCCACCAAAACTCATACTGGTGGGGGTGCCATTTTTCTTTCGGTTTGGTTTTTCCCATGTGTCCCTTGAGATCAGACATGTCCAGAGCAAGACTAGGCTAAAACTAGCTGCAGGTAGTAACCAGTGTGATAAAAACGTCCAGAAAATTCAGTATCTGGGAAAGTCAGCTTTTGTCTTTTATAAGTAATGGAGGATTAAAATGGCAGCCAAAAAGGGAGTGCAACCAAATGTAGAAAAATTATGACTCAACAGTAACAATACTGGCCACTCTGTAGAAGAAGTCTACTCTGACCCTTCTAGCATAAACGGATGCAGAGGTCCCACACATCCTTTCCCGTTTAAGTCTGCAGGCAAAGGCTCCGCTTCTTGATGGGGCCACACATTAAAATATGAAACAAATAAGAATAAAGTAATGAAATCCATTGATACAACTAGAATAAGTTTGAAATAATCCTAACATTAACTCTGAGAATTGTAGAAGGTGAAATAAGATGTCCAATAGCCTCCAATGTACTAACTGGCTCTGAAAGGGTTCAAAGTAGGAACAAAACAGAGCAGCCACCTTTACCGCATAAACATATTAACGAAAGTGGAGGAAGAAACCTCTGAGAAGTTCAGCAGTGAGGAACTCCCTTATTATATAACAGCCTCCATTGGGAAATGGTCCCGAAATAACTCTGAACTGGACAATCCAACTCCAGGGAAGCCAGTGATAGGATCCTAACTAATGGGGAATTATACAGCTCCATATCTAAAGAAAAAAGTGGACCTAAATATTAAGACCAGTGTCAACTCTCCTTTTTCTTGAGAGGCCACATTGGTTCCCATTTTGGTTTGTTTGCTTTGATAGTATAGTGTCCATTGACACCTAAGGTTACATGTTGCCAGTTTAGTCTTGTGGAATACTGGTATCCTATGGGGAGAGGTTTTTTCCTCCTTTCTCTCAATGGAATCTTATGGGTGCATTGGTATATTCCCATGGTTTCTGTATTCCATATTGGACATAAGAGAAAATTTTGTTTTAGTGAACTTAAAGTTAAATCCTTTTCTCATAGTCCATAAAAAAAACAAACAAACTGTGCTTCCTTTGCTGGGCAGAGTTGTCTTGGGGTCTTTGTTCAGGGGGTTTCCTTCTTTTCTTCCCACTTCTAGTACTTTTCTTTGACATTTTACTATACATGAATATGGGAGATTAAGGCAAGGGTTGAGCGCTGCCTTAAAGACCTTGTTTTTTTGAAGTACCATGCCCTCTAGAGGAGAGGAGCTCAATCCCATGGTTTCTGTTTTCCACATTTTCTGGTTGGTCCAGGGCAAAAGTGTGGGACATACTGACTCTCCGGAGCCCAGCCTCCTTGTGGAATTTTATTGGACACTTCTCCCACTTTGCTCCGATTGTCCTTAGTGCAGAGCTGGGCATTTTTGGGAGAAGCACATCCTCTGGAAGGACTGGAGCAGGTGCTTCTCTGGTAAGAGTGGAATTTTCCCTTGCAAGCAGCACATGCCATCATAGTGAACCTATCTGGGCTCTGACAATGAAGAGTGGGGGAGAGACTTCTTCCTCTTTCCAAATGAGACCACTTTTTTTTTTTTTTTTTTTTTTCCCCTCCAGTGGAATAATAAGACAGGCCAGAGTTGTTAACTTGTCTTTTTTTCTTAAATATATCTTTGTACCTACCAGGAGAGATGAATAACTTCTCCTCTTTTGCTGTCCACTGGGATGAGGAAGATGTTGGCTTGGTGGAAACATTGATCAGAACCATAGTGAAGGTTTTAAACATATCTGAAGACAGCCCACAGACTTCATTCTTCAAAATCTGTTTTAAGTGTAAGAAACACCATTCTCTCTCCTTTTGTTTTGAACAAGTGGATAACATACTAGAGTGTAACGGAAGCTAAGGACACTGGGTTGTCCTTAGCCGTCATTCTGGGTCTCTCCCTCCTGGATGTGGCTTCAAGCTGGTAGCCTGTCCAGTGAAACAGGATAACTGGCTGAGTCTCTGGAACTGCATAATCAATTCGAAACAGCTGGGCTCCTACTGTCAGCAGGCTGGTAGCTGTAATGCTGGAAGACTGGAACACAAGCTGGAAAGCTGGATACATCAACCTAGGACACTGGAACATCAGCTGCCTGAATGGGGGGTGCAAAGGGACTCCTTTAAACCATTCAGAATGAAGACACCAGGACTACTTCTTAGTTCGAAACAACTAACTCTACTTTATTTGGAAACACAGCTTATTTATACAGTTTCAGCTACATTAACTTGAGTATTCACAGGGATAATGTAATAACCCACCCTGTCCTGGGTGGGAAACAAAGCAATAGCCTCTTGTCCTGGGCCAGGGAAAGAAGGGTAGCCCCTTGTCCTGGGCCAATAAAATCAGGGTAGCCCCTTGTCCTGGGCTGGTAAAATCAGGGCAGCCCCTTGTCCTGGGCTGGTAAAATCAGGGCATCCTCTTGTCCTGTGCTGGTAAAACCAGGGTAACCCCTTGTCCTGGGCTGGTCAAAGTTGGGGGACCCAGGGATCCAGTGATACAGGCAGCGCTGGTAGTAGGCCTTGCTGGGTCTGGGGCCATTGACTCTGGGTCCAGGACCGGTCTGTGGGGTGGAGTCCCATGGGGTAAAGGGGTTTCCACAGTTAGGAATGAGCTGGGGGGATGCTGATTCTGGCAGCCCCTCTTTGAATTCCAGGGATCCGGTGTGGGGCCACCCAGTAGGTTAACGGAGGTGTCTCCCCATTTTCTTAAAGCATGTACCATCGTGCTGAAGGAGAGAATGTTGGTCTCACTCTTCTGTTCTGGGGTATCCGTGCCCCTAGGGAGCACGGTGGTCCCACTCCCTAAGGCAAGGTCAATGGGGCCATTAGAGAGGACGGGGGTCCCACTCTCTAAAGCGGGGGCATCAGTTGCCCTGGTGAGGAGCAGATTCCCACTCACCAGGCTGGGGCCAACAGATTCCCTGGGGAGGACACAGGTCCCACTCCCGAAGGCTGACGCAACAGAAGCACCAGGGAGGACGGTGGTCCCACTCCCTAATGCAGGGGCATCACTTGCCCTGGTGAGGAGCGAATTCCCACTCACCAGGCTGGGGTCATCATATCCACTGGGGAGGACGGCAGTCCCACTCCCCAGTGCAGGGGCAACGATACGGGCTCCCTTAATACCACTGAGGTAATGCTGCTCCACCATCACCACCAGCTGGTCCACCATCTCTTCTGAGGGATGGGGTCCCAGAAATGGCAGCATTTTCTGTGCTCCCCACTCCACGTGGTCACCAAACTCCTCACAGGGGCTTCAATTCCAGGGTCAGCGTCTGCATTGATCTCAGTCCCTGGCATATCTGGTTGTCATGGGGACCAAGGCTCTGACTCTTCCTGTAGCTGAGCGGCAGAGTTGATCGCCCAGCTGCCTTCCTTCCTTTGCTACTCCTGTACCCTTTGTAGTAGTCCAGCGTACATTTGTTCCAGATAGCACTCCCAACTTGCTAGGTCACTTACGTTTTCCTGTAGGCTCATGGGAACGTACCCCCCCAGCATGTCTTCTCTCTTGGCTCAAATCTCCCAGTAACGGCTGGGGTCATGACTGCTAAAGTTAACATCCCAGTGATATGCATCCCACATCAGCCCTGGGATATCATATTCCAAGCAGGCCAGGGAAAGGGAGATGGGCGACCCAGGGAAATCTGCCTGGTCCATTTTCCTGACCAGAGCCCAGTACCCATCTTGTACCAGCAGTTCCTCTTTGACGCAAAGGTCTAGCTCTAGCTGCCACTCTTCCAGGAAAGGTTCACCTATCAGTGGCTCCCACCGGAACCATAGGTCGTCGTAGCTTTGTATGTCCACTGCTGTGTTCGCCATGTCTCACCGGTACAATCCAAGTTGGTGAGGGAGATGATGCCACCAGTGTAACGGAAGCTAAGGACGCCGGGTTGTCCTTAGCCGTCATTCTGGGTCTCTCCCTCCTGGATGTGGCTTCAAGCTGGTAGCCTCTCAAGTGAAACAGGATAACTGTCTGAATCTCTGGAACTGCATAATCAATTGGAAACTGTTGGGCTCCTACTGTCAGCTACAAGGTGGGTAGCTGAAGAAAGCAGGCTGGTAGCTGTAATGCTGGAAGAGTGGAACACAAGCTGGATACATCAACCTAGAACACTGGAACATCAGCTGCCTGAATGGGGGGCGCAAAGGGGCTCCTTTAAACCATTCAGAATGAAGACACCAGGACTCCTTCTTAGTTCTAAACAACTAACTCTACTTTATTTGGAAACACAGCTTACTTATACAGTTTCAGCTACATTAACTTGAGTATTCACAGGGATAATGTAATAACAACACCTAATACAAAGAACCAATAAAGATGGCTCAGGGGTACACAATAAGGCAGGCATGATTACATTAATAGACAAAGGGCTTGGGCTAGGGTAGGCAATAGCTAAAAAGGCTTGAGGGGCTGGAATACACATTCTAGGGAAAATGTATTGTGCAGTCCCCTTGAACCTGTGGATACTCTGCGAATCTCTGATGCTCCCAAGCAAGGCAGGCTGTGCAGTTAGTCCCTTGTTCATAGCTGCCTGCTAATAAAATGTTCCAAGTTCCCCATAGTCCGAAATAAGGTCTGACAGTCTGTATGCCCAGAGAAAGGGTTTTCAGTAACGGAGTGCAATCCGTTACATAGAGGTATGCTATACTCATCATACTTTGTGACTTCAGAAGTTCTTGTTTGGGACTTCATCATTGTCTTCTTCTTTTTGCTATTCAGAAAAATCCAAGCCTTTCTGGCATGAAAAAAGCCATCACTAATCCAGTGGCTTCCAAGTCTTCTTCCACCTGGAGGTGGACGTTCAGATCTTCCCCTTCCTCCTCCACTGGGGTGGGGGTTGTGCTCAGACACTTGGTTCTTCATTAGAATGTCCTGCATCTCAGAGATCTGATTGTTTCAGGTGGTATCCCTAGGGTTCCGAATGTCCTTTGTGACAGTGCCACCACCGTGCTTCTTTATAGCCAGGATTCTGGCCAACACCCAGCTGGCAGATGCATTTTATCAGGCTGTGCAGTCACTAAACGTGTTCGGAGTGATCTCACCGGTACTCGGGGAGCATAGATTCTATGCCTTCAATTGACCAGTTCTGGATTTAAAGTGGATGTGTCACCTACGTATAACATAGCATAAATAGTTAGGTAGTCTTCTTTTTTTTTTTTTTTTTTAACTTAGTGTAAATGTAACTTATAAAGAGAGTCTGGGCTGCAGCTACTTCGCATAGACTGTGGTTACCTGCTCTGTAACCACTGTCCATCGATCTGCCCTCTTCTGATGACGGAGGCTTCTGTTTGTAAGCTAGAGCGGTGTCATTGGCAGAGATCGATATCTATACTGAAGCTGAGGAAGAGCGACGGACTGCAGTCTATGCAGAAGTAGCTGTAGGACCGAAACTGACAAAAAAAAAAAAAAAGAGAAGACAGTTTTAGTAGTATTCGATATGTAGCCTAACTATTTATGCTATATTATACATAGGCGACACATCCACTTTTATAGGCATTGAACAGGTATCTTCGGATGCCCAATTTAAGGATGGTCCGCCACATCTGTCATAGCTTCCATGGAACTGACAGAATTTATGGTATCCCTGGATATAAGACTTCTATATAATAAGCAATATCCATAGATGAAGATATCGATTATGGAATGATATGCATCAATAACTATTACAGGTGACATGCTAATAATGATATGATTATAATTGTTAGTGTAATAGTAGGAGAAACATAATTAAATGCCTAAAGTTCAAGCTGTAGTGCAGGGAAAATAGCTGGTCTCCCTCGCATCATATCCCAGTCCGAAATAATATAAAGAAAGGTAAACATGACTGCTCCAGTGATCTGAAAATAAATTTGTTAAGTAAATGATAATATAAATTATAATCTTTGTGAAATATGTAAATATAAGACTTGCTTAGATTTTTTAAAACAAAGTGGGACAAGGTTGAGTACTTTAATTATTTGTATAGCATTCTGACCAGAAAAGGTTATAATTACTGACTAAATGGATAAATTAATGAATATAAACGCTACAGACTAATCCTGACTATTAAAAAAAAAATAATGCTTAATAATTACTGGTGGGGAGAAAAATACTAATCGTTCTCCAGACTAAAAAGGCCAATTAGGAGTGACCTACATAACGGATACGCCTACTGGCTGTTATAACAGCCAAAAAAGAGGAGAAATGGTTGTGACAGTCATATGGTGAATCTAGTTATTGTAACCACCTGATTTAATATATTTTGTATCATTCATTCATCCATCCCTAATAGATGAACTTTAAAAGGAATATCCAGCTGCATGTTCTGTGTCTCCACCCCTAATGTCCATTTGTATAGTCTACACACCCCAGCATTTCATTACCAAGACTTTTTGTCCAGACTCTTCCTAGAGCAACACAAGAGGTTAAATAAAGCGTTCCTGTAGAAATTTATTTTTCTTTTTGTTATTGCAAAGGCGCTCTTCTTATTTTTCCTATGTGTTCAAGTACTCTTGGTTTTAAGCATTGTGTAATCATCCCTACATATTTTTTTAGGACCGAGCCATTCCAGGTAGTATACAGCTACAGGTATATTACAGTTAATGTATCTAGAGATGTACTGAATACTGCCAAAACAGTACTTAGTTTCAGTTGTTTCTTATCGCATCTAAGATAATGACTAGACCCAAAAGTCTCCTGAGAATTTCATCCTCCATCCGTTTATGCCAACTTCTAATATTTTATCAGTTTCATTACAGTAAGTACTTATAAATCATACTGATTACAAACTTTTAAGTTCAATCTCACAATTGGGAGTAAGTAAATACTCTGATGGTTGATGGAGAGTGTGCACTATTTGCTATGAATATCTTTTAGTTTTATCACTCAAATTAATAATAATAATTTTTGGTACTGGTTGTCTTGATTTTCGCTGATTGTTTTGCTGAGGTGCATGTTTTTTTTTTTTTGTTTTTTTTTTTTCCCCTGTTGTTTAAAATCCTTTTTGTGATGCCTGGGATACTTGCTGGCACCACCTCCTCCTCGTCTAGTTCTTCTATTAAATTGTAATCCATTCTGTCTGTTTCCACCAAAAAAAGAGCTTTTGTATTTGTAATTGTTTGTACTGATGTGCCCCTCTCTCTCTCTCACACTGTGGGTCTAATGTTTATACACTGGTATGCAACACATGGGTCTAATGTTTATACACTGGTATGCAACACATGTTTGTCAATTGTATATTGCTTAGATCTACATGAGAAGAAGTTTTTCTGCCTCCATCTATATACTTTGGCATTTTTGTAGTCCTTTTCAACTCTTGATAGTTTTTTTTTTTTTTTTGTCATTTCTGATGTATTACAATTTTTTCAAATGTATTTAATGCTTTTTTGAATTTTATATTCTCTCTGAAATTCCTGTAAGTTCTCAAAAAAGTAATTTTATCAGAAACATCATCAATCTGTTTTTCATGTCCTTAAGATTTAACTATTTAAGTTCAAATAAAATGAACAGTACAGTGCGGGAGCAGGCAGTTAAAGCTTATTTACACTTTTTTGTTTTGATGCTTGGGTTTTTAATTCATATGAGGGGAGACAATTTATTTCTTAAACCCCTAGGTATTGTGTTGCTAATATATTTTTGGAAGAAGTTCAAGTTCCCCCAGGATCTTGTCTGTTTATTTAATAACTAGTGTAAAAACAGCCCATGTACATTGGTCAGCATTCTGTGCATTCGGGCAGTCTCTACTGCGCATGAGTGCATCAGACAAACATACATCTCTGGCTGCCAGTGATCCCGTTGTGCCACGTCTGTGATCCCGTTATGCCACGTCAGTGATCCCTTTGCTCTGCTCTGGCTGTCAGTGATGACTTTGTGTCATGTCAGTGATTCCTTTGCTCTGCTCTGGCTGTCAGTGATCCCTTTTCTTTTTTTCTGGCTGTCAGTGATCCCTTTGTGTCATGTCAATGATCCCTTTGCTCTGTATTTGACGGGTCTCTTTGATCTGTTTTTCAGTGATCTCTATTCCCTGGCTGTGAGTAATGATTCCTTTGCCCTAGCTGTGAGTGTCCCCTTTCCCTGTGTGCTTGCTTTTCACGTCACTAACCTTTAGGAAACCATCAACAGGAAGGGCAATCACTTCTCGCAGTCTACTGCCTCTTGTCTTGCTGTCTGTCTGCAACATCTCTATCGCCTTCATCTCCTTTGGGAAACATAACATACAGGCAACAAAGAAGTACCCAGCAGAACTACTCCCGTCCTTGCTAATTTACACTCTTTAGTACTTCTATTGTACTCCTATAAATCTCAAATTCTCTTCCCCCCCCTGTCCCCCCGAGTAAAGGTTTTCATTAACTAAAGAGAGCATTAACCATGAGGTGCCGATCCCAGGAATACTATATGCATGCATCTGTTTAATTTAATCCTCAGATATGTTAGTTTTTATTATTCAAATTATTGATTGATTGATCTGTCTTTGTACCATCAATGTTCTAATCTAGATTATGTAAGATGGCCTTTTATAGCTCTCTATTATTAAGTAGTGTAAAAGCCCATGTACACGGGCCAGCATTCTGTGCATTTGGTCAGTCTCTACTGCGCATGACTACATCAGACAAACAAACATCTGGCCTTTTATATTATAGGATTTATTGACTAAATCCTCCTCATAATCTTCTTGATCTTGTTGAACACTGTTACTTGTAGCATTGCAAAACATCTCATACCAATTCTGAATTCTTAACTGTTTACGTTTCTGAACATCTGATTTGCCCCCTGAAGCCACTTTTGGAGTTTTAAATATATGTGTTTGATAACGATAATCAATTGATGTGTTGATCTCTTAGAGAAGAAAGCATTAAATCACTATCAAGTTAAGCCAATATGAAATCAGAGTTTGGATTATCCCAGAGGCGCTACTTAAACATTGTAATTCAATGATTAATATTTGTATAAAATATAACCTATATTATTATCATTAAATGAACCAATAAAAAAAACACATAAATAGTTTAGTTTAAAAAAAAATCATGGTAGTTATGAGCACTTTAAATTTGAAGAGATAATATATTAATATGGTGTCCTAAAACAAGAAATAGCATTGATTATACCTAATAGTGAAACCCAGATGTTACCCTAATTCTATTATGCACAAAAATATATATGACTTAATTGGATTCCTAAAGTAAGTGAAAAGTCATTATATGATAGACAGAACTACCAATAATAAAATGAATTCTCATCGAAATAGATATGTAGCATACTGGAAAAGCTCTAATCTTGCAAGGTTAATGCACAGATCTGACTGAAAAAAAAATCAGTTAACCCCTTAATGTGCAGTCCGGGGGTGGGCTCAATTAGGATTTTTTTTTATTTTTCCCTAATAGTGAAGTTGGTTTGCCCCAGAATTGCAATTTGCTTTTGTACATTAGGCCCATAGTGCCTATTTCTGAAGTACATCTCTAACAGCTGGAAAGAAAAAATTGTTCGGGGGCCGTGTACCATCTAATCATGATTTTATAGGTCCTCTCAATAAGCAAAATATTAACAAATGTGTGCAATGCAGTAATATTTGTCTCTTTATTTATTGAGACAAATGGCCTGCTTAACAATCCAGGACATACTTGAAAATGAGAGAAATCTCAATGTATTCTTCCTGGTAAAACATTTTCTAAAATAAAATAAATAAACCCCTTAATGATCGAGTGACATGCTAGGACCGTCACCGGTAAACTTCCCTTAAAGACCGATGACTGTGCTAGCACGTCACATATTTTTTGCTCACAGCACTCCTGCAGGCATCTTAAGATGGAAAAATGTTAACATTGTAGAACTTCGTGTACAGATGACCATGCTGCTTCCTAGCATAACTGATAGACGGTGGCCTGGTTCTTCAAGGCTCATGAAGTACTGATGAGCTATGATTCTGAAAGGTGCAGAACAGATTTTAGTCTGTAAGCTTGTCTTATAGTCTGTTTAAGCCATGCTGCAATGGTTGTCTTATATGCCATTCTGTCCTTCTTAGGGCAGTCTGTAATTGCAAATAATGCATCAGATTTCCTAATGGACTGTGTGAGTTGGTCATTCTGTCACATATCTAACTACGTGTAATGTATGAAGAAATTCCTCTTTTATGTTAGACAGGTTAGGACACAAAGAAGGAATGATCACCTCTTTGATTTATGTGGAAACTAGTTGGAACTACGCAACCGTTCTTTAACCCCTTAGGGACCCTTGACGTACCAGGACCGTCAAGGGTAAACTTGCTTGAAAGACCCTTGACGGTCCTGGTACGTCACGTACTTTTTACTTACAGCGCTCTACCGGGAGCGCTGTAAGTAAAAATGGGGCATGAAATAGACCGCTCCAAGATCGGAGCGATCTGTTTCAAGCCCCATAGTGACGCGCCGATACACGTGACAGGTCACGTGTACCGGCGCGTCCAAGTGCCCCTATGCGGACGTTATGGGACGGAAATGTCCCATAACGTCCGGTCGTTAAGGGGTTAAACAACTTTAACTTGGTGGAAGATAAGATGCAGAAATGCACAAGATGGCGAGCTGAGTTCTGAAACTTTTCTTGCTGAAGCAATAGTCCTGAGAAACACTGTTTTAAAGGTCCGATGTCTAAAAGAGGCTGGTGATAATGCTTCAGATGGAGAGGAATGAAGAGCCCACTGAACTAAATTTAAGTGCGATGGTGGAATTAGGTCTCTGTATGGGTGAACTATTTTGTTTACCCCCTGCATGAATGTTTGAATTTCCATGAATAGTAGCAATTTTATTTTGGAATAAAACTAAAAGAACCGAAACTTGAACTTTCAGTAAGTTAACCCTTAGAACCTTTTCAAGGCCTTTCTGTAACAACTCGTAATGTAGTGATGCTATACCTTTGTGATTTACAGGAAAAAAAAAAATATAAATATATATATATATATATATATATATATATATATATATATGTATATATATGTAGCTCGTAGCATGGTTTGAATGACTGAATTACTCAATCCACTGTTTTTGGGTTTCAAGTTCCATGCCATCTAAGCTAGATTGTATAGGTTATGGTGATTAATTGGTCCTTGAGATATTGGATATGGAATCTGAGGAAGAAGCACAAAATTTACATCTCTCTCTGATTGTGAAACCAAAATCTCCTTGACCAAAAGGGAGAGATCAGAATGACGTCCTTTCTCTTTTTCCCTACTTTGAGAATCGCAGATATGTCGCTGGTATAGAAATGATTAAAGGAGCAGTAAACTTATTTATGAAAACACATATTTTATAGAACATTTCCTGCTGAATAAAACAAGCTCAGTCCCACTGCTGTCAGATGTTTTATTAAAAATGTATAACAGTTCAAATAATCGTGAAGTGAATTTACGGTGTTTTACTTCCTGAAAGTTCTAACTGACAGGAAGTGACAGGCAGTTTCTATCACATTCTATGGAGAACTGTATGTCTCTGACTTTTCTGACTTTCCTCTCCATTAGAATCTAACAGGAAAACTAATTAGAATTTGACCACTACAGGGCACTGCTAATGTAAATAAACATGGGTTTAAACTGTGATAACTCTGGAAATATAAATCTCTCAGCAGTGGGAGTACCCTTATCTTACTCAATAGGAAAATCCCTACAATATATATTTTTTCATAAAAAAAAAAGTTTACTGCTCCTTGAAATGAGAAGGCGTTTACAGTTTCTTGCCACTTCTGTTCAGCTCCTTCTATTTTACCTATTCTTTCTATAATCATCTTTACAATAAGGACTGTACCTATGTACCATATAATATCGTTCACAGGTATTCATTACCCCCAGTGGTAACTTTCATTGTGTAGTCCTTTGTCTCATTTGTGTACATTAACCCTGTGAGGTGCCCCCCTTTGTGTTTTTCCTTTGTCACAGTAAATTGCATCTGAATCAAGGCAAAAGTTAAAGCGGAACTTTCAGATAATAGCAAGTCACCATGCATTCATTAAATGCATGGCGACTAGCTTGAAAATAGATGTCTTACCATAAAAAAAAGATATGTGTGTCTAAAGGAATCCATCCAGTTTGGAGACCGGAACTGAGGCTAGAGTGCACACATCTTATCTGTGCGCATGCGCCGTCAGTCCCAGTCTCCATAGAGTAGGATGCTTTGTACCATATGGTCACCAGAAGGGACTGACGGCGCAGCCTCACAGACCGCACTAACCTGCCTGTCAGTCCCGAAACGGGACGGGTTCCTTTAGACACATATATTTTTTTTTACTGTAAGACATCTATTTTCAAGCTAGTTGCCATGCATACATTTGCCATTGAATTATGACAAATACACAGCCACATACATTACTAGTTACTCATAAAAACACAATTGTACTAAGAATTTCTAAGCATTAGAATCTATAAACAGTAGGAACAATCAAAATATATAATCAAATGTGATTTGGGCCAAGGAGATATTGAATTCAAACATTCAGTACCACATAATGGTTTAGGTATGATTCCTGCAGGTAACTTTCTAGTTACAATATATCCTTTTATTTCAAAACAAACTGAGCTTTTGCATGGTGCCTCACCCCCCTTCAAAGATGGCAAAATCTTTGGAAACCTTAGAATTTCCTACTGTATTCAGTACCTTATACCAGAATAAGAAAATAGTAGCCATTTGTGTGGGTTAATATAAAATATAGGGCTGCCAGTGAAGCAATAACCTACACCTGCCACTTTTTTAAAAATGTCCTGCCTGCACTAAAATGGTCGTAACATTACAGATCTGCAGAAAAGGGTAAGCAAGGTATATACAATTTTGGAAACTAGACATTCCACCGCATCAAATGAGGGATCACTTGTCTTTTTACACCTAGGCTGATGTGCACAACTGTTTCCAGAAGGTGGAGCTATAAGGAAAAAAGTTATATCCCATTTATACCTTTTCAGCGATACAGTCAGCTTTGAAAAACATGGGACTTGTTACTGTAATCAATAGCTGCTACTTTTCCAAGAAAAACTACACCCTGTTAATGAGTTGACATACTGTAGTTGGTGCTAGAAGCATAAAACTAGGCCAACTATAGTCTTATTTTTCAGCTGCGACTTGCGTGTACTAAAATGGTTATTACAACAAGAGAAATGTAAAAATGGTAGATAAAGCATAGCATTTTTTAAATGAGACAACTAGCCCCATTAAATGAGGGGTCACGTGTCTTTCTGCTAGTAGTGTGCGCATTTCCAGAATGTGGCGCTATAGGAAAAAATATTTTAAACATCAATCACTTCAAAAATACTAAAACACCTTGGGATTTCCTAATGTATTTAGGACCTAATGCCAGCTCAAAAAATGGTACCCCATTGATGGGTTAACATACCATACTGAGTGCCAGGAGGGTGGTTACCAGTGAAACAAGGATGGGGAAGCAAACTGCGTATGTGTAATTCTATGCCTACCAGTTGAAATAGCCAGATGATGTGCTCACCTGTGACTGCACTAGAACCAGGCTGTGTGTGTGTGTGTGTGTGTGTGTGTGTGTGTGTGTGTCTGTCTGTCTGTCTGTCTGTCTGTCTGTCTGTCTGTCTGTCTGTCTGTCTGTCTGTCTGACTGACTGACTACCAGTGGGCAGAGGAACAAGGCTGGGGGTCAGTGCATATTGGTGATCTGCGACTACCAGTGTGCACTGGAATCAAGCTGAGAATTATAGTATGTCCTACGTCCCTCACATACCCTTTTTGATTCCCAGCCTGAGTCCAGTGGATACTGGTACTCTGTATTTACCAGGGGGCAGTGGAGCCAGGCTGGGAGAATATGACTGCTACTGGGCTCTGGTACCAGACTGGGAGGGTTATGGTACATGGGCGGGTACAAATTACAACAGTGCCCAACACACTGACCCCCCCCCCCCTTGGCAAACACTGTGCTATATTTTTTTTCTTCATTTTTTTTATTCAGACCTCATTGGTGGGCATTAATACCCCTCCTGACCCCCCCCTCCCCAACTTGACAGGGCTGAACGCATCGCGACCCTTCCTGGCAAATCTCCCCCCCCTCAGGCTGAATAAAAAGTAATAATAATAATAATGATCCTTTTTTGTGTGCCACAGGAGGATGGGTTGTTTTTATTCAGCTCTTGTTAGGGGGACATTAGGTCCCATCCTGACTATTCCCCACCCCCACCTCAGAGGTCTGCATAAAAAATGAACCTGTGTATACCACAAGAGAATCCACCATGGCACATACAGGGTAAACTCTCCCCCCCCCCCCTATTTTTTTTATTCAGACCATGTTTGGGGACTTCAGGACTTCTCCCTGTGTCCCCCAAATGAGGTCTGTATAAAAAATAACAATCCTTTGTGATCCACAGGGGGTCCAATGCATTGGAAAGCAGTTGTTTGTTCCAGAATAGCACACATTTACTTTTCTTTGATCTCTAGTCTGTTCATTAAATTACATTTTGTTCCTGTCGTCAAGATGTCATTAGAATGTGTTATGTTCTTCTTGGAGAAAAAAAAACAGTGGCAATAGAGAATAAATAAATAGAAAATAAATAAGTAAAACATTTGTTGCATGAAGGGGAAGGATATACCAGAAAGTTTTCACATTTCTTTTTCCATCTTCTTTTCCAGCATCATTCCTGGCTTCTCGTAGCTGGCAGGGGTTGAACAAGGCTTTGGGTCAGACCCCAGTGGTGAAAGCAGTAGAGGGTCGCAGAGGAATTGCCATAGCATATGAGGATGAAGTCACCAGTTGAAAAAAGGCTATGCTGGGAAAGCTGAATCTCTCCCCATGGGGTGGGTAAAGCTGTGCTGATCTCATATGAAGGAGCTCCAATCACTGCAAGAGTTCTTCCAAGGAGTTCAGAGGGCATGGAACAGTATAAATACTTGGGAGCACTTTTGGCATGACAGTAGACAGAATAATGACCTGCAGTTTACAGGAACATTAAACTTTAGTTCTGAAAAGCGATGTTATAGGGTGTTGCTGAGTAAAACGAGGGTCCCCCCCACTGTTTTATTTAACTGTCAAGAAATCTGTTCGTATTACTTCCTGAAACTTCAAACTAACAGTATGACTCTGCAGTTTCTATCTATGGAAAACTGTTGTCAGTAACTCTCCCATCCCATTGAATTCAACAGAATAATTAGTTTCAATCTTTCCAGCAGAGGGCGATGTTAATGTAAAAAAAAAAAAGTTTAAACTATAATAACTGGAAATTTTATTCAGCAAGAAAAGCCATACAATGGGTTGTGTTTTGTTTGTTTTTTTTCCCCACAAAAACTGGATTGCTCATTTATCTTCTGAACCCCAAAATTGCAAGTGTTCAAACGCATTCCAAGCAAACTCAAGGCTGTATGAAGAAAGCAAAGGAATATCAGTTGTACGGCAAACCAACTTCATACCAAGGGAAAACTGAACCTTAACATGGATTTTAACTCCTTGACTCTCCAAGGCTGATGTATTAAGAAGTTTCGCTACCTTATTCTGATTCTGCATTGTCCACTGCCCATGTATCCAGTGCTAACCCAAAACATTGCAGGAAAGTTATCAACTTGTAATTCTCATAAAGGTAAAATAATTTGTTTCACGACTCCGGAGTCTGACACTCATGTTTAAAGCATCATACCCAAATGCAACACATTTTACTCCTCAATAGCTTCAAGAGAAAAAGGTGTGATCAGGGCCACCCACCAATAGGAACAGCTGGAGCAGACCTCTGAAATGGACATGAGACTGGAAGTCTGGTACCTGATTCATTAAACTAAAGATTTACAACCAACTGCATTAAAGTGAGGAAAAAAAAATTCCATTCATTTAAATGGGTCTTTCAACCCCTTGAATGCTAGAGTGGTCTCCAACATATTGCTTTGGAATAAATTGGAGACTTCACTAGCATTCAAGAGGTTAGTAGCCCCACTTAAATCAGTGGAGCTTTGTGTACTTTCATTTAGACTGTACGGTGCAGCTGGTTTGCTCCAGAATTTCCCACCTTTTTAGCTTTATATATAAGGCCCTTGGTGTAAGTTACTGAATGGAAAAAGCTCTTTAACTTTTTGAGTGCTATAGGGTTGTCTGCAATGTGTTGGATACCCCTCTGGCACTCAGAGATAAAATCCCTTGTCTGCATACCAAACAAGTATGGTGTTCTGAAATCTACTCAATGTGCATTTCGTTAAAAAAAAAATAAACTGAAATAAAGAGGTCTGAGCAATACCTCTTCAGAGGAGGGCAGTCATACTCAGTGTCCCCTAAGACCTGCAACAAATCTGGGGGAGATGCATTAACGTGTGATAAAGAGGAGATTACTCTTATGTACTCTGTTTGTGTAGACTCTTATTAGCCTGTAAGCTCTAGAGCAGGGGGCCCACTCCTGTTTTTTTTCACTCTGTAAATGACCTGTGCAACCCATGTCTAAACTCTTACATTTTAAATAGCTGCATACACTCTATATAAATAAAAATTCATTCATTTTAAAGGTACCATACAAGATGCATAATTATGTTTTACACACTTTATTGTAGGAATGTTCCTACTTTAATAAAACAAGGATACACCAGCTGTTTCTTGCATAAGATTTTATAGCGCAAACTTGTTCTCCAAAGGCTTCAGTTGCAGCATTGCCACCATAAAATGGATCAGCCTCAGATATGTAAAACATAATCTAATATATACATACATACATACATACATACAGGGCTCAAAATTTCCACTAGCCAATGGCGAGTGAAAATTCAGCCCTGGTGGGTATGTTTTGGCTTGCAGTGGCAAGTAACTTTTCATGTCTGGCTAGTAGCAAAGGACTTAAAATTATAAGCCCTGATATATATATATATATATATATATATATATATATATATAATCTAATATACACATACATACATACATTTAAATGTTTGTTTTTGACATTCCAACTGTTTGCGGGGGGAGGGGGTGGCAGGGACCCATGGGGTTAAGCTCGTTCCACTAGGAGGCAGGGTTAAGTAACCAAAAGTCTTTGGAGAAGGTCACTCCCACTCAGCCTTGCTTTAACCCTCACCTCGTTAATTTTCAGTTTTTAGGAGCTCTGCTGAAGGAAGAAGATGGACTGATTCTGTCTGAGGCTATTTAACTGCATAGATTTGTTGGAGGACTGGAGCAGATTTCATTTATTTTTTTTTTCCTTGCCATATTGATTAACCCTACATGGAATCCCTAACCTCTCCTCTGATCCATTCAGCCTAGATTTTGAATGGGGGAGGCAGAGTGATAGGCCATTTTTTTATTCTAGTTCTCTTACACCCTGTATGGAACACAGGAACCTTAGTGTTAAGCTCCCCTCCTCCAGGGGAGATATAAGGCCCCTTTAACCCCTTCAAGCCAAGTGGCAGACCATGTCCATCCCAGTTTTCTGTACATTAAGGGTGACATACCTGGTCTATCTGGACTTTGGGATGTCAGCGAGCACAGTTATCATGCCAGGAAGGCTGTAAATGGATGCTCCAGGACTGGAGCAGTCAGTTTCAGCCGTTCCCTGGTGAGCCGGTAAATGTGATCACCTCTACAGAGATCATATGTGCTTGGTTGAGCCAATGATATTCATTGCCTTTGTCACTCTTCTCTGCCTCTTTCTTCCTCACTGTGATAGAAGCAGAGAATAGAGCTCCCAGTGCCTCAAACGGCCAAAAATGAAGCACTTTTATGTAGTGTGATCAGGACTGGGGGTATATATATATATATATATATATATATATATATATATATATATATATATATATATATATATATATATATATATATATATATATATTTATGTTTTTCTATTTAACTCTGTCACTAAATAAAATATTTA
This sequence comes from Rhinophrynus dorsalis, assembly GCA_037306005.1. Lineage (NCBI taxonomy): Eukaryota > Metazoa > Chordata > Amphibia > Anura > Rhinophrynidae > Rhinophrynus > Rhinophrynus dorsalis. Next base: position 225,718,565 of record CM074722.1, read on the forward strand.
GAGCAAGGCCAAATTATTTTATTTACACAGCCTAATTTATAAATCTATACTGAATTCTAAACAAACATTAAGGCAAATTTTAACCCATTAATTACATGTGCTTCACAGGTACTTTTAAGGGCCGCATAAACAACTTTCGGGGAGCAGATACATGTGAGTGATCACATGTACCGATTTTGGAGCAGTCTGTTTTAAACATCAGGACCATCACTGGTCATTAACACATGGACACTCGTGACTGTCTTGACACGGCACTGGACCTTAACGAGTTGATATTGCGGAGCAATGTGAAACACTTCTATACACACATCACAGTCTGGTGGCCTAAAAGAGGGACACCAGAGAAGGAATGAGGGACATAGGGATTTTAGCCACAGAGAGAGAGTACCTAAAAAGCATATGACAACCAAGGCGATTCTCATAGGGTTAATATGAAAATGGGTACTAACATTTATATGAGCCATATTGTACCGCTATAAGGGCATGTGGGGGATCTTATACTGCCTGCCCACAGATTTTTCACAGCAGCTCACTACAACCACACTACTCAAAAGAAGAGAGAGAAAAAGCCAGAATCCATAGACAAAGGAGGGAGCTCATTTAATCACACTTCAATGGATCTTGATTTAAAATAAGAATCTGACTACTCTCAGTTCATATAGAGCCTGTTGAAATCCAAACAACCGGTAAAGCATTAGGGGAAATACGTGCCCCTTAAACAGTGATCTCCACTTTCCCTGATGCTTTACTGGTTGTTCGGATCTCAACAGGCTCTATATGAACTGTGAGTAGTCAGTTTCTTATTTTAAATCAAGATCCTTTGAAGTGTGATTAATATCTTTGGGTGGCTCCTTTCTGCTTCCATTGATATATCTGTTTTAAGGTGTGATAAAGGGGAGACGTCCTGTGACATAGACACTCGAGTTCCTGAATTTTTCTTATGGAGCCGATATACTAATATATCTTCATCATGAGATCTCTTAGTGCATAGGTTGCATAGAATAACATAAGACCTGGCATTTATCACTCTGAAAGCTATCTTTACTTTATCACCTCTTAGTCAGTCTACCCTGTAGAGTTACATGGAGCCGAGTTTCAGATTGTGGATCTGAATATCTTTTAAGATATGCCTGTCTTACAACAAAATGGTTACACTGTTTATACTGCCACAGCTGAACTCATATTCACTTGACATCATGCATGGGAACATGTGTTTGTAGTAATGCTGTAATTTTTTTTTCCCATGTCAAAAAGAGATCTAGTACGGAAAAGTTTCCACATTTCACCTGGAGATAATCGGTAGGTAGCTTTTAGAGTTGGGAAAGGAATTGCCTTCTTTCTTGTCTGAGATAAAGTCTGCGACATGGAGTAAGAAATAAGTTGGCCATTTTGGAAAATTTTGCCGAAGGAGAGTGTGAGGAGTGTCCCGAACATATAGTAGAGGCGCAAAAGGAGATGGGAAAGAAGTTAATGCACTACCCAAAGCTAGTCCTGACCACATTGCGAGTATTGCACCCAGTACCGGGTGAGACAAGACCCTTGAGGACTGTGGCAGAAAAGCTTCAATTAATACATCTTCATCTGGATAGAAAAATCTCTCAACATTAACCAAGATTTTCAAATTCCCTCTATGTTTCCATTCCAAAAGTGAAGCAAGCAAGACTGCTCGGTAATATCTCTGAAAGTTTGGTATGCCCAAACCACCATCTTCTCTAAGTCGAGTCAAAGCAGATCATTTCAGTCTGGGTCATCATGAGGCCCACACATGCATAGTTATATTTCTGGTCAGTTGAGTGAAGGAAGTCTGAGGTACCCGTATGGGCAACGTTTGAAATAGATACAAAACGAGAGGTAAGATGGACATCTTGAGAGAGTTTATCCTGCCAAACCACAATAAGTATATAGAGCTCAGTCAGATCCTTTTGGGTTGCCTTGAGAAGGGGAGGTTAATTTAACTGATAAGTCTCTTGAATATCTGCAGCCAACCATACACCCAAGTACTTAAGCCTTCTGGTGGCTCATTTAAACTGATAAAAGTTACGCAGGATCCGAGTGATAGAGTGTGAGGAATGCAATAGAAGAGCCTCGGATTTGGACAGATTAAACTTAAACAAGGAAGCAAACTCCGCCATGTGTTCCATAATGACCTTCATGGAGCCTTGAGGATCAGGTAACGTCAACAGGACGTCGTCCGCAAAAATCAACAACTTAGGTTCTTCACCCTCTACTCGAATACCGTCTACTCTAGGATCAAGTCTAAGTGTTTGGGTGAAGGGTTCTAGTTCCAAAATAAATAAAAGGGGTGAGAGAGGGCATCCTTGCCTAGTTCCACTGGAAACGTTCAAAGAATCATAGAGACGTTCCCCTGAACCCTGGCAGTGGGATTGGAATATAGGGCGGAGACCTGCCTAATGAAATTAGGCCCAATACCATAGTATTCAAGGGTTTGAAACAGAAAGGGCCAGTGCACCCTATCAAACGCCTTCTCCGCATCTGTTGAGAGAAGGACTGATGGGAGATGTTGCGAATTGATAAAGTGGATGAGGGAGAGTACTTTCCTCGTGTTGTCCCTGGCCTTGTGGCCAGGTGTAAACCCAGCTTGGTCTTTGTGGATGAGGGAAACTAGGAGGGGTTTCAGCCTGTTGGCCAATATCTTTGCATACATCTTAAAGTCCAAGTTGAGTAGTGATATAGGCATATAACTTTCGCACTTAGTACCATCATTTCCAGGCTTGGGAAGGACCGTAATATGGGCCTCTGAAGTGTGTGGCTGTCTGGAAATATCTGCCGGCATCACCTCATATACTCATAAAAGCATGGGTGCCAGAAGGTCACTGTAAGTAGAGTAATACGTGCTAGTAAAACCGTCCGGCCCTTTGGCAGAGAAGATATAAACTTAATCACCTCTGACAATGCTATAGGAGCATCCAATAAGGACCTCGCCTCTGCAAAGAGTTTAGAGAGAGCAGCACCTGCAAGATAAGAGGCTAGGTGAGAACCACCTCCGGAGAATTGGGGGTCTGAACCAGCCAGATTATAGAGCTTGGGATAAAAGAATCAGAACATTTCTGCGATCTTATCAGGGGAATGTATCTGGTGCCCTGACCTATCCACCAGATGAGGTTGAGCACTGTTTATGTCATAATCACCTCGCAAGAAGTGCCCCCACCTTGTTCCCATGTTCATTGAAGGACTGGCGGGTAAGCAAGAAGAGTTTCTCAATCCGAATGTCTAACAAAGTCTTAAGGCGGATCCTGGCTTGTGTCAGCTCCAATAGCATGGATGGGTCCCTTCCTGTCTTGTGTGCCAATTTCAGGTCCCGAATCTCACAAAGAGAGGAAATCTGAGCGTTGCATAGTTTTTTCCTACGGGAGGCAAACCACAATAAGTATATAGAGCTCAGTCAGATCCTTTTGGGTTGCCTTGAGAAGGGGAGGTTAATTTAACTGATAAGTCTCTTGAATATCTGCAGCCAACCATACACCCAAGTACTTAAGCCTTCTGGTGGCTCATTTAAACTGATAAAAGTTACGCAGGATCCGAGTGATAGAGTGTGAGGAATGCAATAGAAGAGCCTCGGATTTGGACAGATTAAACTTAAACAAGGAAGCAAACTCCGCCATGTGTTCCATAATGACCTTCATGGAGCCTTGAGGATCAGGTAACGTCAACAGGACGTCGTCCGCAAAAATCAACAACTTAGGTTCTTCACCCTCTACTCGAATACCGTCTACTCTAGGATCAAGTCTAAGTGTCTGGGTGAAGGGTTCTAGTTCCAAAATAAATAAAAGGGGTGAGAGAGGGCATCCTTGCCTAGTTCCACTGGAAACGTTCAAAGAATCATAGAGAGAGACGGCTTGTGTCAGCTCCAACAGCATGGATGGGTCCCTTCCTGTCTTGTGTGCCAATTTCAGGTCCCGAATCTCACAAAGAGAGGAAATCTGAGCGTTGCATAGTTTTTTCCTACGGGAGGCAATTTGCCCCGTACCATGTATTTGTGGGCCTCCCATACCATAAAGTGTTGGTTTATGTCAAAATATTCCTGGATAGACACTTTAAGAGAGGCCACAGCAGTCACCTAGGATAAAAGATTGTCATCTAAACACCAAGGCCTATAAGACTTATACTTCAGTGATCTATGAAGGGATAGAGTTACAGAGGCATGGTCAGACCAGGTGATAGAACCAATGATCGAAGACTAACCATTGATAAAGCAGAATGAGAGATAAGGATATAAGGTGTTCAGGAATAATTATGATGTGGGTGTGAATAGAAAGTGTAGTCATAGTCCTCAGGGTGGCAGATCCGCCAAGCGTCCAGCAACCTTTGGACATGCAAAAGTTCAGTCAAGGTGGTTAATTTAGAACTGGAGAATGAGGAGGATCTGCTAGAGCAATCTATTGTTGGGTTAAAGGCACATTAAAGTCTCCACCCAGCACCAAGATGCCCTCTTGGAAAGCCTGCAATTTATCCAGAACCTGACCAATAAATTCAACCTGCATAAAGTCTGGAGCATAGATGTTGGCAAACGTATAAAGGGAATTATCAACAGTACCCTTGATAAAAATGTATCTACCTTCAGGATCACTAATAGTGAGTTGGTGTAGGAACGGGAGAGAACAATGGATTAAAATCGCTACCCCACAACGTTTCATCGGGCCCAAGCACATAAAGATTTGGGAGTAGAAACGATTCAAAAGTGAGCGCTTCCTTCATCTCTGATAATGTGTTTCTTGGATAAATACCATGTCCCATTTCAAAAGGTGGAATTCATGCAGTGCCAGTGAATGCTTGAAGGGTGAATACAAACTCTTGATAGGATATAATGGAGAATGTATCTGACTTCGCAGCCATGGTGAGCATTATAAGTGAAGAAAGCAGCCATAAAACATCCCCCAGTATAGGCCAAACCAACAAAGCTCCTCAAGTGCATAAAATAATGCTGGAAAACCTGGTGGCAAGTGGCAAAAGCGGGGAGGGGATGCAGAGAAGGAGGGTAAAAAGAAAAGAGAGAGAGGAGGAGAAAAAGGGAAAGAAAGAAGAACAGCAAGGGAGAGAAAGAAAGGGAAAAAGATAAAACATTCAATTCGAAAATACATGCCCAAATTGCAGATGCATTCCAATCCGTGACATAGAGTAAACTGTTGGTAGAGAGGTTTCCTAAAGAGGGTGACCATTTCCAAGTATACATAAATTGCGCAGTTATAGAAAACTGGTATGGTTTCCCAAAGCAGTGTCTCAACAGAGTGACAAGAGGGTTGTGTTCAGCAGGAGAACAAACCTACAGAACAAAACACCTCAGTGGAACAACAGAACACACATGTAAACGTGCAGGCATGCCTGTTCTCTAGATGGGGAGAAAAGAAATGCAGGGGGTGAAGATACTCCAGAGGCCAGGAGAGGTCAAGGGACTATGGGAATAGGGAGAGGGAAGGGGATGAAGTCTATGAATAGCAGGGGTCTTGACCCAGCAGAATAAATGCCCAATTGGCTCTGGAAAATCCAGAGCAAAGCATGCCTGGTGGTGAAACCGTGGCGCTGACAGTGGGATCACTCAGCCTAGATAGGGGACCCACGTCCCCACCTAGACCCCCCTTTTTAGAAATGGCCACCCCAATAGAAACAGCGTGAGGACCCATTTGCCGGTCATGCACTTAAGGCACATAAAATCCAATAATACAAATAGATACATAAATTATGCAGAAACAAGCATATGGCATAACATAGAATGCAGCATACGAGTAGGATGCATCCAACATATGTTAGTCAGTAGAAAGCACTGCAACATAAAAAAAAACTTACAGGAGCAAGGGAGTTAGCCCCACGGTGTCATATAGTAACACAGGTATCCCTGCAGAAGCACACCACCCATGAGATGGCCCAGAGGGCCACAGGAAACATGATTCCAGTAAAATGAGGGCTGAGTCGCACACTAGAGGAGTGTGCAAATGAGACATGATCCAACAACAGGGCGTAGAAGGAACTGTATCCCGGCAATATAAATGCCCAACTGGCAATGAGGAGTTAGGAGAAAAGTATGCCCGGCAATAGAAACCACGGAACATTGCACAATCCCAACACCGGGCAATCACAGAGGGATGGGAATAGGCTTCTGGGCCTAGTAGAAAAATAAACAAACATCGACCATTAACAACTCTAAACTGCATAAAGTAACATTTGTAAAGTAAAAATATAGACTACATATATCCCCGGGTAGGAGGCCACACTAAGTCCATAATAAATCCATAAACACAAACCGTAACCCAGATCTGAAGCAGGCCAAAGACTCCCAATGCTGGAAGAGATCTGGTGCAAGTCAAGCCAGACCACAGGGAGATGCCAGTTCCCAAAAATATGAAAGTGGTCGTGTGTTGCTTCTGATCGATAGTCAGCCCTGATCTAAACCACCAGGAGTCACCGAAGAGCTTCTGTCCCATGAAGGCCGGGATTTTCTTTTCCAGGAAACTTGTTGCCATTCTGGTTTGGACGTAGGTGGTGGATCCAACATACAGGAGTCCTCCAATCTTTTCAGCAGAGGTCATTGAGCTTCTGTGATAAATAAAGACTGGGCCTCTATAAAGGCCTGCTAGTCTCCTTTGTAGAGTAAAACATGCATTGTACCGCCCCAGGTTGCCATCAGCTGTAATGAAGAGCCTCATGGATAGCGAATTTGGCTGGAGTGAAGAGCTTCTGTGATATGTTTCAAACCCCATCTCCACTGCATTGTGAGTGGTGAAATATCATTAAACAACTGGATTGTGGCCCATTCAAACTGCACAGGACCATTATTACAAACAGCATTAAAAACCTTCTCTTTTTCCTCATAATAATGAAATTTCACATCCACATCCCTCTGGGCTGAAGAATCTTGAGGTCTGGCCTGTAGTGCTCTATGAGCTCGATCAAGATGATAGACTGCAAGATCATCTTCTTGAAGAATAGTACACAACAGTCTCTGTAGATAGTCTGGTAGATTCTGGTTATCGATCTCCTTTGGGATGCCCCTGCATCGCATGTTAGACTTACGACGCCTGTTCTCCAGATCATCTAGTTTTATTTGTAGGTCAACATTTTGATGATAGAGCTGTGCATGTTTAATCACCGAGTCGGCATGTTCCACTTCACTCTCCGCCATAAAGTCTTCCAAGGTCTCTACTCATGCTCCTATGTGCTTAACCCCTTAAGGACCGGCCACGCACGCACACGGCGGTCACTTAAGGACACAGGAGCTTTTTTTTTTTTTTTGCCATTCTGAACTCCCCGAACGGTGTGCAGCTGTGTGGGGAGTCCGGAATTCCATGACGGGGTCCTTAACCCTTTGAATGCCAGAGTGGTACAGAATGCATTGCTTTGCAGTGCATTCCGTACCACTCTGGCACTCAAAGGGTTAAGGGTATAACAACCCATGACGGCCTAGGACCGTAATGGGTACTTAAGGGGTTAATATCCCGTTGTACCTCTGAGTAATAGCTTCAGTTCAGATTGGAGGTTTTGCTTAGTGGAAGGGGTATCCTTGGGGAGCAGGGTCCCAGAGGATTCCCCTACATTATCCCCCTCCAAGGCCGACGAGGACAGGGAAGCTAGGGAGTCCTCAGCGCACAATGCAGCTGCCATTTTGGATTCTTCGGCAGTCTTCTGAGAGCTCGCCTTTTGAGATAAATAATGCTGCAAAACACTGGATTTCTTTCCGGATTTGTTGCAGAACTTCCGTTGAAGATGCTAGGCCGTGTGGGTAAGCAAAGAATGCCTGTAAATATAGATTATAAGTTCCCGGGGTGCAGAGCTCTGCAGCTAAGCGTCTATCACGTTAAGCAGCTGAGCCACGCCCCCAATGCTGTAATTTTTTATTATAACACTCTTCAATAAACCGTGGCTCCCAGTCCTGTCAACAAAACTTTTGGAAAATCCTGCTTGAGTACAGGTAAGTTAATCAGAGGCTAAGTCATTCAATCAAAAAGTTGGGAACCATTTCATTAGGCTAAAGAGGTGCATGACTGGAGCAAACCATCTGAAGCATTACATGGGAGCAGTGATAGCCCCTATTAATATAACCCTTTGAGTGCCAGAGTTATCCAATGCATTTCATCTCTTGCATTCAAATGGTTAAATGTGCTTTTAACACCTTCAGTGCTAGAGATGTTTCTAGTGAAAAGGATTAAATTCCTCTGTAGCATTCAAGGGGTTAAAAATTGCATTTAGGTTAATGGGGTTTGCCGTTTCTCCTAGGTAGTGCAGTTGGGTTGCTTCAGAACTGCAACTTTTTAGATTATATTAGAAGCATACTTGGGAACTTACAAAATGAGCTAACCTTGAGATGATTTAAATATTATCCATTAAAGTTCACATAATACCTTATGGATTCTTTGCTGTATGTTCCTACTTGCTGTGGTCGAGAGGTGCATTCCTCAAGGAACCATTTTTATAGAACAACTTAACAATATCACTGCATAAACACATGCAAGACAAGCAGGACATCTCCCTCTTCCACCAATTTAGAGACTAACTAAGCAACTAACTGAAGCAAAATATATAATAGGGATGCACTGGACTATGTCACCCTGAGAATTTGGCTCTTTACACTGAGATCTGGGTCAAAACCCTGACTCTTATGGTCAAACCCTGACCGTTCCCAGGTACGTTAAAAAGACCTATAGGTTGTACTATCATTCACCTTATGTAATCATAACTAATTTCTCCTATTCACAATGTATGTCGCTGTTTTAGGTCTTACTATTATTTCAGGCTGTGCTAATAAAGGATAAGGAATGTTGCTTTGTTTTGATATATGAAGCTGAGAACTTTGATAACACTTCTACAAAGGTATAAAATGTTGAGTTTTGCTATAATGATCAAAAACTGTGCAGATATCATTTTAGTCACAAGATGGTGCTATTAAGGTTCTTCCTACTCTTTTTAGCAGGACCTGCCAGAAAAAATATAAACAAAAAACCCCACAATGTTGTTCAAACAAATATGATGTCTGGTGCTGGATCCCAGTAGGAAAACAAGCTGAAGGGACCGGTGCCAGTTTGTAAAAAAAAAAATTAGGCATGGAAATACAGATCATGGCATGACTGAGCTGTTTCAGCAAAGCTGTGTGTAGTGGTGTTAGGGAAATAATGGTTGCCGCTGTGTTTAGTGCTGCAAGGCAAATCTGAAATGCATTACATGAGCTGTAACCATGGGAGACAGGGAAACAATGTTATTTAACAACGATTTCTTTGAGTTAAATTGTCTTGCCTTCTGTTAGATCAATTTATCATTATGGTTGAAATCAGTGGAAAACCACTAACAAGATGAAGTTCTCTGAAACCATAAACACGTTCCACTGCCCATGGGGGGAAATGTAATTTCTGTGTAGGAAGACAAAGTCTTTGATTATTTTTGTTGTTGTCTATCCTTTTTCTTCTTAACCCCTTTAAGGACCAGAGGGGTGTGCAATGCATTGCTTCACAATGTGTTGTTAAAGGGGAACATTCACATTAGACAAACTTGCGTCCATATGCTTTACTTAGTAAAACTAAGTTAGCATTTTTTTTTTTAAATCAATCTTACCTAGTATTGAAGATATTAAGCCTTATAAGTTTTTCTAATGTGAATGTTCCCCTTTAAGATTTTGGATGCTAGAGAGGTCTCCAACACAATGTGCTGAAGATATCTCTAGCTTACAAGGGTGAAGTCAAAGTCTTTCAAATGCCCTGTGTGTGACATCTGAACTTAATAAATCAGTAGCACGGTACATTTGATAAGACATATGTACTTTAAAGGTACAGTAATACTTAAAATGTTAAAGGGTTAGTAATGTCTATATATAAAAACATTTCATATTGCAGCTATTAGAAAAATAAACTAAACGACCCCAGTCCCATCTCTCAAACCTTTATGGCTAGAGAGATATAGGAGGCTAAAGTTCCCCCCTTCCCTCTGCTTTCCCTGACGTCAGCTATAAGCAGGCAGGAGATCCTGGTACCAGGACAAGCAAGAAGCTCTTCAGCAGAGCCGAAATAGTGAAATATAAAAAGAAATACTTCATTGGAATGGTCTACAAAGTGTGCCTGCAAACCAGGTACACTTTGTAGACCTTTCTGATGAAGTATTTCTTTTTACATTGCACTATTTTGGCTCTGCTGAAGAGCCACCTCAAGTTGGCCGACATGCATCTCCTGCTGTCAGCTTTATAACTGACATCAGCGAAAGCGAAGGAGGGGGGATCTTTAGCTTCCTATATCTCTCAAATCATAAAGGTTTGAGAGATGGGACTGGGGGAGTTTAGTTTATTTTATATAGCTGCAATATGACATTTTTTATATATAGACATTACTAACCCTTTAAGAAAAACATGCTGTAGGATACTCTAGGATACTCCCACTGTGGAAAGATAGTTTATTCAAAAGTTATTGCAGCTCATATTTTAATTTTGTTAAGTGCAGTATGACAACGGCTGGAAATTATACAGCGGAGCTATTTCTACACCATCCTATGGATATTTACAGACAACTGATCAGAGCGATCCATAGGATGGTGTAGTAACAGCACCACTGTACACTTTCAGGTGACTGTGATACTGTACTTTTGAGCTGAAATAACGTTTGAATAAAACACCTTTCAGCTGTGGAGGTACCCTTGTTTTACTCAGGAGGATAAACACTACAATGTATATTTTTTTTACATATTAAGTATTACTATCCCTTTAAAATTATATACCATGGTATTATTATTAACCTCTTAACGTCCAGTGATGTGCCAGAACCATCACTGCCATTTTTACGTTAAGGACCAGTGACGGTCCTGGCACATCACATACTTTTTACTCACAGCACGGGACTGAAGATGATTGCTCCAAGACTGGAGCAATCACTATCAGTCCCCCGTTCGGCATGCCGGCACATGTGATCAGTCACTTGGGCCAGCACATCAAAGTTTTCTATCTGGTCCTTAAAGGACCACACACCTTGGAACCGCTGGTCCTTAAGGGGCTTTGCTTCTGTTTTCCCAGCAATGTATTGGAGACCTCTGAGATTTAAGGGGTTAAATCTCAGTTTAATCAATGGAAATTTGGTGAATTATTATTTGTCCCCTATGGTACAGTTTGCAAGTTGCACCATTTTCTAACTACACGATTTCCCCCATCTCACTTCTATGAAAGTACATTTTTTAAACTAACAGAAACAGTTAATATTTTTCTGTCAGTGTGACTTCTGCTTTGTGCCATCACATCTTTCTTAACCCTCAGAGTACCAGTGAGTCTCCAACACATTGATAAAAAATGCATTCGACAATACTCATGAATGTCATGGGTTAAGCTTCCCTTCTATTGTTACCTGATTCCTGCCTTTTTCTTCCCACTCTCCCTCTTTACTCCTGTGCCTCAGTTCCAGTCCATTACGCCTTCCAAAATGTAAATAACACTGAATTAAAAGGGTTCTCTAAGTGGTGTGTGGAATGCTTCTCCTGATACTCTTAGTATTGATTTATGCAAGTTGTATTCAATTATCTTTCTTTTATTTAATGAAGCTTGGCGAAGCCAGGATAGATGGCTGATGTCCACATGGGTGGTCAGTCACAAGGCTTGTCCACGATTTCATTTTTAAAGTGTACATTTAATAAAATAAATATTATGACACCTGGGTGTAAGGGCTCATGTTCAAATAGGATGGGCCTGCAACTATTTGGCTATGCAATTGATACTCAGGGGGATTTCAATAAACTAGAGCAGTGCAGGATCAATATATGTGATATGATTATTTCCTCTTTCATTAATTTGGATGTTTGCCTGAGACTGCACATGTTACATGTAAGTTTTAATTTATAGAGCTATTTAGTGTTATGCTGTCACTGAGCTGAGGAAATACAAGGGAAATCTGACTTGGTGGGATTTTACTACCCCTTTGAGTATGTGAAAACCCTTAGGGACAATCCTTCCTGGGTCCTTTATCAACCCTCTAAAACCTTCCCTTATCAATCCAACCCTAAAGTATATTAGTCCAGTGATTTATTCCTGTTCTTGGGAATCCATAATAGGCCAGATAGGGGAGGGCTGGCCTGGGGAGCAAGGGGAAAACTTCCACTTGGGCCTGTCATATGTCTGGGCTGGTGGGCCACTACCTTACTCAATCTCCTGTTTGCTTCTGTAAATGTTTCTAAAATTGTGATACCATAGAACTTACAACCGAAATGAAGCTACACAAATGATACCACAAAGCTACAATGCAAATGGAGCTACACTAGTAGAATAACCCATTTCCCTTCTAAGCTCTATGACAGAACTGTCTAGTTCAGTCCTCAAGGACAACCAACAGACCAAGGTTTAAGGATTTCCTTGTTTAAGTACAGGTGGGTTAATCAGTGGCTCATTCATTTTGATTAATTCACATGTACTCAATCAGGGAAATTCTTAAATCCTGGCATGTTGCCGGCCCTTGAGGACTGAACTTGGACAGCTTTGCCCTATGGTATCACTAGTGTAGCATTACTTTAATTGTAAGCTCAGTGGTATCAGTAGTGTAGCCCCATTTCAGTTGCCTTAATTCATTTTAACAAAATGAGTGGGCTGGGACAGTGGGCTAGAACAATAGCAGACATGATTGTAACTGACCCCTAGGCCACAAGTTGCCAGCCCTCCCCTGAGGCCAGGACCAGGAGAATTTCGATGATTGAATACAAGTCAGCGAATCACAATGACTGAGCCTCTGATCCAGTGATTGTCAACCAGGGTGCCGTGGCTATTTGGTGCGCCACTGACATCAACTTAGGGTGCCCCATGTTTTCTATGAAGACTAACAAAAATTGACTTTTAAATAAAGATTTATAGAAATTATTATGCACATTATGTTTCATTTTGTTATTATGATTGCAAGACCTAATAATAACTGTATATTTATGTATTGTACCCTTCATTATGCCCTTGATAAAGTACATTAAATATGTTAGGGGTGCCCCGAATGTTCTAGATTACATGTTAGGGGTGCCCCGAACAAAAAAAGATTGAGAACCACTGCTCTGATCTGATTAATTCACAGGTACTCGAGAAGGAAAATATTTAAAAGAACAGTAAACTATTTATATAAACCTACATGTTATAGGACTTTTCCTGCTGAGTAAAACAAGGGTATTCCCACCACTGTAATTTGTTTTATTACATTTTTATAACAGTTAAAATTGTCAGGAAGTTAATTACAGTGTTGTTACTTACTGAATGGTCAAATTAACACAACAGTTTGTATCACATTCTACAGAGAATTGTTTGTCTGAGACTCACTTCTCCCAGAAAATGCAACAGAAATACTAGTTGGAAACACTAACATGTCCTAATGATAAACACTAGTGATGAGCGAGCATGCTCGGCCGAAGCTCGGTTCGGCTCGAGCATCGCTCTGCTCGGCACATGGCGGTACTCGTACGAGTACCGCATGTGCTCGCCCGCCATGTTCGGGTCTCCTCCCCGCACGTTTCGCGGCTGCTGCGCAGCCAATAAACGTGCGGGGAGGCTCTGACATCAGTGTAATGCCAGCAGCCATGTTGGCTGCTGGCATTACACTGATTGGCTGGCCAGAACCCGTGATCGGGTGCTGTATAGCACCCGACGCGCGAGTTTGGCTCGTTCTTAGCCAGGGAGAGATGCGCTTAGGCAGGGAAAGTCAGTGTAGGGAGAATAAAATTGTTGAAACTCTTTCAAGACCCAAAAGTCCTTTTTAGGACTGTTGTGTGTGGGGGCAGCATTTATATTTTGTTTGGGGGGGCACAATTTCCTTTTTTTTGTGGGGGGGATATTTGAAAGGTGACATATAATACTAGATGCACAGGAAGTCAGTGTAGGGAGAATAAAATTGTTGAAACTCTTTCAAGACCCAAAAGTCCTTTTTAGGACTGTTGTGTGTGGGGGCAGCATTTATATTTTGTTTGGGGGGGGCACAATTTCTTTTTTTTTGTGGGGGGGATATTTTTAAGGTGACATATAATACTAGATGCACAGGAAGTCAGTGTAGGGAGAATAAAATTGTTGAAACTCTTTCAAGACCCAAAAGTCCTTTTTAGGACTGTTGTGTGTGGGGGCAGCATTTATATTTTGTTTGGGGGGGCGCAATTTCCTTTTTTTGTGGGGGGGGACATGTTCTAAGGTGACATTGTACTAGGTGCACAGGGACAAATATTTCACAGTGCAGTGACAAGCTGACATATTCTGTTAGGTGCACAGGGCCAATGATTTTACAACGCAGCGACAAAAAGGGCCATTTTAAACGTGTGCCTAGCCATAGATTATTGTCACATTCTGTTTGGTGTGCAAATTCACAAATTAACGTCACATATTCTGTTCACTGTGCCTAGCCGCAGATTAGCGTCACATTCTGTTTCGTGTGCCTAGCCGCAGATTAGCGTCACATTCTGTTTCGTGTGCCTAGCCGCAGATTAGCGTCACATATTGTTTAGTGTGCCTAGCCGCAGATTAACGTCACATATTGTTTAGTGTGCCTAGCCGCAGATTAGCGTCACATATTGTTTAGTGTGCCTAGCCGCAGATTAGCGTCACATTCTGTTTCGTGTGCCTAGCCGCAGATTACCGGCATATATTCCGTTTAATATGAAGGAGGCGGGTAAAAAGGGACGGGGAAGTGGACGTGATCCTGATAGTTCAAGTAAATATACAGCAAATACTGTTTGGTAACAATTTTTCACCTAAAATCGTTTTTATCTTCCTTTTTGTGTGTTTTACGGTCAGTCTGTAAAAATGGCGTACTACGGGCGAAACATCGTTCCCAGCAGCGACGTTGGAGTCCAAGATGCATCCAGACATCCTCCCTATGCTGTCCCTGAACCATTTCTGTGGTGTTTCCATCATTTTCTGACCTTTTCCTATGAACCAGGCACCCTCCCCTCATCAGAGCAGGGGGTGCCTGGTGTAATGCTCGAGTCCTCCCATTGACTTCAATGGGGCTCGGGTGCTCGGCCGAGCACTCGAGCCTCTGGGGGCGCTCGGCCAGAGCACCCGAACACCTGAGCATCGGGGTGCTCGATCATCACTAATAAACGCCCATTTACAACAATCTAGGTAGATAATTCTAATGGTCATTGTGAGTTCTACAAGGAATAATTCTTCAAAATGAAAGTTTCTCTTAAGTGGAACACAGAAACCACAGGGTAAAATCCCTCTTCTCTGGAGGACAGGGCATTTAAAAAAAAGCAGGACCTTTGAGGCATAGACTTCCCTCTTCTATCCCCAGCTTTGTCAGTCTCAAGTGACCTGACCTCATGAAAGGGTGAATTGGGCCCTGCTCTCTTAGTTAGGTTTTTTTTTGTTTTTATGCTTTCCATTAATTGCCTTCGCTGAGTTGGGTTGATCGGTTCACATGTGTATTTCTTGTGGAGGTTGACTTTTTCATAAGTCTATGACTCATTATTCAACTTCTCTGAAGTTCTTTCATTTAAATGGGGGCCTAAAGACTGGTAAGTTAACCCTTTGAGTTACAAGTGTCCAACACATTGCGTTGCGATGTTTTGAATATCTCTTTGACACTCAAGGGGTTAATCCACTGAGCGATATTGTCCTATCCTTTATGTCCCTGTTATAGTCTGGAACCCACTGTTATGTGGTGTCTTGCCTATCAAGCTTTCAAATTCATTTATACTTATTGCACTGCATGTTTCTAACATGGATGCTTGCATTTTAAAGGGGAACTATCACCCCAAAACAAGTTTGTCTCAGAATTAACTTCAGATGGCGATTAGATTGAACACTTGTTTTAATTTTGTATAAAGTTCGTTGTGTGCCTAAATTTTAAGTTAGAAAAATGATCCTGGTCCTTACTTCTGGACAGACTGCAGGTACAGCTCTGCACCACAGTCTGTCAATCCTTCTCTGCTTCCCTCCCACTGAGTGTCTTGATCCAGCCTCCTCCGATGATGGAGGATTTCTGCATGTGAGCTGGAGCACTCTCATTGGCCAATGAGAGCGCTCCAGCTTACATTATAACTACGGGGTGGGGGAGTAGGGACCCTCGTAGCCTGGGTTCTGGTAGTTGCTTGGGTTCAGCGCTAGGGAGCAATGCTTGGGTGCATTGACGGCGTGCCAGGTACTCCCTTGCTGCAGCCAAAGCTCTGTAAAGGTGCTGGTCGCGAAACCAGATTATTCCACCCCAGTTGAGCTGGCATGCAACCAGGATGGGAGTAGCTGGGAACCATGTGAACCAGGACCAGGAGGCCAGTGGAGGGAAGGGCAGACAAGCTGGATGGAAACCTGAAGGTTATGGAGTGGTCAGACAAGCCGGGTCAGGATACCAGAGAGCAAGGAATGGTCAGACTAGCCGGGTCAGGATACCAGAGAGCAAGGAGTGGTCGGACAAGCCGGGTCAGGATACCAGAGAGCAAGGAATGGTCAGACTAACCGGGTCAGGATACCAGAGAGCAAGGAGTGGTCAGACTAGCCGGGTCAGGATACCAGAGAGCAAGGAGTGGTCAGGAACAAAAGTAATATAGAACAAGCTCATGGAACGGGCAAGGACTGAAGAGTACACTGGGAATATATAGTGACAATCCTCCAATGAGACAAGGGGGCAGACCTGAGCCCTACTAGGCTACCACTCAAGCCCATCAGAAACAGGAGGACTGCCCAAACACCCAAATGGACTTATAAGACGTCCAATGGGTGTACAGAAAGGGTCCATCCTTTCTTATTGGGTTGCAGGATAGTACCCAATGAAAGAGAGGAGGACAGAGGAAGGGGACGATACTTGTCCGCAAGCAGTGGACTACAGATCGGGAGCATGCTCGTTGGCTAGGAAGCCGGAAGAGCACACGCATGCACTGAGACGGGTACCCGGCAGAGGCCACGGACAGATCGGCGGCTGTGGCCACGAACGGTGACATACATGCAGAAATCCTCTGTCATTTGAGGATAGGGTTGCCACCTTTTCCTCAAAAAAATACCGGCCATAGGTGTGGTTTGGTGGGGGCGGAGCCAAAAAGGGAGGAGTCACAAAAGGGAGGAGCCACAAAAGGGGCAGAACCACTCAATGTTGCATGACCCTACAAAATTGAGCTTCAGGCTCCTCGTTACAAGTACCGGGTGCCAGGAGCTCAGTTCTCATAAAGCACAGTAGATATCCTGAAGCACAGTAGTAGCCCAAACAGTGGTTTGAACCATACTTAGTCATTATTTCTTAAGCTTTAGAAATAAAATAAACGGTCATAGATGGATAACCCCCACAAAAACTGTTTGGCTTAGTTCATTGTTAAATATAAATCCCCCTCCCCTTCTGCCCAGCTCCAGCGGGCATCTCCCCTCCTCTGTCCAGTTCCAGCAGGCATCTCCTCTGCTCTGCCCAGCTCCAGAAGGTGTCCCCCCGCCCAGCTCCAGCAGGCATCTTACCCCCATGCCCAGCTCCACCAGGCATCTCCCCCCTCTGCCCAACTCCAGCAGACATTTCCCCCCTCTGCCCAGCTCCAAAGGGCATCTCTCTTACTCTGCCCAGCTCCAGAAAGTGTCTCCCCCCTCTGTCCAGCTAAAGCGGGTATATCCCCCCTCTACCCAACTACAGCATCTTCCCCAAAATGCTTTGTTACAGTGGACGCTGCCCCCTTCTGCCCATCTCCAGCACGTGTTCCCCCAGATTAATGACTGAATTAACCCTCATGGCAGTACAGAATATTAATATAATTCCAGTCATAATAACAAAAATGCTCCATTTTGATTTTATACAGAAGACCCACTGCTCTGTGATTGTTATACACACAACAATGAAGCAGTAACCTGCCAAATGATTCAGGCGATGACACTGTTTATTTCTATAATAGCACTCACTGCATCACTCACCAGAGGACAACCCTCACTGCATAAAGTAAAAGTGAAGATATCTGGAAGGAAACTAGCTGCACCATGGGAAGGACAAATAGTTGATTACATTAAACCTCTGTTCATATGTACCTTTAAGCCTTAAACGTCCACAGAGGTGTGCATGCGTTGCACACACCCCTGGATTTAATGGATTAATCCCATTGATTTAATTACCTGTTTAAAATCAGTGGGAAGTTTATATTTATAAATATATATATATATGTGTCCCATTGGATCACTCACTCTAAAACACTTCTAAGTTCCCATCACTTTTCTTCTTCTGCTTCACTCAAAGTAGATCAAACACAATGACTGATCCACGTATTAGTTTACTGTGATCAAGCAGGGACACAATAAAAACTTGACCTGTGGGTGCGTTCTGAGGTCCAACGCCATTTAGTCACTAGCCTAAAAGAACATCCACAAGTGGTTTGGTAACTGTTATCATTGAGCTATGACAGCACCACTGAGGTATAGTGCACACACACACACAAAAACACAAACACACATACATACATGCATACATAGACACACTGAATATGCCATTTGAGTGTGTCAGGCTCTCATCATGTGATAGATAACTAGACAGACAGATAGATATGAGATTGAGAGATAGACAGACAGGTTTTAAGCAATTACATTTGCTCCATAAGTATCAATGAAAGGTATTGTTTTACTGATATATATGAAGCAATTGTTTGCTGATGGTTATTTGCTTTGAAATATATGCATCATAATGGCTTTTAAGGCAAGCTTGTGTTCCTTCACTCACCTTCCATCCAGCAGAGCTGTTGCTGTCCCCCTTGACCATCTAGTCATAGATCTGAGACAAGGTAAGCTTCTTGTCCTGGGAACTCTCAATTGCCCTGGTGATCAGGTCCACATAGGACATATTTCCCCAGGCATTCCTGTGGGACAAGCACTTCCTCTGCTGCTGGCCGGCCACCCCGCTCAGGGCTCCCGCTCCTTGAAGTCTGAAGAGCTGCCCTTTACACTGCCTGCAGGAGCCGCCAGCACTGTCAGCTGTCCCGCCTCTCTTCTGCTCACCAGCACCATTGTCCCGCCCAGGACAGGACTTCTGAGCGCAGAGGCTGAAGCCTGGATCAATGGCTCACTACAAATGGTCGGGGCTATACCTGGAAAACTCATCCTGATTGGATAGCTGCAGAACGAGTCTTGAGATGCAAAAGTATAGTAGGAGGTGATTGGCAAGCTTCATTCAGTGACGGGCATGGTGAGCCTCAGCTATTTGTCCAATCAGTTTGAGAGTAGTAACACCTATGCTCAGTCTCCTCACTCCCCTCTCTGGATGCACACAAATACCGGCTTTTCAATTGCCGGTATAGTACTTATACCGGCACCGGCTCCAGTGAGCTAATTACCGGCTGTGCCGGTAAAATACCGGCCGGGTGGCAACCCTATTTGAGGAGGATGGATCAAGACACTACATAAGTATGTATGCTTTCAAAAATAGACATGTTAATAGTATGTTTTTATCAATTAACAAAATTCAAAGTGAGTGAACATAAGAAAAATCTAAATCAAATCAATATTTTGCCTTCAAAACAGCATCAATTCTTTTAGATACATTTGCACAAAGTCAGGGATGTTGTAGGATTATAGTAAGGTGTATGATTAAACAATTATACCAAACAGGTCCTAATTACCAACAATTTAATATGAAGGTTGAAACACAATCATTAACTGAAACAGAAACAGTTGTAAGAGGAATAAAACTGGGTGAGGAACAGCCAAACTCAGCTAACAAAGTGAGGTTGCTGAAGACAGTTTAATGGCAAAAGTCATATACCATGGCAAGACTGAGCACAGCAACAAGACACAAGGTAGTCATACTGCATCAGCAAAGTCTCTCCCAGGCAGAAGTTTCAAAGCAAACAGGTGTTTCCAGATGTGTTGTCCAAGCTCTTTTGAAGAAGCACAAAGAAACGGGCAACACTGAGGACAGTTGATGCAGTGGTCTACCAAGGAAAGACACAACATTCCTTTCGCAATTGAAGATATCCAGCAGTCCCATCAGCTCAGAACTGGCAGAAAACAGTGGGACCCTGGTAACCCTTCTACTGTCCAGGGAAGTCTGGTCAGAAGTGGCCTTCATGGAAGACTTACAGCCAAAAAGCCATACCACCGACATACAAACAAGGCCATGTGACTTAACTATGCATGAAAACACAGGAATTGGGGTGCAGAAAAAAGGCAGCAGTGGCTCTGGACTTGTGAATCAAAATGTTAAATATTTGCCTGTAGTAGAAGGGCTGGAGAACGGTACAAGAATGAATGTCTGCAGGCAACAGTGAAGCATGGTGGAGGTTTCTTGCAAGTTTGGGGCTGAATTTCTGCAAATGGAGTTGGGGATTTGGTCAGAATTAATGGTCTCCTCAATGCTGAGACAGATACTTATCCATCATGCAAAACCATCAGGGAGGCATCTGATTGGCCCCAAATTTATTCTGCAGAAACATCAAACATACAGCCAAAGTCATTAAGAACTATCAGTGTAACGAAGAATAAGGAGCCCTGGAAGTGATGGGATGTCCCCCACAGAGTCCTGATCTCATCATCATTGAGTTTTTCTGGGATTATATGAAGAGAGAGAAGCAACTAAGGCTGCTTTAATCCACAGAAGAACTGTGGTTAGTTCTCCAAGATGTTTGGAACAACCTACCTGCCGTGTTCCATAACAAACTGTGTGCAAGTGTACCTAGAAGAACTGATGCTGTTTTGAAGGCAAATGGTGGTCACACCAAATATTGATTTGATTTAGATTTTCCTTCTGTTCACTCACTGTCATTTTGTGCATTGATAAATATAAACTATTATGTCTATTGTTGAAAGCATTCTTACTTTACAGCATTTTTTCATACCTGCCTAAGACTTTTGCACAGTACTGTATATTTTAGAATCTCTGAGTGCTCCCAGCTATTAAGTTTATGATACCCAGTAAAGGAAAAAAAGACAGAACAGTAAATCCACCTATGTACAGCAGCTATTCTATAGCCGGCGAGGTACATGGAAGAACTAAATAGCGCAAATTGTGGGAACATCAAAGGAAAAAAGCAACTCTGTTTTGACAGAGTGTCAGATGAGAGTGAGTGCAAAACAGTCACCCTCCCCACACCTCCCATACTCTAACCCTACACTATCCCTAACACGACACTCATAATTCTACCCCTAACACTATCCTAACACCCAGAAATGTAACCCTTACCTGTCATCCACTGTCCGTCTTCTTTTTTAATCTTATGTCTGTAAAAAAACAAAAATGAATGAGTAATTTTGTTTGTCTTAAAAAAAAATAAAGCGCCCAAAAGATGCCACAGTTAACCCTTTGAGTGCCTCAGGGGGTTAAAAAAGTGTCACAACTGTCCTGATTATACTTTTTTTTGCTATTTGTTTGGTAAATTAAAATATTTTTATGAGCTATTTGTATACAAAAAAAAAACTCTGCCAAATGTCCCCTTGCTGCCACTGCTGTCTCTGATGGCAAATTGGCAGAGTGCCCCCTTTCCTAACAATCGTGCCATTGCCTGAGTCATTCTGAGAGAATTTTGAACAGAGACTGGCTTTTATATGCATGCTGACGCACCTCCCAGCCAATCAGCTTCTATGGGGTTTAGTCATCTCCCTGCCAGAAACTGATTAGCTGGGAGGTGAGTGAGCACACATCCCAGCCTATTGAAGGATGCCAATTATTTTGAACAGAGAGTGGCATTTAAAAGCCAGTCTCTGTTCAAAATGTTTGCAGTATGACTCGGCAATGGCCCGATAGGTAGGAAAGGGAAAGGCTCTGTCAATCTGCATGCCTGCCACCACCAGTGGAGACAGCGGCCGCAAGGGGGGCATTTGGCCTGGATTCTTTTTTTCTGTCTACAAATGGCTAATAAAGATTTTTTAATTTGGCCAACAAATGAAAAAAAAAAAAAAGTAAACCTTTGAGCTCTGTAGGGGTACCCCTTCGGTACTATAAGGGTTAACTGTGAGATCTTTTGGGGGCTTTATTATTATTTTTTTTAGACAAACAAAACTATTATTTCTTTTTTTTTTATTTTTAAGAATGGATTGGAAAGAAAACAAGTAGCTATCCAAAGTGCTGAGGACCCCACTGGACATCAGGATTAAAGGTGAGTTAAAGAGAGGATTAAAGGGAGATTAATCATATGAGTGCCAGTGGGGTATGCAATGTTGTACAATGCGTTGCATACCTCACTGGCACTCATAGGGTTAATTTTGTTTTTAAAACCACACTTATGTGTTGGAAACCAGTTTTCACTGCATGTTAGGGACCCTGCTCCTTCTATTAATGGCTCAGGTTTTTCTCCATGAAAAGTGCGGTTGTTGTTGTCAGCGCCGTTCATAGAAAATCAAACTGTGCTGTCAAAACCACCACTGCTGGTTTTTAAAAATAGTGGGGGTGATAGAATCGAGCCCCTTGGAGTCTTGTATTTACTGGTGCTAGCCATATTCTTCTAGTATATTTGATGAGGTAGGGAGTGACCAATGGGAAGGTGTGTTGTCCAGGTAAGTGTTTTGCTGTGTGGCCTTTTTTGTTTATCTGATTTGTTGTACTTGCTGTGTACTTGTCAGGTGAGTGTGTGACTTTGTCAGGTCTATGTTGGGTGATGTTGCATAGGTGAGCCTAGGTTGCTATGGGATTGACAGATCTGCGTATTGTGTTATGTGTTCATATGTGTTGTTGCGTGTTGACCCCTGTTGCTCCAGGGTATGTTTTGACACATTGTGTTGGGTAGCTTTGTCAATCCCTTGTCCCTGTGGTGTTGATAGGTTTTTGTTGGTTGTCTGGGACTTGTTTGTAAGGCATGTCCATTTTTCTAGTGCTTTTTTTGGCTTTGCAGGGGATAATTTTGCCATCGGTGTGCTTGTGCTATGTGCTAGTTGTTGTGTGAGCTGATGATTCCCTGCTTTCTTTTGTCCGACTATGTTTTCTTTTTGTCCATTGTGTGCTGTATGGCCAGAAAAACTTGGTACAGATTTTCTCCCGTTAAATGTGTCAATTTATCTTCTATTGGCACTAATGCACAGGATTGCATTGCTCCTGGGTATAGCTGTTCCATTGTTCTCAATGGGCGAAATATTATAGTCTGTTGTGATTTTAAAATTGCTGTTAGCTGTTCATAAGATGGCTAATTGAATGGCTTACCATGATTAAAAAACTGTCGTTGACTATTTATTTGGCGTCGGAGGTAATTGAATCGAGGCCTAAGTGCTTTCAGAATATGTAAAGTCAAAATAAATGGTCACTATTCTTTCCATTAAGGTGGCATCTAGTGGAGATAATAGAAAAAATGACCTTTTACAGAGTCAGACTTAGTGGGCACCAGAATCGTACCTCTTTAGACTGATGAAGATGGACCTTTGGTCCAGATTTATAACATCAAACTGAGTTTAATCTGGAGTAAAACAACTGCAACATGGGGAACAAATAAAAATTCTTAAATTCCTCTTGCACTTAAACAGAGCTTTTTAACCTCTTAAATGCTATAAAGGACTCCAATGCATTGTGAAGCAATGCCTTGGAGACTTATCTAGAATTCAAGGGGTTAAAAACACAGCTGAATTTAGGTATCTTTATTTGCATCCTATGTTGCAGTTGGCTTACTCTCAGAATAACTCCAATCTGCTTTTATAAATATGGAAATGTCCTTCAATCAGGTGGCTTGAACAAGAGAGAAAAAAAGTTTGGAACCACTGGTTTAGAATTCATTTTAGGAGTCATGGCTTGCATAGGCAAAAGATTTGTGTCCTTCTGTATATAGTAGAATGAGAACAAAATGCTTCATCCAGATTTCACAAAACTGCATTTATTTGCCATTTTTCACCCTAAATGTAACAAATGAATTATTGAAGATAGGGTTAAAACAAGCAAGTCAGTTGTTGGACCTGTAGCTGTTGGGGCTACAACTCCCATAATCCTGAATCAGCCAATGGCTGGTTGGGGAAGATATGAGCTGTAGTTCCCTACAGCTGGAGGTCTGCTAATTCACTACACCTAGGTTAACCCTTTAAGGCCCAGAGGGGTGTGTGATGCATTGCACACCCCTCTTGTCATTAAATGATTAAATACTCAACTAATTACAAATGTTATAGCAAATCTCTTCTGGATGGATTTTGTTGTTTTGTCTGTGGGTGCCCAGCACATCAGACTTGGAGAGGCAAGATATCTGTTTCTGACAATAATAATACATGGATTTATTCTCTTTCAGAAATCAGTGTGTTCATCTCTCTGTTTTATGTTCTGCATTTGCAGTTCATTTTTCTATAAACACCTTGCCCCAGCTAACCTTGCATGGTAATTTAGTGGAAAATTTTAATTAAGAATAGAGATCTTTAGAAAATCATTATGATTTTAAGATAGAGCTTAAAGTGTATTTTATCGGTTAATGGACTCTCATTTTGATATATATTAACCGCTATCCTGCCAGATAGAATCTGTAACTCTTTTACAGCAAACAAATGGTTCACTATTGAAATGTTACCATCTATTAGGCGATCATGAAAACAGGGCATTAAATCTGTCGCCTGAAGCAAAAGGGCAATATCAGAATGTTGCCCCCAATCATAAGAGAGACATTCTGCTTTCGCCTGTTTAAAGGTCTCAAAATAGACAGCAACATTTCATTAATAAAAATCAGCAGACAGACACTGCATTCTGATGGAGAGTGGGGTGATCCTGACTTGCGGGTTCGTCAACATTTCATTAATAAACAACAGCAGAGGATCTGAAGTGTGCAAACACATCCTGTATCAAAAGCCTGTCACTGCATTATGATGGAGCGTTGGAAAGGGGCAGGCAGGGAGGGGTCACATCACAGAAGCATTATTAGTTGTGGAGAGGGGGGGCGATCATTGTGAACGTAGCAGATGTCCCTATCACCTCAACTATCTCCCGCAGGGAGTTATACACCCAAGTCCATGGCTTCTCCACTCCAATGCTTCCTCTGTGCTTCCGAATGCATGCCATTTCAGCAGGTGGTAGTTCAGGCACCGGTTTCTAAATCATTATTTCTCAATCTGTGTGTTGTAGATCTCTCTAAAACCTAAATGGTTAATGAGTAATGTATTAAGCAATGTGGTTATTCTACAGGATATGAAAGCCCCTGAACCATAACAGTCTTCTGTATCATAATGCAATTTAGAGCTACCTAAAGGCTATTTCAAAGATGTGAAAATTGGCCTTGTTGTACACGGGCCACAGTGCCAGGCAGCTGATAACGGAGCGGGGCGCTCCGAATTCAGATCGTAGTCCTCTCTGCGCATCTGTATTGCACATGAGAGCTTCTGACAAACATGCATTAGCAAATTATTATATAGGATGGGAATCTAATTGAGAAATTCTTTTATAGAAGGATAGCCAAAATAAAAGTGTGCCATGTCATTTAGAGCCAATCAAGTACTATCATGTACTAACTCTTTCAGTGCTAGAGGCTTTGGGAATTTTTTGTATCCTGCTGGCTGTATATATTTTCAGCAGTTTTGCTATGCATCTGTTTTTGGTATGATTCCTGTTTTATAACTTTCTAGTTATCTTATTTTTTTTTTAAAGAATGAATTCAGCTTTTCCAGGGCACGTCATTAGAACTAAAGTTTGCATTGTGCAATAAGCTAGGATGTCATAAATACAAAAATATAAAGAAATATTTAATATTTATTTTGCCAACTCATACACTATATATCCAAAACATTTATGTTTGTGAAAATGTCAATTATTTTTAAAAGCACTGAATCCTCTGAGTACTAATATACGGTACCAAATATGTATAGTTTTACCTGAATGGGCTACAGGGACCCCTAATTAACAGGAAAGCAAAATTATCTTTTCAGTTTTATGAATTAAAAAAAGCAAGTTACTTAGCAAAACTACCCTAAACTAGCTCTATAACTATGTAAAAGTTTATATTTCCTGAAAGTGGATATTCCATTGCATCAAATATCGGGTAACTTACCATTCAGCACCTAGCATGGTGTATACAAATGCACCCATTAGCTATTTCTACTGCTAGACAAATGGCACACCATAGGTATGACTTGATATACTGTAGCGGGTGTCAGAAGCACAAAGCTTCAACAACTACAATCTTTTTTTTTTTTTCCTTTCCAAAGATGGCTTGCCTGTACTAAAATGGTTACAGCAACTACAGAAATTAAGAAAAGGTAGACAAAGCATACCATTTTGTAAATAATGTAACCCACCACATCAAATGAGGGGTCATTGGACTTTCTACCCCTAACTTGGTGTACACCAATGTTTTCAGAAGGTGGCACTAAAACAAAAATAAGTTTTTTTAATTTTTACCCCTTGAAATGTAGTAAAAAAATACTCAATTTCCTTCTATAGCCATTAGCTACTGCTAATACGAGAAAAATGGCACCCCATTGGTGTTAGCTGAAATACCATAGGGGGTGCCAGAAGCACAAGGCCACACCAAATAAAATCTCTCTCTCTTTTTTTTTTTTTTTTCAAATATGACTTCCCTTTACTACAATGGTTGAAACAGCTACAGAAATAAAGAAAATGTAGACAAAGCATACCATTTTGGGGGGCCACTTTACTATCTACCCCTAACCTGGTGTGCACTAATGTTTCTAGAAGTTGGTGCTAAAGGAAAAAAATATGCATTTTTTAATATTTCCACCCCTTCAAATTTATGGAAAATTTGAAAAGTATAGAATTTCCTACTTCATTCATTAGCTACTACTTATTAAATTATAATGGTACCCCACTGGCATGGGTTGACATACCGTAGAGGGTGTCAGAAGCACAAAACTACACCTACCTGCTTTTATTTTTGAAATAAGCTGCCTGCACTGAAATGGTCAGAACTATTAGAGATATGAAGGAAAGATATGCAAGGTATATCAGTTTTGAAAGTAGACATTTATCTGCATCAGATTAAGATATTTGTGCCTTTCTACCCCTAGGCTGGTGTGCACAATTAATTCCAAAAGTTACATTGAAACTTTTTTTTTTTACATTTCCACCACTTCAAAGATATTAAAATCTCTGAAAACCATGGAATGTCCTACTGTATTCAGTACATTCTACCAACCCAAGAAAAAAATGGTACACCGTTGTTATGGATTAACATACCGTAGAGGGTGCCTGAAGCACAAAACTATACCTGCCACTTTTGTTTTTTTAAATGATCTCTCTACACCAAATTTTCATAAATATTAGACATATGATGAAAAGGTCAGTAAGGCATACCATTTTGGAATGTAAACATTTACCCACAACAAATGAGGGGTCACCTTGACTTTTAACCCCAAGGCTAGTGTTCACATCTTCTTCCAGAAAGTGGTACTATAGATTAAAAACATATTTTTTTTACACCTCAGTCACTTCAAAGATCCTAAACACCATGAAATTTACTAGTACATTCAATGCCTAATGCCAGTCTGAGAGAAAAAGTACCCAACTGGTACAGCAAAGCAAGGCTGAGGAACAGGCAGTATATGTGTGATTCCATGAATAACAGTGGAACAAGGCTGGAGAGGATTAGAGAGTGTATACTGGAATTTGTGACTATTCGTGAGCAGTAGAACCGTGCTAGGGTTCATAGTGAATGTGGTGATCTGTGTCTTCCAGTGGGCAGTGGAACCAGGCTTGGAGGTCTTGTATATGTGGGGATATGTGATTAAAAGTCATCAGTGGAACCAGGCTGGGGGGCAGATAGTGTATATGGGTATCTGTGAGTACCAGTGGGAAGTGGAACCAGGTTTAGGGGGTAAGACAGTGTGCCTACAAGTGGCAGTGGATCAGGAGACTGGGGAGGTGTGCTAGGCACTCCTCTGGAACTCACATTTTAAAGCAATGCATTGGACACCCCTATGGCATACATCTTATTTTCATTTTTTTATCTCTGATAGGGCTTGTTTGGGGAATCGGGAAGACTGCTCTCCTCCTTCCGCTCATAACTGAACTTCCGGGTGGGAGTGGGCAGCATCGGTGAAATTCTCAGTTTGGTTTAAACATACCCCTCAACTAACCTTTATAGTATATATAACTAACAGAAATACCATATATTCTTTTTCATTTCTGCATCAATCCTTTTCCTGGATATCACATCTGGCACCCTGTTAGTATAATACTTTTTGTATTATTTTTGCCCTAACCAAAATAGTGTTACCCTGGTACATGAAGACATTGACTGTTAACTCTTTTATCAGAGACAGAAACTGCATGGTGTTACATTATAACCTCACATGTATCGATGCCCTTATGCCCATTTCCACATCAAACAAGCTAACTGCACACAAATCTTTAGCAATATAATAATTAACCAATTACCCCTCTGACTATAATAAATCCCAATCTAAACTCCTCTTTTTATTTTTAATGAACAAAATCCAGAGTAATAGCATCAAGTTGTACACAGGAAGAGTCTTAAAGGGAAGGTCTGCCATTCTGAATAGCTCTGATTTTTTTCACAATATATTTTCAGCCAGAGATTCATTAAACACAATGGAGTTCACGCTCCTCTGAAAACTTAAACTCTGCTTTTCCACAGCATCCAAAGCCTTCAAAAATCATAACAGGATTCTTTTTACAAAACCAACCAAATTTACTTATATCAACAGGTTATTCTTTCAACCTTAATGAGCCTTTTCTAATTGCTTGCTTTCTGCCCTAATACCTCTCTTTCCTGAAGCACTTGCTGACTGGGTTCATACCTCCACAGTAATGCCTGAAACCACACTCCAAAGTCTTTTGGCTCTCTCCTTCCTTTCTCTTCAACAAACAGACATCTAGTGATAAGTAGATGAAGTACTATGGAGTATTCATGAATAAGAGTGGTAAATGCAAAATGCGTTAACTTGGAGGGGAAAACAACTTTGAATGTTCAGTCTTTACATTATTTTCCAAATTTTAATACATTTTTTTAAAATTTTATATACCAATTTGCTTTGTTGAAGAAAAGTTCCGCATCTACATATCATTTGGTGGACATACCCATCTCACAACAAAATATTGTCCATTGATCTTCCAACCAGGATTTTTAACTACAAGGGGTAGGGTCATCACAAAACCCTGGAAAATTTCTCCTCACCTTAAAGCATGATCAGGAAAATCAATACATTCAGTGCCAATGCAAAAACCTCTCTGGGGGCCTCTTCAGTGCAAGATCTAAGTGAAAAAATAAGGGTGCATCCTTTGAGACTGGAAAAAAGGCTCTTTCAAAGCAAAACAAAGGTAGGGATTTGCAGAAAGGATATGGAATTCTTTGCTTTGGAAGAATCTACTGGCAGATAATGTATATAGTTTCAAATACATATTGGGTACCTTTTTTTAGCTCAGAATAATATACAAACTTATGATAGATGATGACAATGCAAGTAGGATGTTGATCCAGGAAGATATCCATTTGTCTTCTGGCATGAGGAATACATGTATCCTCTTGGGGCACAGTTTAAAGTAGAAAACTAGAGGTTAGTGATTTAATTAACACATTTATTATAGCTATATATGAGGGTCTTATACCCCTGAGTCCCTCCACAAAGACGATCCCATTTCCTTTCTATCAGTCTGCTAAGTCAAGATGCTCAGTTCTATTGGACTCAGTAAGATTGCGTTAGTGCCAAAGAATTTCTTTGTAGTTTAGGAATTCTATTCCTTGGCCTGAATCCTTCACAACAAGATCTGGTCTAATGAACTCATTCTGTGGCCAAAAGCCTGTTGTGGCTTTCTGTTCTCACAACTCATGCTAAAGAGAATGAGTAGCGGGAACATCAAGGACAACTAGCTAACACTCAATGCTGGACATATAGTCAATTGTCGAATGTGATTTATTTCTACAATTGCCCTCCCCACCCACTCTACCAGACACTGAACCCTAAAAACACCCCACCTCCCTACTATCCCTAACACTACCAAAATAATGCACTCCTGGTTCTTACACTAACCGACCACTAAGCATCTTCTCACTAAATCAAATAAACATAAAAAAACAACTAATATATAAACCCTCCCTACTTTGTCCTGCTCAGGCTGTTGTCTGAGCCAGTGTGAGAAAAAAATGAATGGGATTGGCTTTTATATGACTAATCCCTGTTCAAATTTGTTCCCATGCTCCCATTGGCTAGGATGTGGGGGTTTCACAGCTCATGGAACATGCCCTAGAGTGGCCTTCCCTCTCAGACAATCAGCCTCTAGCTAGATGGGTCACTGATGCAAGTAAAGTCATCCCCCAGTTGGCCAATCATTGAATAGTTGGAAGAGTGACATTAAAAGCTTGTGATCCCTCCAGCTGGCTGGGAGGTGAGGTTACTCTAGGGCACATTTTGCACTCTGTTTAACTCCCATATCCCAGACAATGGGACCGTGGGAACAAATTTGCACAGGGATTGGCCATAAACCCTGTTCATTTTTAAAACAAAGAATGTAACAAGCACATATTGAGATTGAGCAAGATGATGTGTCTTGTTCTAAGGCATGTTGTCCTCTCAATTGTGCCACAAGTCATATTTTCCACTCATGTGCCATTGCAAAGAGAAAGTTTCCGTATCCATATCATTCTGGTCCTGCCCACAGACAGTCCAGCCATGAAATCAGGTAATTCACAAGAGAGAACCAGCAAAACCACAGATGTACATTCAGGGGAGGGCTGGCAACTTTTGGCCTGGGGGGCAAGCAATCAAGTGGCCCATTTTTACTATCGCTCCAGCCCACTACCCAACCCCTTTATAAATTCCATTAATGTTGTGACATAAAACAAGTATCAGCAGAAGTACATTTTAAGCAGCGCTGAATTGCAATATGTTTTTTTCATGTAGCACCTACTTCAGTGGTAATATGGCAGCACAATTATAAACTCTGGGTTATTTTTAATCCTTATTTTTGAGATACCACAGAGCTTACAATTGAAATTGAGCTACACTAGTAATACTACATAGCTTTCAATCCAAACTGAGTTATACTAGTGATACCACAGAGCTTACAATTAAAATGGAGCTACACTAGTGATGCCGCACAGCTTACACTCCAAAATGAGCTATACTAGTGATACCACAGAGTTTACAGTTGAACTGGAGCTACACTAGTAATAACACAAAGCTACAACTGATATACAGTTACTCTAATGATATCATGGAGCATACAATTGAAATGGTGCTAGTGATTCGCAGATTTTAAAACTGAAATGGTGCTATACTAGTGATACCACAGGACTTACAATTGAAATGGAGCAACACTAGTGATACACAGCTTAGAAATTGTAGAAATACCACTGAAATACCACTGATCTTATATCTGAAATGGAGCTACACTAGTAATATCACAGAACTTACAATTGAAATTGGGCTAAACTAGTTATACCAAATAGGTTACAGTTGATATATAGCTAAATTAGTGATACCACAGAGCTTGCAACTAAATTGTAGGTACATTACTGATACCACAGAGCTTATAATTGAAACTGAGCTACACTAGTGATATCATAGAACATACAGTTGTGATGGAGATACACCAGTGATACCAAAAAGCTTACAACTGAAATGGAGCTACACTAGTGACACAGAAGAGCTTACAATTGAATAGGAGTAATGCATACAGTAGATATTATACGTAGCTACCCTATAGATAATGAAAGACTGTGTATTACATACACTAGACATCCATTACCTATATTGTACCTTTTATATTTTGCAGTATGTATTAAAAACAGAAATTTTACAGTTACCATGCAGGTAATGAATGCCTGTGAATTACATACAACAGTCATTCATAACGTATAGGGTACTTATGCATAACATCTACTGTATTACAGGACAGTATTAGGGACCTTATGTATAAAAGGATCTAAGGATGGGGTTATAGGAAAGGGGGGCAGGGGATGGGGTAATGAGAGTAGGGGCCAGGGGACCATGTGAGAGAGAGAGGCGCTGGTAAACTGAAAGGTGAGGAAGACAGTCAAGTATAGGGTGTGAAGGAGGCAGTGATGCGCTGAATATAGAGAGACAGAGAGATTGTTAGGGTGAGGAAGATGCAAGAATATGGTGAAAACTGAGGGAGAGGATTAGGGTGAGACAGAGGTGAGCTGCAAAAGAGAGAGAGAGAGCACAGGAGAGAAGGAGTAAGGTAGAGAGGTAGGAACAAGGTGAGATATGCAGTGATAGGTTAAATGTTGACACAACTGTAGGGAGGAATGGAATGAATGCTGTAAGAAAGTTAAGGATGATTGGGATTTTTTTTGGTTGAGGGGGTAAAGGGTGAGAAATTAGTGCACATGAACCCACCATCCCTCTGTCTCCTATCCACATTGCATTTCGTCTCACTCCCCAATGTCCTTGTGTGTTAAAGCAATCCTACCGTGCCTTATAGGTTTTTTACAGTTTTGTTTTGGAAAATAAAAATCAGTTGTATCAGAAAAAAAATAAATCACCACCCAAAATAAAAGTGTCCCTCTATTGGCCATTTTAAATGTTTGGGGGGCAGGGATATGTGTTCAGTATTTGCACATACCATGCCACTGCCAGAGCATTTATCATTGTGAATGTCTGTCATATACACCACATCCAGGTGTATGGAACATTAACCCTTTCATGGCTATGGGGATGTGCAACTCACTGCTTCACAATGCGTTGCACACCGCTCCAGCCATCCAAATGGATAATGAAACCCGCCAACCAAACCCTTTATCTTACCCCCTTGTTTGTGGTGTCAGATCCTCCACCCGAATTCGCTGTAGCTCTGCTCTGTCCCTCCGGCGCGTATTTCATACACGCACCCGCCTCTGCAGTCTGGATTCAGTTAGTAGCAACAGCATCCTCCTCATGAGTGCCTGCCCCCTATACCACTGCTTCCTCCAATTAGCATGCAAGCTGTGGGTTTCTCTACACGGTAATGTAGAGAAGGCGGCTGTTTATTGGCTCTGAATAAAAATATGCGGAAGTATAGCACCAGCCCCGCACAGGCATACCTCCGAGACAGAGGCCCGCCAGCCCAGACTTGTGAACGGCCCGGGGGGCAATTGCCCCCCTGCCCCCCGGGCCAGCCCGCCCCTGTGTACATTTCAGCCTATCTAGGCCTTGTTAGTGTGGTGCAGCTGACTCCCTCTAGGCACATGGAGAGCAAGGGCCATGCCTGGGATACCCTTTCACTTAGAGAGACCTACAACAAAGAATGTAATGAGCAGCATCCAGAACGAACAAGATGAAGTGTCTTGGTGGCATGGTGGCCTCCGATGTTGTAAGCAACACATTTCTAAGTGCTTTTGTTCTGGTAGTGTTTTGGGGAGTGGAGTGCTAGGAGATTTTTTTATTTGGATAAATTGATATGGGGGCTTTGGCTCCCATATCAATTCATCTGTGGGTTACTAGTATATATATATATTTAAGTATTTTCCCCTTCATTACATCTTTATCAAATGAAAATTCCATTGTGTTTATTAGGCGTGCCTTAAGCAATAAATAAAACAAAAAAAAAACAGACAAACGAGAACCACTTCTTTAGTGTATCATAAAACAGAAATGCATAGTACTGTATACAATTTATATGTCACAACTCACAAGAGTGGGCACATAAATAAAATGATAGGCCATCATTTGTGATTACCAATAATAATAAGCTATATATCACCAACACAATCACACAGAGTAATATAATAATAATAATAATACAGGAGTGGACACAACCCAATTCATATGTAATGGAATACACCATAAATGATCATATTGTGGTATAACCAGCATGGGCCTCAGCAATAAGAAGGGAGTTACTGAGGCTGATGTACAAAGAAGAACCGGCACATTTCTTTGCATGTGAATTAAATGTGTCTCTAACTTGATTGCTGGAGAGGTCACCAGCGCACTCCCAAAATATACGTTTTATTTGTCCCCTCTGGTGCAGTTGGTTTGCTCCAGAATTGCTCAAACTCTACTAAGCACATCAGACTCACTGTTCCTATTAGAGTATGGATTAAAGTGCACTGTGCTTGTACAGCGCTTTACAGAGACAGTAATAGTGCAGTACAAAACAAATGTGTGTGATATATATGACAGGGGTAAGAGCATCAGGCTACAGTATGATCATAGCATTATTAGTGGCAAATAAGTGCAACCAAATGAATCATACACTGGGAATGGGACTGGTGGATAAGTGCAACCAAATGAATCATACACTGGGAATGGGACTGGTGGATAAGTGCAACCAAATGAATCATACACTGGGAATGATGATGCTCCAAAAAGCTTACAGTCTAATTTGTAAATGTGACAACATGCAGAGACAGTAGTAGGAGGAAGATAAGTATAAACTACAAGGCTTTTGTAAGGGAAGTGCAGAAGGATTTTGATGTGACTGTCAGTGTGCACAAGGAGAATATCGTTACTGAGATGAAGTTTTGAAAGTGATTAGTGTAGAAGACTGGTTAATGGTGATAGGAAGCACATTCCAGAGTAGAGGGGAAGCCAGCGAGAATGATTGCAGCTGAGACATGGCTCAAGTTGTGTAAGGAGTGGATAGAAAGAACCCCTGACAGAACACAGTTGGCAGGAAAAGTGTTACGAGAGATAGGAGCAAAAATGTAAGAGGGTGCAGAAGAAGAAAGAGAAATTATAGGAGAATAATTTTGTAAGAACCACACAGCCTAATGGGTAGCCAAGAAATAGTTTTCAAGAACAGATGAGAAGGAAGGTAACTAGCTGCTAGGGTAGTTATTCTTGCAGCTGTGGTAAGAATAGGCTGAAGCAGGGAAAGATGAGAGGCAGGAAGACCAGAGAGTGTAACGTTGTCATCAAACTGACATGAACTGGCTGAAAATCACCAGTCTCTAGCATTCAAAAGGTTTAATGCCCCATTTGAACAAATGGGGATTTTCATTTGTTACTTGCGGTGCAACTGGTTTGCCCCATAATTGTTCAATTTTTTCTTAGGAAAAGGCTCTGCCATCCAAAGTCCTTATGAGAACAGCTGTTTAGAAACATAGATGGTTCATATTAGTTCAGAGATGTTGGTAGTCTAACTTGCTATTTTAAGTATAAACTCTGAAAAGCGAGTCCATTTTTAAACATATTCCAACATACAGACACTGAAGAACATTTGAGGGTTGTCTCAAATGTATATTTTTAGAGAAAGAATATTGTATCATGTATCGAGGCCCAAACAGGAGCTAAAGTAGCCCTTTCTTGTTTAGCCTGAGCAGCCAGGAGATTAGCTCAAATGCCTTGCCCTAAATTCAACAAGGAGGCAGCTCTAGAATCTTCAGGAGGAACTCTAGCAGGTTATACCCAAAGGCAGAGAAGAAGAGTGAGCAACCCAAGGACTCCTGTGAAAGAGTTATAAAGTAATTCTGCTAAAGGTAGCAAGTCCTTCCAGTTGTTCTGTTGTTGGTTACAGTAACAGCAAAGACACTTTTCTAAGTTCTGCCCAGTAGATTGAGGATGGTGAGCAGTAGAAAAGTGCAAATTTATTCCTAATTGTAGAAGTATCTCTCAAATCTCAAGACAAACGTCAAACCCCAGTCTGTCGTAGTTTGCTCTGGAAATCCATGTAAACAGTATATTTCTTTGATGAATAGATCTGCCATTTCCTTAGAGGTAGGACATTTGGTAAAGTAATGAAATGTCCTTGTTTAGAAAATCACTCCGCTATGACCCAGATCACAATCATGTTTTGGGTTGGTGGTGCTTCAACAATATTGTCCATGGACAAACAGAATATAGGCAGAGATGGCACTGGAAGTTGCTGTAATAGTTCCAAAGGCTTGGATGTTGAGTTTTGGTCTCAGCAAACACACACACACACACACACACCACATGAAGCAACAAAGGAGCACGAATTACAATTTAATTTAGACACCTAAAAATGTCAGTAGCTTAAGTGCAAAATGCATTTGACACTGGAGTGCGATGTACTGTGTGATGACTAGCAAAGTTGCACAACTGTTCATATACAAGCAATATGGAACAGGATATTTAGCTTGAACTTGAGTAGGCTGTAGAGTTGTGTAAATGTTTCCACAAGCTGGAGAGTTAGGTAATTGAGGGGTGTATAACAGATGGCAAAAACTGGTTGTTGTAAATTAAGGTCACTTGGTAGGCAGCTAACAAAGCATTAGTCAGGATAAAAGATACAGTCACTTTGGCATGAGGTGAATGGAGTATTATTTAGTATACAGGTAGGTGGCACTTAGGATACAAGCTTACACCACTTTGCAGTTGCCATGCAGAACAGTGGTCAAACAAGGCAAGTTTACAAGCTGGACAAAAGGCAGTAGAACTAGATGAAATGCTGGAAACACTAAGCGCTGAGAAGGGTGTCAAAGCTAAGGATGACGTACACACACAATTACAGAAATTACTTGCTGGGACCAGATTCTTACAATCTGGGTCAGGGCATGTTGTAGGTTCTCTCAAGAAGCCTCAGCTGACAAGTCCATCATCCTCTTAAGCAGGCAGAGAGGAATTAAAAGTCCACCAGGATGGGTACTTCTAAGATATTGAATGAGCAGCAACTAAATGAAGCACCCTTTTCTAGAAAGAGTAAGATATAGATATAGCCTATGCTAGCCTAAATAATTGAAAATGGCATCTCTCACTAAATAAAGCTCAATCACACATAGTGTGTATGAAGAATAATGATAATATTACTGCATGAAATCCTCTAGCACACAGATCTATTTTGCAATTAAGTTCACACACACACCTGCCTCATGGGGCTTACGCTTTGGAGAAAAGTAAGGTTGGAGGAAGAGGAAGTAAATGTTATGCAGCTCGGGGTAAGAGCCCATCAGCAGACAAATGTACAAGTTGATCAGTTTCATATGTAAAACTGTTTGTGAGATATTTGTATAAAGTAAAGGAAATTTGGAGCAATTTAATACAATTTAATAACATTTCTTATTAATTCATATAGGATTTTTAATCCCTTGATTGAATGCTTGAGAGGTCTCCAATGTATTGCTTAGTAATGCCTTGGAGACCTTTTTTTTAATTTCTTTTTTCTTTTGCAGTGAAGGGGTTAAAAGCCTCATTACACCCCTTGGTGACAAAGGGTTTCGTACACTAGAGCAATTTGGTCCTTTTTAGTATGTCTTTGTTCAACCATATTTTCCCTCTAATTCATTTAGTACACACACATAATTTGAGTAGAATACATAAAATAGGAAAATAAAAAAAAAACAAAAAACACAACATAATTCATAGGTTTTCCTGTGAAGATTTGTACACAATTAGCACATCTTTTAACACAGACTGGATACAATGTATAAATGTCCTCTCATACCTCCTAAGTGTCCCTGTTTAAGAGGGACAGTCCCTCTTTCCTACCATGATGTTCCTTTTTTTGGGAAACAAGAATCTATAGTGTGTTTTTAAGTATCTCACATTGTCCCAAACTCATAATGAATATATGTTTATACATTAGTCTGTGTGAATGAAATGCTTTTGATCTTGTTCTGAATATAAAGAGCTATTAACAGATTATGAAATGCTCCACCTAACTGTCCTGTCCCCAGTAACACTACCTATACATTGCACCTCTTTGAGGATTTGAAGTGTTGGGATGTCTTTCTCTGCCTCACGATCAGAGTGAGGAAGAGGGAGGTAGAGAACAGTGACAATCAGAGTGAGGAAGAGGGAGGTAGAGAACAGTGACAAACTCAATGTTTATAAACTTTGTCTTTATCGTATGGCTCTGCTTACTATCATATGTGTGGAACCTTAGGGGATTGGCTGAAACTGATTGCTATGTGTCACAGCTTGCTGTACCTCAAGGCCGGTGTTGTTTTGCCGGTTACTGATGCCTGGCTGGGGTTAGGACTGCCGCTCTTACAGCACTACCCATCTCTTTCTCTCTGCTCACAGCCTGGCCACATCTGGTGCCTCTCGCGGTCGGCCGTGTCCTTTCCCGGGGAGGAGCGGCTGGGTTCCTTCGCCCAGGGGACACAGGGTCTGATGCATCTGTGCTGGATGTTGCAACATTTTTCAGACGTGCGTCAGTGGGAGTGACACATGCACCGGCTTTATACCATGGACCATGGGAGACTTCTCCTTCCTACTTCCTGGCAGGGTATATAAGGGCTGAGGATTCTGAGCTCAGTAACCCTTACGTTGGTGTCTGATACAGTTGCATTTCTTCTAGTTGCATTCCGTGTATGACCTTGGCATTGTCTGACCATCCTATCTGGTGCTGACCTGTGGCTCTGTCTGACTATCCTCTCCGTTTTGTCCCTGTTATAAATTGATACCCAATCTGGTGCAGACATATGGCTCTGGCTGACTACCTGCTCCGTGTATGACCTTGGCATTGTCTGACCATCCTATCTTGTGCTGACCTGTGGCTCTGTCTGACTATCCTCTCTGTTTTGTCCCTGTTATAGTTTGATACCCAATCTGGTGCAGACCTGTGGCTCTGTCTGACTACCCGCTCCGTGTATGACCTTGGCATTGTCTGACCATCCTACCTGGTGCTTACCTGTGGCTTTGTCTGACTA
Source organism: Rhinophrynus dorsalis (assembly GCA_037306005.1). Classification (NCBI taxonomy): domain Eukaryota; kingdom Metazoa; phylum Chordata; class Amphibia; order Anura; family Rhinophrynidae; genus Rhinophrynus; species Rhinophrynus dorsalis. The sequence continues at coordinate 225,756,857 of CM074722.1, forward strand.
TCCACTCCATATTACCCTGGTATAGTTAGATACCCAATCTGGTGCATACCTGTGACTCTGGCTGACTACCCGCTCCGTGTATGACCTGGGTTGTCTAACTATCCATCCTGTTGCAGATTTGTGGCACTGGCTGACTATCCACTCCTTGCCTTCAACTTGGCTTGTCTAGCTACCTTTTCTGGTGCTGACCTGTGGCTCTGTCTGACTATCCACTCGTGTTGTCCCCGACTTAGTTGGATACCCAATCTGGTGCAGACCTGTGGCTCTGGCAGACTTCTCGTATATTCACTTGGGCAAACCCTGTCTTTGAGAAAGAACCACGGACGCAGTCTCCTACTTCTCATAGAACTATCTTGCTCCGTGGTGGGATTATCTTATTTTACTCTAAGCATGTGTCCGCAAATCTTTGACTATCTGTGACACTACGGTCCTAATTAGGAATAGTGGCATTTTGATGGCAACTGCTCCTGGCTGATGTATCCTCAAACCATTTTACAGTCGTGGCTGGATAAAGTGTCACTTAGTTTGCAGGTTTTACTTTTATTGCTAATTTATATTTTTATTAATTTCCTATGAAATATATTTTAATAAAGATGATATGTAAGTCTGACACTAAGCTGCAGTGAACCTCTGTAATCCTAAAGGCTATAAAACTTGGAAACATTCACTATTTGAAACATACTTTATCTCCGAAATCACCTAAAATGAAATCATAATACCTGTATAAAACGCTTTATTAATGCATTCTACAGAATTAAAGAGTGTAATTGATAGCAGTCGCATTATTTAAATTTATGTATGTTTATTTTATTTATACCAACAGGTATACTAAGCACATTACAGTTTACATTTTAGTATAGAGGGGATACAGTAAGTGTAGATCTTAAGTAGTTATACAAAAAATTATCATAAGGGGGACACTACATGAATATATATTAGGATGGGAGGTACCTGTCGCTTAAAGCTTACAATCTAAGTAGTACTAACTCTGAGTAGTTTAAATGATATCCCTTCGTATCCCTTTCAATGATATAAACCATTCTTCATTGAAGGAGCTGATCCAGTGTCCTGGTTGGTAAGGGCTCAGTTGTCATGGGAACCACAGTGCATTCACATATAAGGAAGTGTTTGTCTCTTTGAGCTGCTTTAATGTGTCCTGATCACTGCCTGTAACCCATTACTCGGGAGACATTAAAACAACTCACGCAGAGGCATATCTCTCTGTTAATGTGAGTGCACTTAGTTTTTCCCACTGCATTGCATGTCCAGCAACCAGACCAGACCCTTCACTCCAGAAGGAGCTAACATCATTCCAAGGAAGGGATGGTATGCCAGGACTGTCACATAATTCTGTCATTTGAGGATGGATGACCGTTTTGGCAGATCATGAGTTAACAATCACAGAGCACTTCTGGGAGAGCTGGGATCAAAGTGGAAATCCTGTTACTGACTGCTCCAGGATTGGATCAGTCAGTTTCAGTCAATACCTGGTGGTTCCACACATGTGATCGCTGCTACAGTAAATCACATGTATAAGTTGTGTCATATGACAAAGGCAATGTTTGTAAATCTGACTACATTATAAGGATTCACAATTCTAACATACCTTCATATAAACTCAAAAGTGTAAGGATATATCACCACAATTTCATAATCTAATATATTCATAATGTGAGGAAGCCTTCATCCTGCAGTGGATCGACAATGGTTGAATATGATGATATTATATATATATGCCATTTGTATATGTTATTTATTTTAAGTAGTTCTTTTTCTATCATGCTTCAGCCAATAGAGTACGGGAGTGCTGTAAGTATATTTTTTTTGTATGAAGGTCACATCTCTGTGTATTCGGTGAGTAGACACACTTCTGTGCTGATAAGCCTGTGGGGAAGAATGTGATGTTTTATTTATGTTATAATTTCTAACTGTGCTTGGTTATGTGTGCATTCAGCATGATTTGTGGCTGATAGAGAGTACATGCCTCTGATTGTTCATTAGTACATGCCAGAATTGTGATTCATGTCTGTGTGCATATACTGATCCAAGTACTTGTGAATTATTTAGTTTAATTGTTTTATATTTAGATTGTTATCTTTTTGCACTGTGAATATATTTATCTGAAAGCATATTAAGATTGTGATCCCTTATAATTCATTCAATGTCATTCCACTTTTGGATTTTTTGTACAATTAGTATTTGAGGTACTGGTACCATTTAGTGATGTTGGGGAATTATTGCAATTGCTGTATTATTGTCTTGATAGATCAGTGGACTATTTATACCAGCATATTTATTTCTATATATGTAATGTTATTTGTAATAAGTCATATTTTATAACACATACAGATATGATGATGTTGTTCCGATATGTTTATTTCTTACTCAAGAGCATAGACTTGTGTATTTATATGGTAATTTATTTTTTTATCTTGAGAATGGCAGATTTCTGTCTGGGCTGCGTGGTGAGTAAGAACATGCATGTTTTTCTCATTCAGTTTTTTCTCTAACAGTTTTTCTGTATTCACTACATAGGTGGTACCACACTCTGGTGCATCTATTCAACATGGGCAGGATATCTAAGTACCTCTTTTGGAGAGGTTGTGGCATGCAGGAAACTTATTACCACAGCTAGCTGGGGTGGGAGGGTATCATGGTAACTGGGTTTGGACCTTAGTGGCTTTAGACTGGTGCTGGAGAATGAGGTTCGGGTTCAATGGTAGTTACAATAATTCCCTTGCTGTGGCTGTAGCCAAGTAAAGTTGCTGGCCGTCAAGCCAGATGTCCAGCCCCAGTGGAGCCGGGGCCCAGACCAGAAATGGAAACACTGTAACTGGTGGATAAATCCAGACCTAAACCAAAGAGACCCCTAATGCAGAATGGTATTAGAGGGGACAATCCTGGAAATACAGCAATCCTTGGAAGCAAGAAAAGGTTATGGATAAACCTGTAAGTAGTTCAAGATATAAATCAGACAAAAGTGGTATAAACCTTTAACCACAGAAATACTCCTATTAGTTGGGCAACTTCAACCAACAGGAAGGATAATGGTCAGGGGCCCTGCAGGCAGTAAACTCCCTTGTAGGGAATAACAGAGCAGAATCCTATGATGATGGAATAAGACCGTCTACTGACAATAAATAAATGATAACATGGTCAAAAAAAAAAACTAGCGGGATAGGACCACACAAGAGCCCAGGAGCAGTAAGCTGCCCCTGTAATCAGGTCAAAGACCCGGGCAACTGATAATAACTTCCCTAAGGATGGAGGAATAGCAGGCTATCTCCACTAAACAAAGGAAGGATGAAGAATCAGCTACCAAGAGGGTACAGCTCAAGATAGGAGACCTGTAAGGCAAAGTAACGGGAGAGAACCATTACTGAAATAAGACACTCTCAGGTTGGATTGGATAACCTGAGGCAGGACCCACCACACAGCCGACAATCTACCGTGACCAAAACATTTATCACCAGAGGTGTTTTTTTTTTGTTTTTTTATACAGTATTTTTTCATAGCACAGGTAGTTGCATTGCTTACCGTGCTTTAAAAAAATGCTGTTTTTATGGCCAACGGGGCCAATTGAATCAAGGTCCTAATGTGACAGAGGCATGGTCTTGTGCATTGCACAGACTGAGGGTGCATGCTGTTTTTGACATCCTGTGCCCCTCATTAAATTACATTGTAAAAACAAATATACGCATAAATATAAAAAAGTGTCTATTTTACTTTTTAGCTGGCTAAATATATGGAAAACCTTCAGATATATAGGGTGTTTTAGTAAACAAAAGCAGTAGAATTTGTTTTGGTGTCTTCTACAACAATTGTGTTACAATTTCCATTGTGAACTTCTTATGGTGCAATTGATTTGCTCCAGAATTGTTCCATTTTTCTTCATAATTCAGCATCATTGAGACAAAGAGACAATGACCCTGACCCTATGCAAAACTGATTTTGTTATACACCTTGGCCAACAACATTTATACTTAGTATTTTCTATTTTAAAAGGTTTTATCTGTTTTCAAACCTTTGAGTAACAGAGGGATTTTGATTTGCAGCAGTCAATGAGGCAGATTGTGGGGCAAACTAACAGCACCATAAGTGACAAATAAAAATGCTCATTGATCTAAATACATTTTTTTTTATCCATCGAATACTAGAGCAGTCTCCATCACATTGCAATGCAATGGAGACCTCTCTAGCATTTAGGGGGTTAAAGGCCCTATTTGGATCAACTGCTAGCCAACGGCTGGAATATAATTCCTATCAACCCCTGCTAACCAACGGCTGGAGTACAATTCCTATCAACCCCTGCTAGCCAACGGCTGGAGTACAATTCCTATCAACCCCTGCTAACCAACGGCTGACTGGGGATGAGGGGGAATTGCACACCTGAACAGAGAGCCTCATGTTACCCATTCCTGTTCTAAAGTGTTAGAATGACTTCTGTAATAGATACTGCAAAGAAGAAAGTAGGTGTCTGCCACTTTTAAGGGATGAATAAAGTTACATAACTGCATTCTTTTAATTTGTATATTAATTATAATTAGCTGTTGCATGGGGAAGCTGAAATAACACCTAACACAGCATTGTGATGAAGATGACACACCATCATTTAAATAATACATTCAATATGCTGAATAAGTAAGAGGGGAAAAGGGCTTTTATGTCTGCTCAAAAGTAGAACATCTGCATCAAATTAGCAATCTTTTTATTTTCTGCTTGTTTTTCACTGTTAGGATGTTGCAAAGGATCAGGGACAATATGTACAAAAACGTCTGGAACATACCAACTGTACCATAATGGGGGGTTGCAAATTCCCAAATTCCTGTTGCTTTAAAAGGGGCCTTTAACCTGTTTAAACCTCTTTAACATCTCTAGAATTAAAGGTGTTAAAAGTCCCATTTAAATCAACAGGATGTTTTAATTTCCTCCCTAAAATGCAGATGATTTTCTCAGGAATTGCTTATCTTTTTCTTTTTGCCTAAGGCCATGGGTCATTAAGAAAGGTTAAAATGGGCATTTCATCATACGATATGACTAAGAATAAATATAGATTCCACACACTGGTTGGTGTTTCTAATAACAGAACAAACAATACTTTTTGACTCAAACAGCAATAATTAGCATGCAGTGATGGGAATTCACATAAAATGCTGCACTGTGCCACCACAACACAAAAGTTTGCTTCCCAAAAACTTTATACGTAAACTATTAGTAAAACAAAAAGGCATATTTTAATTAGCAGTAAAACAAACAGGTCCTCTGAAATTCCTGATTTTTGATTACTTTGCCATACTTCAGGGGATACCTACATTTTCTTTAGATACAAAAATACTGTTTCTCATTCTGTATCCCCCCCATGCACATTTTTTTTATCAGTTTCAGGTTTGATTTTTTTGTATTCCTTGTATAAGATTTATTGTTTTTAATTTTACTCTATTCATTTTACTTTCTCTTTACCACTTTTTCTAACCAATTCATTTTTAATCTTCTCCTAAACCACCTCCCTCCTTTCTGTGTTATTTTGCAGCAGCCAGCTCCTAGAGATAAGAAGAATAGACAGACTTTCTAGCTGAACTTATTATGTTGTGCGTCATACTAATGAGGAGTGAGAGGACCCCTGAGCTTTGGTACTTGAAGCTTTTATGGTCTATAACAAAAGTTTTTCAGTCCTCTTAACAAATTTTATCTAATTCCCAGCATAACATAAAACTAAAATGAATAGTAATATTTTATTATGAAAAAAATCTATGCCTGTGCTTTTCCTGTCCAAAAAACAATGGTGCTGCATCTCTCAGGAGATGCCTCATACAAAAGTTATTTAATACATAGAAAATCTGGCGACCAAACCATAGGATCACATTTCAACTATTGCTGTTGTTGGAGATCTTTTGTTTGTAGAAAACCATTAGTAGCAATGCAGTGTTTTTCATAATAAAATGTTACTAATCATTTAAAGGGCCAGTAATGTGTGTGAAAATAAGTTATTGTTTTAAGGAACAAATTTATCAAGAAAGGACATTTATTAAAAAGTCTGCTCAGATTTATAGATTAACAGATTTTTTTTTAATGTATCTATTCTTTTTCCTGTTTACCTCTTCTCTCCCTGCACAAACCCCTCACTTGGTGACATTACCTCTGTCACCTCTTTTAATTACCTTCTTTATAGAACTTCTGGAAGCTTCCCTTAGGGGACTGGGTAATCTTTAGGTCTCACAAATTATAAATTCATGTTGTTTGCAGGGGACATACTCTGCCTTAGTTTCTCTCGCCAATATATTCAATGATGTAGTTCAGGATCAAATAAGTAATGAAAGGGCACTTCTCTTATTTTCCCTTTGGAAAACTTTAGAATATCCCTATATTCCTATTAGGTCTTGTGCTCAAAAGAACCTAATTCTTTTAGGCTCATTCATCTCTTATCTTACTTTTTGTTGCATCTGGTAATGATGGTATTGACGAGGCTTTAAGGTTAATAATTATTTGTTGTAAGGGCCTTTTCTGGCAAAAAATGATGTAGAATCTGTTTTCCATTTACTACCCATACATCCTAACTGTTTTTATGTTTATTTTTACATTTTTAAATTAATTTTTCTTTGATAATGTCTGCCAATGGGTTGCTCCTTGTCATCTTATTTTAAACTATTTGCTGCTTTTATTGAATGGGTCATTTGTTTTGAGATAGGTTCCCCCTTTATTCTCCACTACCTAATAAAATATCAAATTATGCTCTGGTATTCAGAAGAGGTGGGTGGGTAAAATCCTACTAAATCAGTTGAACATTGGTTTAACAATAGATTATTGATTACAGTACTGTGATGGTTTGACAGACTAAGTGCCCAATGTAAGCTGCCTGGTAGACTCTGTGAAGTAGATTGCCCACAAAGAGGTGGCAGACTGCTATTTATAAATAATATGTCAAAAGCATAACAAACAATACAGGTATATTGCAAGGCAGGCCCCAGTGGGCCAGATGCTTGGAAGTGAAAACTACAGTATGTAGCTAGATGGTGGTGTCTGCTCTCTGGGTTGCCTTGCTACAGGCTAGGCCAAGTTAAAGATGCTGTATACAAGTCCAGATTAGTGCTGATTGGAGGAGCTGGCCCGCATCCCGGATGACAACCCAGATAACAGCTACCCACTGAGGTCAAAGAGAATGCAGAACAAATAACCCACCTTCAGTATAGTTGTAGTTGTTGTACAGAACACAGAGGCCAGGAGCATGAATGAGAAGACAAAGAACAGGATAGTTGAAGTCCGACTGGTGGTCGAGATAGTCTATGATCGCCTGACGGTTGCAGAGATAGAAGCCCCCCAGGGTTAAGACAAACAAGAAGTCAGACAAGCCAGATTAGGAATGGGGGGGGGGTGGAAATATAGTACAAGGCAGCAGACAGAGGAATGGTAGAATAAAATCAGTAACAGTATATGAGCACAGTACCAAATCGCAAAACAGGAGGGAAGTCGCAGGAAGAGCCAGGTCAATACACAAAATAACACTCAGGAATAATACAGGAAACTCAGGGTCACACCCTGGAACAATTTGATTGTGCCCTGCCCAAAAGCAGAGAGGCTCTATAAAGGCACAGAGCAACCACAAGACAAGGATGGGAACCAGGATCCAGATAACAAGGGAAAACAAATGGAAAACCAGACAAGCAATCACAAAAAGCAAAGAAAAAGGGGCAGAACAAGTACATAAAAACAACGTTAACAGTAAATTCAATTGGAATACATCTAGACACATAAAAAACTTTTGTTATCCCTTATGTTTCCTTCTAGAATTCTATTGGAAGAGAGGTTCCTCTCTTGATTTAACAGTCTGAGTAGCAGTCTAAGATATTAACTACTCCACAATGTTGTTGTATTCACCACACTGAATTTAAATTAGTGTCACAATTCCTTATCCTTAGTAAGCCCTCTTAAGGTGTTACGGCCCTCTGTATACTAGAGGTACATGTATATTAAATTGAACTGCAGGAAAACAAGAAAAGAGAGACAGGACACAGACCTTTCTAAGAGTAAAACCAGTTAAGGGATACAAAACACATTAGGCAATCGTTGTATATTTATTTTATTAAATTGATTAATAAATTCATTTTTATTAGTAGCCTGAGCCTTCTGTCATATAACATGGATGCAAAATCAAAGTTTCCCACAAGCAGAAGAGATTTAAGTACAAGTATGAGGGGCCGTTAGGGACATAATTCAGGGTTGCTTATACAGTGAGGAGTATGTATCATATAATGAAATACATATATCATACACTCAAATACATATACTTTATAGTGAAATCTATATGTAATATAATGAAATACATATAATATATACTGAAATCCATGTCATATACTGAAATACATATGGAATATACTGAAAGTATTTCATTATATTACATATGGATTTCACTACAAAGTATATGCATTGCAGTATATGATATATGCATTTCATTATATGATACACGCTTCTCACTGTATAAGATAATGGGTTCTGTCATTATAGCAAAGCTGAATTATGTCCCTAACGGCCCCTCATATACAAGGCTTAACTAACTTCAACCTCTGGTGAGAATTACAGATACTGGGCAGGGTGGGGTCTGTACGATATACTTAACAGGTTTTGCTCCTAGAGGGGTCTGCACCCTGTCTCTCTTTTATTATTCTCCATTACCTTCATGATTTTTTTTTATTGTTCCTGGTGGTAAAAAAACAAAACAAAACAGTGAATAACTTTTACAAGTATTTATTTGTTTTGCCAAAAGTTGGGTATTTTTTATCTAAAGAAAGACTACTCTCCCCCTAACATCATTCAATTATTGGGCATATAAGTTGATCCACTGGTAATGGAGTTCCATTTGGCAGCTGACAGGTTAATTAAAGTCCCTTTAAAAGTAAATATTTTAAAGCTGAAGCATCCAAAGTCACTTCTAGCGCATTGAAATTTTGCCACTAGAGAGATGTCCATTGGTATAGTCTCTTCTCTTGGATGACTGGACCTTATGGCAGGGGTCAGTAGAAAACCCTAACTGGCATATGAGATTGATCCTTGAAGTCAAGGAAGGCTTAACAGTTTGTGACAACTTCCTATTCACACACACAATGTCTATTCTGTTCTCAATCTGAATTTCAATACAGTGAGGAATTTCAGCTTTTTACAGATTCTGCAGCATCTCTAGAAATTATCAACTGGAATGGCCATTTGTATCCTGGCCTAAGAGCTGGAGGGAGTTGGATGTCAAAAAAAACCCCTAGTGTTACTTGAATCATTTCCCCTAGTTGCAGCGTTGGCACTTTGAGGGCCTAAGGCTAAAAGACGTGCATTTTTTTCTCTGTGATAACCAAGTGATAATTTGGTCATTAATAATTTACCATCTAGCTCTCCCTTAGTACTTAGCCTTCTAATGATATGTTTACTTTGCAATGTAATATTTGGTTCAGGGCTAAACATACGCCAGGATTTCTAAACATAGAAATATAGAATGTGATGGCAGATAAGAACCATTTGGCCCATCTAGTTTACTCATTTTTCATACTGTAAAAAACCTCAAAACTTATGTGGCCCTTTGTTGAATCCCTTCATGTGTTTGAATGGATATATCTGCTGTTTTGCATCGCAAGTGGATGATCAGTCTGTTTCTGAAAATTGTTCCCAGGCCTGTCAGAGTGCATGGAATTAATGAGTAACTTTTATAAATATAATATGCTTAATAAAGTGCCAAAATATAAAGTGCTGTGACACATACAAATAACACATAATATTAAATAGTAACACTAGTGACAATGGTGCAAAACTGTTTGTATACTTATCATAATTCAGTGCAAAGGAGAGAGAGAGACTACAAATATCACAGAGGTACATCAGCTACATCCAATTCCTTCACATTTTGCCATTTTGTCTTTAACCCCTTAAGGACCGGCCGCGCACTGCGGTCACTTAAGGACCAGGGACCATTTTTTTTCTCAGAATCCGATTCCGGACTCCCTGAACAGTGTTCAGCTGCAAGGGGAGCCCGGAATTCTTTAAGGGTTTAACAAGCCACGACGGTCCAGGACCGTCATGGGTCCTTAAGGGGTTAATGGGGATACTGTGTGGAGGTGAGACTGCATATTATATGCACAGACTGAGCCAATAAGGAGATCTTTTGATTGTCACATGCCTACAGATATGTGCAAAGTTTTAGGCAAGTGTAAAAAAAATGCTGATAAGTAAGAATGCTTTAACAAATAGACATATTAATACTTTATTTTTATCAATTAACAAAATGCATAGTGAGTGAACAGAAGAAAAATCTAAATCAAATCAATATTTGGTGTGACCATCCTTTGCCTTCAAAACAGCATACATTCTTCTAGGTACACTTGCACAAAGTCAGGGATTTTGTAGATATATAGTCAGGTGTATGATTAAACAATTATACCAAACAGGTGAATGATCATCAATTTAATATGTAAGTTGAAACACAATCATTAACTGAAACAGATGTGTAGTTGGAATGGGTGAGGAACAGCCACACTCAGCTAACAAGACTGAGACACTCAACTAATAAGACTGAGCACAGCAAAAAGACACAAGGCAGTTATGCTGCATCAGCAAGCTTTCTCTGAGGCAGACATTTCAAGCCAGGCAGGGGTTTCCAGATGTACTGTCGAAGCTCTTGCATACTTCCATTCGCAATCGGAAGATGTCCAGCAGTGCCATCAGCTCAGAATTGGTAGAAAACAGTGGGACCCTGGTACACTCATCTGCTGTCCGAAGATGTCTGGTCAGAAGTGGTCTTCATGAAAAACTTGTGGACAAAAAGCCATACCTCCGACGTGGACACAAGGCCAAGCAACTGAACTATGCACGAAAACACAGGAACTGCCAAAGAGCTGGAGAGCGGTACAAGAATGAGTGTCTGCAGGAAATAGTGAAGCATGGTAGAGGTTCCTTCCACGTTTTGGGGCTGTATATCTGCAAATGGATTTGGGGATTTGGTCAGAATTAATGGTATCCTCAATGCTGAGAAGTACAGGCAAATACTTCTCCATCATGCAATACCATCAGGGAAGCATCTGATTGGCCCGAAATGTATTCATCAGCATGACAATGACCCCAAACATATAACCAAAGTCATTAAGAACTATCTTCAGTGTAAAGAAGAACAAGGAGACCTGAAAGTGATGGTATGACCCCCACAGAGCCCTGATCTCAACATAATCGAGTCTGTCTGGGATTACATGAAGAGAGAGATGAAGAGAGAGAAGCAACGGAGTCTAAATACACCGAAGAACTGTGATTAGTTTGTCAACATGTTTGGAACAACCTACCTGCTGAGTTCCTTAACCCTTTAAGGACCAGATGCACACACACGCGGCTGTCACTTAAGGACCACGTAGCATTTTTTTTTTTTTGGGTCATCCAATTCCAGACTCCCCGAACTGTGTGCAGCCGCGCGGGGAGCCCGTAATACCATGGCGTACATATACGTCCTTGGTCCTTTAGGGACATCCACCTCATGACATACATGTACGTCATGGGTCATTAAGGGGTTAAAAAACTGTGTGCAAATGTATCTAGAAGAATTGATGCTGTTTTGAAGGAAAAGGGTGGTCACACCAAATATTGATTTGATTTAGATTTTATTTCTGTTCACTCACTATGTAGTTTGTTAATTGATAAATATCAACCATTATCATGTCTATTTTTGAAAGCATTCTTACTTCACAGCATTATTTCACACCTGCCTAAAACTGTTGCACATTACTGTATATCATAACCATTGGCTAGTACATTAATAGGTCTGGGTGGGTTAAGAACATACATACCATGACTAGCCTAGACGCCATTGTGGCTCCCCATGCTTATCTTCAGATTGACATTACCTGAGTTGAACAGTCATATATTCCAGAAGTAATACAAATATTTCCTAGAGTGCAAAATAAATATATATGATCAGTATTTTTGTGATGTTCAATGTTTGTGTTTATTTGATTTTATGACATACACAACCTATTTATAATTTAAACTTATCAGAGTCTTTTGAAAATCAGATAAGTTATTATAAGGTATTAGTTCAACTTTGAGTATAGACACATGCAAGTACAATGCAATAACATAAGTAACTGCACAGCCTTCTGTTAAATAAATTAAAAGCAACTTATTCCTAGAGCATACTTTAAAGAAAGGAAAGACCATTGTGTAGCTGCTTCAGAGTCAGTGGCCTTAAGAATTGAGCAAGTGTCTCATTGGCACCTTATTGTGGTGTGCAGCACTTACACAGAACATACAAAAGAGCTGGACATGTTGAGGTATGTGAAGGCAGACTGGGAGTGTAGTCAGAATTTAAAGGAAGCTACACAAATAAGTGGCTATGTAGTTTTTTAATAGGAGACTTTATCTAGGTAAGCATTTTTATACAGGAACCGGGTATATCTGTCTTTCTATTTTTATTTATTGTCTGTGCAGTTTCCTGTATTTGTTGATTTCTAATGAAAGCAACCTCTAGTTAATGCGTAATAGACAAAAGTCTTCAACAGCCAGAATGACAAATCCCATAGAGGAAAAAGACAACACCCATGGTTCTAAATACCTATGTAAGATGATCAGATTGTGAACTAAGGGCCTTACTCATCAAGCTAAAGAGGTGCAATTCTTCAACAAACCATCTGCTCCAAAGGGAGGAAATGAACATTCACAGTCATACAAATGATGTTTTTAACCCCTTGAATGCTAGAGAGGTCTCCAATGCATTGTGAAGAAAGCTCTCTAGCATTGAAAGAGTTAAAGGGGATCTATCACACCTGTACAAGTTTGTCTTAATGGCCAATGAGAGCACTCCAGCTTATGTGCAGAAAGCCTCTGTCATTGGAGGAGGCTGGAGAGAGGAAGGAGAGCAGTGGAAGAATGACAGTTTGCGGTACAGCGTTGTACCCACAGTCTCACTGGAAGGAAGACACGGGATCATCTTAACATGCTTAAATTCGGCCAAAAATAGCTAGTCGCTATATACACTTCCATTTAAGACAAACTTATACAGGGGTGATATATCCCCTTTAAGAATTGAAAATCAAAGGGAACATTCAGCTAGGTTTTGAGTGTCAGAGTGGTGTGTAAGTATAGTGCAACTCCACTCAAAGTGTTAAAAATAAATCACAGAAATGTGTCCAACATTTCTGGCCATATTCAGATATAATCAGAGACGCGGGGGCTAATCAATATAGTGCTTTTAAGAAAATGGTCAGAATTGATTCTTACTAGACCATCAAGTGATGCTTTTAGTGTTGTCAGGATTCTGTTGTAGAAAAAACTTCCTGTATGTGATCATGAGTTCATCTTGTGGGTAACAGAGAGGAGTGTAATGCATTTTTTGTAATGGAACAGCACATGCTCCTTCATCATATCCATAGCCTTGGTCACCAGTTCTTAAAACTAATTAAATCCCAAGGTGCTACACTTTTCCCCCTGCCCCAAAGGAAACCTATCCCCAGGCCTCCCTGAAACTGCTAAAATATTTTACAAGGGCCTATACAAAAGGAGCATATCAACAGCACCATAGGGTACAAATGAAAATGACCATTGATTTAAATGTTTTTCCTCCCTCGAATGCTTTGCAATGTATTGGAGTCTTCTCTAGTATTCAGGGGGTTAAGAATCCAAATAAATTAATGGGGATTTGGGGAATTTTTATTTGTTCTCCATCACGCAGTTAGTTTGCTACAGAATTGCTCCTCCTTTGATTGTGCATTTGGTCCATAATATGCATTAGAGGGATAATAAAGTCCATAAAAAAGTGTTGGCAAAATGACAGGTACAATTAAAAAATATGTAATGCCCTGATTCCTATCTCTCAAACCTTTATGGTTTGAGACATAGAAGAAAATAAAGTCCTCCATTCCTTCCCCTTTCTGCCTGACGAGCTGTAAAGCTGTCAGAGGCAGAATCTGGTCAGGCGACCAGATGCGGCTCTTCAGGAGTGCTGACATCGAGATATCTAACTATAAATACTTCATCGGAATGGTCTACAACGTGTGCTTGCAAACCAGGCACATGTTGTAGACCATACTGATTAAGTATTTATAGTTAGATATCTCGATCACAGCGCTCCTGAAGAGCCGCTGTCTGGTCCCAGAAGCAGACTCTCATGCCGTCAGCTATACAGCTGGGAAGATTTGACTATATTTTCTGTCTCCCTCTGAAACCAGTAACCTCACAGTGTTTCACAATTACTCCCATCATACTCAATGGATGATGGGAGTAATGAAATGTGGTTAAAGCGTGGTACCGTGTTAGCCATAGAAAATGCAAGAGACTGGAATCATTTTTTTTCTTGTATGCATAAGACAAAGAGATTCAGCAGCAATGACTTCTAACTCACAAAGGACAATAAATTCACATTCAAGATCTGATGAGATGTAGGGTACATCAACAGGCTGTAATCTTCTCAAGTATCCTATATAATAATTCGCTAAGGATGTTTGTCAGAAGCCATCATGCACAGCAGAGACTGCAAAATGCACAGAATGCTGGGAGTCCAGAATGTTGGGAGCACAGAAAGAATGTTGGGAGCATAGAATGATGGGAACACAGAATGCTGGGAGTTCTGTTCTGGGAGCATAGAATGCTGGGTGTTCTGTGCTTGGAGCACAGAATACTGGGAATTCTGTGCTAAGCGCACAGAATGCTGGGAGCACAGAATGCTGGGAGTTCTGTGCTGGGAGCATTCTGTGCTGCGTACCCCTCTGGCACTCAAAAGGTTAACATCACCCGAACCTTGGCCTGTGTACACGGGCTTTTACACTAGTATATAATAACTGTCACTAATTGTGGTATCTCAGGAAAAGATGGACTGGCAATGCTCTATGGGTGCGTGATGAGGGGTTTCCCTGTAACCACTTGTAGCTCATGTATACACCACAACAAGAATACACACTACATTTGATACAATATAGTAAAAATTTGTACCTCCTCAATCTTCTGGCCTCACAGTTTCTGAAGTGAGAGACTTACATAGGTAAAGAAGAAATTCAGTAGATGTAACAAAGCGGCATCCCAAGGATCAACATGTTTTGTGTTTACCACATTTACTCTTGATCTGAGACATAATGAGTAAACGAGGTAAACGTGAAAGCCTTGATCCCAGGGTTGCCACTTTGTTACAGCTACTGGGTTATTTCTTTACTCATGTAAGTCTCTCACTTCAGAAACTGTGAGGCCAGAAGATTTTACTACATTGTATCAAATAAACATACCTCCCAACATTCGAAATGGCCAAAGAGGGACACTTTTTCCCCAGCCACCACAGTGCGCTCATCTCCCCAAACACCTTTTTCTGACTCAGCTTATCAATCAGCAATCATTTAAACCTTTTCAGTTCCCTTTAAGTGATAAAGAGGGACGCAATTCATTGATTTGCAACGCTGAGTACCTCTCTGGCACTGAAGTGTTAAATCTTTACAAGAAATATCTCAGATCAATTGTGCTTTGGATGTGCAGTACTCTAGCATCCTAGGAGTTAACTTTTATCAATTGGTAAAAGGACAAACAAAACAAACAAAATATACCTAATTATCTTCTCAACCCACTGTCAATCAATGGGATAAGAACATAATTGGGTACATTTTTTGTTTGCCCTTTTGCTGATTGATAAATATTAACTCCTAGGATGCTAGTGCACTGCACATCCAAATCACAATGATTTGAGACATTCTTGTAAAGCGTTAACCCATTCAGGACCAGAGGATTGGGCAAGGCATTGTTGTTGCACACCCCTGGTTTCCAATAGGTTAAAAAAACTAACATATACTGATGACTGCCGCAATAGCAAGCAAGACAGAGCCCTAGTACTACAAGGCAGCTTGGCTGGCTGTGCAAATCTAGTACTTGTGTCTGACAACACGAGTCACTCCTCTGTACTCCAGAATGATGTGCCGCATGCCCAGACCAGGCAGTCTCTGACATTGCGTGAGTGAGATAAACATTCTCCACCCCCCCAGCATGTTAAATCAAATCATGATGAGGCAAACTCGGGAGAGCCTGGTCAGGGATAACTCCCATGTGGTCCAATATCAGTCAACCTGTTGCCTCATCACCCCTGTCTGCATGCTGGTGTGGTGTGCGCAGCAATACCGAGAAAGACTACCTGTAGGCAGTTGCGGTCAATGGTGGAATACAATGTACACTGTGTGCGTGAGTGAAGAGCATGAGCAGTTCAGTTATAGGTGTCTATGGAGCTTGAGCAGTGCGTGAAGTAAATTAAAGGGCGCCTGAGCGGCCGAAAATTAACCGGCGCCTAACTCGCCTATAGGTGGATACAGGGCTTCAATTTCCACTCGCCCTCACTCAATTTCTCTTCTCCAAATGCGAGGAGGTGAGTGGAAATTAAATATATATATATATATATATATATATATAGATAGATAGATATAGATATAGATATAGATATATGTATATCATTTCCAAATAAGCTGATAGCTGTTGAGAATGGTTAACCTGCTAAATGCTAGAAAGGTCTCCAACACATTGGGAAGCAATACTTTGGAGACCTCACTGGCATCCAAGGGGTTAAATTGAGGATATACTATCCTGTTAGGGTCCTGCTTATTACAGATGGCTTCAATCTCACTATATCATAATTTCATCATAGGTGGAGATTGCATGGAGGATTTTGACAAAAATCTAATAAGACAGAGATATAAGTTCAATAAACACAGGGATAGCACAAATCAATTCTGTGCCCAAAGGATATAATACTTCACATGATTGATTCATTGTGTAATAGGTAAACTCATATACAAAAAGGTCATACAGACACACTCCACACATTGATGTTAAAGCAGGGGTATCCAAACTATGGCCTGGGGGCCATTTACATTTCTCGACAATGGCCAGTCTGGCTATTACATTATAAAAATGTGTCCTACAAAGCCCAATAAGTCTTACCTAATGTTTAACCTCTTAAGGACCAGAAGAATGTGCAAAGCATTGCATTATGCATCCATCTGGTCCTCAAGGAATTACCAATGCCACTGACATTTAATGATTGTACATTCATGTAGCAAAATGTAAATTAGCTTAATAGCTCAACTATTGATTCCATATAATGGTAAGTAGAAACTGACATTTCGGCACGTCATAGGTTAATGATCACGGCATGCCTCAGGATGTGCTCGATCATTGTGGGGAGGCTGTAATTGACTGATGCAGGACTGCAGCGTTTCGTTTCAGCCTTTCCCCAGTGACTCGTTACATGTGATCACTGCTACAGCAATAACATGACAAAGGCAATGTTCTCTGCCTCCCACTGTCCTTCTCACTGTGATAGTTAGGAAGAGAGAAGCAGAGTACAGAGCTATCAGTGCCTCAAATGGCCAAAGGTGAGGCACTTTTGTTGTACTGGGAACAGGACTGGCGGGGAGGTCTTATATAAAAAAAAAAGTCCATGACATATTGACCCTTCATTGTGTAACTGAATAAATGGTATAGAGCAAGACCAATGTATTTTATTTACATAGAATAATTCATAAACATACATACTTAAGTTTAAAGGGGAACTATCACCCCAAATAAAGTCTCCCCCAACAATTAGGCATGTAGCGATACGCTTAATAATAGTCGTAGTATTAGCCAGCATAATTACAGCGATAACGAGAAATCCTACTTTTTCCGAGACTGACGGCCAGGCAACACATCAGATACCTTTGCTTACAGACATCTGCTGCCTGTGCTGTCAGTCCTGATCTCCTCTAGGAGGGGTTGCATGGTACCTAAAGGTATCAGAAGGGACTAACGGCGCAGGCGCGCAGATGCCTCTAAAGTTCTGTTGCCTGGCCATCAGTCTTGGCAGAAGTAGGATTTTTCACTAACGCGGTAATTATGCTGGCTATTTACTCACTAATGCAGTAATTATACTAGCTAATCGGTGCAGGTGCACAGATGCCTCTAAGGTGCTGTTGCCTGGCCAGCAGTTTTGGCATAAGTAGGATTTTTCTCTAACGCGGTAATTATGCTGGCTAATACTACTATTGTTAAGCGTATAGCTAGATGTCTAATTGTTGGGGGGATACTTTATTTGGGTGATAGTTCCCCTTTAAATTGTGGAGCAATGTGATACTGATATACATGCAACTCCTAAAAGAGGGACACCAGGGTGGTAAAGAGGGACATAGGGATTTGTGTCTCAGAGGGACAATACCACCCCCCCAAAAAAAATGGACATCTGGGGGGTATGAATGAACGTTTATACCTTTTATCCTGTCCCTGTTAAAAATGCACTAACTGAGCACAAATAATCAAGGAAATCCAATAAAAATTCTGTGCTTCATTTTTTATGTTATATTATTATTGAACTGAATGATGGATTATACATATAAATGTATCATTATCCTTAAAAAGGGTATATTATTTGTGTAGGTATACTTAATGAATAAGAGGAAAAATATGGTTGAATACAGGCATACTAAAAAGGCCAAAATTGTTCTTGTCTTCTAGAGTAAAAAAAGCCCTTGTCACCAAGAGGTTAAACCTTGTTTTGCTGTTTACATGCCCCAGTGCAAAAATATGTGCAGAAGAGAAATGCAATGGGATGAATGTACCATGCAGATTCTATTCAGAAACAGGCACTGGAACTGCTGTTCTGTCCCTGTGCTTGCCTGGCATCAGTTTACAACTACTTAGGCCCATAATCTTCCCCTTAACCTCTTAACGACCCCTGACAGTCCTGGCATGTCATGGGTAGATTTGAGTTAACCCCTTATGGACCGGCGCGTGCACACATGGTCGGCACTTGACGAACAAGGGGCATTTTTTTTAGTACTTCCAGTTCAGGGCTTCTGGAGCAGAGTGCAGCCATGCTGGGAGCCCTGAACTCCATGACGTGCCAGGACCGTCACTGGTCCTTAAGTGCCGGACCGCCGTGACGGTCCTAGCACGTCAATAGTCGTGAAGGGGTTAAGGACCTGTGACGTGCCAGGACCGTCATGGAATTCAGGGCTCCCCAAGCGGCTGCACGCCATTCGGGGAGCCCTGAACCAGAAGAGGGAAAAAAAAAGTCCTGTGGTCCTTACATGACGGCCGCATGCACAATCGGCTGTTCTTAAGGGGTTAATACCACTTTCGCCAAGGGGAGGACAATAGAGCAATCAGCGGTCATTCCTTTCCTCTATAACTTGCTTAGTTCCTCTATAACTTGCGAAGCACAGAGAAAATAGTATAAGTGTACAATAGAGCAATCAGCGGTCATTCCTTTCCTCTATAACTTGCTTAGTTCCTCTATAACTTGCAAAGCATAGAGAAAATAGTATAAGTGTACGCTGCACTACAGTAACCATATGCCATAGTGCATACCCTGAAGTGTAGCCAGCAGGACAGCACTGGCAAATGTGTAATTTTGCTCCATGTATATATCTCTATGGGGCATTTTTCTCAATGTGCTATTTTAAGGCTAGATTTTTGTAACTCATTGAAAGCCAGAGTGAAGTTCAACATATTGTTCTAACTCCTCTGACATTCTAAAAGATGCAAAAGATGGCTGTGTAACCTGTGGCTCACCAACGTTTGAGCTACAGCTCTCAGCATCCTTAGACTCTACTGCCCATATTTACTGGAGTTATTTTGGAGTAAACCAACTGCACTGTAAAGGACAAATATATTTTCCTGTTAAATGAAATTGGGATTTTTACCCATTTAATGCTAGAGAGCAATGCACTGTAGACCTCTCTGGCATTCAAGGATTTAAACGTCACTAGTCAAGTGCATGACACTTTATGGATTTTTATTTGTCCCCTATTGTGCTTGCCTATGGGGACTGCAAAGCATTTCAGACACTTTTGGTGGGCTGACAATTCATATTGAGCCATATGTACAGAAGAAATAATATGTATAAAAGCAATCGAGAACCTCTCTAGCACTCTAGGAATTTAAAACTGGAAGCTTTATTTCTCCCCTATAGTGAATTTGGTTTACCCCATAATAAGTCCAGTTTCTTTTGTGCCTAGGGTCCTTTGTGGTTTTGAATGGGGTAAGTCAGTAGGCACACTGTGGTCCAGACCAAAAGCTCATTTTTCCTGGACCCTGTGCCAATTGGGATGATCAAAAATCTCTTCTCTAACTGACCTGCTGGTGTGGACTGGAGTAAAGGTATATGTGGATCAGTGATTACCAGAGGACCTAGGCTGGGGTGTCACACAGTGTATGTGTGGCTCTGTGAACACCAGCGTACAGTGCAACAAAGCTTGGCTGGCAGTATGTTTGTTTTCCAGTGACTACCATTGGACTGTGGAACAAGACGTGTGTCAGTCAGTGTATTTTCACCTGAGAATAGGAGGGGGACTGGGGGCGAGGGGGTGAATATACTAGAGGTGAGAGTGGGGGAGAAAAAAAGGAAGGGACTTGGGGAGAAAGGGAATCCCAAAGAACAGAGAAGGGGCGAACATGGAAAGGATAAACTGAATAAAAGAGAGGGGTAATGGTAATTGCTCTACTGGCCTCCTATAATGGTAACTGCCCTGTTCTCTTATTATGGTAATTGCCTTTCTGACATCTTGTAATGGCAATTCTCCTATTTTCCTCATGTAAATATATACTGTTTTGTGTAATTGTATGCTGTGCTGTTTTCTATAATGGTATATTGCTCTTTTGGTCACCTGTAATGGAGTGTGACAGAGTAGTACCTGAGAGACAGAGTAGTGTGTGTATGCATAAGAGAGAGAGT
Source organism: Rhinophrynus dorsalis (assembly GCA_037306005.1). Taxonomy (NCBI): domain Eukaryota; kingdom Metazoa; phylum Chordata; class Amphibia; order Anura; family Rhinophrynidae; genus Rhinophrynus; species Rhinophrynus dorsalis. Next base: position 225,777,543 of record CM074722.1, read on the forward strand.
AGATGTGAGTGAGAGAGTAGAGTGCATGTGTATGTGTTTATGAGAGTGTGTTTGTGTGGGGGTGAATGCTTTTTAGATTGCGGAAGAGTATGTTGTGTGCATTGTGTATGATAGAGAGAGCATGTCTGTGTCTCTGTGGGGCAGAGAATGATGGTGTGTGAGTGCACATGTTTGTAAGTAAGTATATGAATGAAATATTTTTTCTTTGTAGTCAGGACCCTCATTACATCTTTACTATAATATGTGGACCCTGACCAATGTAATTGTCTACCCCTGGTTCAGTATGAGGTTTTAGAACAGAGGTGGGGCAATGTGAGGCCCTCGAGCTACTGCTGATATACAACTCTGATCAGTGGCATAACTAGCCATAGACGGGCCCTATTACAAACATTTTTGGTGTCCCCGAGGCAAAAATATTATCACAGATGTATAACTAGATCCTATTGGACCCTGTGACAGACAGATGCTGGTCCCTGGCAAAACTGCACACTCTTTAGTCATTCTCCTGACTCTAATTGTCCTCTACTAGCTATTTGCTGGAGGAGGAGAATGGGAGTTGTAGTCTCATATTGTCCACCCTTCTTAGAATCTGAAAGAAAAACTGATCCTGCTTGAAGTGTCTTTGATTGGGAAGGGCATCAGGGGGGAGTAAATAATCAGACTGAGAGGCAAGAAAGTGGAGTTCTAAATACTCCATCTAGTTAAAAATCAAGAGGAACAATTTGTTGATAAGCAAGCCTGTAATGTGTGAGAGCATGATAAGTGTCCTCAGGGCTTCTTACAAGTACAAAATCTTCTGAAAGTTCAAATGAAGATTTTTTTCTTTTTAACTATGCCCTGCTCACAAAGACACAGCACTGAGGAGTTTGGTTATTATTTGTAACTATTGGTGTGCCAGAGAGATAGACAATGCTTTGTGTTGCAATGCATAGGATACCTCTCTGGCACTCAGAGGGTTAAAGTACAGTAATTAATATATATATATATATATACATATATATATATATATATATATATATATATATATATATATATAAATAAAAGTGTGTCAGTGTATTGAACACCCTTCTGCAACTCAAATATATAAAAGGTAATCTGTTATAAAATAAAACATACTGATTTGGAATTGAATGCTGTGTTTTACTTTGTACTTCTATAGAAAATGCTCAAATTACATGTTATTTTATCTAAAATTATGAAGTAAAATGCCCATTTCCTGTGGTAGAAATGACTGTTGAGTATGTAGCTGTGTGTAAAGGCACATAATGTAAATTGGTAGACAGCCTTTATATAATGAAAGCTAAAATACAGGAGGAAAGTCAGTGTGGGCACATTATCTGCTTCTCATACACTGCTTACCTGAACTACTGCTCTGCTTGCTGCTAATGTGCCTCATGACTCAAAGGCGGAGGTACAAAGAACTGTAGGAGTTCTGGGGCAAACTAACTTTACCAAATTGCAAATCAGTGTCATTTATTTTAGGTAACAGATTAACCCCTTGAATTCTAGAGATGCCTCCAATACAGTCCAAAGAAATACACTGGAGAAAGCGCTAGAATTTGAGTGTGTGAAAGTCCCATGTAACTCAGTGGGGATTTGAGGAGTTTTTAATGTGTCCCCCAGGGTGTAGTTGGTTTGCCCCAAAATTGGTACAGTCAGATTAAGACTCCATAGGGTCCTAGGCAGGATTCCAAATTGGCCTTGCCCTCTCCCCATACAATCATTATCAGGTTTTTGCACTATTAATAAAATGCAAAATGAAAGCTTTAAGCCCTTGGATGCCAAAGAGGTCACCAAAGCATTGCAAAGCAATTCATTAGACACCTCCATGGCATCCAACAGAGCTTACTGAAATGGCACAACACTAGTGACACCACAAGCTTACAAATGAAATGTATCTACACTAGTGAAACCACAAAGCTTACAAGTGAAATAGAGCTATGTTAGTTATGCACACAGCTTGTAACTGATTTGGAGCTATGTTAGAGATAACATAGAGCTTACAACTGAAATGTAACTTCACTAATGATACCTTACCTTATCAAAATATAACTCATCTTAATATCAAAAGCCCCCAAACGTTAAAGTACAGCATCAACTACCTTCACAGAATGAAAAAATCTGTCTCACTCACCCCCCCACAAACAAACAAACAAACAAACAAACAAGCACATACCTCCCAAGTGTCCGATCTTTAGGAGGGAAAGCCCCTCTTTGAGACCCAAATCACTCTATCCCTCTTTCCCACCATGATGACCTTTTTTAGGAGATCAGACTGTGTGGTGTTTATGTAAATATATAGCATTACTCCATAGCAATAAAACTCATATTATTGTTTGTTTAAATTTCAGTATATGTGTTTATGAGTTAATCTGTGCAAATAAAATACTTTGGTCTTGCTCTAAATTATTCAGTTACACAAAGAGGTGTCAATAAGTCATGAAATAACCTAAAAAGTCTTGGTAGTGCCCCGCCCATTAGCCATACCTTCAGAAAGCACCACCTAAAACAAATGTGTCCCTCTTTGGCCATCTGAAATGTTGGGAGGCATGCATGCACGCACACATCAACTTAAACAGACACACACAATGATATTCTGTTGGCATGCAGTTAGGCCACTGAGCACAGACATTACCAGTTAGGGTCACCAATACTTAATTCCACTGGCATAGGAGCCTGCAGTGCATTGCAAAGCAATGTACGGCGGCCTCCAATGCAGCAGATGGGTCAGTTTGCTTATATAATAAATAATTAAACCCTCTAATCCTTCCATATAAACAATATATTCCACTGTACAACACAAGAAAGAAAGAAAGAAAGAAAGAAAGAAAGAAAGAAAGAAAGAAAGAAAAAGGTTTTATACTCAAACTAGTTGAACAGTCCGTTCCACGGGCCACAGTGCCACTGGCACCCGGTCGCGGGGCAGTCACGTGCAGCAGAGACTGCCCACACCGCAGCTGATACAGAGCGCCCAGCTCTGTATCAGCCGCGGCACGGGCAGTCTCTACTGCGCATGACCGTAGCACGCGCAGCTGTGTCTACTGCACATGTCGCGGCGTTACACACGATTTAGGGAATTATTATATAGGATGTTTTTGCTCTGCACAAGGGCCTTCCTCAGGGCTAAAATACAAGTAGCTTACAGGGGATATTTATAGACAAAAAAGCCCCAACCCCATCGAAATTCAAGAATTGCATTCTGATGTCTTTGTTCTCGGTGGGGGCATGTGGTCTGACCAGTGACATCAACCACAAGAGAGGAGCGTCACTTACCAACCAGACACTCGAGCCCTCAGGTGTTAAGCTGAGTGTTTTACAGTAGAATATCATTACTCAGAGTTCAAACTTGACAGAAAGTTCAATAGGATATTCTGTCCCAGTGTGGGCCCCCACGACTTGACCAGGCTCTAGGCAGGGACCTAGGGTGCCTTGCCCATTATACAGCTGTGCATCTTAGTGTATTAGAGACCTGTGCTTGATAGCTGTTGTCCATGTTCTGCCTACAATGAGCCATATGAACAAAAGAAAAGAGGAGAAATTCTGGGGCAAACCAACTGCAACACAGGGATGAATAAACACCCCCTTTCATTTACATGTGTTATTAATTCCTTGAATGATAGAAAGGTTAGTTCAATTTTCTGGATACCTCTCTAGTATTCATGGAATTAACCCTTTGATTGCCAGATAGGTGTCTATCCCATTGTGTTGCAAAGCACGGGATACCACACTGCACTCAAAGGGTTAATATCATCTTTTAAATCAATCATCCTCAGCCATCTTGCTGCCCACTCCTAGTCTATAGAAAATGCTAATCCAAAATATTTTTACCTTCCTCTATAGGTTTTTCTGTGTGACTTTAACAGTTTACTATTCTTCTATTGAAGTGTTATTCTGTATTTGCTGACCATTAAATTAAACTGAAACTTTCAGTGTTTTTTCCCATAGCACCTGGGGGTACAATTTCTCACCTCAGTGGCTATCTGAATCAGAATGTGCCTGTGCGTGTTCACTTATTGCATTGCTTGCTGAAGTAAAACAATGTTCTCATCTCAAAGAAACACAGATTCGGATGGCAGATAAAAACAAACATTTTACTATGTAATTAAATTACACATTCTTACATATTTCTTAGAATTGATATGCCTGTCCTTGGCATTTTTAAATTCCCAAACACCTCTGCTGATTATTATTGTATTCTATAATTTTAACATATTTTAGGCACTGTACAATGAGGAGAAAATGGGAGTAGACTGTAATGTACAGAGCTTTTCTGATAAGAACCTGCAGTCTACATTAGAGGTAGTCAACTGCTGGACCTCCGGGTCCTGGAGACTACAGCTCCCGTCATCAGCTGACTAGGAATAATGGGGTTGTAGTCCCCACCAGCTGGAATCCCAACTATTGACTGTTACTGGCCAGTCAGTGGATGAGCCATTCTCATAGTTCCAGGTATTAATTATATAGTCACCTTTGGCCATGTGATGAGCTCTAGAACATCTATACTGGTTTTTGGGTCATGAGGAATGAAAAAGCACAATAGCACTGTTGAAATCTATGGGTACTCTAATCAGGGCACTTGCTAGGTTTCCAAAATACCAAGGGTGTGGGCCAATGCAGTATATTACAAGTGCATTGTGCAGTACATTTCCAACATTACTAGTCTGTAAATTAGCATCAATCCATGCAAGATCCAATGTTTAAACATGAAACTTGGAGCTTTAGCCACCTCAGCCAGGACAGAACAAGTCTCATGGTCTCTAACGTTCAAGTTTAAATCAGTGGGGGTTTTTGTCCCCTATGGTGCCGTGTGTTTGTTTACCTTTAGCTTCCTGAATAGGACCCTATGTGCCTGATTGCCAGAAATTAATTATATTAGGTCCACAATGCTTCAGACAGCTAATGGAGTAGCAACTGGGATTTTGCCCACAAGAGTTGCTTTTAAAGGCTAAACAGGGGTAGCAGACGCAATTAGGTGAATGTACAAATTTGATTCTACACTAAATTAGGTGCTGGAATTAATCACCAAAAATACTCCCCTTGATGCCAATAGCAGAGCAAAGGGCAGTATACGCACATTCTGCACATTCTTTTCCTCTATGCCCTGTTTAAGCCTTTGTTTGCCAGAAGGGTGCTCAACACATTGCTTCATATAGAGGAAATATTGTAGAGGAAAGGGAAATGGGATGATTTTACACCCTTTTCTGTGCTTTCTGTGGGTGAGGCATAATGCCATTGTTTTTCATTTCAATCACATCAATACCTCTCATTTAACTTAGACAAATCTCTTTTGTGTCCCTATTCCCTCCTAAGAATATTTTTCTTAATTATCCCTGCCTCCTCCATGATATATTGTATTCCACTTGTCCCTCTTTCTTTCCAAGTGTCATCCATCAGTGTCCCTACCATAGATGCATTCCATTCCTTTACATGTGAGAGGATGAAAATCTGCCAGGGGAGTGGAAGTTATGGCATGTTTGTAAATGATGCTTGTGATGCTTGAGCTAGGCAACTTACAGGATGTCAACGGACTCAGCTGTGTAACTAGTTTGGGAAATACAATTCAATATGATCCAAGAGTATACAAGTAAGACTTTCAACCAGGCATGTGTGTCGTGATCCGGATGTAGGACTATCAAGTACAAGTTGAGTCTCTGCTGATGTGCTACTCCTTGCATAGCAGTGGAAAAGGTGACATATATGGTCATATACAATGGCCAAGATCTTCTTAAAGGGATAGTAATACTTTGTTTTAACTTTATTTTATTTTGTAGGCATTAAAAAAACATGAAGAATGATATAAGTCTTATCTCTGAAACCTTTATGGTTTAAGAGATATTCACAAAGTATCCCTTCCCTGTTCAACCAGATCAGAAGGGAGATGCCCAGGTAGACTGCAGAGAGGGACAATCTTCAATTAAGATAAGAGAAAAAGCTGAAAAACTTGTCAAGGGGGGAAGGGCTTTCATTGTTTTCATACAAAGAAAATTGTCCCCTTCTGTTACTTGTCCTGTCATACAACCAGACTCACATTTGAGAAGAGATGGCTTACACTAGGTAAAAGGGGCGGGGAGGGGAACTTTGCTTGTGAATATCTCATAAACCATAAAGGTTTGAGAGATAAGACTTATATCATTCTTCATGTTTTTTTAATGCCTACAAAATAAAATAAAGTTAAAACGAAGTATTACTATCCCTTTAAAATCTTGGTAATGTAACCTCTGTTAGCCAGGTAGCACAAATCAGTTGTGAGGTGGATATAACATTAGAACAGCTATCATATGCATATCATTATTCATTTTAAAATGCTCTAAATGTATTAATTCATATGTTAAGGCAATCTGCCAGGAAAGCCCTAACTTAAACACTTGTGCCTGTTATACTTATGCGTTAAATTATCTAATGCATCTCTTTATTTATAGATACAAATATTTCCTATTGGTTTGTTATCTTGGGGTTAATGTACAAATCCACCAACATAGTTCCAATGGCATTAGCCTGCAACTACAGTGTTTGCACACCATGATTTGCACTACAGTGTATGATCAAAGTAGTGCATACTGTTAGACTGCCATTGTTAGTACTTTAAGGCCAGCAAGCCCTGCACACCTACCACATAGCATGAATGGAAAAATGTTAAGTCATACTATTCCTTTTATACCTTGTTTAATATATAGCTTTGAACAATGCATAGAGGAATGGAACATGCTTAAATAACCACAGACTGCCCCATTGCCCTTCCTTCATGCAAGCAGCATTAAGGAGTGAAATCTTGATGTAAGCAGTACTAGTAAACAGGTGTTAGGTAGGCTTAAGATTAGAAACTCAACTTCAGTGCCCATTTTGCAAGGAAGCATATCACTACATTCATCCCATTGTTTTGTATTTACCCCAATTAGTAATTGATAGTACTGAAGGCAGTTTTATCTATAAAGATGTTTCCACTTTTTGTGTAGAAGGTACTTCATATCCAGTACTTATCACATAGTTACCTACACCCTTAAGGGTAATATGCATTGAGGGGTTCCCCATTCCAAGTGAGGCATTCCAAGTGAAGTGGACTTAAAACAGGACTTGAAGCAGGAGTTGGTTAAGAGAAGAACCAGGATCCATTGGGGAAAAACACCTCACATTTCAGAACTCTGCAGTCCTTTTTAAATTCCAGCTTTCAAAATCACCATCAACATCTGGAATGTGATACAAAATAAAGCACTCCTAGCACTTGGACTGTTTGGGAAACTATAAGAATCTATATACTAGAATGAGCAACCATATGAAGTGTTTCTGTTAAAGGCTTAATAGAGCTATATTGATGTTGGATTGGAGGTGGGAAGTGGGACTGAAGATGGACATCTCTCCCTGCAGCAACACTTGCTTCTAAAGTATTTGTTTTTTTCCCTCTACTTGTTCTATATTACCCCATGATGCAGCCTGCTGTTTTACTGCTATATACAACTCTGCTTTTATACTGCAAAATCCAGCACTCTATATATTTGCCTACGTCTCCTTACATTCAAATTCCCTCTTCCCTACTCTCATCAAATCCTTTCTGCAACCATACCCTCTGTCTATTTATCAGACCTATCTGTCCTTCCAATACAACCCCCAGCAGACACAAATCACATTCTCACATTCTTGCTGTATGCTTTATTGTCCTCCTTGTGGCTGGTGACATCTCCCCAAATCCTGGTCCTAATCAAATCCCCATATGTCACCACCCACAGCCACCTTCTTCCCCATCCCACAGAGGCTCTAATCTTTCTAACCTCATCCCCATCCATACCCTCCCACTGTTTGCCCAGCCTCTTCTCATTTGGTCTACTAAATGTGCATATCTACTGTTGTACATGAACTTTTCTGCTCATCAGCTTCTTGCTCATACTGGGACCTGGCTCTCTCAACATAATTCAGCTCTTGAAGCTGCAATTTCACATGGAGGGCTGTACTTCTCACACACAGCACTCACATTGGGCAGAGGTGGTGGCACAGGTTTACTGCTTGCTTCCCAATGTCGCTTTCAGCAGATATCTATTCCCCCATTCCTTTCCACTAAGTCCTTCAAAGACCAGTTATTCCACCCTGTTGCACTGATCGTTGAGGTTGGATACAGACCTTCCACAACCACGTCCTCTACAGTACTTTCAGACTTTGAGTACTGGCGTGCATTCTTTCTCTCCTCTGACACTCTTTCTTTAATACCTGGGGACTTCAGCTGCAACATTGATGACCCTTCCTTTACTTGGGCCTCACACCTGCTTCAGCTAACCTCATCCTTCACCCTTCAACAATGGACTGAATCTAGCACACACAAAGATGGTCAATCCCTCGACTTGGTACTCACAAAGAGCTGTTTCTCCTTTTCCACTCTCTGACTACCATATTATATCCTTCTTCACAACTCTTTCCCTCCTTCCCCTACCAAATAAGACCCTGCACTACACCAGCAACCTTCACTCTCTAGTCATATCTGCCTTATGTTCTGCATTGCACTCCAGCCTCCCCACCTTCAACACTCTCTCTGAACTTGACAGCCTTTCTGAATCCTACAACAACCTCCTCTCCACATCACTTAATCCATATGCCCCCCTCCAGGTCCGTCACAAATGCCCCTCAAACACACTATCACGGTTCCCGTGACTTTCTGTCAATCTGACCTGATTTGCCTGTGCATTGGTGGAGACTGATTGGCCCGCCCAGGATGTGCCGTTATATGCTGGAGCTTGGGCACTTTACAGTTGCCCTTTCGTGGTGTTCCTGTTGCTGCGCCTTGTTGCCATATTCCTGTGTCTCCTGTGTACCGACCTGGCTAGTCTGACTCTTCTCCTGCTTCTGCTCCGTGACTTGACCTGTCTCTGGCTGACGACCCTGCTCCGTGGATTGACCCGGCTCTGAATGACGACCGTGCTCCGTGACTTGACCCGGTTCTGGCTGATGACCCTGATCTGTGATTCATTCCGGCCTGCCTGCTGTTCCAGTTACCGTTCCGGTTCTGCCTGCTGTTCCGGTTGCCATTCCGGCCTGCCTGCTGTTCCAGTTACCGTTACGGTTCTGCCTGCTGTTCCGGTTGCCATTCCGGCCTGCCTGCTGTTCCAGTTACCATTCCGGTTCTGCCTGCTGTTCCGGTTACCGTTCCGGTTCTGCCTGCTGTTCCAGTTGCCATTCCGGCCTGCCTGCTGTTCCAGTTACCGTTCCGGTTCCACCTGCTGTTCCGGTTGCCATTCCGGCCTGCCTGCTGTTCCAGTTACCGTTCCGGTTCTGCCTGCTGTTCCGGTTGCCGTTCCGGTCTGCCTGCTGTACCAGTGTTCCTGCATCATTCCGGTCGCTCCGGCGACATTCTGAACTGTTTAAGCGACTCACTGTTCCTCTCACTAGTCAGTAGCTGTAGCCTGAGGTTGCTTTTCCTTCTGCTGGTTGCCAAGGTGCTCGCTCCTGTGCAGAACCACTTAACCCTTGCCGTGCCTGTAGTCTCCGGTCTAGTGCCTCCGATATATCTTGCCAAGCATACGTTTTCTGACTTGAGCCTTTACTCTGAGTGCTTTTGTGTGTCTCTCATTCACCCTCAGAGCCTTGTCTGCTCCGTGCTCATATTCTGGTAGCCTGTTCGCTCCCACTGTGATCATTTGGTACGGCACCAGAGGGGTGTTCGGGCTCCGGCCCACAGACGCTGAAGAGGGCGCCAGCTCTACTACAGCTTGTGCAGTCACCATCAGTATAGCACCCAAGGGGTGTCAGGGCACAATCCAAGTGGCACACGCAGGGTTACTACTTTTCCAATTAAGGGCGATTTTGGTTCTGATCACTACAGCGTGGCAATAGCATTCCTCTGTAGCCCACGGTGGTGGTATCGGCTCCGATCTGGACTTTGTTGCGCTACTATACCAACTTGAGAGTGTATTCAGTGCAGTTACTTTTTCTATCCAGCTATTGAGAGACTGTGTTCCAGAGACTGCTATTTATCCCGGGCGTTGGCCAATCTTGTTTATATCTCACCTATTGCATTTGTTAACCCTTTGGGGGAATATTCCCTATCCATTCATAGCACCTATCACTATCATTGTGTGCATTCACTTTGTCAGTATTGCCATTACTGCTATTCCTGTACTGGCCTCTAGGGGCATTGTTTTATTTTCAATAAAACTGTGTTTTTACTTCATACCCTGGTCTGAGTGTCAGAAAACCGTAACACACACACCCTTGGCTTAACTCTCAAACACTCTTTCTTTGCTCCTGCACCTGCAATGCTGAATGCTTGTGGAGAAATTCACGCTGTCATGAAGATTTCATCCACTATAAATTCCTCCTGTCCTTCTTAAATACTACTCAATCCTCTGGCAAACAACATTATTACTCCTCACTACTCACAATCTAACTCATGCCGCATTTTCTCCATCTTCAATTCTCTCCTTCTCCTCAACTCTCCATCTCTCTCCCTCCCCTCGCTCACCTCTCTACCCTTTGCTGAATTCTTCAAACAGAAAATTGACATAATACATCAAATAATCCCACCATTTCAATCTCCAGAATTAGTATCTTCCTGATCCTCCATCCTACATTGATTATTTTGCTTTGGTCGCAGAAGCAAAGCTCTCCATTTTTCTGTCCACATCACCACTCACCACCTGCTCCCTTAATCCCATACCATCCCACCTCCTCAATCCTCTTTCATCCTTGTTAGTTCCCATACTAACTTATGTTTTCAACTTCCCCCTATCCTCTCACATCTTCCCCTCCTCCTTCAAACATTCAATAGTATCTCCAGTCCTTAAAGGGATAGTAATGTTTCACAAAACAGCAGCTCCAATTAATCTTCATAGTATTTGAGCCACAGAGAGTGTTTTTTCAATACTGTCAGAGTTGTAATTCAAGAGTAATTGAATAATAAAGTATCCTGCTCCCGCCCCTTTTACCTAATGTAACACTGCTCTCCTCAGATGTGGAATCTGGTTGTAAGACCAGACAGATAACAGCAGGGGACAATCCTCTTACTCTGAGAACAATGCAAACCCTGCCCACCTTGACAGGTTTTTCAGCTTTTTCCCCTATCTTAATTGAAGATTGTCCCTCTCTGCAGTCTACCTGAACACCTCCGTGAAAGCTACATGTCACAAATGGTGGGAGCGCTGACAAGAAATAACAATGTATTGGACCTAGTGATCACTAATAACACTGAAATGGTATCCAATATTAAGGTAAGAGAACATTTGGGAAACAGTGATCACAACATGGTTACATTTGAGATCTGTCTGGCAAAGCAAAAAGGTATAGGTTCAACCAAAACTCTTAATTTTAAAAAAGCGAACTTCAAATTATTAAGGGCCTCAATGCAACACATAGACTGGGATATTTTATTTAAAGGCAAAAATACTGAGGAAAAATGGTCAGAATTCAAATTTAGGTTGCAGAAATGTACCCAACTGTATATACCAATGGGGAACAAGTGCAAAAGAAGTAAGTCACAGCCAATGTGGTTAACTGCACATGTAAAGAAGGAAATGGCAAGGAAAAAAAAAGCATTCAAATTATTTAAGTCAGAAGGAACTGAACAATCTTTCTTAAAATACAGGGAGTGCAACAAAGATTGCAAAAAGGCAATTAGGGTAGCAAAAATAGATAATGAAACTCGAATTGCAAGGGAAAGCAAGACTAATCCAAAAAAGTTTTTTAAATATATAAATAGCAAAAAACTTAAGAGGGAGTGCATTGGACCATTCAAAAATGAGATGGGTGAGTTGGTTAGTGAGGATAAGGAAAAGGCCGATGTTTTAAACACTTTCTTTGCATCAGTATATACAAGGGAGCAAGGAATGGTAGAAGAGCCTCCACAAGTAACAAATAAAACAGTACAATTAATAGATATTGGGTTAACTCAAGGAGATGTCATGGGAAGACTGAACAAAATTAAGACCGACAAAGCACCGGGTCCTGATGGTATACATCCAAGGGTTCTTCAGGAACTCAGTGCTGTGTTAGCAAAACCCCTATATTTACTCTTTAAAGATTCTATTACCACAGGCTCAGTGCCACAGGATTGGCGAAGAGCTAACATAGTGCCTCTATTTAAGAAGGGAACTAAAACAGAACCTGGGAATTATAGACCAGTGAGTTTGACCTCTGTAGTGGGAAAACTGTTAGAAGGGATAATAAGGGACTATATTCAGGATTACAACACAAAAAATAAGATCATTAGCACGAATCAACATGGTTTTATGAAGAATAGATCATGCCAAACTAATCTTTTCAGCTTCTATGAGGAGGTAAGCAGCAACCTTGACAATGGCAAGGCAGTAGATGTAGTATATCTAGACTTTGCAAAGGCATTTGATACAGTACCACACAGAAGGCTGGTGTATAAAATAAGGAAATTGGGGCTAGGAGATAACCTTTGCAATTGGATACAAAACTGGTTGAAGGATAGGGAACAGTGTGTGGTTGTAAATGGAAAATTCTCCAGTACAGTTAAAGTGGAGAGTGGAGTACCTCAGGGTTCAGTATTGGGTCTGCTGCTTTTTAACATGTTTATAAATGACCTGGAAATAGATATAGAAAGCAAAATATCAATATTTGCAGATGATACTAAATTATGCAAAGTCATTAATTCAGAACAGGATATTTTCTCTCTACAGAGGGAATTACATACAATGTCAGATTGGGCAAACATGTGGAATATGAAGTTTAATGTGGGGAAGTGTAAAGTCATGCATTTGGGAGGAAACAATCCCAAGGCTACTTATAAACTTAATGGAATAATTTTAGGTGACTCGTTGCTAGAAAAAGACCTGGGTATCCTTGTCAACTACAAACTTGGAAACAGTGACCAGTGTCAAACAGCAGTAGCAAAGGCAAACAAAGTCCTGTCTTGCATAAAAAGAGGTATTGAAGCAAGAGTGGATAACATTATTTTGCCATTATACAAATCATTGGTAAGACCTCACCTTGAGTATGCAGTGCAATTTTGGGCACCGGTTCTGAAAAAGGATATACTAGAACTAGAGAGGGTACAGCGGAGAGCAACAAAATTAATTAAGGGAATGGAGGACTTGACATATGAGGAACGACTAAACAAACTTGGTTTATTTACTCTAGAGAAAAGACGACTAAGAGGAGACCTTATCACATTGTACAAGTATATGAGAGGTCAATACAAGGATCTCTGCGGTGAGCTATTTATTCCAAGGCCTGATCAGGTGACCAGGGGACACCCCTTGAGATTAGAGGAAAGGAGGTTTAAACTTCAGCAGAGGAAGGGTTTTTTTACGGTAAGGTCTGTCAAATTGTGGAATTCATTGCCCAGGGAGGTAGTTATGGCAGATACAATGGATACATTTAAGAGAAGATTAGATACATTTCTTTCAAAAGGGAATATACAGAGTTATACTGTTTATCAGTAGGCTGATCAGGAAGGTCTGATAAAGACTAATTTAATTGGTAGCAGGAAAGCTATAAAATTCTCAGTTACTGAGGTATGAAGCGAAGGTTGAACTTGATGGACTTGTGTCTTTTTTCAACCTAATTTACTATGTTACTATGTTACCTCCCAGCTGTTCTGAGGTGAGCAGTGTTACATCAGTAAAAGGGGTGGGAGGGGGATACTTTATCATTCAATTACCCTTGAATTACAACTCTGACAGAATTGTGATTACACTCTCCAAGGCCCAATTACTATGATGATTAATCAGAGCTGCTTTTATTATGAAACATTACTATCCCTTTAAAAGCCAGCTTTTTATTTCCCATTTCCCTGCAAACCTTTTTATTAATTAAGCCATATCGGTCTTAATGTTGTACTCTTGTATTTATTCCTCATAGTATATACTGAAGTTATATTTATCTAAGAGCATTTTAAACATATTCCACCTTTGTTGTGCATTTTTATCTTTCAAAATAATATTCCATTGAATGTCTTGAATAGAGCTTTCAACAATTAACCTTTTAAAATGTAATGTTTTGGTAAACGCTTGGTAATGAAAATATTCCGTAAAGTGTTCCCTTACCTGTATGTTGTTTAACATTTCACAATTGTACAACAAGTTCTCTTTTTCTAGTTGGCTCCTCTACTAGTTGGGATATGAATTTATCAATAACGATACTTAAAGTGGAATGTCCCTCTCTGCAATCTACCTGGATACTCCCTGCTGCTTTAAACTGAGCAGTGTTACATCAGTAGAAGGGGCGGGAGGAGGATACTTTATCATTCAATTAGTCTTGAAATACAGCTCTGACAGAATTGAAATAACACTCTCCAAGGCCCAAATACTATGATGATTAATTAGAGCTGCTTTTATTCTGAAACAGTATTATCCCTTTAAGAAAAGCTCATTATACCCCACCTCTCCAGCCAGCTACCGCCCTGTATCACTTTGCCTCTAAGCTCCTTGAATGCCTGGTGTACTCTCCTCTACTTACCTTCCTCAATTCCCAAAACACTCTGGACCCACTACAGTCTGGCTTTTAGCCCACTTTCTCTACAGAAACTGCCCTTATGAAGGAAACAAATGATCTCCATATTGCAAAAATCAATGACCATTTCTCTCTTCATATCCTCCTAGACCTATCAGCCACATTCGACACAGTCTCCCAGGTTCTCCAATCTCTTGGCATCTGTGGCCTGGCACATTCCTGGTTTCTATCCTATATCTCTCAGCGGTCTGTCTCTGTGTAATACACCAACCCCTCCTCACCTCCTATCCCCCTCTCAGTAGGCATACCCTAAAACTCCATTCTGGGCTCCCTTCTCTTCTCTCTGTATACCCTTTCCCTGGGACAACTGATAAAGTACTTTGGCTTTAACTACCATGTCTATGCAGATGATACACACATCTATCTCTGAGTACTCTCACTATCATCTAAAATACAGCAGCTGGTCTCAGCATGCCTTACTGTTATTTCTTCCTGAATGGCTCATATTTGCTTAAAATTTAATATATCTAAGACTGAGCTCCTAAATCCTGAACAATACCTCCATTTTCTATAACTGTCGGGGGCTCCACAATTTGCCCTGTAGACAAGGCATGTTGTCTTGGGGTAACTTTGGACTTTTATCTTTCCTTCAGAATACACATAATGAATTAGCTAAAACATGTCACTTCTTTCTTTGAAATATAGCAAAAATCATCCCATTTCTTTGTCACTCTACAACAAAGACTCTCATGCACACTCTAATCCTTTCCCCTCTAGATTAATGCAACTCTCTACTTATTGGTCTGCCTGCTAGCCATATCTCTCCTCTACAGTTGATTCTTAATTCAGACACCATAACACTCTTCCTCTCCTCCAGAACAGTACTTACTCCCTACATTTTTAAAGTCACTGTCATGACTTCCCATAAAGCAAAGTATTACATTCAATTCTTCCTCATTAACATCCATGCTCTCCAACACTTGTCCCCAACTTACATTTCATCTTTGATATCCCACCATATACGTGCACGCATGGTGGCAGACGCTCTACTCCTTAAACCACTATCGCTGAAGGCTTTTTTTCCTTGCAGCTTCCTACCTCTGCAGCTCCCTTCCACCCAGCATTCAACAAGCCTCGACCTTCAACAACTTCAAATCCAAGCTAAAAGAGAAATTTTTAAATGTTATTTATGTAAAAATGTAATTGTAATGTACGTAATAATTTAAACCTTATCTTATATGCATATCAGAACTGTCAAAAATTGCACTTCCTCCTCTACTTGGTTGTATCTGTGTGTCGCCCATCCTAAAGTTAGACTAAGCTGTACAGGGCAGGGACCTCTTATCCCAATGTATGCTCACCTGGTGTTCCCCTTATGATTGTTTATATAATCACTTAACCACTTAATTACTGCACTTATTGTACACCAACTATACAAAATATAATCTGTAAAGCACCAAGTACAACTGTTAGCGTTATATAAATAAAAATATGCATGCTTACATATATACATGCATATATTCTTATATAACAAAAATAAGCTCTGATACAGTGGTTTCCATTTATCTGGTGCATTCAGCTCTCATTCTCTGCTCTTTGTGAGCTGCTTTATCAACACAGGGTCAGAGAGCTCTCCACTGCTGCATGTTAACCTACAAGCTTTACCAACCCAAAGTTCTGATGTTAATAATGATCGTTTTGCTAATTATTCTAATTTTCTTTCAGTACATTATGTGAAGCTAAGAAAATTGGATCAACTATTGCTTTATGTAATGTGGACTATGACCCTGAACTCTACGTATCTCTAAAGGGGAACTTTCCTGAAGAGAGACCGGGCTAAATATTTGAATTAGAAAAATAAATTCTCATTTCTACCTTAGTCGGATTATTTTGAAAAAATTCTATTCATATAAAAATGTATTTATATGTGAAATAGTTTCTTTGATTCTTCTCCCCTTCCACCTTGTCTCAAAACATTGAGGCTTATGTACTAAAAAAGAAATGGAGCAACTCTGGGGAAAATAAACTTCACCAAAAGGGGCAAATAATTGTAACATTGATTTATACATGTATTGATTTAACACCTTGCATGCTACAGAGGTCTCTAATATTTTACAATGCATTTAGATAATTAAACTTTACACTCCATGAAACTGTGCAGTTTATCATGATTTCGTAAAAATGTATTTTATTCACCAATCATTAAAACAATAAGCAAGCTAAAAAAGACTTAAATGCATAAGAACCCCAGTACATATATTCCTGACTTTTGACATATGTATCATACTTAGTAACCCTTAAAGGGATAGTAATTTTTCTCAATAAAAGCAGCTTCAATTAATCTCCATACTATTTCAGCCATGGAGAGTGTTATTTCATTACTGTCAGAGTTGTAGATCAAGATCAAAAAATGATAAAATATCCACCTCCTGCCCCTTTTACTGAAGTAATACTGTTCACCTCAGAGCAGCAAGACTGTCCAGATGGATCGCAGAGAGGGATAATCTTCAGTGAGCATAAGGAAAAACATGTCTAGGCGGGCAGGATTTTCTTTATGCTCACAGTAGGAAGATTGTCCCTTGCTGTGATCTGTCTGGTCAAGGGACCAGATTCCACTTCTAAGGGGAGGTGTCTTACATTAGGTAAAAGGGGTGGATATCATTCAACTACTCTTGAACTACAACTCTGACAGTAATTAAATAACCATATAGAATGTGAGAGGCTTCTGGGAATGAACAACAGCACAATGGCCTGTTCTACGGCTAGTCACCGCCCAGAAGCATCACATTTTAGCTCTCTAGTGCCATTAAAGGGCAGTCCAGTTCCAAAATGACAGGCAAGTTCCACCTGCACGGGAACACCAGCTAACCCCCGAAGTACGTTTCGGACTAGTTGGGCCTGGTCAGGAGGGTGCAGCTGGATTCCCTAGGTACTGAGAGCAAAGGGTCCATGTCTGGATTACCCTTCACTCTTAGGGAGAGCCCCTAAGTGTATTCAAAATAAACATACAGAATGTGAGAGGCTTCTGGGAATGAACAACAGCACAATAGCCTGTTCTAGGGCTAGTCACCTCCCAGAAGCATCACGTTTTAGCTCTCTAGTGCCATTACAGAGGAGAAATTTCCACATACATACTAGACTAATCCTGCCACAAAATGGAGGTCCAGTTCCAAAATGACGGGCAAGTCCCCCCCCGCACGAGAACACCAGCTAACCCCCAACCTACGTTTCGGCCTAGTTGGGCCTCATCAGGAGGGTGCAATTGGATTCCCTAGGCACTGAGAGCAAGGGGTCCACGCCTGGACAGGGCCGGATTTGCCATTAGGCAAAGTAGGCACCTGCCTAGAGGCGCACGCCACCGAGGGGCGCCTGCCATTCAGATTTCTTTTTTTAAATATTCTTTTTAAAAAAAAAACAAAAAAACTAGCCACCTCGCTGGCTGTGCCAGCGGCACCCACTCATATTGCCCGTCCCCCCCGTTGTCTATTTCCTACCTCCCCGGCAGGACAGGTCTGTGCCTCCTTTGGCACACTCCTGTAGGTGCTGAGCTCCCTCGTTGCCTCTTTAGGAATGCAGAGTGCTGGGAGATGACATCATCTCCCAGCGCTCTGCATTCCTGAATAGGAGATCGCGCTGGAGCTCCATCAGGTACAAGACTGTGCCAAAGGAGGCACAGATGACAGATCTCCTACCAGGGAGGTAGGAAACGGACAACGGGGGGAGGTAGGAAACGGACCGTGGGGGAAGGGGCAATGAGAGGGTAACATGGAGATGGTGGGGGCAAGTTGGAGCCTAAGAGGGGCAATGTGAGGGCAACATGGAGATGGTGGGGGCAATGTGGAGCTAATGGGGGGCAAGTTGGAGCTGATGGAGAGCAATATGGAGATGGTGGGGCAAGTTGGAGCTGATGGAGGGCAATGTGAGGGCAATGTGGAGCTGATGGGGGAAATATGGAGCTGATGGGGGGCAATGTGAGTGCAATGTGGAGCTGATCAGGGCAATATGGAGATGGTGGGGGCAAGTTGGAGCTGATGGAGTGGGGGCAATGTGAGGGCAATGTGGAGCTGATGGGGGGCAATGTGGAGCTGATGGGGGAAATATGGAGCTGATGGAAGGCATTGTGAGGGCAATGTGGAGCTGATGGGGGCAATATGGAGCTGATGGGGGCAATGTGAGGGCAATGTGGAGCTGATGGGGGTCAATGTGAAGGCAATATGGTATATGGAGATGATGGGGGCAATGAGAGGGCAATATGGTATATGGAGATGATGGGGGCAATGTGTGGGCGATGTATGAGATGATGGTGGCAAGCTGGAGCTAATGGGGGGCAATGTGGCGATGATGGGGGCAATGTGAGGGCAATATGGAGATGATGGGGGGGCAACGTGGAGATTAGGAGCATTGTGGAGGTATCCAGTGCAGATGGCCCACGGGGGGTGGCTTCAAATTTCTGTTCCTACAGGCTCCTGAGATGTAAATCCAGCCCTGCATCTGGATTACCCTTCACTCTTAGGGAGAGCCCCTAAGAGTATTCAAAATAAACATATAGAATGTACCCTCCTAACGAGGACAGTGATTAGCTGTAGAACAGGCCATCGTTCTGTTGTTCATTCCCAGAAGCCTCTCACATTCTGTAAGTAATTAAATAACACTCTCCATGGCTCAAATACTATGAAGACTAATTAGAGCTGTTGTTTTTGTGAAACATTATGATCCCTTTAACCCTTTGAGTGCCAGAGGGGTACACATCACATTGCAAAGCAATGCGTTGCATACCCCTCTGGCACTCGAAGGGTTAACTCTTTCAGTACCGGTAGCTTGGGCCATTTTTTAGAGGCTAGACACATTTTCTGCATGTTGCTGTCCATCTTTTTTCACGCTTTCCATAGGTAATTTTCTATTTATATATGGGAAAATTACATACTGTTTTATTCAGAAAATAATCAGCTTTTTCATCGTGCCTCTCGTAAAGTATATTTGTTAATCTGCAAAAAGTGCCTATTTTGCTAATATAAATTACATATCAAAGAAAAATATTTTGATTGTGAAAGTTTCAATGTAGTTTAGAAGCTCTTAATGTTCTGAGTAAAAAAGAGGAACAAATGGAACAACTGTATGTCCACTGAAGTCCAGGGCTCAGATTCAAACTGACTTCCATATTTCTCATAACTCTACAGTCTATAATTTACACTCAGTGGTGCATTCATGGCTCAGTTTGGCTATCTTGTTGCACTGTCTCCATTTCCGCTGTAGAGGGATTGATTCATCACTTCAACCTTCCCAAACCAAATTCTGTTTTTTACGTTGACCCCCTGTCTTCTTCTCTAACCTCCAGAAAAGACTAAACTTATCTGGCAGGGCGATGTACCTGAGCACACTGGGGATGACTTGGCAGACTGCTTTGTTCAATTTCTTGTATGCTTCCAGAAACAGACTGACAGTCCTGCGTGTTCTATATTGCTTCTATTTTAGCCCATCATGTCTTTATAGAATATCTGTTGTCACTGATACCATGTGTTCTTGATGTAATAGTCAGGAGAAAACCCTCATTCAAAGGACATGCCCCTGGGCTACCTGTTTGTAATGATGCTCTACACTTCCTTGATCTTCACTTTGACTTCCTCCTTATTCGAGACATCAATGTCAATATTAATGGCCTAATGGAGAACGCTACTCCTGTTTCTCTTTTCATACTGTACTCTTTTATGCCCTCAAGGTTATTGTCCTCAAATGGGATCTCCCACAGCCACCCACTGTCACCCAAAGGTTTTGCTTTTTAATAGAATCCTACCATGTTATAAATTAACCTATATGCATAGGTGCTGCCCTTAAAAGGTTTGACACGATGTGAGTGGATTGGAGAGCACTTACAATAACTAATGCATCCTCTGAACTCAAGATTTCAGATTCATATTATCTAACACCCATGAAAATGTACAACTCCTCTTCCAACATTAGACAGTCCTTATGCATTGGCTCTTTCCCTACCCCCTCCCCTATTTTTTCTATTTGTTCTTCACTCTGTGAAGTTTTTGGAAAACTGCAAAAGAAATACTTAAAAACAAGCAGACTATGCGATCATATTTTACCAACTGCGATCAAAGTGATTGGATGCTGAGCTTGTAAATACCCAATATAAAAAATGTTATCAATAAGAAAACAAGTCAACAAGTCAAATGTTCTTACTCTTTGGTATCAGCTGTCATCCAGTCACTTGTAATGTAAACCGTAATGTTGGGGAGTTCCAGCTCTGATCGTCACTTTTGGACGCTGCTAACAAACACTCAATATATGGAGCATAATAATAGCAAAGCCTGCACAGCATAGGGTATTACGTTCACTAATATACTTTCTATTGTTCTTCTTTATGCTCCAGTAAACTGTGCCGTTTATCCTGATTTTGCAAAAATGTGTTTTATTTAGCAATCATTAAAAGCAATGAGCAAGCTAATGAAGACTTATATGTATAAGAACCCCAGCACATATATTCCTGACTCCTTATGCTTAGAAACATAGAAACATAGATTTTGACGGCAGATAAGAAGCATTCGGCCCATCTAGTTTGCCCATTTTCCTACTGTAAAAACCTCAAACCTTTTTTGGCCCTTGGTCTTTTCTTAAGTTAAGGACAGCCTTATGCCTATCCCATGAATGCTTAAATTCTGTCACTGTATTAACTTCAACCACTTCTGCTGGTAGGCTATTCCACTTATCTACTACCCTCTCAGTGAAGTAAAACTTTCTTACATTACATCTAAACCTGTGTCCCTCTATTTTTAGGCTATGGCCTCTTGTCCTAACATTTTTACTCCTTTGAAATATACTTCCATCCTGCACTTTGTTGAATCCCTTCATGTATTTGAATGTTTCAATCATATCCCCTCTCTCTCTCTTCTCTCCTCCAAGCTATACATGTTCAGATCTTTTAGTCTATCCTGATATTTCTTTTTCTGTAAACCAGTCACCATTTTAGTAGCCCTTCTTTGAATTTTCTCTAGAGTATCCATATCCTTCTGGAGATGGGGTCTCCAGTACTGTACACAATACTCTAGGTGAGGTCTAACTAGAGATCTGTAGAGTGGCATGACCACTTCCCTTTTTTTGCTACTAATGCCCCTAGCTATACAACCCAGTACCCTGCTTGCATTCCCTACCACTTTATTACATTGCCTGCCTACCTTTAAGTCATTAGAGATAATTACTCCCAAATCCCTTTTCTCTGTTGTCTCTGACAGTACAGTACCCTTAATAGTATATTTTTTGACAGGCGTACCACACTTAATCGCCCTTAATTCTTTCAGTACCAGGGACTTAGGCCATTTCTTACAGGCTGGACACATTTTCTGAATTTTTCAGTCCATCTGTTTATTATTTATGATTTCAGTAGGTCATTTTCTACTTATGTAAGGAAAACTACATATTGTTTTATTCAGAATAAAACAGCATTTTCATGATGCCTCAAGTAAAGTAAATTTGCATTGCATGACAAGTTACTATACCATAAATGCAAAAAAGTACCTATTTTTCTAATCTCATAAATTATATGTCAAAAACATATTTTGATTGTGAATGTTCGGTCTATTTTAAAAGCTCTGAATGCTCTGAGTACAAAAAATACCAAATATGTAGGTATACTTTTACCTACATGCATGCCCTACACAGACCTTTAATTAATTAACAGGAGCGCAAAAGGTTGTTTTCAAATATATTAACTAAAATGCACATTCTATTGGTTACACAGTAAATTAGTTGATAAACCTGAAAAAAGATATGAGTCAATCAAGTTCAACCCATACAATATCATCCATGTTGATCCAGAGGAAGGCAATAAAAAACTTTGAAGCCATTACCAATTAAGCCCCAAGTGGATACAAATATGACTTTCTGACTCCAGCTGGAAATGTCCAGGGATCAACATCCTATCTGCTGTGAAGCCAACTGTCATAATTTTCAACGTTGTCCTGATTCAGAAATGTATCCATTGTTTAAAAGCAACTATATTATCTGCAAGCACAGTATCCCGAGGCAAATCATTCCATCATTTTACTGTTATTGTAAAAAAAATATCCTTGCCGTTATTTTAGTCAAAAGCACCTTTCCTCTAGTATTAATCACTCTTGTTTTTTTTTGCTCAGCTCTTTGAGTAGATAGAGATAGAGATAGAGATATACAGAGTTATTTTTATTGACCTTGAATATATTTGTAAATGGTAATCATATCACCCCTTAGACATCTCTTCTCTAATGAAACAAACCCAGTTTACATGGTCTCTCTTCATAACTCAGATCCTCCACGTCTCTGCACTTTCTCCAGTTCAGTAATGCCTCTTTTAGAAAGTTGTGCCCAAAACTGTATTCCATATTCCACATGAAGATAACCAAGGATTTATTTGAAGGAGAATTGTATTTGCATCCCGTGCATCTATAACCCTTTTTATACAGGATAGTACCCTATTGCTGCAGCTTAGTAGCAGTATCTTTCAGCAGAGAAAAAACCCCTGCTCTGTCTGTATTTCCTTATGCAGCTTAGTATTATCAGCAAAGATTGAGACACTCTTTTCAATGCCCACTCCTACATCATTAATAAATAAATTAAAAAGCATTGGGCCCAGGACTGAGCCTAGTGGTACCCCACTTACAACTTTAGACCAACTGGAAAAGGTTCCATTTACAAGAATTATCTGCCCGCTATCATTTAGCTAGTTCTCTATCCATGCACAGATATCTCCTCCCAAAACCTTTTAACTTATGCAGTAACCTGTTGTGAGGCACAGTATCATAGGCTTTTCCAAAATTCAAGTTCACTACATTAACAGCAATTCCCTTGTCCAAATTGCCTTATACCCTTTTGTAAAATGCAAGTAAATAAGTTGGACATGATCTATTCTTTATACAACTTTGCTGGCTCCTACTAATAATATTGTTGGTCTCCACATAGTTCTGAATACTGTAGTAACCCTTCTAATATCTTACCCACTACCGAAGTCAAGCGCATAGGTCTGTAATTTCCTGGTTTAGATTTTGCCCCCTTTTTGAATAATGGTACTACATCAGCTTTCCTCCAAGCACAGGGCACTATGTCTGAAGACATAGTGAATCACTAAATCTTAAGTATAAAGGTGTTGCTATTACTGAACTAAGTTTCTTAAGTACCCTTTAGTGTTTTATTTTCCATACACTTTTGCAGTCTCTTTGCCCATAGCCAGCCATTCATTTGCATATATAGAAGAAAAGAATGTGTTTAAGGTGTCAGCTATAGCCTTATCCTCACCAGCTAATTCCCATGTTTAAGTTTAAGGAGGACCAATATCAACCTTAATCATTTTGTTGTTTATTTATTTGCAGATTTATTTAGGATTTTTTTTGCTCTGTTTTGCAATGTTTTGTCATTTTCAGTTTTTAGCTAGACTAATTGATTGTTTGCAGACTCCATTACATTATTTATATTTATTAAATGATGCATGTGACCCTGCTGACTTAGTTTAAAGTGATAGTAATGGTTTACAAAAACAGCAGCTCCAATTAATCTTCATAGTATTTGAGCCATAGAGCGTGTTTTTTCATTACTGCGAGCGTTGTAGTTCAAGAGTAATTGAGCAATAAAATATCCCCCTCCCGCCCCTTTTACCTAGTGTAAGCCCCCACTCCTCAGATGTGGAATCCAGTCCATAGACCAGACAGCTCACATCAATGGTCAATATTTTACTGTAAGAGCTAAAAGAAAACCCTGACCCCCTTGACAGGTGTCACGGTTCCCCAGAGATGATCAGGAGTCAGTACAGTATAGTAAAATGCAATTTATTAAACAACAATAAGGTAGCAAACGGAGGAAAATAGTAGGTACAAGCAAAGGGTCACAGCCAGCCAGTGCTACTACCGGAAATAGTAAATTGCCACGGAGGACCACTCTACTAGAGACTAAGCCGGAGCCACTGGTAGTCTTGCTGGAACCAGGAGCTGTAACAGGAACGGAACAGGAACCGGAGCTCGAAGTCTTGATCAGAGGTAGCGAGAAAATCTGACTCACATCTGCAGTCAGAATGAAACGTATCTCTGACTCACGCCAAAAATCTTTGGATTGCTTTGAGTCCCATAGGACGAGGCCATTCCAGTACCACAGACTAATTTTGAGGGTCCATGGCGAACCCGGAAGCGGAAATGATATACCCCAGAAACGTTACTTGGGGCTTATTAAATTCACACTTCTTCAGCTTGCAGAACAAGTTGTTCTCACGTAATAGGCTCAAGACTTTGGATACATCAGAGTGATGGATCTCCAGCGTTGGAGAATGAATGAGAATGTCATCCAAATAAACAACTACTCAACTTTGTAGACGTTCTCTTAAGACATCGTTGATGAACTCCTGGAAGACAGCCAGGGCATTGCACAGACCGAAGGGCATGACCAAGTATTCATAGTGCAGACTCCGGGTATTAAAGCCTGTCTCCCACTCGTGCCCTTCTTTTATTCGCACCAAGTTGCAGGCAGCTCTCAGATCAAGTTTTGTGAATATTTTAGACCCTTTGACATGGTCAAAGAGCTCGGTAATCAAAGGTATAGGATATACATTCTTGACCAATAGTTTGTTTAGGCCATGAAAGTCAATGCACGGACGTAGCTCTCTGGCCAGCGCATCAGAAACATACTCCTCCATGACCATATTTTCTTCCACAGATAAAGGATAGGTATGTCCCCTGGGGGGCGTGGTACCAGGCAAAATCTCCAAAGAGCAGTCATATGGTCTATGTGGTGGTAAGGTACCGGCCTTAGTTTCGCTAAAGACATCTTTAAATGAATCATACTCCTCCGGAAGGAGACCGATGAGGAGAAACTCTGCCCAGAGGCCTCCGCAAGTGCTCACGAAATGGGGGTCTCCCCCTGATTATGGCATCCACTTGCATAGGTTCGCTACTGTCTGAGACAACCCCAGCAGGCATGGGAGGCGAGGGAGGATAGGGTGGGCCAGTAAAACGAGAAGACACTTGTGGTTTAGATCGTTGAAGTTGTGTTGTGTGCTGCAACAAGGTTTGTAAGACAAAAGACAATTGCTTAATACATTAATCCAATGCCTCCATCCTGTCCAGGATGCTTTGAAGAGCTGCATTAATACTGTCACAGTCTGAATTCATGGCCCTTGCGTACTGTCACGGTTCCCCAGAGATGTTCAGGAGTCAGTATGGTATAGTAAAATGCAATTTATTAAACAATAATAAGATAGCAAACAGAGGAAAATAGCAGGTACAAGCAAAGGGTCACAGCCAGGCAGTGCTACTACCAGAATAGTAAACTGCCACGGAGGACCACTAGAGACTTGTCACGGTTTATTATGACTCTCAGACACAAGTTTTAGGTAAAAATCAATTTTATTGAAATAATAAATTGATAACGTAGGATGATAAACACATACATACAGATATATACAGAATATAACAAGACAGAAGGCAGACTCTACCGGTCCTGTCAATATACCGGACAGGACAGTCTGAAGAAGCAAAATGTTAGGCTCTACCGGCCTTAACGAATTACCGGGCAAGGCAGCCTCAAAAGATTCACAATGTAGGCTCTACCGGCCCTGCCAATACCGGGTAAGGCAACCTCAGATGGAATGTGGCAAAAGGTTCTACCGGCCTTACCAATACCGGGCAGGGCAGCCCAGAGATAGTAGCAGCAGATGGTAATGGCAAATTGACAGGATCGTAAGCAACCCAGTGTACACACACTGAGACCAACAGGGGAATCGTAAAGCCGCAAGACTTTGGAGCAAACCAGCGTCCGCACGCTGGGACCAATACTGACTTGTATAGCCGATAGGCTTTGGAGCAAACCAGTGACCGCACACTGGTGTAACAAGCAAGTTTGTATAGCCGCAAGGCTTTGGAGCAAACCAGCGTCCGCAGGCTGGGACCAACACAGGATTGTATAGCCGATAGGCTTTGGAGCAAACCAGTGACCGAACACTGGTGTATCAAGCGAGTTGGTATAGCCGCAAGGCTTTGGAGCAAACCAGCGTCCGCACGCTGGGACCAACACAGGATTGTATAGCCGATAGGCTTTGGAGCAAACCAGTGACCGAACACTGGTGTATCAAGTGAGTTGGTATAGCCGCAAGGCTTTGGAGCAAACCAGCGTCCGCACGCTGGGACCAACACAGGATTGTATACCCGATAGGCTTTGGAGCAAACCAGTGACCGCACATTGGTGTAACAAGCGAGTTTCTATAGCCGCAAGGCTTTGGAGCAAACCAGCGTCCGCACGCTGGGACCAACACAGGATTGTATAGCCGATAGGCTTTGGAGTAAACCAGTGACCGCACACTGGTGTAACAAGCGAGTTTTGTCTAGCCGCAAGGCTTTGGAGCAAACCAGGGTCCGCACGCTGGGACCAACACAGGATTGTATAGCCGATAGGCTTCGGAGTAAACCAGTGACCGCACACTGGTGTAACAAGCGAGTTTGTCTAGCCGCAAGGCTTTGGAGCAAACCAGCGTCCGCACGCTGGGACCAACACAGAATTGTATAGCCGATAGGCTGTGGAGCAAACCAGCGACCACACACTGGAGTAAAAAAGCAATGTCGCCGATGCGACCAGGCAGGAGGTTGCCAGGATACAGGAGACAGGCGATGCGATGACAGGAACCAGCAACGATCAGTCAGGTCAGGAAACCGCAGAGAAGAAGTTCATCAGGAACTGCAACACAAGAGACTAGGCCGGAACCAGGACTGGAATTACTCAGCATGCAGGAAACACTGGAACAGTAGAGATCAGGAACTCAGGAACACATGAGATCAGGAACTCAGGAACACTGGAACAGGGGCCCAGCTATCACTGGCATAGTGATAGCAAGAAGGTCAGAAACAACACGAAAGGGCACTCAAAGGGTGCCCAATCCAGGTTTAAATAGGCAATAAGAGGCGGGCTATCTGCAGACAGCCAATAGAAGCCCCCTACTGGTGACAGACAAGGAACTGCAGCAATCACGGGCACCGTGATAAGACTAGGCTGAAGCCACTGATAGTCTCTGCTGGAACCAGGACCTGGAACAGGAATGAAACAGGAACAGGAACCGGAACTCTAAGTCTTGATCCGAGGTAGCAAGAAAATCTGACTCACGCCTGAAGTCAGAATGGAGTGTATCTCTGACTCACGCCTGCAGTCAGTATAAGGAAGCGATACTTGACTCACACCTGCAGTCAGTATCAAAGCTAGTCTGCCAGAGCCCCAAGCCTGTACAAGATAGGGTGTCTGCTAGGTACAGGGGAAAATCAAAAGAATAGTCAGACAGAGCCACAGGTCAGCACCAGAGAGGGTAGTCAGACAAGCCAGGTCATACACAGTTCAGGTAGTCAGCCAGAGCCACAGGTCTGCACCAGATTGGGTGTCTACTATAAGGATAAGACAAAGGAATAGTCAGACAGAGCCACAGGTCAGCACCAGATTGGATGGAAGACAAGCCAGATCATACACAGAGCCCAAGGTAATAGACCTGCTTTAAACAACAACACAAGGGCAACTGAGTCAGGACTCAGACTGCCCTTTAAACCCTTTCTCAGAAAGTAGGTAGGAGGAGAAGCCTGGCATAAAACAGAGGCCTGCTTCACTCTGAAGCCTTGCGTCTGCAGATGACGTGTGGACTGACGCAGAGCGTCGCTGAAGCGGCGGCATTGGAAACAAGGTAAGCTGTGACAACAGGTTTTTCAGCTTTTTCCCTTATCTTTTTCCTTAATTGAAGATTGTCCTTCTCTGCAATCTACCTGGACACTCTAAGCTGAGCAGTATTACATCAGTCGAAGGGGCGGGAGGAGGATACTTTATCATTCAATAACACTCTCCATGGCCCAAATACTATGATGATTAATTAGAGCTGCTTTTATTATGAAACATTACTATCCCTTTAAAAGCCAGCTTTTTATTTCTCATTTCCCTGCAAACCTTTTTATTAATTAAGCCATATCGGTCTTAATGTGGTACTCTTGTATTTATTACCCATAGTATATATTGAAGTTATATTTATCTAAGAGCATTTTAAACATATTTCACCTTTCTTGTGCATTTTCATCTTTCAAGATAACATTCCATTCAATGCCTTGAATAGAGCTTTCAACAATTAACCTTTTTAAAATGTAATGTTTTGGTTAAACCCTTGCTAATGAAAGTATTTCATAAAATGTTCTCTTACCTGTATGTTGTTTACCATTTCACAATTGTACAGAAAGTTCTCTTTTTCCAGCTGGCTCCTCTACTAGTTGGGATATGAATTTGTCAATAACCATACTTAAAGTGGAACTACCCCCCAATATAAAGTCGCCCCTCAATAATTAGGCATATGGCGATTAGCTTCTTAATAGTGTTATTATCTGTCACTATCTGAAGTAATCAGTCCCTTCCAGTGCCTTTCGGCTCTATGCAATGCCTCCTAGAGGAGACTGGGATGGACAGTGCAGGCGCGCAGATGTCACTAAGCCAAGATGTCTGCATGCAAGTCTTGCCTTCAGTCTCTGAAGAAACAGGAATACTTCAGACCATGGTACTTGTAGCAAATAATAACACTATTAAGAAGCATGTAGCCATATACCTAATTATTGGGGGCGACTTTATATTGGGTGGTAGTTCCGCTTTAAATTTTTTTTCCCATTGTTTTGCTGGAAGTTATATTTCTCCTGTCAATTTTCAGTTTTAAGTGTAGTTGAAATCTTACATTTTGTTTGTACTCCCTGATTGAGAAGCCTTTTCCATTTGTTGTAAAAACTGAATTTTTTCAAACTCCTTAATATTAGGTGGCTTGTAGCAATTAATATTTTTTATTATATATGCCCCCAGAGATCCTCTACCTTTTCACTGGTCACTTCATTAATCTCTTCCCTTATACTAGGTTTTAAAGGGATAGTAATACTTGATTTTATGAAAGTTTAATATTGTACATGTTAAAAAAGAAATGCCTCACTTGAGGCGAAGTAGACATTGAGGAGTGAACACCGTCCTTTGACTGCGGATCCTCTTTGGGCTTAGTCCCCCACGTCATACTCTACAGCCCTGGACCCTCTGAGCTGAGTCATAGACCTACAGCTGGGTCCCCACCACCCTGGTGCCCTGTCTGGACTCCCTCACGCGTCCTGACCTGGGGACTTCTAGCCTAGGGGCTTTTGGGCTCCTGGCATGTGGCCCTCCTAAAGAGCCACCCTTGAGCTTCAGCATTCTCTCCCCTGGCCTATGTTTGATGGTGAACCTCTGTGGGTTCGTTCCCTTTGCTGCCCTTAGCCCCAACTCTACCTTTCCCTTTTTCTCCCTGAGTCCCTCTCTCTTCCCTTCCCCCCCTTCCTGACCTTCCATACCCTCCTCCTGTGGTGAACACACGTGGTTGTACAATTTATGCATGTACTTTTGTACCATTTCGAAACGTGGCCCTGGGGTATCTGGCTTCAAACGCTGTGCGCGGGGCTGGGACCTGGGTGTCGTGTTTTTATCCTCCCCGGCTCTGGGGCCTGTCTTGGCCAGCCCCTGACCCGGGGGGTGACCACTATGCATTTTACCTGTATGTGTATTGCCTTGTTATACTACCCGTTATACATGTTACTTTACTATGGCCCGGCCGGTGAGTGGAGAGTGTTTCTCTGGGGCCTATCGGGTCCTTACCCCCGGAGAGGGGCGGGGCAACCTGGGCTGTTTGTGCCCTGGTGTGGGTCGGAGGGGTGGGGGGCTCTCCAAGCACTGTCCAGTCTGAGATAGGATGCGGTACTCCTTTGGTGATTATCTGTGGGGCCTGCTCCTTTCCTTTTTAGTGTATATCTGGGTGGGGGGTTTGTGTGAGTGTTTCTTTGCTCGGGGGCCTGGTGCGTGCTCGGGGTGTGGTGCACTTTCTGCGCGCTGGTTTGTGGGTGAGCTCCAGTCCCCTGACCGATGTGGTGCCCCTCTGCTGCCTCACCCTCGCTTCACCTCGTGCCCTATTGGGATGTGTTTTGTGGGGTTCCTGTCCAGGTGGGGAATCTAGTATTAATATCTGGGAGGGCTTTTAGCGTACCTTCCTTGGTTGCTACTTATTTAGTGTCCACTGGTTGTGGGCTCCATTTGCTTGGGGTGAGTACGGGGGGGGTGTCTAAGTTTTTGCCCTGTGTTTTCCACTTGAATTGTGTCTGCCTGACACTATACCTCAATCATGGCTCTGGTTCATTTCACCACTTGATGACACATTGCCTTTAAGAGATCATAGCTGAGTAGTTTGGGACTGGGACTGGGACGTTCCCAGTAGCAAACCCGTTCACTAGTTTTATATTTGTTCATTTGGATTGATCCTGTATTCGTTGCCTCTCTGACCACTGCTAATCACTGTATTTGAACTGCATTTTAGATTGCACTTTTGTGTTCTATTGCCAAGTTTGTGGAGGGAAGTTGAAGATTTCCCTTCTCTATTGTAATATTTTGTTTATCCCTGATTGTTCATTAGTGGGAGGCTTTTTTCTTCCTCTGGTTGACACTTACCCCTTATATCAAAGCCTGTCTACGTTGGTGTGACTGGGACCCTTGCCCCTTTGTGGTGGGTGGTCCTGCTCATTTATCAATCGGAGCTTCAGAGTATACTTCATTGTCTTTCGGTCCTTTTTCTTTTCTCTTCTTTTCCTCTTGCTTTTCTTTTTTCATTCACCTTCTTTTTCTCCTTTTCCTCTGTCTTCTCCCCTCTTCTCCCTTCCCACCCCCTTCTTCCTTCCCCTTTTTTTCTTCCCCAGTTCCCCCTTCCCTTTCCCCATTTCCTTTTGTACTGAGGGTCCTTGATCTCCCTGCCGCAGTTCTGTGACAATGGCTGGCTCTGCCTCTTTTTTGTCGGCTGATCTGAAGGTACTGACTTTAAAACGTAAAAGGTCTCAATATCCCTGAGAAGATATCACATCTCTTGCATGACCTTAAGTCGTAAAATGTTTCGATAGCTTTCTTGCAGGAAACCCATTTTTGTGGTTCTTCTCCACCCCGATTGACTACACGTGACTACCCTCAATGCTACTATAGTAATGACCCATGCTCTAAGTGCAAGGGCACTGCTATCCTTATATAGAAACATACCTCCTTTATTGAGCTAGCCTATGTTCTTGACCCATGGGGCCACTATGTTTTTGTTAAGGGTACCGTTGCTGACCAAATGTATACTTTGGCCACTGTTTATCTTCCTAACATACGACAACATTTTCATTTTGCCGCTATGTTGGCTGCCTTGCATCACTTCCAGGAGGGTTTTCTTATTCTTGGGGGTGATCTCCATGTAGCCCTTGAACCATCTCTTGACACATCCACAGGTTCCGCACAAATGCCGCTTCATGTCTTGCGGAAGATTAAGAAATTGCTCCTTGACTATCAGCTAGTAGATTGCTGGAGGGCTCTTCACCCTGATGATAGGGATTATAGTTTTTATTCCATGACTTTGCCCTCCCCTCTCACTTGGCCTGCCCAATGCTCATGGAAACTCAATGACTCCCTTTTAAGTGATCCGGATACTTTGGCCTCTACTCATGCCCTCTTGGACTATTTTACATTTAATGATGCCCCTGATGTTCAGGCCCTCACAGTCTGGGAGGCTCACAAATGTGTTATACGTGGCCACTTCATCAGAGTGGCGGCAGCAAGGAAGAGAGCTCGATCTGCCAGGTTACGTGAGTTGTATGACCAGATTGCCGCCTTAGAGCTAGACGCTAAATAATGTGGAATTTCAACATCTTCTGACTTTGTGCCGGGATGTGGCCTCTACCTTAATGTCCTTTCATGGCGATACTTCACCCAGCTCCGGGCTCTTTCCTTTGAATACTGCAACAAACCTGGGAAGTACCTTGCTCGGGCCCTCCGGAAACACTGTCAGCTCACTTAAATCCCTAAAATCAGGGGTGCTGGAGACACCACCCGGCAGCTCCCACCTGATATTGCTCGAGAGTTTGTCACTTATTCTAAGTTGTATAACTTGATGCCCGATGGGGAAGACCCTGCTCCAGTCCATTGGATGTGGGATAAAATATCTGAATCAACAACTACGACTTAAGTTATCTGTGTCTGACTCTGAGCTTTTGACTGCTCAAGCTTACCACCTATCCATCTCCGATGACCCTGTTAAGACATAATCCAGACTTTGTCTCAGGCCAGGCCTCTGGACCCTTTTAGGGCACCGCTGTCGAGGATAATCCTCGGCTTGCATCCTTCTTGACTGCAGACGGCAGAGTTAAGCTGTTGGTGGATATCTTATCACACCGTCGCCAGACGCCCCCGGACTGGTTTCACTTTACCCAGTTTGGGTATTTCTTCCGCTCTCTCCCACAGAAACATAATCTTCTTAGACCTCTTACTCCATTTGAGGCTATCTGCTCTGGGGATGCCCCACCTCCCCATGGTATATCTTTTCTATACTGACTGCTTTGCACATCGGGCAATTTTGCCCTACCAGCCTATCGGGAAATGGGAAAATCCTCTCCAGATCTCCCTGAGCGAGCACAAATGGGAAAAGATACTCATTTTAACACATAAATGCTCTCTGGCCAATAAGACCCAAGAGATGTCCTACAAACTCTTCACCCAGTGGTATCGGACCCCGGTTCTCTTACATACCTATTCACCTGAGCAACCTGACGTATGCTGGAGGTGTGGGCTTGCTCCTGGTACTTTGTTGCATATATGGTGGGATTGTCCTCTTATCTTGCCTTCACTCTTTTCTCCCGAAGTTCACACCTTTTCTGCCTGCCCCCTTTCTCTTACACCATACTGCTATGCCCTTTTCACAATTATAAGAAGTCGGTGATACGTTGTCATCTGAACAAAGCAAATGCACTTATTCCCCTTCATTGGGGCAGATCTTTGCCTCCAACTTTCCACGATTGGGTCTCGTGGGTGGAGAACACGCGTTGCCTGAAGGAACTCATCCTGCCGGTGGACGGGCATGGGGACCTCTATTTTACTACTTTGTTTACTTGGACACAGTTCTTGGAAGATCCGTTGATGCAAGCCCTATTGGGTGACGAAACTGGTCAGTGGTGCTGGGCCTGTGGCGCAGTGAATGGGGGATCTCTTTATTCCCCCTTCCCCTCCTTATTTCCCCTCTCTCTTCTCATGTTCTTCCTGCTTTCCCTCTCCTTCCCCCTTCCCCTCTGTCCCCTCCCCCCTTTTTTTTTCTCTATCTAGGCGGGAATGTTCCCCTTCTTAGGCTCCTTGTTCTGTATCCTTTTTGCTTTGAGATATGCTTCTTTATCACTGCGAGACATTTTGTAATCCTTTTGAGACAGAACTCTGTACGATGTCTCAGTCTGTACCTTTTTACTATGGAAACTGTCCCACCCCCTTCCCATGTTTTTTTTTTTCTTTCTGTACCCCTCCTCCCTGCTTTGATGTTCTCAAAAACTCAATAAACTTTGATTTGAAAAAAAAAATGAAATGATATAAGTTCCGTTGCTCAAACTTGTATAGTTTAAGAGTTATAAGCTTCTAAAGTTCCCCTCTCCCGCCCCTTTTACACACATCAGCACTCTGGCTAACAGACTGGGATCTTGGTCCCGGGACCAGATGGCTCTTCAGCAGAGCCAAAATAACATTGTCTACAAAGAAATACTTCATTAGAATGGTCTACAAAGTGTAGATTAATATATACACACACATGCAAATACACATTTATGCGATTCCACAGTTACCAATGTACACAAATCTTTATATGGATATGATTACTAGCGTCCTAGAGAAATTGCTAATTCCTTTAATTGCTTGTAGAAATCCTGATTTCACAAATGTTCCACAATTTGCATGAAAAAGAAAGAAAGGAGAGTCTAATCAAAACATAATTATTCCAACATAAAACAAATAATATCCACTTATAGTTAAGCTGCTCTTATGATGCTTCAGTGGATTATGGTTCCCATCCGATTTCACCTCCCTTATTTTGGCAGTGAGGGCAACACGGTGAGAACGGAATCTACAGTATTGCTGTTCATTACATGAAACTCCTAAAGACCTATGTGTTTGATTCTGGGTTGGACACTATCTAATACAGAATGTTATTTTATTCTATTCTTATGTATTTTTACAAGTTGTATGAAGTATTTTCTGTTTTTTAACCTCTTAAGGACCGGCAGCGCACACACGCAATGGTGACTTAAGGACCACGGAACATTTTTTTTTTATCCTATCCGATTCTGGACTCCCCGAATGGCATGCAGCCGCGCGGGGATCCCGGAATTCCATGACGTACATGTACATCCTTTGTCATTTAGGGACCGCAACCACGTGACGTACATGTATATATATATATATATATATATATATATATATATATATATATATATATGTAAAAGAGTGGAGTTTAAAGGGATAGTATTGTAAATTGTATACAAAAATTAATCTTGCAGCCAGGACCGGATGCCCCTGCAGTCAGCTAGAGCGCTGACGTCAGGGAAAGGGGAGGGGGGAACTTTAACTACGATTATCTCTCAAACCATAAAGGTTTGAGAGATGGGACTGGGTGCATATAGTTTAAGTTTTTAATGGCTGCAAGATTATTTTTTGTATAAAATTGACAATACCATCCCTTTAATGGGTGCTAAAAGAGGAGATCATGTGAGACTGTGCAGGATTAAGAGTACCTATAATGTGAGTGGGTATATTTAATTAGCTCTTGAGTTGAGTGACCACAACATTGACCATTTGTATTTTTGTGTATCCTTGTCAATCTTTTGGGAAGAGATGGAGCCAATTTGAAGAACACACAAGAGAGTAATTAGGAGCGTTAACAAGTTTGGAGTGGTTGCTTGTGGTGAATACGTTCCTGCACATGCCCGGCACGAATACTAGGGGAGCTGAAATCAGATGGGAACTCTAATCCACTGAAGCATCATAAGATCAGATTTTATAAGAGTTGGAATAATTAGGTTTTGATTGGACTGTCCTTTCTCTCTTTTTCATGCAAATTGTGGAACGTTTGTGAAATCAGGATAATTAAAAGAATTAGCAATTTATCTAGGACGCTAGTAATCATATCCATATAAAGATTTGTGTACATTGGCAACTGTGGAATTGCCTAAATGTGTAAATGCATGTGTGTATATATTAATCTATAGTTTCTTTAACCTATTTGAGTAAATAGGAATTTGGGCTGAACCCTAGTTGTTACCGATTTTGAATAACGAATGCACTTAAGAAATGCAGCACCAGAATCTATATTATTTATATTGGTCTACAAAGTGTGCCTGAGGAATTGCTTTTTCTTAAATAGTTATTTGTATTTTTCAGGCTGTGACGTAGTTCCTGCAATAGGGAGGTTCCTAATCAAATTTCCTCATTTGCACTGCTTACACAATCCTGTGTTCTATCGTCCTCCCCCCTCCCCTTAACCCTCTGGCACTCAGAGGGTTAATACTAGACTAGAAATGGTTCAAATAGAATTGTGTCTCACTGTATGTATAAATACATTTGTTGTTTGTGGGAAAAATATAGACAGATTTATCTATTAACTCCTAAAGCTAGGCATAAACTATTCTTAATAGATGTATATGTGACAATAAGTGATAGAATATATAAAAGATATATAAGAAACAAATATTAATTGGATATTTTTTTCAGATAGCCACATATTTATAAATGTGGTTTTACTTCTTTATAAATAAGATCAGTTGCTATCTCCACTTGCAAAGTTTAGAGACAATTCTTAAACTTATAGGGATAGTAATGGTTCACAAAAACAGCAGCTCCAATTAATCTTCATAGTATTTGGGCCATGGAGAGTGTTATTTCAATTCTGTCAGAGTTGTAGTTCAAGAGTAATTGAATGATAAAGTATCCCTCTTCCGCCCCTTTTTCCTAGTGTAAGCCACCTCCCCTCAGATGTGGAATCTGGTCCTGAGACCAGACAACTCACAGCAAGGGACAATCTTCTTACTGTGAACATAAGGAAAACCCTGCCAAGCTTGACAGGTTTTTCCTTATGCTCACTGAAGAGTGTCCCTCTCTGCGATCCATCTGGACAGTCTTGCTGCTTTGAGGTGAGAAGTGTTACATCAGTAAAAGGGGCTGGAGGGGATATTTTATCATTCAATTACTCTTGAACTACAACAGTATTGAAATAACACTCTCCATGGCCCACACACTATGAAGATTAATTTGTGCTGCTTTTATTGTGAAACATTAGTATCCCTTTAACAACATGAGTGCTTTTCCAATCTGCTTGAACTGAGAATACATGTGCAGACACACAGCCTTCAGTTCTTTTGTGAAACTGGCAAAATACTTCTTAACAATATGATCCATTTTTTATATTGTGGCAAAATATTAAATGATATACAGTTTGGAGCTAAGTTTTCTTCAATGTTCCCTTTAATGACACGTGAATATTTTAACCCTTTCAGTGCTAGAGAGGTATCCAGCACATTGCATTGGAATGAGCTGGATACCTCTCTAGCACTCAAAGGGTTAATTTATAATTTAGTTATTTTGAGCTGCCTGTCAATCACTGATCTGTCTGCAGACTTAGCAGAATTCAATGGCATGACAGACTTGTGCAGAGGAGCAGACTGGGACAGGGTGACAAGAGGGACTGATGTTATTAGATCTGTGAGGTCACTTGTCCATCACAATGTTGTGGCTGTTAGGTCTGCGACTGCTGTAGGACCTATGGGGAAGCAGAGCTGTCAATCACTACTTGAATCCGCAGCATTAACCTGCACCCCATAATGAGAAGGGATCTCATAGAAAAGCAGAAATATTATTGGCAACTCTGCTTTCTAAGAATTTATTCATCAGTAGCCAAGGTATCTGCAATGTGCCAGTAGTCCTGGGCAAATAATGGTGTTTTCAGCCTTGGCTAAATATATTTAAATATATATAAAAAATAAATTAATATATAATATTAAATGTATTTACAACCTGATATTGGTTATAGGAAAAACCTGCCACAAGCCTAATTCCTATGTAATGTTGCATAATTTCAACATTTAAAAACCATTCCAAGCACACTTTATCCTTGAGCAATGACATGACAAAGTGTCCATAGTGGTCCATAGTACAGTGCATAACATTACCCAAACATAAATTTTACATGACATTAATCAGCACTAATATTTTGGAAATTCATAACCTATTAAACATTTAAGGACCTGAGGGGCGTGTAATGCATTGTGAGGCAATGTGTTGCACACTCCTCTGGTCCCTAAAGGCCTTTCAATCAGTCACATAAAATATGGGGTTAAAAGTAATTTTTAAACAAGGGACAAAAACAGAGACAGCAAGATTCGGGAACAGGGTGCCAAACCCAAGGATTGCACATGAAAATCAGTGAAATTTGGAAGCTATGATGTTGGTTATAAAAGTACAAATCTTTAGTATGTATACAACAGCAGGGGCGCTACTGAATTGGGGACTCAAGCAAAAAAAATATTTTAGGACCTCCAATTCGCTACAAACAGTTGAAAATCTTATACATTTTCTATTTTCAACATTCAATGGGCCTCTTCAGTTGTCTGGGCCTGCTCCTTTGCATCTACTGTACCAGTTATATGTTAGTCCCTGTTGCTTAAAGGGATAGTAATACTTAAAATGTAAAAAAAAATATGTTGTAGGGTTTATCCCCCTGAGTAAAACAAGAGTACTCCCACTGCTGAGAGGTGTTTTACTCAAAAGTTATTAATTTTCAAAGTTGAATTTTTTAGGTGCAATATCACAGTGGCCTGAAATTGTACAGTGGCGCTGTTGCTACACCATCCTATGGAGATTTATGGTCAACTGACCAGAGTTGTCCATAGGATCGTGTAGCAACAGCGCCACTGTACAATTTCAGGCCACTGTGATATTGCACCTAAAAAAATCAACTTTGAAAATTAATAACTTTTGAGTAAAACACCTCTCAGCAGTGGGAGTACTCTTGTTTTACTCAGGGGGATAAACCCTACAACATATTTTTTTTTACATTTTAAGTATTACTATCCCTTTAAAACAGATATAAATGCCTCATTATCAGAATGAATTTCAGACCACATGTGTGGCTTCATTTCTGTATATTCACTCAGAGCTTGCACACTGTCTGGAAATTCAATTACTGCAAATTATTTGGGACAATCAGACTCTAGCAGAAAATTAATTATAACTTTATTGGCCCATTTAACAAGCTTAAAGTGAGTAAAATTGTAAAACATACACATATAATTGTACAACAGAGATAAAATATTTAATTCTGTCACTGCCATTAAAACCTGCAATGTGTAGCAACACTAGTCCAGAGATGGGCAATCAGTGACTCTTCTACCATTCTCAGGCAACCATTAGCAGGCTAAACACGATGGGAAATAAAGTCCAACAATTGCTGAAGAGCCACAGTTAGCCCATCCTTGCAGTAACATAAGGGTCACATTGGGAGAGTCTTTTTAATTAAATATGGTAATTTCTGCTCTGCTCTGCTCTGGAAAGCCTTCTGGGATAAATGCACTGTAATACATTAGTCACCTGTCTTAAGTAAGTGTTGTAATAAAAACAGCTCTAATTAATCTTCATAGAATTTGGACTTTGGAGAGTGTTATTTAAATTCTGTCAGAGTTGTAGTTCAAGAGTAATTCAATGACAAAGTATCCCCCTCCCGCCCCTTTTACTGATGTAACACTGCTCAGCCAGAGCAGAAGGGAGGTGCCCAGGTAGATTGCAGAGAGGGACAATCTTCAATTAAGATAAGGGAAAAACCTGAAAAACTTGTCAAGGAGGGCAGAGCTTTCATTGTTCTCATAGGAGAAGATTATCCCCTGCTGTTATCTGTCTGGTCTATGGACTGCATTCCACATCTGAGAAGAGATGGCTTACACTAGGTAAAAGTGGCGGGAGGGGTAACTTTGCTTGTGAATATCTCTCAAACCATAAAGGTTTGAGAGATAAAACATATCGTTCTTCATGTTTTTTTAATGCCTACAGAATAAAATAAAGATAAAACGAAGTATTACTATCCCTTTAAAAATCAGAATTAAACGAGACCAGCAGCATCTCTCAAACCTTTATGGTTTGAAAGATATCTGCATTCAAAGTTCCCTCTCCTTCTCTCTCCTCTGACGTCAGAGTTATAGCTAACAGCAGGGGAATCCGGTCCCGGGACTGGCGGTGACTCTGCAGCAGCGGCGAGTCTGAGTTATAGAAACAGAAATCCTTCACTGAAATGGTCTTCTATGCGTGCTTTCAAACCAAGCACACGTAGAAGACAATTTCAGTGAAGGATTTCTGTTTCGATAAAGCAATCTCAGCACCGCTGCAGAGTCGCCGCTTACTCACGGACCAGATTCTCCTGCTGTCAGCTATAACGCTGACTTCAGGGAAGAGGGAACTTAGAATGAGGATATCTCTAAAAACTGGTCTTGTTTAATTCCGATTTTTAAGGGGTACAAGAGGGGGATAGTAAAAATGAAGTATTACTATCCCATTAAGAGAATACCAGTCCTTAAGCAAGCCAAATGCTAAAGTCTGTCTTTATTATGACCATGGGGTCTGACACATATCCAGGGGCACTAGGATGTTTCCTAGTGTATCTTGTGGTCAGGAGGCTTATCAGATTCTCAAGAGAAAAGGGGCTAGATTTAAAGGCAGCCTTTAACCAAAAAAAACGAATGGGTGCGTTAACGTGCAGTAAGCCATTTAAAGGTCCGTCTTAAGAACAGCTAATGGCAGTTCACAAATCATTACAGCCGATAGACTGACGTGTATTGAGACTCATGGAACAAGATTCCCCAGAGCCATTTAACCCCTTAAGGACCGGCGTGCGCACGCACGGCCGGCACTTGCGGACCACGGGGCATTTTTTTTTCATTGCTTCCGGTTCAGGGCTTTCGGAGCGGCGCGCAGCTGCGCCGGGAGACCTGAACTCCATGCCGTGCCAGGACCGTCATTGGTCCTTAAGTGCCGGACCGCCGTGACGGTCCTGACACGGCAATGGTCCTTAAGGGGTTAAAGGAGTGCGGTACTGCTAACGGCTGAAAAAAAGATACAGTTAACGGCTAAAACGTAAGACCCAGTTCACTTAGCCTTTAGACACTTAATGGCAAAAAAACCACCGGTTACATAGGAAAACAGACAAAATGCTTACCGTACAAGCATGTAAATGGCAAAATTAACCAGTGCAATGCCAAATTAACACAAAAACATGGGCAGCCACTACAAATCACTGTCACACACAACAACAAGCAACACCACAGGGTCAAGGACTTAAAAAGGAACAACAACACAACATGGCACGGAACAATGGGGGACGCCTGCCAATACAAAACAAGCTCATGTGCGCAACATCATCATCCAATCGAGACATAGCATGCACCCACCAATGTCATACTCGCAACTGACAGCAACACAGCAATCAGAACACAAACACACCTGTAAACACTTACCTGGACAATAAAAACACCTTCCCATTGGTCATCACTCACTTCATCACCACACCTACACAACACCCTACCACGTACTTAAAGGGATAGTAACACTTCGTTTTAACTTTATTTTATTTTGTAGGTATTAAAAAAACATGAAGAATGATATAAGTCTTATCGCTCAAACCTTTATGGTTTATGAGATATTCACAAGCAAAGTTCCCCTCCCCGCCCCTTTTACCTAGTGTAAACAATCTCTTCTCAGATGTGAGTCTGGTTGTATGACAGTACAGATAACAGAAGGGGACAATTTTCTTTGTATGAAAACAATGAAAGCCCTTCCCCCCTTGATAAGTTTTTCAGCTTTTTCCATTATCTTAATTGAAGATTGTCCCTCTCTGCAGTCTACCTGGGCATCTCCTTTCTGATTTGGTTGAACAGGGGGGGGGATACTTTGTTTGTGAATATCTCTTAAACCATAAAGGTTTCAGAGATAAGACTTATATCATTCTTCATGTTTTTTTAATGCCTACAAAATAAAATAAAGTTAAAATGAAGTATTACTATCCCTTTAAAGGGACAGCTCACCACACTCACTTGTGGCTTGTTTTCCACTCAGGGAGAGAGACAGAGAGAGAACAAAAAAGTATGTTGGGATACTTATTGATGAGAAGACTGCGGAGAAGGAGTGCAAGGGCGAGAGCTAGGGAACACCAGCAAGCCCTAGGCACACCTGATCAACAGTCTTCACCTGTTGCGAGTGAGGAGGCTCTGGATCAACAGCCACACAGGAACCCATCACCACCTGGAGGACAGCACCTGACTGCAGATGCACAGCTGCAGCAACAGGATGCTCCATAGCAACAGGATACTCCCCAGCTGCCACAGGGACCCCTGTAGCAGCGGAGGATGTATAGACTACCACCAAGGCCCAGGGTATACCGCCCAAGGGTCACTCTCTTTGGAATGACTGATGACGAGGTGATTGATTGCTACAGGTTGCGGCCGCACAGCATCATTGCCTTGTATGAGGTCATCAAGGATCAGGTGGATACGATCTACATCCACAACCATGCCCTCACTGGCCTGCAAAAACTCCTGTGTGCCATACACTTCATGGCAAGTGGCGCCTTACAGTCCACTGAGTGTTACGCATCTGGCATGTCACAGGCCACATTCTCCAGAGTACTGGCCCAGGTCTTGCCAGCCCTCAAAAGCAAGGCCAGTATCTACATACATTTCCCCACTACCGACATGGAGTGGATACATCTCAAGCAGGGCTTTTACGCAAGGGGAGGCATGCCCAGGGTCATGGGTGCTATAGATTGCACCATGTATCAAAGCCCCAGCACATGAAGCACATCTATTCATCAACAGGAAGAACTTCCACTCCATGAACGTGCAGATGGTGTGTGACAGCAACATGAGGATTATGAATGTCTGTGCAAAATATCCTGGCAGCTCTCATGATTCATACATTCTCCAAAACTCCTCAGTCCACAGAGGCTTCAAGAATGGAACTTATACAGGGGGTTGGCTTCTGGGGGAGTTCACAATACTAAATCACACCACATCCACAGGTGTACACACAACTCTGCTCACACCACCATGCTCCTGACTCACAGCTACTACGTCCACCACAGAAAACAAAATTCACACAACATGTGCTCCCTATCACACCATGTCACTCAATTTCCACAGGTGATGCTGGCTATGGCTGCAAATCATGGCTCCTCACCCCAGTTGCCAATCCCCAAACAGATGCCCAGGAAAGATACAACCAGGTTCATGGAAGAACTCAGAATGCCATTGAGTGGACCTTTGGCCTCCTTAAGTCCCGATTCCGATGTCTGTACCACTCGGGGGAATCACTGCAGTATGCCCCAGGAA
Source organism: Rhinophrynus dorsalis (assembly GCA_037306005.1). NCBI lineage: Eukaryota > Metazoa > Chordata > Amphibia > Anura > Rhinophrynidae > Rhinophrynus > Rhinophrynus dorsalis. The sequence continues at coordinate 225,820,157 of CM074722.1, forward strand.
AAGTGTGTGACATCATAATGGCGTGTGCAAGAATGAACAACAGTGCAGTGGACACCATGCTGGTGGATGATATCCAGGCCCCCCCATACCTGAAGTGCCGATGGACATCGGCCATGTTGAGGAGACCCTGAGAGGGGCGCAGATCAGAGATAGGCTCATCATGGACCACTTCAGCTGTGAGTATAACACAGGCATTCAAACAATCCATGCAAGTCCTCCATCAGTCCTGTAAATTGGTGCCAACACACCAACCACACCCCACAGGATCATTGACACAGCACTGCACTGGAAGCAGTATGGCCCCAAAAAACATGCATACCATGGACGTGGCATATTGTGTGTGGGGATTCCAAAACCATCTTCCATTCCCTTCTCCACGTTGACGTTGATACCTCAAGTATATCACGTACACCCCCAGGAGAACCAAGGTACAACACATAACCCATGTTCAGCATCTTCCAGGGCTTAATTGACAGCAACTAATGTGATTTGCCATGATCATAGCCAGAGCAACCATGGTAGCCATGTAGCGAAAGAGTGTTATCCAATGCAATGCATTGGATAACACTATGTCACATGAGGGGTTAAAGGGCCATTGGAGTCAACATGGGACCTGTAGTTTGCTAGAGCTGAGAAGAGCAGCAGAGGGATGGATCTACAGTGGTATTGTTACACAACACTGAGGTCATGAAACGTGGATCAGATCTCCAGGGACACCATGCTGACCTTTGTATTTGCAGTGATATGTGCCCCTGACATGAATGCACACATCAGCAAATATGTCCTAATAGTTCCATGAAACAAATAAAATTGGGCTGCCACTGTCACTCTCACAGTGGCAGCCCAAATTAATTTGTTTCATGGAGCTCACAGAACATATTTGTTGATGTGTGTATTTATGTCAGGGGCACATATCCCTAGGGCTGGTTCACATTCCCTTAGTTCTCTACATAATGAGTTACAGATGAGTACACAACACATTACAAAGTAATGGTTTGTGTACTCACCTGTAATGAAAAAGATTGAGGGGATTATGAAGTTGAAGTTGTTGCATGAAGATCAGTTTGAGGGTGCTGCTCCAAATCCTATCTTCTTGTCCCACAGGCATCCATAGCATGATCCATCCTTGAACAGAAGAATTTCCATGTGACTGGACTGATGTCTTGACAACACTTCTATAAAGCCCACCCTTTGGAGTTTCAAGTGATTGTGGACAACACATGAGCAGGACAGTAGTGTTTCTACAAAAAGTATATTTAGTGTGCTCATACAAGTGTTTAATGCATATAGACAATTTACTCAGAAAACACATGTATGTTCTAATGTACTTTGAGACACAATAAAGAAGAACCGTCACTATTCAATCTGTGTCTGTATGAAGAAATGTTGGATTACACATGTGTCAATTCACAACCACACTCAAGGCTAGAGTATCCCCCATACATGGGAAGGTATGACCCACATCACAGGAGTCCACTACTTGTTTGGCAGTGAGTAGACTCTGTGATGCATTCATGCAAACAGATGACGGCAGTGATACACTAATGTGTGTTGGGAGTGATAAAGAGGTGATACAGGGAACATACTTCCATAGTGATTTCATGTCCATAGTTTCTGTGTTGCTCAATATAATCATATCTCAGTACATGGGCTACATCAACAAACAACCAAACTAAGTGGACAAGTGTTATCACTGGTGAAGTCTGTTACAACCTTAGTAAAACAACAACTCAGCTTACTGGAGAACCCAATACTCACCCTAGAATTTCAGTATGTATGCTACACATTGAAATCCTAGGGTGAACATTGGATTCCCCAGGAAGTCAGTTTTACAATAAGAGTGGGAATCAAATACTATTTTGCCGCAAGTTCCATATGTCCTGCTTGTTAGTTCTCTGCTAAGTCAAATAGCTGTTTGTTTGGTTAACCCCTTAAACACAACGACTGATGCAGATCAGCAGAGCCAAGACTGTGCTGTTTACAGATTAATACTTCATTGGAATGGTCCACAGAGTGTGCTTGCAAACCAGGCACACTTTGCAAACCATTCCAATTAACTATTGATCTGTAAATGGGGTAATTTTGGCTCTGCTGAAGATCCTCTGTGTGGTCAAATGATTGAAATCTCCATCTGTCACATAGAGCAATATCTGCCTAACTATGAGGCTTGGAGGGATAGGACTAACATCGAATCACATCTTTTTGCAATGCCTGCAATATTACTGCTATCCAGTTGAAGGTATACAGGAAGTAAAATGGTCTGATATGCATGAGGATATGTACCTTTCATATGGGTACAAATATATCCTTACAAGATATGAACCCAGAGATTAGTTCAGTACGTTTGATTGCCTTACTGGCTATATATGTGCACCCATCACAAACTAACATTTATTGATATCATAAATAACAACATACCTCATATATCCCATCTAAGTAAGGTGAGATATACTAGGTATGTGTATTTTGATGATATCAATAATAGTTAGTTTTTGATGAGTGCACATATATGGCCAGTAAGGCAATCACATGTACTGAATTGATCTCTGGATTCACATCTTGTTGGGACAATCTGTATTGATTTTGGGATGGTATCACGGTTCCCGTGATTGCTGTCACTCTCTGCTGTGGTGTGTTCCTATTGGCAGTACCTGTTATGCTTGCCCTTTAAGGGGTTAATACCACGACCAAAAAGCCAGACAAACAAAAGAAATGTATCATCAAGGCCATGCAATTCATAATTTTCAACAATACTCATTACATCCAAAAGTGTGGTACCGCTATGGGGACACGGTTTGCTCCTAGCTACACAAATCTGTTCATGGGTTTCTGGGAGGAACACCCTCTTAAACAAATTTCTGGAACAAACAGTGTCCTATACTTGCGCTACATATATGATCTTCTATTAATCTGGGAAGGCAATGAAGACTCACTTACCAGCTTGGAAACCAAACTCAATAACAATGACCTTGGATTATATTTCACAGTCAATTGCAGTCAAAAATCCATAGTCTTTCTGGACTTACATTTGAGTATAGAAAACAACAGTATTATCAGCAAGACCCACTATAAAGAAGTGGATGCAAATAGTTACATTCAAGCAGCCAGCAGACACACCATCCAGGCTGGCTTAAAAACATCCCTTATGGACAATTTCAAATGCTAAAAAGAAATTGTACCGAGGAACACACTTTTGAACTACAAGCAGCTTCTTTATCAGACAAATTCAGAGAAAAAGGATACCCACCAAAGACCATCAGTTCTGCGCTTGAATAAACATGAAGAATCCCAAGAAATCAACTGTTAACAGGAAGAAGACAAATAAGAATGTTGAAACAACTAAAATGACAAAAAATACCCCATTTATCACAAGCTACAGCTGCACAAGCAACAGAATCAAGAACATAATAAAAAGATTTTGGCCCATCTTATAAGGCGATAGGTTTTTGAAAACTGAACTCCTACAACCTACTGTGATTTTCAAAAAAATCAAGAAATCTAAAACAATACCTGGCACCAAGTACATTTTCGATCTGAAAAAAGACCGTAAAACAGGGGAATAACTGGCATAACTGACAGCACTACAATTACTGGAAGTTTCAGATGTGGCCATACCAAGTGTATTACTTGCAGCTATACGCAACACCGTAGAACCCAGTTCCAATCATCTAGCATCAAAGAAACCCATACAATAAAAGAATTCTATAACTCCAATATTACCTATGCCATATACCTCTTAGAATGTCCATGCCAAAAACAGTACATTGGGCGTATGATTAGGAAAGTAAAAGAACACTTTTTGGAACATAGATGTAATATTGTGCACAGAGTAGCAAGAAATTTCTGGGAAGAACACGATGGTGACAATAAAAAAACTGCGCATTACAGTTATTGATCATATACAACCACAACAGATATAGTAAGCTAGCTCAAAAAGAGGGCTATTGGATTTACACCATAGTTCCAATTGGCCTGAATGAGGAGCTTGATCTCTGGTGTATGTAGCCATCCGTTCCTCCACACATTATCAAGAATATCTGTTCTTTCACTTCTTCCATTTATTAGCCCATTACACCCAGTTTGTAGTCACATCAGCAGTTCATTTTATTACTACATATTTGCTCATTCATTCATCCATTTCCCTACTCATTCTATATTTTACTCAAGTGACCATGCTCACTTATATAATGCAATTAATTTATTCCCATCTATGCTTATGTATCATGGTCTCAATATCCAATACAGATAACTACTGTATGTCAAAGAAGAAACACAAAAGGAGAGAGCTAAATGGATACAATAATATATTGACCACCACTCACAACCTCTATAATATGCAAAAAAACCCAGCAATCCAAGCGAGGCAGACAAACTAACATATGCAGTTTATAAAGTTTCTTAATATAAACTATCTAAATAAAAAATAAATAAAATGCAATACCCAATAAAGGAAAAATAAATAAAATCCTACAATTCAATGGTGTATACAGTCCTAAATATATTCCTCCAACCTAATCTCACAGATAAAAGTAACAATGTTACAATAATAAAATGTGAGACACTGTAGTCCTGGAGTATGTAACTTTCCTGTCTAGTCAGACCGCTAAATAGACCAATGTCCATGTAATATACTCCTCCACTTTGTAATCCAGAAATTGTGCCGTGCAGCTATATGTGGGGAACCTACTGACCTTCTTAAAGGACTCCACGGTGATAGTTCTTAAACACCGATATTAATAAAGCAGTCTTTGCCTTGATGGAAATTGGTCAGGTTCTTACCCACTAAAACAGGAGAATTTCTGTATGCAATCCACCTTCACTCCCTCCACACTGCAACGGACCCAGGTGTAGGCCAATCAGCATAAGCCGAGGAATAACGAAACAATGATGTCAATGGTCTGTGGTCAGCAGGCAAAGTATCCTCCAGACTATTCACGGTAAGTACCGGAACGTAGTTAAACACAATGCTGGGGTGCTCAAAAGTAAACAGTCCCTCTGACGCGTTTCGTGCTACAAGCACTTTTTCAAGGAGAATATCAATATAATTGATTATATTGTATATATATATATATATATATATATATATATATATATATATATATACATACATACAGAGACATTTGTCAATCACCAATACACCATATTAGATACATTTCAAGTGAGTCTGCACTGAAATATAGGGATTGTGCGCAGGTATTACCCCCCTCTGTTTCTTATGCTCTCTTAGCACCAGCCAGGAAAAAAGAAAATGTAGACTGGGGTAGGGATTGATGAAAAATATCCCCATGAGGTCACCCTGCGCATGCAGGTTTCTATATGAGATCTTTTCTCATTGGTTCCTTCACAGACAACATACAAAATGTAAACTTGGGGATGAATACAGTGTCCTTATATCACAACCACCAATGATAAATGAGCATGCAAAGTAGCAGGTAACCACTGGAATGTTAAGGTTTCATGACCAATTTAGCGGCTAAAACTTCACTGCTGCATGTGATGAAGCAGACTGGGGCATGTGGAGTGCCACCTGGATGCTGTATGGTTTTCCTGAGCATATAGTGACCTTCTGTTGGTCAAGGTATTTGTAGAATTTATATTCTAATTATATATTTAATGTGAAGCTAAACTGGGACTCTCCAGCTGTTGTGGACAACTCTAACTACCGTCACCCTGTGCCATCCCAGCTGCCATAATAGGAGGGCCTCATGTTGCCCACCACCAGTATTTGTATTCTCAAATTGCACCATCTATTTTACCATTTTAATGCCAGAAGTGGTAGTGAATTGCAAAAATTTAACCCATTGGAGACCAGAGGAGTGTGCAACTCATAGTGAAGTAATGCTTATCATACCCATCTTGTCCTCAATGGGTAATTTGTCTTTCTTCTTTTTGTTTTGTGTCCATTTAACCCACTTAGATACTAGATACATCAATACATGTCTACAGCTTCTTTGCTCCAATCCAAGGCTTTGTACTAACACTAAAATATCTTATTTTAAATACTGACCTTTTATGTTTGAAACATGCTGTATACTTTTAGCCATGTTGTACCAATCAAATGGCTCACGGAACAGGTCATCTTGTCACTTCTTGGTCTAATTACAGCTTCTGTGGCAAAATCCAGCAGTATCTATCTTAAGTCAAACTGTCAAGTCCCAATGAAACAATTTATATGTCATGATAGTCCTTAAATGGATTAATTTACTAGTTTCTGGCTAGTCCCAATAGGGCAAACAATAAAAAATGTTATAACTGTTCCATCTCTGTACAGTTACTGTAAGTCTGTGTACTGTGTGTGCTCTTTGTGCAGTGTGCTTCAGCTCAGCTTTAACAATGAATGAAGCAGTTTTCTTGTTGAAAAACAAGCTCAGTCGAATAGCCTTTGAACAGAAATTGGAAGTCATACATTTTGGATCACATCAGCCTGATTAGTTTGTTCTCATTAACAACAAAACTGATCTAGGAAAGAGAAATCTAGAGGCCAGCTGCAATTTCAGAGAAAACCATGGTTAACTGCCAGCATATCTATGAAGAGTCAGAACTGTTTCCCATTAGCTTTTTGAAGGCAATATTGTGAAGACTATATCTGGGTACAGAGATTTCAAACATCTGTCTGCAAGATTTACAAAACGCAAATGCTAGGCATCTCATATATGAACTGCCATTTTGCTTTTGGGGAAATCCATCATTGCTGTTATGTTGAATAGCGCATATCAGCATGAAATTAAACATCATAATCAAGTTGATGAGAATTGGTATGTATCATCAAAGAGTATTAAAGTGTTACAAATCTGTGATAATGACAGCTGAGTATTTAAAGTCATTATTTGAATTGCTATGGCAGGATTATTAGGTGTTGATAAATCATTATGATAACTTGCCTACATTTAAGGAACATAAAAAAATACAGAATGTGCTTCTGGACTGTATGTATGTTTACTGTTTATAGGGGACATATCAAGGGTGAAATTAGAGAAGCAAACCATGTTTTCAAGCTGATGAAACAACTGATGTGTCTTGTAAATCACAAATGATCAAAATATTGTGCCATTTGTCACAGAATAGCATTATTGTTGAACTTTTTGTGCACTAGTTTGAGGTGAGGGGTAAAATGGCTCCGTATCCTTTTGAAAAAAACATATTAAACATGTCGGAGCTATGAAAAGGGTGATAACAGATTCTCACCCGCATCAAAAGGGCGAGATTCTGATATCGCAGGCTTAAGTGTTGCAAAGTTAATAGTTTGTTAGTGTAACCTTATACAAGGGTCAGGGCGTTTCTTGTTGCAGCTCTTACACACAGCACAAGTATGAATCACACATACAACTACTGCTAGTGCTTACATACATGTAAGTTAACCCTTTGAGCAGGAGAGTGGCTCTGGAGCAAGCATACCCCCTCTCACGCTCTAAGGGTTAACATGCATGGATATTAGCACTAGCAGTGTTTGTATGTGTGACTCCTACTCGTGCTGTGTGAAAAAACTGCAACATGAAATGCATGGACCTTTGTATAAGGTTAGACTAACAAACGATTAAAATGTGTGATGCTTAAGCCCGCGATATAAGAATCTCACCCTATTGATATGATCATCAAAATCAAATTACCCCCCCAAATCCTTATTACCATAGCGATTAGCATATACATACTGTTATTATGCTGAATAAGTCTGCAATTAGTGGGAAATAAAACTCTTTCAGCAGGCATCAACAGTAGGTATGTTGGTGTAGGTGCTCTCTCCGCCTGTGCCTACAGTCCCTTCCAGTACCTTAAGGTACCAGGAAACTATATTCACCAATTCCGGAGGTGAAAGGGACAGACAGCACAGACTCACAGATGCCTTTTCTGCAAGATGTCTGCGCTGTTGCCCGCTGATGCCTGCCAAACTGAATTGTATTTCTCACTAATGCCAGACTTATTCAGCATAATAAAAGTATGCATATGCTTATCACTATGATAATAAGGATTTGGGGGGCAATTTAATTTTGATGATAGTTCCACTTTACATGAATGCATGGAGGCATTTTAGGGAGGATCTGGGTATAATATACAAACCATAAAGGAGTCTTATGACTTAGTAAACATTTTGAAGGATTATGGCCTCAATTTGATTGAGTCTGGTAAAACTGTCATTAAGGAAAAAAAGGGCAAAATTCGGCAATAAAAAATTATTTACTTCAAAATCAATATGTAGATTACAAGAAAGGATAATGAGCGTAGGCCCAACAATTTCATGTAACTCAAAAACCTGCGTCACAGTCAGCCACCAGTGGAGGATAGTAAATTCGAGAGAGAGAAAGAGAGGTGCGTACATTGGAGGCAGGTAGAAGGATTTGGGAGTGGAGAGAGTTACTCTTAAATTAACACATAATACACCTTGGCGCATTTGCCATACACATGTACAAATACAAACACACACAGCTTTTTTGTTTATAACACACTACACATTTTTATAATTTATTTTGACAGTGTGAATCAGTGAGTGACAGAGAGCAGAGCATGAGTGTGATTGAGTGTGTCTATGAGTGCCTGTGTGAGTGCCTGAGTGTGAGTGGGTGCAAGATGTCGAGGGGAGAAGAGGAAGAGGGAGGGATGGGGAGAGTAGCAGGAGAGAAGGAAGGTCAGCAGGGCATCCCCGGTCAGGGAAGGAGCGGGAGAGGAAGATCCATTGAGTGGAGGGTGACCTGACATAGGAGAGGCACACAGAGGCCAGGGACAGTCATGTCAGTGGGATGAGGGGTAGATGTTGGGGAGAACCCCACACAGACAGGGTCAGCACAGGCAGTCCATTCTAGCCATAGCTCTGACACAGGCTGGAGCTGATGAGAAGAGGCTGTGGGACCCCAAATACTCCTACAAGGAGATCAGGGTCCTTGTCCAGAGTATCCTGGATAGAGAGAACATCCTATTATGAGGGAGAGGGTCGCTGGTCTTGGGGCTTGCAAGAAGGTTGCCTGGCATCAAGTGGTGAACAGGGTGAACTTGCCACCAGTCAGAGAACCCTGGACTCTCAAGAAATGGCGGGGTGACTGTAAGCCTTAACATGCTGTAGCAGCTATGTTGTTGCAGCAGGAAATGTCAGGGCTGTGTCTGTGAGTCATCCTGTGGAGTGAAACAGATCATTATGTGTTGTGTGACTGTGTTTGCACACATTCCCCAAGCCTGATCATGGTCATACATACATTATACTCACAGGTGAAGTAGTCCCTAGTGAGCTTGTCTAGTATCGCCACACCTCTCAAGGTATCCTTTTCAGCAGACAGGTACCGGAAGGGATCTTGCAGTAGGCACTCTTTGTGTCTGCTCTGTCAGTCCCTTCCGGTGCCTTAAGGCACAAAGGCTTCCAACTCACCAATTGTGGAGTTGGAGGGGATGGACAGCGCAGACTCAGAGATGCCATCTCTGTATGATGTCTGCACTGTTCCCCGCTGCCTGCCTGCCAAAAAGGTTCTATTTTTCTTAAATGCAGCAATTGTTATTGAAAAGACAACTATGTCTATGTATAACGCTAATTTAATTATGATTTAAGGCTCTATATTCACCTGATGAAAGTTCCGCTTTAAATCTGCTGCATCACTGTTGCTGTTGTTGGAACAAAATAATGTTAGACATATTTAGTAAGACTACTAAACTCCTGGAAGTTATAATCACAATACCTATGAAAACATCCAAATCTGTAAGGTGATTCTCTACATTGAAATGTGTGATAACATATCTGAGAAACACCATGATTGCAGAACAACTGAATCTATCTATATCATCAATAGAGAATGAATTAGTGCGATCAACCCAGACTTTAACATCAGAGTCACTGAGCTGATTGCAAGACTGAAAGACAGAATGGCCTTTTCTTAATAAGATTCTGGCAGATGGAGGAAATAAAAATGCACCTCTGTAGAAGATAAGGCAGTTATTACTTTATCATTGAGGAAAAAAGGCAAAAAATCTAAACATTTTTCTTATCATGTTATAAACTAGGATGGCTATTTTGCAAGCTTGGATGAATACAACAGATCAAGATCATACTCTTTAAAATCATAACTTTTAGAAGTAACTCCATATTTTGTAAAAGTAGGGTGGAAAAGTTTGTAAAATGGTGGATTCTATTTATTCTGACCTACCAATAAAACTAACAGAAATATCTCATAAGACCTTTTAAAGTGAAACTAACACCTTATGTCAAAGATCCATTTCAAAATCAACTGTATGTTGTAATCCCTGTTTTTGAATTCACAGTACAAATTTATAAAATACTAGTGTAAAAGCCCGTGTACACAGACGAAGGTCCGGGTAACGTTAAGCAGCCACTTCATGTGCAGTAAAGACTGCCCGAACGCACGCAGTCTCTACTGCGCATGATGGCTTCTGACAAACATCCTAGTGAATTATTATATAGGATTTATACAGCCATGTGCCAAATGGTAACATTCTACACTGTGTCTCCTTCCTATCTCGCACTCCCTCATGCTATCCCTTCCTCTCGCCTACTAATGACTAAGCTTATTTTTTTCCCTTTCAGTGCCAGAGCATGAAGGAATGGCAGGTGGGAAAGAGAGAGAGAGCAATCAAGAATTTTAATGATATCTACATTTCTTAAAGCAGAACTTTCAGCTTATGCAGTGGTGTAACTAGAAGCCACCGGGACCTGGTGCATAAATTGCCACCGGGCCCCCCCCCATCTTCACATTGCCCCATGTCCATCTCCTACCTCCATCACCCACTTCCGCGCGGTTCTCAATTATGCTGTCATCTCCCAGCGCTTTGCATTACTAGAGTGTTGAGAGATCAGCTGAGCTGCTGCGGGCGAGTGGCGATGGGTTCGCAGGGGGTGGCTGGGCCCCTTGGAGTGATAGGCCCGGTCACAGGTGCGACCCCTGCGACCCCTATTGTTACGCTACTGAGCTTATGTAAAGTCTCCCTGCAAGAATTAGGCAGGTGGTGACTAGCTTAATGATAGGTACATTACCTCTTAGAATTACTCCTTTGTAAAGAAATCCTTACTGTTCCGAGGCCGAAAGCCAGGCATTATCACAGACAACTTGTCTGCACGCCTGCGCTGTCAGTCCAGGTCTCCATTGAGACACATTGCAGTGTGCCACATGGTAACCGGAAGGGACTGACGGAGCAGGCACGCAGACTGCACTAACCTGGCCGTCAGTCTCGGTAGATTATTTCTTTAGAAAGGATAACTATTATATAGTAAGATAACTATTATTAAGCTAGTTGCCACCTGCCTAATTATTGCAGGGTGACTTTAGCTATGCTGAAAATTCTACTTTAAACTGACATATAGCTAAATATTTCATAAACTATTATTTTAAAGAAAAATGGATATAATAGCATGCAGGTGATTTTGAATGTTCTTGCAAATGAACCTGTTATCACAAGGTGATATATGGAATAATTTGTGGTAACAATGAACTGGTGGAAGACTGGAGGCACCCTGTAGATTTCCTATAAATACCCACTACTCAGACCCTGTGCCTTCTTGCATATAATATTTTTATTAGTGATATTGCAAAAGGTCTTCAAGGTAAGGTATGCCTTTTTGCAGATGATACAAAGATCGGTAGACATTCCAGGGGGAATAAGCCAAATGACAAATGATTTAGGTAAATTAGAAGAATGAACAAGAGTGTGGCAGCTGCAGTTTAATGTTGATAACTGTAAAATAATGCACTTGGGACATTAAAATCCAAGGGAAAAATATACTGTTAAGGGTACTGTGCTGTCAGAGACAACAGAGGAAAGGGATTTGGGAGTAATTATTTCGAATGACAAAGGTAGGCAGGCAATGTAATAAAGCAGCGGGGAATGCAAACAGGGTGCTGGGTTGTATAGCTAGGGGCATTAGTAGCAGAAAAAGGGAAGTAGTCATGCCATTCTACAGATCTCTAGATAGTCCTCACCTAGTACTGTACACCTATTGTGTACAGTACTGGAGACCCCATCTCCAGAAGGATATAGATACTCTAGAGAAAATTTAGAGAAGGGCTACAAGAATGGTGACTGGTTTACAGGAAAAAACATATCAGGATAGACTAAAGGATCTGAACATATATAGCTTGGAGGAGAGAAGAAAGAGAGGTGATATGATAGAAACATTCAAAAACTTGAAGGGATTCAACAAAGTGCCGGATGGAAGTAATTTCAAAGAGTAAAAATGTTAGGACAAGAGGCCATAGTCTAAAACTAGAGGGACACAGGTTTAGTCGTAATGTAAGAAAGATTTACTTCACTGACAGGGTAGTAGATAAGTGGAATAGCCTACCAGCAGAAGATGTAGAAGTTAATACAGTGACAGAATTTAAGCATGCATGAGATAGGCATAAGGCTGTCCTTAACATAAGAAAAGACCAAGGACCAAAAAAGGTTTGAGGTTTACTATAGGAAAATGGGCAGACTAGATGGGCCGAAATGGTTCTTATCTGCCATCAAATTCTATGTTTCTATAAGCTTTTTTTTATCATTATTTATGTTTAAAAGTGGAGACTTCTTTTTAAAAAAATTAGATGATACAAAATTGTAACTTGGCATCGTTTTCTTACGTCAATATGGGTAACTATTCTTGACATCTACGCCATATGCCATTTTAGGAACCTTTACATATAAAAATATATTTCTTTTTGGTCAATGTCCTATCTATAGAAGCCTTTTCTATCAATTTACAGAATGCCTTACTATATTCATCAGATGGATCTCCTTTTAGTATTTCATAATACTCTTTATCCATTAGGTTCCTATTTGCCTCTCTAATATATTCGTATTTGTCCTGTATTATGATACCCCCTTTGTCTGCTTGTTTTATTATGTCTTTATTTTTCTTCAGAGAATAAATAGCATGCCAATCACATGAAGAGACATTAGAAAAAATGCTCATATTCATGGTTTTCAGTCAATTTTCTAAAATCATTAATAGCTAAAGACAAGGAAGTTTCTACAAAATGTCCTTTATAATGAGTTGCAGGGGTATCACTAGCTTCCAAAAAGATATAGGGCTAGAACCCATGGTACAATTTAACAGCGTGACCGCCGCCCGTGGTAGTTACGATAACCACATTTGCACACATACACACTTAAATTTATGTAGCACATATATGTACATACGTTATAAATACTGAATCTTTAACTAAAGGAGAGAAAGATAATAGACAGAACAGGATAAAATAACATTTAATAGACTAAGCCATCACATCCTCTCTCTCAACTACCTTCTTTTAACAGACACACACAAAGCTCATTAACTCTCTCACCACAATTACAGGTTTAAAGCAGAACTACCACCTCCACAATACTTATGCAGGTGGCGACTAGCTTTGTAATCGTTATTTTACCTCTCAAAAGTGCCCACAAGTAAAGTTATCCTTAAGCTTCTGAGACCGGACATCTTGAATGCGTGCCTGCGCTGTCAGTCCTCTTCACCCTTCACAGGCATTGCACTGTCCCGGACGGCTCCAGAAGAGACTGACGGCGCAGGCGCATAGGCTGCAGTAACCTGTCCGTCAGTCTCGGAAGCTTAAGGGTAACTTTATTTGTGGGCAGTTTTGAGAGGTAATATAATGATTACAAAGCTAGTCACCACCTACCTAAGTATTGCAGGGCAACTTTAGTGGAGGTGGTAGTTCTGCTTTAAACACACACACCCCGTGCTCACCAACTCTTTTACACACACACCTACATGTTCTCTTTTTCAACTTATGGCCTTAGCAAAGCTGGCCTTGATCTGATAGCACTACAGCCTGTTAGTCCACCTTTATTATGGGAGGGGGTGGACTTTTAACCCCTTGAATGCGGTAGAAGTCTCCAATGTATTACTTCTAGCAATGAAGAGGTTAAAAACCACATTTAAATCAATTGGAACTTTTATGTGTCTCAGAATTACTCACCTTTTCTTTTGAACATAGGGAGCATAATGTATGGTACGTGACTGGTGGCTATGTGACACTGTAATGCTTGGCAGCAAGACGTGTCACAGTTCTCCCATCAGCTGCTCTGTCTCAAAGAATGGGTGAGCCTGGCTGGAAAATAAAAATGCAAAGTAGGCTACATAGAGCCACAAAGCTGGATCTCCTTTTGTTAATTAAATTTCCACATATTGTATGAGAAACATCTAAACATTATAAAGAGACAAGCAGCTTTCACTATAACACTGTGTGCACAGGATTATATAAAAACATTTCTGCCCAGTCCAGCTTCTCTACTCTACCACATGCAGTGTCCTGTAGCAGAATGATGTTACTATGTTAAATTCAGACACAGAACACGTGAGTAGAGCTGGGCAGAGTAGATAAGACAGTGGATCAGAAAAAACAGCCTAGCTTCATGAGCAAGATGTTATTTATTTCAGCAGGGGGAGACTTGATAATTCCCCTAAAGTCCTTTCACTGAACTGCAGCCTTAATATTGTTCCAGGGGAGTGCTGTAGGGTTATGCTTGGTTCATGTATGTACTCTCAGTACAATTAGCCACTAATAACCATGTGAGACCAACCAGAATTAGTTATCTGCTTGTTCAGTACCAATTCAAAGAAAGAAATCTAGATTGCACTAACTACATTCACCATTATAGAAAACTGTTACATCGCTGCAAGGGTAATGAGTAAAAGCAGCGAAAAAAGACTTCTCCCCACAAAGAGAAAGACATTACACTGAATTTGCACTCCTGAAAGAGGTATTCAAAAGTTGGATCCTAAAGGAAAGATTGATTGGAAAACCAATCTTTATTAAAGTATATTAAAAACAATCATGAAAGCATACATTATTCTTAGTAATACAAATGAATCATGCTGACAACCATAATAGGTATATTAGGCAATTTCCCCTGAAAACGATGATAGATTGTACCCTCCAAGACAGTACCAGATACTAGAGATAAGAAATAGGAGCTTATATTATCATTTGTTTGAAGGAAAATCCCCGAATAAATAATACACTCTGAAGGCCATGTTGGAAGCTATTATTGAACAAAGAGAAAGTGGTTATAGGTTTAACAAAGAATGGAGCAACACAATAACTCTTACATTATGGATAATACATATTATGGGTTTCCAAACATGAATAATGAATAACATAAAAAGATAGTGCTCCATGCATGTATAACTAACTCAAGAAAAAGGAGAAATGTTATTTCTCAAGATTATTGGAGAATCATCACTCCTTATATTAATATATCGAATATGCATTAAGACGATTATAGAAGAACTGACAAGTGGGAGTAGCCCAGGGGGTAAACTAGGACTAGGGAGCAAGAAGAGTTGAGTTCTTGAGATCATTAATTCTTTTATTGCTTGAAAGTTTTCCCATGGTGTCTGTGTCCTCCATTGAATGACACAGAATATATGTTAAGAAAATAGTACAGCTGAAATTGTCCCAAAGTGGTGGATCTGATGCTTTCAGATTGCATGGAGAACTGGAACCTGAAGCTCACCTGTCTGACCAATGTGTCTTGACATCAGGTTGTGTGGTTGCTACTGGCTACTCCTGTCAAAATCTCTGCAAAGACTTGGCCCACCTTCTCATGCTGCCAGTACCCTTCTCCTCTCTCGACTCCTCCCCAGTAACTTCATTCACTGCATAGCACTAAACTGTTTTCGTTCCCCCATTGTTAAATTGCTTCATCAAGTGTTCTCCATATGTTTCACCATCATCTTATTGATATCATATTCCGCTGGTGTCCTGGAGTCCTGAGTAGCCTTGAAATTTGCCCTCTGTCCTTTACATACATTCATTGACCATGCTGTGTATTGCCACCTTACCGCCTCCTGTTATCACGGGCACCCAGGAATGCTCAGAACTCAGTACGGTAATATAATGCAAAATATTTATTAGAATAAATCACAGCGATAATAAGTGGTACAACATGCAAAGGGTTACTAGCTGGTGACACTACTACTAGAAATAGTAGGCCTCTCGCTAGACCACAATGCGAGACACTGGGCCGAAGCCCCTGTTAGTCTCAGCAGGATACAGGAACGCTAACTCTTGATCCGTCGACTGGAACACTGGAACAGGCGACCACTGTGAACACTGGCTCAGCAATCTTGATCCGACAAACAGGAACACAAGGACTGCTGGACTGGAGAACTGACCCACACCTGCAATCAGTCAAACCAGCAACACCACACCTTTGCAGCAACCCGGTGACGCACGCCTGCAGTCACCGCTAAGAGACCCTGTGACTCTGCCTGCAGTCACTATATTGGACCCCTGTGACTCACTCCTGCAGTCACATATAAAGACCCTGTGGCTCATGCCTGCAGCCACTACATGAGACCCTGTGACTCACACCTGCAGTCACTACACCAGACCCTGTGACTCTGCCTGTAGTCACTATATCGAGACCCTGTGACTCACGCCTGCAGTCACCAATCAGACCCTGTCTACAACAGTGGTCTGTCTTAAGCGAATAGCACAAATTGATCACAGTAAGGGATACTCGTGATCACTGGGTCATACACAGAGAGGGTTCTCGTACTTAGCTGGGTCATACACAGAGAGGGTTCTCGTACTTAGCCGGGTCATACACAGTGCGGGTTTTCGTAGATAGCCAGGTCACACACAGAGCCCAAGTACTTCACCTAATAACAACACAAGGGTGACTGAGTCAGGACTCAGTCTGCCTTTTAAACACCCCCACAAGAAGTAGGAGGAGCAGCTCAGAGGGAGGAAGTAGGAAGTAGGTAGGAGGAGACTACAGGAAACAAACAGATAAAACAGAGGCCTGCTGCATGCTAGAAGCCTTGCGCCTGTAGATGCTGCTGGAAACAAGGTAAGCTGAAACTGTAACACCTGTTTCTTCTCCGCATTACCTCCCCCCATCTCTTCATCACTGCACTTCACCCCACTCTCATCACCACTGAACATCCCCTGTGTGCCACACGTCACAATGGAGAGGTACACAGAGACTTTGTGTGTGAATCTCATGTTTATAATGATCAATTCCATCTATCAAAAATTCTTCATCATTCTTTTTAACATCACTTATAATTACATTTTCCTTCCAATAATAGACTCATTTTTTTGATAATCCAGTCTAATTTTTGACTTTTCTTTTTAATGATCTGTTCTTCCAATTTATTGATGGTGTTGTTAACTCTCTCATCTACAAAAGAACATTTTGGGACATGGACAAAAGTTTCCAGTTCTTTCTGTAATTCCTCAATCTCCCTAGTGATAACATCCAATTTTGACTTCCTACGGTCTATAATGAGACACATTAAATCAAACAAACAATTATCAAGCCAAGTATTCCATTTGGTCAAAAACTCAGAATCATCCCTGAATGTGGAGTTCACAAACAGTCATGTCATGGGACATGTTTCTCTTCCAAATATTGTTTTAAACTTAAAATGTCCCACCAGTGATTAACTTCATGTTTGAGATTAGCTTCCTGTTTCTGGAATAAGTCTTCCATAGTATCTGGCAAAGTGGCTGGTGTAGCCATATTTTCCTTGAAAACATGATCACTTAATTCTGCTGTTTTTACAAACCTTTCTTTACAAGATTGTATGTTCAAAAATCAACCTAAACATCTCACTTAAATATAATATATATTAAATGGAATCCAAACAGTGGATTAGTGAACGTGAATGAATAGCTTCACGATGTGACAAAATGTTAAGTGAATATGACTACAAATGATACAATCTAAGTCTGACTTTCGATTTCCAATTATAAGTGAATATCATTACAAACTGAACAATCGATAGACAGATACCCAATTTTGTAATAGAGAAATAAAGTGATTAATAAATTTAAATATGACAATGTGATTAAATGAATAACTAAATAAGTAGGATGTTGTGAAAAAGATAAAAAATAAATAATTGATTTCTTAAAGATGAATATAGTGAAGTTTGCTATAAAATAATAATATATATTACAATATCTGCAAGCAGCTACTCTTCTAAGTGAAAAACAATCACCGATAAAAATACTATTATAGTGAAACAAGAGAGGTCTAATACATTCGTTAAATTAAATAGAAAATTAATAAATTGTACCCTATTAGATAGTGATTAGTGTTGAGCGAGCATGCTCGGCCGATGCTCGGATCGGCTCGAGCATCGCTCTGCTCGGCACATGGCGGTACTCGTACGAGTACCGCATGTGCTCGCCCGCCATGTTCGGGTCTCCTCCCCGCACGTTTTGCGGCTGCTGCGCAGCCAATAAACGTGCAGGGAGGCTCTGACATCGGTGTAATGCCAGCAGCCATGTTGGCTGCTGGCATTACACTGATTGGCTGGCCAGAACCCGTGGTCGGGTGCTGTATAGCACCTGACCATCGAGTTCGGCTCAGTCTGAGCCAGGGAGAGCTGAGGATAGGAAGGGAAAGGCAGTGTAGGGAGGAAAAAAACAAAAATTGTGAAAAAAAAGAACCAAAAGTCCTTTTTAGGACTACTGTGTGTGGGGGCAGCAGGTTATTTTGTGTGGGGGGAAAAAAACAAAAAAACAAAAAAAAAAAAATATTCTGTTTAGTGTGAAAAGTTGCAGATTAGAGCACATTCTGTTTAGTGTGCACAGTTGCAGATTAGAGCACATTCTGTTTAGTGTGCAAAGTTGCAGATTAGAGCACATTCTGTTTAGTGTGCAAAGTTGCAGATTAGAGCACATTCTGTTTAGTGTGCAAAGTTGCAGATTAGAGCACATTCTGTTAAGTCTTCAAACTAAAATATCAAAGTCACATATTCCATTCAGTGTGCGTCGCCGCAGTTTAGCAGCACATTCTGTGTACTGTGCAGAGTTGCAGAATAGGAAGAAATACTGTTAAGTCTTCAAACTAAAATATCAAAGTCACATATTCCATTCAGTGTGCTTCGCCGCAGTTTAGCAGCACATTCTGTGTACTGTGCAGAGTTGCAGAATAGGAAGAAATACTGTTAAGTCTTCAAACTAAAATATCAAAGTCACATATTCCATTCAGTGTGCTTCGCCGCAGTTTAGCAGCACATTCTGTGTACTGTGCAGAGTTGCAGAATAGTAAGAAATAGTGTTAAGTTTTCAAACTCAAATATTAAAGTCACTTATTCCATTCAGTGTGTGTCACCGCCGTTTAGCAGCCTATTCTGTGTACTCTGCACAGTTGCAGAATAGGAAGAAATACTGTTAAGTTTTCAAACTCAAATATCAAAGTCACATATTCCATTCAGTGTGTATCACCGCCGTTTAGCAGCCTATTCTGTGTACTCTGCAGAGTTGCAGAATAGTAAGAAATAGTGTTAAGTTTTCAAACTCAAATATTAAAGTCACATATTCCATTCAGTGTGTATCACCGCCGTTTAGCAGCCTATTCTGTGTACTCTGCACAGTTGCAGAATAGGAAGAAATACTGTTAAGTTTTCAAACTCAAATATTAAAGTCACTTATTCCATTCAGTGTGTGTCACCGCAGTTTAGCAGCCTATTCTGTGTACTCTGCACAGTTGCAGAATAGTAAGAAATACTGTTAAGTTTTCAAACTCAAATATTAAAGTCACATATTCCATTCAGTGTGTATCACCGCCGTTTAGCAGCCTATTCTGTGTACTCTGCAGAGTTGCAGAATAGTAAGAAATAGTGTTAAGTTTTCAAACTCAAATATTAAAGTCACATATTCCATTCAGTGTGTATCACCGCCGTTTAGCAGCCTATTCTGTGTACTCTGCACAGTTGCAGAATAGTAAGAAATACTGTTAAGTTTTCAAACTCAAATATTAAAGTCACTTATTCCATTCAGTGTGTGTCACCGCAGTTTAGCAGCCTATTCTGTGTACTCTGCACAGTTGCAGAATAGTAAGAAATACTGTTAAGTTTTCAAACTCAAATATTAAAGTCACATATTCCATTCAGTGTGTTTCACCGCCGTTTAGCAGCCTATTCTGTGTACTCTGCAGAGTTGCAGAATAGTAAGAAATACTGTTAAGTTTTCAAACTCAAATATTAAAGTCACATATTCCATTCAGTGTGTTTCACCGCCGTTTAGCAGCCTATTCTGTGTACTCTGCACAGTTGCAGAATAGTAAGAAATAGTGTTAAGTTTTCAAACTCAAATATCAAAGTCACATATTCCATTCAGTGTGTATCACCGCCGTTTAGCAGCCTATTCTGTGTACTCTGCAGAGTTGCAGAATAGTAAGAAATAGTGTTAAGTTTTCAAACTCAAATATTAAAGTCACATATTCCAATCAGTGTGTATCACCGCCGTTTAGCAGCCTATTCTGTGTACTCTGCACAGTTGCAGGATAGGAAGAAATACTGTTAAGTTTTCAAACTCAAATATTAAAGTCACTTATTCCATTCAGTGTGTGTCACCGCAATTTAGCAGCCTATTCTGTGTACTCTGCACAGTTGCAGAATAGTAAGAAATACTGTTAAGTTTTCAAACTCAAATATTAAAGTCACATATTCCATTCAGTGTGTTTCACCGCCGTTTAGCAGCCTATTCTGTGTACTCTGCAGAGTTGCAGAATAGTAAGAAATACTGTTAAGTTTTCAAACTCAAATATTAAAGTCACATATTCCATTCAGTGTGTTTCACCGCCGTTTAGCAGCCTATTCTGTGTACTCTGCACAGTTGCAGAATAGTAAGAAATAGTGTTAAGTTTTCAAACTCAAATATCAAAGTCACATATTCCATTCAGTGTGTATCACCGCCGTTTAGCAGCCTATTCTGTGTACTCTGCAGAGTTGCAGAATAGTAAGAAATAGTGTTAAGTTTTCAAACTCAAATATTAAAGTCACATATTCCATTCAGTGTGTATCACCGCCGTTTAGCAGCCTATTCTGTGTACTCTGCACAGTTGCAGAATAGGAAGAAATACTGTTAAGTTTTCAAACTCAAATATTAAAGTCACTTATTCCATTCAGTGTGTGTCACCGCAGTTTAGCAGCCTATTCTGTGTACTCTGCACAGTTGCAGAATAGTAAGAAATACTGTTAAGTTTTCAAACTCAAATATTAAAGTCACATATTCCATTCAGTGTGTTTCACCGCCGTTTAGCAGCCTATTCTGTGTACTCTGCAGAGTTGCAGAATAGTAAGAAATACTGTTAAGTTTTCAAACTCAAATATCAAAGTCACATATTCCATTCAGTGTGTTTCACCGCCGTTTAGCAGCCTATTCTGTGTACTCTGCAGAGTTGCAGAATAGTAAGAAATAGTGTTAAGTTTTCAAACTCAAATATTAAAGTCACATATTCCATTCAGTGTGTTTCACCGCCGTTTAGCAGCCTATTCTGTGTACTCTGCAGAGTTGCAGAATAGTAAGAAATAGTGTTAAGTTTTCAAACTCAAATATTAAAGTCACATATTCCATTCAGTGTGTATCACCGCCGTTTAGCAGCCTATTCTGTGTACTCTGCACAGTTGCAGAATAGGAAGAAATACTGTTAAGTTTTCAAACTCAAATATTAAAGTCACATATTCCATTCAGTGTGTTTCACCGCCGTTTAGCAGCCTATTCTGTGTACTCTGCACAGTTGCAGAATAGTAAGAAATAGTGTTAAGTTTTCAAACTCAAATATCAAAGTCACATATTCCATTCAGTGTGTATCACCGCCGTTTAGCAGCCTATTCTGTGTACTCTGCAGAGTTGCAGAATAGTAAGAAATAGTGTTAAGTTTTCAAACTCAAATATTAAAGTCACATATTCCATTCAGTGTGTATCACCGCCGTTTAGCAGCCTATTCTGTGTACTCTGCACAGTTGCAGAATAGGAAGAAATACTGTTAAGTTTTCAAACTCAAATATTAAAGTCACTTATTCCATTCAGTGTGTGTCACCGCAGTTTAGCAGCCTATTCTGTGTACTCTGCACAGTTGCAGAATAGTAAGAAATACTGTTAAGTTTTCAAACTCAAATATTAAAGTCACATATTCCATTCAGTGTGTTTCACCGCCGTTTAGCAGCCTATTCTGTGTACTCTGCAGAGTTGCAGAATAGTAAGAAATACTGTTAAGTTTTCAAACTCAAATATTAAAGTCACATATTCCATTCAGTGTGTTTCACCGCCGTTTAGCAGCCTATTCTGTGTACTCTGCACAGTTGCAGAATAGTAAGAAATAGTGTTAAGTTTTCAAACTCAAATATCAAAGTCACATATTCCATTCAGTGTGTATCACCGCCGTTTAGCAGCCTATTCTGTGTACTCTGCAGAGTTGCAGAATAGTAAGAAATAGTGTTAAGTTTTCAAACTCAAATATTAAAGTCACATATTCCATTCAGTGTGTATCACCGCCGTTTAGCAGCCTATTCTGTGTACTCTGCACAGTTGCAGAATAGGAAGAAATACTGTTAAGTTTTCAAACTCAAATATTAAAGTCACTTATTCCGTTCAGTGTGTGTCACCGCAGTTTAGCAGCCTATTCTGTGTACTCTGCACAGTTGCAGAATAGTAAGAAATACTGTTAAGTTTTCAAACTCAAATATTAAAGTCACATATTCCATTCAGTGTGTTTCACCGCCGTTTAGCAGCCTATTCTGTGTACTCTGCAGAGTTGCAGAATAGTAAGAAATAGTGTTAAGTTTTCAAACTCAAATATCAAAGTCACATATTCCATTCAGTGTGTTTCACCGCCGTTTAGCAGCCTATTCTGTGTACTCTGCAGAGTTGCAGAATAGTAAGAAATAGTGTTAAGTTTTCAAACTCAAATATTAAAGTCACATATTCCATTCAGTGTGTATCACCGCCGTTTAGCAGCCTATTCTGTGTACTCTGCACAGTTGCAGAATAGGAAGAAATACTGTTAAGTTTTCAAACTCAAATATTAAAGTCACTTATTCCATTCAGTGTGTGTCACCGCAGTTTAGCAGCCTATTCTGTGTACTCTGCACAGTTGCAGAATAGTAAGAAATACTGTTAAGTTTTCAAACTCAAATATTAAAGTCACATATTCCATTCAGTGTGTTTCACCGCCGTTTAGCAGCCTATTCTGTGTACTCTGCAGAGTTGCAGAATAGTAAGAAATACTGTTAAGTTTTCAAACTCAAATATTAAAGTCACATATTCCATTCAGTGTGTTTCACCGCCGTTTAGCAGCCTATTCTGTGTACTCTGCACAGTTGCAGAATAGTAAGAAATAGTGTTAAGTTTTCAAACTCAAATATCAAAGTCACATATTCCATTCAGTGTGTATCACCGCCGTTTAGCAGCCTATTCTGTGTACTCTGCAGAGTTGCAGAATAGTAAGAAATAGTGTTAAGTTTTCAAACTCAAATATTAAAGTCACATATTCCATTCAGTGTGTATCACCGCCGTTTAGCAGCCTATTCTGTGTACTCTGCACAGTTGCAGAATAGGAAGAAATACTGTTAAGTTTTCAAACTCAAATATTAAAGTCACTTATTCCATTCAGTGTGTGTCACCGCAGTTTAGCAGCCTATTCTGTGTACTCTGCACAGTTGCAGAATAGTAAGAAATACTGTTAAGTTTTCAAACTCAAATATTAAAGTCACATATTCCATTCAGTGTGTATCACCGCCGTTTAGCAGCCTATTCTGTGTACTCTGCAGAGTTGCAGAATAGTAAGAAATACTGTTAAGTTTTCAAACTCAAATATTAAAGTCACATATTCCATTCAGTGTGTTTCACCACCGTTTAGCAGCCTATTCTGTGTACTCTGCACAGTTGCAGAATAGTAAGAAATAGTGTTAAGTTTTCAAACTCAAATATCAAAGTCACATATTCCATTCAGTGTGTATCACCGCCGTTTAGCAGCCTATTCTGTGTACTCTGCAGAGTTGCAGAATAGTAAGAAATAGTGTTAAGTTTTCAAACTCAAATATTAAAGTCACATATTCCATTCAGTGTGTATCACCGCCGTTTAGCAGCCTATTCTGTGTACTCTGCACAGTTGCAGAATAGGAAGAAATACTGTTAAGTTTTCAAACTCAAATATTAAAGTCACTTATTCCATTCAGTGTGTGTCACCGCAGTTTAGCAGCCTATTCTGTGTACTCTGCACAGTTGCAGAATAGTAAGAAATACTGTTAAGTTTTCAAACTCAAATATTAAAGTCACATATTCCATTCAGTGTGTTTCACCGCCGTTTAGCAGCCTATTCTGTGTACTCTGCAGAGTTGCAGAATAGTAAGAAATACTGTTAAGTTTTCAAACTCAAATATTAAAGTCACATATTCCATTCAGTGTGTTTCACCGCCGTTTAGCAGCCTATTCTGTGTACTCTGCACAGTTGCAGAATAGTAAGAAATAGTGTTAAGTTTTCAAACTCAAATATCAAAGTCACATATTCCATTCAGTGTGTATCACCGCCGTTTAGCAGCCTATTCTGTGTACTCTGCAGAGTTGCAGAATAGTAAGAAATAGTGTTAAGTTTTCAAACTCAAATATTAAAGTCACATATTCCATTCAGTGTGTATCACCGCCGTTTAGCAGCCTATTCTGTGTACTCTGCACAGTTGCAGAATAGGAAGAAATACTGTTAAGTTTTCAAACTCAAATATTAAAGTCACTTATTCCATTCAGTGTGTGTCACCGCAGTTTAGCAGCCTATTCTGTGTACTCTGCACAGTTGCAGAATAGTAAGAAATACTGTTAAGTTTTCAAACTCAAATATTAAAGTCACATATTCCATTCAGTGTGTATCACCGCCGTTTAGCAGCCTATTCTGTGTACTCTGCAGAGTTGCAGAATAGTAAGAAATACTGTTAAGTTTTCAAACTCAAATATTAAAGTCACATATTCCATTCAGTGTGTTTAACCACCGTTTAGCAGCCTATTCTGTGTACTCTGCACAGTTGCAGAATAGTAAGAAATAGTGTTAAGTTTTCAAACTCAAATATCAAAGTCACATATTCCATTCAGTGTGTATCACCGCCGTTTAGCAGCCTATTCTGTGTACTCTGCAGAGTTGCAGAATAGTAAGAAATAGTGTTAAGTTTTCAAACTCAAATATTAAAGTCACATATTCCAATCAGTGTGTATCACCGCCGTTTAGCAGCCTATTCTGTGTACTCTGCACAGTTGCAGAATAGGAAGAAATACTGTTAAGTTTTCAAACTCAAATATTAAAGTCACTTATTCCATTCAGTGTGTGTCACCGCAGTTTAGCAGCCTATTCTGTGTACTCTGCACAGTTGCAGAATAGTAAGAAATACTGTTAAGTTTTCAAACTCAAATATTAAAGTCACATATTCCATTCAGTGTGTTTCACCGCCGTTTAGCAGCCTATTCTGTGTACTCTGCAGAGTTGCAGAATAGTAAGAAATACTGTTAAGTTTTCAAACTCAAATATTAAAGTCACATATTCCATTCAGTGTGTTTCACCGCCGTTTAGCAGCCTATTCTGTGTACTCTGCAGAGTTGCAGAATAGTAAGAAATAGTGTTAAGTTTTCAAACTCAAATATCAAAGTCACATATTCCATTCAGTGTGTATCACCGCCGTTTAGCAGCCTATTCTGTGTACTCTGCAGAGTTGCAGAATAGTAAGAAATAGTGTTAAGTTTTCAAACTCAAATATTAAAGTCACATATTCCATTCAGTGTGTATCACCGCCGTTTAGCAGCCTATTCTGTGTACTCTGCACAGTTGCAGAATAGGAAGAAATACTGTTAAGTTTTCAAACTCAAATATTAAAGTCACTTATTCCATTCAGTGTGTGTCACCGCAGTTTAGCAGCCTATTCTGTGTACTCTGCACAGTTGCAGAATAGTAAGAAATACTGTTAAGTTTTCAAACTCAAATATTAAAGTCACATATTCCATTCAGTGTGTTTCACCGCCGTTTAGCAGCCTATTCTGTGTACTCTGCAGAGTTGCAGAATAGTAAGAAATACTGTTAAGTTTTCAAACTCAAATATTAAAGTCACATATTCCATTCAGTGTGTTTCACCACCGTTTAGCAGCCTATTCTGTGTACTCTGCACAGTTGCAGAATAGTAAGAAATAGTGTTAAGTTTTCAAACTCAAATATCAAAGTCACATATTCCATTCAGTGTGTATCACCGCCGTTTAGCAGCCTATTCTGTGTACTCTGCAGAGTTGCAGAATAGTAAGAAATAGTGTTAAGTTTTCAAACTCAAATATTAAAGTCACATATTCCAATCAGTGTGTATCACCGCCGTTTAGCAGCCTATTCTGTGTACTCTGCAGAGTTGCAGAATAGGAAGAAATACTGTTAAGTTTTCAAACTCAAATATTAAAGTCACATATTCCAATCAGTGTGTATCACCGCCGTTTAGCAGCCTATTCTGTGTACTCTGCACAGTTGCAGAATAGGAAGAAATACTGTTAAGTTTTCAAACTCAAATATTAAAGTCACTTATTCCATTCAGTGTGTGTCACCGCAGTTTAGCAGCCTATTCTGTGTACTCTGCACAGTTGCAGAATAGTAAGAAATACTGTTAAGTTTTCAAACTCAAATATTAAAGTCACATATTCCATTCAGTGTGTTTCACCGCCGTTTAGCAGCCTATTCTGTGTACTCTGCAGAGTTGCAGAATAGTAAGAAATACTGTTAAGTTTTCAAACTCAAATATTAAAGTCACATATTCCATTCAGTGTGTTTCACCGCCGTTTAGCAGCCTATTCTGTGTACTCTGCACAGTTGCAGAATAGTAAGAAATAGTGTTAAGTTTTCAAACTCAAATATCAAAGTCACATATTCCATTCAGTGTGTATCACCGCCGTTTAGCAGCCTATTCTGTGTACTCTGCAGAGTTGCAGAATAGTAAGAAATAGTGTTAAGTTTTCAAACTCAAATATTAAAGTCACTTATTCCATTCAGTGTGTGTCACCGCAGTTTAGCAGCCTATTCTGTGTACTCTGCACAGTTGCAGAATAGTAAGAAATACTGTTAAGTTTTCAAACTCAAATATTAAAGTCACATATTCCATTCAGTGTGTTTCACCGCCGTTTAGCAGCCTATTCTGTGTACTCTGCACAGTTGCAGAATAGTAAGAAATACTGTTAAGTTTTCAAACTCAAATATTAAAGTCACATATTCCATTCAGTGTGTTTCACCGCCGTTTAGCAGCCTATTCTGTGTACTCTGCAGAGTTGCAGAATAGTAAGAAATACTGTTAAGTTTTCAAACTCAAATATTAAAGTCACATATTCCATTCAGTGTGTTTCACCGCCGTTTAGCAGCCTATTCTGTGTACTCTGCACAGTTGCAGAATAGTAAGAAATAGTGTTAAGTTTTCAAACTCAAATATCAAAGTCACATATTCCATTCAGTGTGTATCACCGCCGTTTAGCAGCCTATTCTGTGTACTCTGCAGAGTTGCAGAATAGTAAGAAATAGTGTTAAGTTTTCAAACTCAAATATTAAAGTCACATATTCCAATCAGTGTGTATCACCGCCGTTTAGCAGCCTATTCTGTGTACTCTGCACAGTTGCAGAATAGGAAGAAATACTGTTAAGTTTTCAAACTCAAATATTAAAGTCACTTATTCCATTCAGTGTGTGTCACCGCAATTTAGCAGCCTATTCTGTGTACTCTGCACAGTTGCAGAATAGTAAGAAATACTGTTAAGTTTTCAAACTCAAATATTAAAGTCACATATTCCATTCAGTGTGTTTCACCGCCGTTTAGCAGCCTATTCTGTGTACTCTGCAGAGTTGCAGAATAGTAAGAAATACTGTTAAGTTTTCAAACTCAAATATTAAAGTCACATATTCCATTCAGTGTGTTTCACCGCCGTTTAGCAGCCTATTCTGTGTACTCTGCACAGTTGCAGAATAGTAAGAAATAGTGTTAAGTTTTCAAACTCAAATATCAAAGTCACATATTCCATTCAGTGTGTATCACCGCCGTTTAGCAGCCTATTCTGTGTACTCTGCAGAGTTGCAGAATAGTAAGAAATAGTGTTAAGTTTTCAAACTCAAATATTAAAGTCACATATTCCATTCAGTGTGTATCACCGCCGTTTACCAGCCTATTCTGTGTACTCTGCACAGTTGCAGAATAGGAAGAAATACTGTTAAGTTTTCAAACTCAAATATTAAAGTCACTTATTCCATTCAGTGTGTGTCACCGCAGTTTAGCAGCCTATTCTGTGTACTCTGCACAGTTGCAGAATAGTAAGAAATACTGTTAAGTTTTCAAACTCAAATATTAAAGTCACATATTCCATTCAGTGTGTTTCACCGCCGTTTAGCAGCCTATTCTGTGTACTCTGCAGAGTTGCAGAATAGTAAGAAATACTGTTAAGTTTTCAAACTCAAAAATCAAAGTCACATATTCCATTCAGTGTGTTTCACCGCCGTTTAGCAGCCTATTCTGTGTACTCTGCAGAGTTGCAGAATAGTAAGAAATAGTGTTAAGTTTTCAAACTCAAATATTAAAGTCACATATTCCATTCAGTGTGTTTCACCGCCGTTTAGCAGCCTATTCTGTGTACTCTGCAGAGTTGCAGAATAGTAAGAAATAGTGTTAAGTTTTCAAACTCAAATATTAAAGTCACATATTCCATTCAGTGTGTATCACCGCCGTTTAGCAGCCTATTCTGTGTACTCTGCACAGTTGCAGAATAGGAAGAAATACTGTTAAGTTTTCAAACTCAAATATTAAAGTCACATATTCCATTCAGTGTGTTTCACCGCCGTTTAGCAGCCTATTCTGTGTACTCTGCACAGTTGCAGAATAGTAAGAAATAGTGTTAAGTTTTCAAACTCAAATATCAAAGTCACATATTCCATTCAGTGTGTATCACCGCCGTTTAGCAGCCTATTCTGTGTACTCTGCAGAGTTGCAGAATAGTAAGAAATAGTGTTAAGTTTTCAAACTCAAATATTAAAGTCACATATTCCATTCAGTGTGTATCACCGCCGTTTAGCAGCCTATTCTGTGTACTCTGCACAGTTGCAGAATAGGAAGAAATACTGTTAAGTTTTCAAACTCAAATATTAAAGTCACTTATTCCATTCAGTGTGTGTCACCGCAGTTTAGCAGCCTATTCTGTGTACTCTGCACAGTTGCAGAATAGTAAGAAATACTGTTAAGTTTTCAAACTCAAATATTAAAGTCACATATTCCATTCAGTGTGTTTCACCGCCGTTTAGCAGCCTATTCTGTGTACTCTGCAGAGTTGCAGAATAGTAAGAAATACTGTTAAGTTTTCAAACTCAAATATTAAAGTCACATATTCCATTCAGTGTGTTTCACCGCCGTTTAGCAGCCTATTCTGTGTACTCTGCACAGTTGCAGAATAGTAAGAAATAGTGTTAAGTTTTCAAACTCAAATATCAAAGTCACATATTCCATTCAGTGTGTATCACCGCCGTTTAGCAGCCTATTCTGTGTACTCTGCAGAGTTGCAGAATAGTAAGAAATAGTGTTAAGTTTTCAAACTCAAATATTAAAGTCACATATTCCATTCAGTGTGTATCACCGCCGTTTAGCAGCCTATTCTGTGTACTCTGCACAGTTGCAGAATAGGAAGAAATACTGTTAAGTTTTCAAACTCAAATATTAGTCACTTATTCCATTCAGTGTGTGTCACCGCAGTTTAGCAGCCTATTCTGTGTACTCTGCACAGTTGCAGAATAGTAAGAAATACTGTTAAGTTTTCAAACTCAAATATTAAAGTCACATATTCCATTCAGTGTGTTTCACCGCCGTTTAGCAGCCTATTCTGTGTACTCTGCAGAGTTGCAGAATAGTAAGAAATACTGTTAAGTTTTCAAACTCAAATATTAAAGTCACATATTCCATTCAGTGTGTTTCACCGCCGTTTAGCAGCCTATTCTGTGTACTCTGCACAGTTGCAGAATAGTAAGAAATAGTGTTAAGTTTTCAAACTCAAATATCAAAGTCACATATTCCTTTCAGTGTGTTTCACCGCCGTTTAGCAGCCTATTCTGTGTACTCTGCAGAGTTGCAGAATAGTAAGAAATAGTGTTAAGTTTTCAAACTCAAATATTAAAGTCACATATTCCATTCAGTGTGTATCACCGCCGTTTAGCAGCCTATTCTGTGTACTCTGCACAGTTGCAGAATAGGAAGAAATACTGTTAAGTTTTCAAACTCAAATATTAAAGTCACTTATTCCATTCAGTGTGTGTCACCGCAGTTTAGCAGCCTATTCTGTGTACTCTGCACAGTTGCAGAATAGTAAGAAATACTGTTAAGTTTTCAAACTCAAATATTAAAGTCACATATTCCATTCAGTGTGTTTCACCGCCGTTTAGCAGCCTATTCTGTGTACTCTGCAGAGTTGCAGAATAGTAAGAAATACTGTTAAGTTTTCAAACTCAAATATTAAAGTCACATATTCCATTCAGTGTGTTTCACCGCCGTTTAGCAGCCTATTCTGTGTACTCTGCACAGTTGCAGAATAGTAAGAAATAGTGTTAAGTTTTCAAACTCAAATATCAAAGTCACATATTCCATTCAGTGTGTATCACCGCCGTTTAGCAGCCTATTCTGTGTACTCTGCAGAGTTGCAGAATAGTAAGAAATAGTGTTAAGTTTTCAAACTCAAATATTAAAGTCACATATTCCATTCAGTGTGTATCACCGCCGTTTAGCAGCCTATTCTGTGTACTCTGCACAGTTGCAGAATAGGAAGAAATACTGTTAAGTTTTCAAACTCAAATATTAAAGGGATAGTAATACCTAAAATGTAAAAAAAAATATGTTGTAGGGTTTATCCCCCTGAGTAAAACAAGAGTACTCCCACTGCTGAAAGGTGTTTCATTCAAAAGTTATTAATTTTCAAAGTTGAATTTTTTAGGTGCAATATCACAGTGGCCTGAAATTTTACAGTGGCGCTGTTGCTACACCATCCTATGGAGATTTATGGTCCTGAGACCAGAGCTGTCCATAGGATCGTGTAGCAACAGCGCCACTGTACAATTTCAGGCCACTGTGATATTGCACCTAAAAAATTCAACTTTGAAAATTGATAACTTTTGAATGAAACACCTTTCAGCAGTGGGAGTACTCTTGTTTTACTCAGGGGGATAAACCCTACAACATATTTTTTTTTACATTTTAGGTATTACTATCCCTTTAAAGTCACTTATTCCATTCAGTGTGTGTCACCGCAGTTTAGCAGCCTATTCTGTGTACTCTGCACAGTTGCAGAATAGTAAGAAATACTGTTAAGTTTTCAAACTCAAATATTAAAGTCACATATTCCATTCAGTGTGTATCACCGCCGTTTAGCAGCCTATTCTGTGTACTCTGCAGAGTTGCAGAATAGTAAGAAATACTGTTAAGTTTTCAAACTCAAATATTAAAGTCACATATTCCATTCAGTGTGTTTCACCACCGTTTAGCAGCCTATTCTGTGTACTCTGCACAGTTGCAGAATAGTAAGAAATAGTGTTAAGTTTTCAAACTCAAATATCAAAGTCACATATTCCATTCAGTGTGTATCACCGCCGTTTAGCAGCCTATTCTGTGTACTCTGCAGAGTTGCAGAATAGTAAGAAATAGTGTTAAGTTTTCAAACTCAAATATTAAAGTCACATATTCCAATCAGTGTGTATCACCGCCGTTTAGCAGCCTATTCTGTGTACTCTGCACAGTTGCAGAATAGGAAGAAATACTGTTAAGTTTTCAAACTCAAATATTAAAGTCACTTATTCCATTCAGTGTGTGTCACCGCAGTTTAGCAGCCTATTCTGTGTACTCTGCACAGTTGCAGAATAGTAAGAAATACTGTTAAGTTTTCAAACTCAAATATTAAAGTCACATATTCCATTCAGTGTGTTTCACCGCCGTTTAGCAGCCTATTCTGTGTACTCTGCAGAGTTGCAGAATAGTAAGAAATACTGTTAAGTTTTCAAACTCAAATATTAAAGTCACATATTCCATTCAGTGTGTTTCACCGCCGTTTAGCAGCCTATTCTGTGTACTCTGCAGAGTTGCAGAATAGTAAGAAATAGTGTTAAGTTTTCAAACTCAAATATCAAAGTCACATATTCCATTCAGTGTGTATCACCGCCGTTTAGCAGCCTATTCTGTGTACTCTGCAGAGTTGCAGAATAGTAAGAAATAGTGTTAAGTTTTCAAACTCAAATATTAAAGTCACATATTCCATTCAGTGTGTATCACCGCCGTTTAGCAGCCTATTCTGTGTACTCTGCACAGTTGCAGAATAGGAAGAAATACTGTTAAGTTTTCAAACTCAAATATTAAAGTCACTTATTCCATTCAGTGTGTGTCACCGCAGTTTAGCAGCCTATTCTGTGTACTCTGCACAGTTGCAGAATAGTAAGAAATACTGTTAAGTTTTCAAACTCAAATATTAAAGTCACATATTCCATTCAGTGTGTTTCACCGCCGTTTAGCAGCCTATTCTGTGTACTCTGCAGAGTTGCAGAATAGTAAGAAATACTGTTAAGTTTTCAAACTCAAATATTAAAGTCACATATTCCATTCAGTGTGTTTCACCACCGTTTAGCAGCCTATTCTGTGTACTCTGCACAGTTGCAGAATAGTAAGAAATAGTGTTAAGTTTTCAAACTCAAATATCAAAGTCACATATTCCATTCAGTGTGTATCACCGCCGTTTAGCAGCCTATTCTGTGTACTCTGCAGAGTTGCAGAATAGTAAGAAATAGTGTTAAGTTTTCAAACTCAAATATTAAAGTCACATATTCCAATCAGTGTGTATCACCGCCGTTTAGCAGCCTATTCTGTGTACTCTGCAGAGTTGCAGAATAGGAAGAAATACTGTTAAGTTTTCAAACTCAAATATTAAAGTCACATATTCCAATCAGTGTGTATCACCGCCGTTTAGCAGCCTATTCTGTGTACTCTGCACAGTTGCAGAATAGGAAGAAATACTGTTAAGTTTTCAAACTCAAATATTAAAGTCACTTATTCCATTCAGTGTGTGTCACCGCAGTTTAGCAGCCTATTCTGTGTACTCTGCACAGTTGCAGAATAGTAAGAAATACTGTTAAGTTTTCAAACTCAAATATTAAAGTCACATATTCCATTCAGTGTGTTTCACCGCCGTTTAGCAGCCTATTCTGTGTACTCTGCAGAGTTGCAGAATAGTAAGAAATACTGTTAAGTTTTCAAACTCAAATATTAAAGTCACATATTCCATTCAGTGTGTTTCACCGCCGTTTAGCAGCCTATTCTGTGTACTCTGCACAGTTGCAGAATAGTAAGAAATAGTGTTAAGTTTTCAAACTCAAATATCAAAGTCACATATTCCATTCAGTGTGTATCACCGCCGTTTAGCAGCCTATTCTGTGTACTCTGCAGAGTTGCAGAATAGTAAGAAATAGTGTTAAGTTTTCAAACTCAAATATTAAAGTCACTTATTCCATTCAGTGTGTGTCACCGCAGTTTAGCAGCCTATTCTGTGTACTCTGCACAGTTGCAGAATAGTAAGAAATACTGTTAAGTTTTCAAACTCAAATATTAAAGTCACATATTCCATTCAGTGTGTTTCACCGCCGTTTAGCAGCCTATTCTGTGTACTCTGCACAGTTGCAGAATAGTAAGAAATACTGTTAAGTTTTCAAACTCAAATATTAAAGTCACATATTCCATTCAGTGTGTTTCACCGCCGTTTAGCAGCCTATTCTGTGTACTCTGCAGAGTTGCAGAATAGTAAGAAATACTGTTAAGTTTTCAAACTCAAATATTAAAGTCACATATTCCATTCAGTGTGTTTCACCGCCGTTTAGCAGCCTATTCTGTGTACTCTGCACAGTTGCAGAATAGTAAGAAATAGTGTTAAGTTTTCAAACTCAAATATCAAAGTCACATATTCCATTCAGTGTGTATCACCGCCGTTTAGCAGCCTATTCTGTGTACTCTGCAGAGTTGCAGAATAGTAAGAAATAGTGTTAAGTTTTCAAACTCAAATATTAAAGTCACATATTCCAATCAGTGTGTATCACCGCCGTTTAGCAGCCTATTCTGTGTACTCTGCACAGTTGCAGAATAGGAAGAAATACTGTTAAGTTTTCAAACTCAAATATTAAAGTCACTTATTCCATTCAGTGTGTGTCACCGCAATTTAGCAGCCTATTCTGTGTACTCTGCACAGTTGCAGAATAGTAAGAAATACTGTTAAGTTTTCAAACTCAAATATTAAAGTCACATATTCCATTCAGTGTGTTTCACCGCCGTTTAGCAGCCTATTCTGTGTACTCTGCAGAGTTGCAGAATAGTAAGAAATACTGTTAAGTTTTCAAACTCAAATATTAAAGTCACATATTCCATTCAGTGTGTTTCACCGCCGTTTAGCAGCCTATTCTGTGTACTCTGCACAGTTGCAGAATAGTAAGAAATAGTGTTAAGTTTTCAAACTCAAATATCAAAGTCACATATTCCATTCAGTGTGTATCACCGCCGTTTAGCAGCCTATTCTGTGTACTCTGCAGAGTTGCAGAATAGTAAGAAATAGTGTTAAGTTTTCAAACTCAAATATTAAAGTCACATATTCCATTCAGTGTGTATCACCGCCGTTTAGCAGCCTATTCTGTGTACTCTGCACAGTTGCAGAATAGGAAGAAATACTGTTAAGTTTTCAAACTCAAATATTAAAGTCACTTATTCCATTCAGTGTGTGTCACCGCAGTTTAGCAGCCTATTCTGTGTACTCTGCACAGTTGCAGAATAGTAAGAAATACTGTTAAGTTTTCAAACTCAAATATTAAAGTCACATATTCCATTCAGTGTGTTTCACCGCCGTTTAGCAGCCTATTCTGTGTACTCTGCAGAGTTGCAGAATAGTAAGAAATACTGTTAAGTTTTCAAACTCAAATATCAAAGTCACATATTCCATTCAGTGTGTTTCACCGCCGTTTAGCAGCCTATTCTGTGTACTCTGCAGAGTTGCAGAATAGTAAGAAATAGTGTTAAGTTTTCAAACTCAAATATTAAAGTCACATATTCCATTCAGTGTGTTTCACCGCCGTTTAGCAGCCTATTCTGTGTACTCTGCACAGTTGCAGAATAGTAAGAAATACTGTTAAGTTTTCAAACTCAAATATTAAAGTCACATATTCCATTCAGTGTGTATCACCGCCGTTTAGCAGCCTATTCTGTGTACTCTGCAGAGTTGCAGAATAGTAAGAAATACTGTTAAGTTTTCAAACTCAAATATTAAAGTCACATATTCCATTCAGTGTGTTTCACCGCCGTTTAGCAGCCTATTCTGTGTACTCTGCACAGTTGCAGAATAGTAAGAAATACTGTTAAGTTTTCAAACTCAAATATTAAAGTCACATATTCCATTCAGTGTGTATCACCGCCGTTTAGCAGCCTATTCTGTGTACTCTGCAGAGTTGCAGAATAGTAAGAAATACTGTTAAGTTTTCAAACTCAAATATTAAAGTCACATATTCCATTCAGTGTGTTTCACCACCGTTTAGCAGCCTATTCTGTGTACTCTGCACAGTTGCAGAATAGTAAGAAATAGTGTTAAGTTTTCAAACTCAAATATCAAAGTCACATATTCCATTCAGTGTGTATCACCGCCGTTTAGCAGCCTATTCTGTGTACTCTGCAGAGTTGCAGAATAGTAAGAAATAGTGTTAAGTTTTCAAACTCAAATATTAAAGTCACATATTCCAATCAGTGTGTATCACCGCCGTTTAGCAGCCTATTCTGTGTACTCTGCACAGTTGCAGAATAGGAAGAAATACTGTTAAGTTTTCAAACTCAAATATTAAAGTCACTTATTCCATTCAGTGTGTGTCACCGCAGTTTAGCAGCCTATTCTGTGTACTCTGCACAGTTGCAGAATAGTAAGAAATACTGTTAAGTTTTCAAACTCAAATATTAAAGTCACATATTCCATTCAGTGTGTTTCACCGCCGTTTAGCAGCCTATTCTGTGTACTCTGCAGAGTTGCAGAATAGTAAGAAATACTGTTAAGTTTTCAAACTCAAATATTAAAGTCACATATTCCATTCAGTGTGTTTCACCGCCGTTTAGCAGCCTATTCTGTGTACTCTGCAGAGTTGCAGAATAGTAAGAAATAGTGTTAAGTTTTCAAACTCAAATATCAAAGTCACATATTCCATTCAGTGTGTATCACCGCCGTTTAGCAGCCTATTCTGTGTACTCTGCAGAGTTGCAGAATAGTAAGAAATAGTGTTAAGTTTTCAAACTCAAATATTAAAGTCACATATTCCATTCAGTGTGTATCACCGCCGTTTAGCAGCCTATTCTGTGTACTCTGCACAGTTGCAGAATAGGAAGAAATACTGTTAAGTTTTCAAACTCAAATATTAAAGTCACTTATTCCATTCAGTGTGTGTCACCGCAGTTTAGCAGCCTATTCTGTGTACTCTGCACAGTTGCAGAATAGTAAGAAATACTGTTAAGTTTTCAAACTCAAATATTAAAGTCACATATTCCATTCAGTGTGTTTCACCGCCGTTTAGCAGCCTATTCTGTGTACTCTGCAGAGTTGCAGAATAGTAAGAAATACTGTTAAGTTTTCAAACTCAAATATTAAAGTCACATATTCCATTCAGTGTGTTTCACCACCGTTTAGCAGCCTATTCTGTGTACTCTGCACAGTTGCAGAATAGTAAGAAATAGTGTTAAGTTTTCAAACTCAAATATCAAAGTCACATATTCCATTCAGTGTGTATCACCGCCGTTTAGCAGCCTATTCTGTGTACTCTGCAGAGTTGCAGAATAGTAAGAAATAGTGTTAAGTTTTCAAACTCAAATATTAAAGTCACATATTCCAATCAGTGTGTATCACCGCCGTTTAGCAGCCTATTCTGTGTACTCTGCAGAGTTGCAGAATAGGAAGAAATACTGTTAAGTTTTCAAACTCAAATATTAAAGTCACATATTCCAATCAGTGTGTATCACCGCCGTTTAGCAGCCTATTCTGTGTACTCTGCACAGTTGCAGAATAGGAAGAAATACTGTTAAGTTTTCAAACTCAAATATTAAAGTCACTTATTCCATTCAGTGTGTGTCACCGCAGTTTAGCAGCCTATTCTGTGTACTCTGCACAGTTGCAGAATAGTAAGAAATACTGTTAAGTTTTCAAACTCAAATATTAAAGTCACATATTCCATTCAGTGTGTTTCACCGCCGTTTAGCAGCCTATTCTGTGTACTCTGCAGAGTTGCAGAATAGTAAGAAATACTGTTAAGTTTTCAAACTCAAATATTAAAGTCACATATTCCATTCAGTGTGTTTCACCGCCGTTTAGCAGCCTATTCTGTGTACTCTGCACAGTTGCAGAATAGTAAGAAATAGTGTTAAGTTTTCAAACTCAAATATCAAAGTCACATATTCCATTCAGTGTGTATCACCGCCGTTTAGCAGCCTATTCTGTGTACTCTGCAGAGTTGCAGAATAGTAAGAAATAGTGTTAAGTTTTCAAACTCAAATATTAAAGTCACTTATTCCATTCAGTGTGTGTCACCGCAGTTTAGCAGCCTATTCTGTGTACTCTGCACAGTTGCAGAATAGTAAGAAATACTGTTAAGTTTTCAAACTCAAATATTAAAGTCACATATTCCATTCAGTGTGTTTCACCGCCGTTTAGCAGCCTATTCTGTGTACTCTGCACAGTTGCAGAATAGTAAGAAATACTGTTAAGTTTTCAAACTCAAATATTAAAGTCACATATTCCATTCAGTGTGTTTCACCGCCGTTTAGCAGCCTATTCTGTGTACTCTGCAGAGTTGCAGAATAGTAAGAAATACTGTTAAGTTTTCAAACTCAAATATTAAAGTCACATATTCCATTCAGTGTGTTTCACCGCCGTTTAGCAGCCTATTCTGTGTACTCTGCACAGTTGCAGAATAGTAAGA
Source organism: Rhinophrynus dorsalis (assembly GCA_037306005.1). Classification (NCBI taxonomy): domain Eukaryota; kingdom Metazoa; phylum Chordata; class Amphibia; order Anura; family Rhinophrynidae; genus Rhinophrynus; species Rhinophrynus dorsalis. The sequence goes on from CM074722.1 coordinate 225,857,858, forward strand.
AATAGTGTTAAGTTTTCAAACTCAAATATCAAAGTCACATATTCCATTCAGTGTGTATCACCGCCGTTTAGCAGCCTATTCTGTGTACTCTGCAGAGTTGCAGAATAGTAAGAAATAGTGTTAAGTTTTCAAACTCAAATATTAAAGTCACATATTCCAATCAGTGTGTATCACCGCCGTTTAGCAGCCTATTCTGTGTACTCTGCACAGTTGCAGAATAGGAAGAAATACTGTTAAGTTTTCAAACTCAAATATTAAAGTCACTTATTCCATTCAGTGTGTGTCACCGCAATTTAGCAGCCTATTCTGTGTACTCTGCACAGTTGCAGAATAGTAAGAAATACTGTTAAGTTTTCAAACTCAAATATTAAAGTCACATATTCCATTCAGTGTGTTTCACCGCCGTTTAGCAGCCTATTCTGTGTACTCTGCAGAGTTGCAGAATAGTAAGAAATACTGTTAAGTTTTCAAACTCAAATATTAAAGTCACATATTCCATTCAGTGTGTTTCACCGCCGTTTAGCAGCCTATTCTGTGTACTCTGCACAGTTGCAGAATAGTAAGAAATAGTGTTAAGTTTTCAAACTCAAATATCAAAGTCACATATTCCATTCAGTGTGTATCACCGCCGTTTAGCAGCCTATTCTGTGTACTCTGCAGAGTTGCAGAATAGTAAGAAATAGTGTTAAGTTTTCAAACTCAAATATTAAAGTCACATATTCCATTCAGTGTGTATCACCGCCGTTTAGCAGCCTATTCTGTGTACTCTGCACAGTTGCAGAATAGGAAGAAATACTGTTAAGTTTTCAAACTCAAATATTAAAGTCACTTATTCCATTCAGTGTGTGTCACCGCAGTTTAGCAGCCTATTCTGTGTACTCTGCACAGTTGCAGAATAGTAAGAAATACTGTTAAGTTTTCAAACTCAAATATTAAAGTCACATATTCCATTCAGTGTGTTTCACCGCCGTTTAGCAGCCTATTCTGTGTACTCTGCAGAGTTGCAGAATAGTAAGAAATACTGTTAAGTTTTCAAACTCAAATATCAAAGTCACATATTCCATTCAGTGTGTTTCACCGCCGTTTAGCAGCCTATTCTGTGTACTCTGCAGAGTTGCAGAATAGTAAGAAATAGTGTTAAGTTTTCAAACTCAAATATTAAAGTCACATATTCCATTCAGTGTGTTTCACCGCCGTTTAGCAGCCTATTCTGTGTACTCTGCAGAGTTGCAGAATAGTAAGAAATAGTGTTAAGTTTTCAAACTCAAATATTAAAGTCACATATTCCATTCAGTGTGTATCACCGCCGTTTAGCAGCCTATTCTGTGTACTCTGCACAGTTGCAGAATAGGAAGAAATACTGTTAAGTTTTCAAACTCAAATATTAAAGTCACATATTCCATTCAGTGTGTTTCACCGCCGTTTAGCAGCCTATTCTGTGTACTCTGCACAGTTGCAGAATAGTAAGAAATAGTGTTAAGTTTTCAAACTCAAATATCAAAGTCACATATTCCATTCAGTGTGTATCACCGCCGTTTAGCAGCCTATTCTGTGTACTCTGCAGAGTTGCAGAATAGTAAGAAATAGTGTTAAGTTTTCAAACTCAAATATTAAAGTCACATATTCCATTCAGTGTGTATCACCGCCGTTTAGCAGCCTATTCTGTGTACTCTGCACAGTTGCAGAATAGGAAGAAATACTGTTAAGTTTTCAAACTCAAATATTAAAGTCACTTATTCCATTCAGTGTGTGTCACCGCAGTTTAGCAGCCTATTCTGTGTACTCTGCACAGTTGCAGAATAGTAAGAAATACTGTTAAGTTTTCAAACTCAAATATTAAAGTCACATATTCCATTCAGTGTGTTTCACCGCCGTTTAGCAGCCTATTCTGTGTACTCTGCAGAGTTGCAGAATAGTAAGAAATACTGTTAAGTTTTCAAACTCAAATATTAAAGTCACATATTCCATTCAGTGTGTTTCACCGCCGTTTAGCAGCCTATTCTGTGTACTCTGCACAGTTGCAGAATAGTAAGAAATAGTGTTAAGTTTTCAAACTCAAATATCAAAGTCACATATTCCATTCAGTGTGTATCACCGCCGTTTAGCAGCCTATTCTGTGTACTCTGCAGAGTTGCAGAATAGTAAGAAATAGTGTTAAGTTTTCAAACTCAAATATTAAAGTCACATATTCCATTCAGTGTGTATCACCGCCGTTTAGCAGCCTATTCTGTGTACTCTGCACAGTTGCAGAATAGGAAGAAATACTGTTAAGTTTTCAAACTCAAATATTAAAGTCACTTATTCCATTCAGTGTGTGTCACCGCAGTTTAGCAGCCTATTTTGTGTACTCTGCACAGTTGCAGAATAGTAAGAAATACTGTTAAGTTTTCAAACTCAAATATTAAAGTCACATATTCCATTCAGTGTGTTTCACCGCCGTTTAGCAGCCTATTCTGTGTACTCTGCAGAGTTGCAGAATAGTAAGAAATACTGTTAAGTTTTCAAACTCAAATATTAAAGTCACATATTCCATTCAGTGTGTTTCACCGCCGTTTAGCAGCCTATTCTGTGTACTCTGCACAGTTGCAGAATAGTAAGAAATAGTGTTAAGTTTTCAAACTCAAATATCAAAGTCACATATTCCTTTCAGTGTGTTTCACCGCCGTTTAGCAGCCTATTCTGTGTACTCTGCAGAGTTGCAGAATAGTAAGAAATAGTGTTAAGTTTTCAAACTCAAATATTAAAGTCACATATTCCATTCAGTGTGTATCACCGCCGTTTAGCAGCCTATTCTGTGTACTCTGCACAGTTGCAGAATAGGAAGAAATACTGTTAAGTTTTCAAACTCAAATATTAAAGTCACTTATTCCATTCAGTGTGTGTCACCGCAGTTTAGCAGCCTATTCTGTGTACTCTGCACAGTTGCAGAATAGTAAGAAATACTGTTAAGTTTTCAAACTCAAATATTAAAGTCACATATTCCATTCAGTGTGTTTCACCGCCGTTTAGCAGCCTATTCTGTGTACTCTGCAGAGTTGCAGAATAGTAAGAAATACTGTTAAGTTTTCAAACTCAAATATTAAAGTCACATATTCCATTCAGTGTGTTTCACCGCCGTTTAGCAGCCTATTCTGTGTACTCTGCACAGTTGCAGAATAGTAAGAAATAGTGTTAAGTTTTCAAACTCAAATATCAAAGTCACATATTCCATTCAGTGTGTATCACCGCCGTTTAGCAGCCTATTCTGTGTACTCTGCAGAATTGCAGAATAGTAAGAAATAGTGTTAAGTTTTCAAACTCAAATATTAAAGTCACATATTCCATTCAGTGTGTATCACCGCCGTTTAGCAGCCTATTCTGTGTACTCTGCACAGTTGCAGAATAGGAAGAAATACTGTTAAGTTTTCAAACTCAAATATTAAAGTCACTTATTCCATTCAGTGTGTGTCACCGCAGTTTAGCAGCCTATTCTGTGTACTCTGCACAGTTGCAGAATAGTAAGAAATACTGTTAAGTTTTCAAACTCAAATATTAAAGTCACATATTCCATTCAGTGTGTTTCACCGCCGTTTAGCAGCCTATTCTGTGTACTCTGCAGAGTTGCAGAATAGTAAGAAATACTGTTAAGTTTTCAAACTCAAATATTAAAGTCACATATTCCATTCAGTGTGTTTCACCACCGTTTAGCAGCCTATTCTGTGTACTCTGCACAGTTGCAGAATAGTAAGAAATAGTGTTAAGTTTTCAAACTCAAATATCAAAGTCACATATTCCATTCAGTGTGTATCACCGCCGTTTAGCAGCCTATTCTGTGTACTCTGCAGAGTTGCAGAATAGTAAGAAATAATGTTAAGTTTTCAAACTCAAATATTAAAGTCACATATTCCAATCAGTGTGTATCACCGCCGTTTAGCAGCCTATTCTGTGTACTCTGCACAGTTGCAGAATAGGAAGAAATACTGTTAAGTTTTCAAACTCAAATATTAAAGTCACTTATTCCATTCAGTGTGTGTCACCGCAGTTTAGCAGCCTATTCTGTGTACTCTGCACAGTTGCAGAATAGTAAGAAATACTGTTAAGTTTTCAAACTCAAATATTAAAGTCACATATTCCATTCAGTGTGTTTCACCGCCGTTTAGCAGCCTATTCTGTGTACTCTGCACAGTTGCAGAATAGTAAGAAATAGTGTTAAGTTTTCAAACTCAAATATCAAAGTCACATATTCCATTCAGTGTGTATCACCGCCGTTTAGCAGCCTATTCTGTGTACTCTGCAGAGTTGCAGAATAGTAAGAAATAGTGTTAAGTTTTCAAACTCAAATATTAAAGTCACATATTCCATTCAGTGTGTATCACCGCCGTTTAGCAGCCTATTCTGTGTACTCTGCACAGTTGCAGAATAGGAAGAAATACTGTTAAGTTTTCAAACTCAAATATTAAAGTCACTTATTCCATTCAGTGTGTGTCACCGCAGTTTAGCAGCCTATTCTGTGTACTCTGCACAGTTGCAGAATAGTAAGAAATACTGTTAAGTTTTCAAACTCAAATATTAAAGTCACATATTCCATTCAGTGTGTTTCACCGCCGTTTAGCAGCCTATTCTGTGTACTCTGCAGAGTTGCAGAATAGTAAGAAATACTGTTAAGTTTTCAAACTCAAATATCAAAGTCACATATTCCATTCAGTGTGTTTCACCGCCGTTTAGCAGCCTATTCTGTGTACTCTGCAGAGTTGCAGAATAGTAAGAAATAGTGTTAAGTTTTCAAACTCAAATATTAAAGTCACATATTCCATTCAGTGTGTTTCACCGCCGTTTAGCAGCCTATTCTGTGTACTCTGCAGAGTTGCAGAATAGTAAGAAATAGTGTTAAGTTTTCAAACTCAAATATTAAAGTCACATATTCCATTCAGTGTGTATCACCGCCGTTTAGCAGCCTATTCTGTGTACTCTGCACAGTTGCAGAATAGGAAGAAATACTGTTAAGTTTTCAAACTCAAATATTAAAGTCACATATTCCATTCAGTGTGTTTCATCGCCGTTTAGCAGCCTATTCTGTGTACTCTGCAGAGTTGCAGAATAGTAAGAAATAGTGTTAAGTTTTCAAACTCAAATATTAAAGTCACATATTCCATTCAGTGTGTATCACCGCCGTTTAGCAGCCTATTCTGTGTACTCTGCACAGTTGCAGAATAGGAAGAAATACTGTTAAGTTTTCAAACTCAAATATTAAAGTCACTTATTCCATTCTGTGTGTGTCACCGCAGTTTAGCAGCCTATTCTGTGTACTCTGCAGAGTTGCAGAATAGGAAGAAATACTGTTAAGTTTTCAAACTCAAATATTAAAGTCACATATTCTGTGTAAGATGAAGAAGGCGGGTAAAAAGGGACGGGGAAGTGGACGTGATCCTGAAAGTTCAGGGCGCGGAGAAACTGTGCCTGGTGCCAGAGCACAAGAAAGAAAGACATCCACCATACCTAGCTTCATGTGTAATTTTACAGGGCGTCGCAGGACATCACTCTCGAGGTCCGACCACTGCGAACAGGTGGTCGGTTGGATGACAGCTGATACTGCTTCCAGTCGGTTAAGCACCACCCTGTCTTCCACCAAGTCCACTCTCAGTAGCCAAGAGTCTGGTCAAAATAATCCTCACTCTGATCATCCTTCCTCCCACCATACACGGTCTGGTCAAAGAAGTGATCCCATACTGGGATATAGTGAGGAGCTCGTCTCATCACCAATCCTTCATTTGACCCTCTCTCCAAGCACGCTTGCAGAGGAACATGACATCTTGTGCCCTGATTCACAACCTCTAGAGGCTACCCAATCACAAGAAGATGACAGATGTGAACGGCATTTAAGGTCAAAGGAAGTAGTGGATGATGATGATGATGATGAGACACAGTTGCCATTAAATCAACCACTATTTCTGTCTCAAGACCTTGTTGAGGAGAATGTTATACAGTTGTCAATGACTGAGTATGTGGTGGGTTCAAGACTTGAGGAGGATGATCAGAGTGAGGAAGTGGAGGAGGACTTGGTGGACGATGAGGTGACTGACCCCACCTGGGAAGGTGTAGAGCCGAGCGATGTCAGCAGTCCTGAGGGTGAGCCATCTGCAGCACCGCAACAGGCTGGAAGAGGCAGTGGTGTGGCTACAGAAAGAAGGCGGACCGCACCAAACCGGCCCGCAAATGTTCCACGGAGCACCCCCTTGCGTAAATCTACCTTGCCAAAGGGTAGGTGTTCCGCGGTATGGCGTTTTTTTAAGGAAAGTGCGGACGACAAAAGAATTGTAGTTTGCAACCTGTGCCACACCAGAATGAGCCGAGGCATGAACACTAGAAACCTCACCACCACCAGCATGATCCGACACATGGCATCCAAGCACCGTAGTAAGTGGGAGGAACGCCTGGATCGCCCATCTGTGTCTGCAGGCCACACCACTGCCTCCTCTTCCCCTGTTTTCGGTGCCGGCTAATCGCCTGTCGAAGGCGCAGGCCCGCATACCTCCCGCCCTGCACCTGTACCATCTGAAGCACCATCAGCGACCACATCCATTTCCCTGTCCCAGCACAGCGTCCAAATGTCGTTACCCCAGGCATTTGAGCGCAAGAGAAAGTACCCAGCCACCCACCCACAGGCCATAGCACTAACCTCACACCTTTCCAAATTACTGGCCATCGAAATGCTGCCATTTAGGCTTGTGGACACTGAGTCCTTCCGCAGCCTGATGGCAGCAGCTGTCCCTCGGTACGCGGTCCCCAGCCGCCACTACTTTTCCCGGTGTGCCATCCCTGCATTACACCACCATGTGTCCCGTAACATCACCCGTGCCCTGACCAACGCAGTTACTGGGAAGGTCCACTTAACGACTGACACATGGACAAGTGCTTGTGGCCAGGGACGCTACATTTCCCTGACGGCACACTGGGTGAATGTCGTGGAGGCTGGGAGCGACTCGGACCCTGGGATGACACGGGTGCTACCCACGCCGAGGATTGCGGGCCCTACCTCCATCAGGGTTTCCACCAGCACCTACGTTATTGGCTCCTCCTCCTCCGTTTCCACCTCCAAATTCTCTACACGCAGCGCCTCTCCCCCATCAGCCAGTAGCTGGAAGCAGTGTAGCACTGCAGTGGGGAAGCGTCAACAGGCCGTGCTGAAGCTGATCTGCCTTGGGGACAAACAGCACACGGCCTCAGAGCTGTTGCAGGGGATTAGTCACCAGACCGAGCAGTGGCTCTCGCCACTCAACCTGCAACCAGGCATGGTTGTGTGTGATAATGGGCGTAACTTGGTGGCGGCTTTGGAGCTCACACACGTACCATGCCTAGCGCATGTATTTAATTTAGTGGTGCAGCGATTTCTAAAAACCTACCCCAATGTGCATGATCTCTTGACCAAGGTGCGCCGCGTGTGTGCACATTTCCGTAAGTCATCAACAGCTTCAGCCGGCCTGTTGAAGCTGCAGCAGCGCTTACAATTGCCAGCTCACCGGCTGCTGTGTGACGTGAGCACGCGCTGGAACTCCACCTTCCACATGTTGGCCCGGCTTTGTGAGCAGCAGAGGGCAGTAGTGGAGTACCAGCTGTTACACGGTCGTCGCCTCTCCGTTCAACTTCCTGTAATCAGAAGTGAGGAGTGGGAATGGATGTCAAACCTCTGTGAGGTTTTACGCAATTTTGAGGAATCGACACAGATGGTGAGCGGCGATAACGCTATTATCAGTGTAACCATCCCACTTCTGTGTCTACTGAAACGCTCTCTGCTCACAATTAAAACCGACGCTTTGCATGTGGAAGAGGTGGAAATGGGGGAGGAAGAGCTTACACAAGGTGATAGCCAGAGCACCCTCACTTCGTCTTCTCAGCGACAATTGGAGGAGGCGGAGGAGGAGGAGGAGGAGGAGGAGGAGGAGGAAGACACGGTTGCCTCCGCTACAGAGGGTAGCCATGGAACTTTAGTTCCATCTCTTCAGCGTGGGTGGGCAGAAGAGGAGGAAGAGGATGAGGATATTGAGAGTCATCCTCCTGGTGAGGACAGCGAAATCTTGCCTGTTGGTACTCTGGCACACATGGCTGACTTTATGTTAGGCTGCCTTTCCCGTGACCCACGCGTTATACGCATTTTAAACAACACGGATTACTGGGTGTTCACCCTTCTGGACCCCCGCTACAAAGAGAATTTCTCATCTCTCATTCCTCCGGTGGAGAGGACAAGCAAAATGGTGCAATACCAGAAGGTTCTTGTTGAAAAATTGCTCCAAAATTTTCCATCTGACAACGCTGGCGGCAGAGTACGTGCTACCTTGGCCAACCGAGAAGGGGAGAAAAGGGGAGCACACAGCAGTTCCGAGAAAGGCAGGGCAACACTCTCCAAGGCGTGGGACACCTTCATGACACCCCGCCAGCACCCTCACCCTGATGCGCAGCCTAGTGTCACAAGGAGGGAAAAGTTTTGGAAGATGGTGAAGGAGTACGTAGCAGACCGTGTCAGCGTCCTCAATGATCCCTCTGTGCCTTACAACTACTGGGTGTCCAAGCTGGACACGTGGTATGAACTGGCACTCTACGCCTTGGAGGTGCTGGCCTGCCCTGCCGCCAGCGTTCTGTCTGAGCGGGTATTTAGTGCTGCTGGTGGCATCATAACAGATAAGCGTATCCGCCTTTCCACCGACAATGCTGATAGGTTGACACTTATAAAAATGAACAAGGCCTGGATTTCCCCTGACTTCTCCACTCCACTGGAGGAAAGCCCCGGGGGAACATAAACTCACTTTATATATGTTATTTACAATGATGGGAATACTCTGTATTCCCATTCACCCCTTCCACCCAAAAAACGGGTATATGGTTGACTCTTAATCTTCTCATCCTCCTCCTCCTCTTCCATATGCCCTGTGCTATAATTTTTATATAGGGCCAGCTCACCAGCGGGCCCTGTGATATAATTTTTATATAGGGTCAGCTCACCAGCGGGCCCTGTTTGCCAATTTTTATATAGGTCAGCTCACCAGCGGGCCTTCTCATATAATGTTTTATTGGGTCAGCTCTCTAGCGGGCCCTCTCATATAATGTTTTATAGCGTCAGCTCACTAGCGGGCCTTCGCATATAATGTTTAGGATGGTCAGCTCTGCAGCAGACCCTCACCCATAATGTTTTAGATGGTCAGCTCAGCGCACGTTTCCCTCTTAATCATGGCCTCAGTTCTGAAAATCAAGGAAATTTTTGGGAGAATTTGCCTCTGCGCACGTTTCCCTCTTAATCATGGCCTCAGTTCTGAAAATCAAGGAAATTTTTGGGAGAATTTGCCTCTGCGCACGTTTCCCTCTTAATCATGGCCTCACTTCCGAAAACCAAGGAAATTTTTGGGATAATTTGCAGATGATATACAAGTAAATATACAGCAAATATTGTTTGGTAACAATTTTTCGCCTAAAGTCGTTTTTATTTTCCTTTTTGTGTGTTTTATGGTCAGTCTGTAAAAATGGCGTACTACGGGCGAAAGATCGTTCCCAGCAGCGATGTTGGAGTCCAAGATGCATCCAGACATCCTCCCTATGCTGTCCCTGAACCATTTCTGTAGTGTTTCCATCTTTTTCTGCCCTTTTCCTATGGACCAGGCACCCTCCCCTCATCAGAGCAGGGGGTGCCTGGTGTAATGCTCGAGTCCTCCCATTGACTTCAATGGGGCTCGGGTGCTCGGCCGAGCACTTGAGCCTCAGGGGGTGCTCGGTCAGAGCACCCGAACACCCGAGCATTGGGGTGCTCGCTCATCACTAATAGTGATACAACATATAAATAAGGTGATAATGTGATATGGCGACTTTACTTTAAATATACATTTTTAAATATAAATGCCTGCACCTCCCCACTTTGGCCACCCCCTGTGACTCAAAACAACACTAATAAGCACTATATGTTGGTTTGCCATATGTCAGCATAGTGCTCTCTACTATCTTTTCCTATCAAACTGTATGAAGCATACTTGTTATGATACATTATAAAATTAAGAGTCAAATTGGGATTGAACGAGGCAACACAAACATGCCTGATTGTTGATGCTGTTGGGGGGGCTACTGCTGCTGCCGCAGCTGCCCACCAATAACTTCAGCTGACTGATGTGCTCCTGCCTCTGACTCTCCTGCATGTGTTAACACATTAGCTTGTGGCTGTGTTACATTATATGTCACATTATGTTGCATGGCAGTCAGGGGAGGCTGGGGATGAACTCGCACGTCAGAGCAAGCAATATTAGAAGCAGACAGTTAGTATTCTTTTTAGTCACAGGGAGCGGCCAAAGCGGGGAGGTGCAGGCACCAGCGGTACCACAGTTTATATTTAAAATACAGTCTATGGGCACCTAAAGTGGGCGGGCTGGTGGGCGTGACTGTGCATTTGCTAGGTTCCCCTGAAAACTGGTTGTTCTAGGCAAGTGCCTAGTTGGCCTGTTTATAAATCCAGCTCTGCTGTTTGCTCAGAAGCATGGTGAGTGCTGAGTGCACTAATATGATGCGGAGACAATCAGTACTAATTTCCTCATTTTTCTTGTCATTGAGAGGTATGTCCTAAGAAGAAGTGGAGCAAATCTGGGGCAAACAAACTTCACTACAAGGGACAAAGACAAACTTCAATATATGTAAATAGACTTTTAACCCCTAAAGTGCTAAAGAGATCAAATCATTTGTCAAAAAAAATTCTTAGAGATGGATACAGAAAAACCCAGCATCAATGAATAGTCCACCAAAACTGCATGCCTGCAGTTCCTCTTGGCAATAGAAGTGACTCACTTGAACGTGCACCAATGCCAATGGAATCATCAGAGATCATCAGAGAAGCTTCCCTCTCCTGCTTACAGTTCTCATCTCACCCAGACACACAGTATCATCAGAGGCAGCCAGTGTTGTACTCTGGTTATTTAATTAACACTATCAGAGAAGCTTTAAATTGGGTCCTGTGCTTAGGTGTATGTATTCAATACACAAACCCTGTTACTTCATGTAAATACATTTTAAGGCAATCTAACACTTAGTTATGTATGACATCAAATCAGGTGCTAAATTAGTAATATACCCTTTTGAATGCCAGGGGTTGTGAAATGCATTGCAGAGCTTCTCATGTCCTCAAGTACCCTCCCTTATGTAAGATGTGGTGGTGCCACTTCTATATATCTATACAAACTTCTGGACTTTATTCATCATGCTAAAGAGCGCAATTCTAGGGCAAACCAACTGCACTTGTAATGATAATGACGACTATTCCTTAGACTTGTACACAACAAAAATTTTCGGTAAAATTAGATTTCTGACAATTTTTTTTTTTTTAATTCGGTGAATCTGCATTTCGGACCAGACCTGTTCGACTCGGACGAAATTCGGCAACAGTCCGAATTATTAGTCGAATTTAAAATACTTGCAAAAAATACAATAAAAAATTAAATACATTTACAGGGTCTAAATGAAGATGGTGGAACAGGGTAAGGTGGATCTTTAGCCTTATGGTACTATGGATGAAGTAGATGAAGTATGGATGTAGCTAAATTAGAAGGAAAAGGAACACTGAGGATGACTGGTGCCGGGCGGATTCAGGATGACAGCAACACTGTAGATGTAGCCAGCAGCAAAACTGCAGAACACTGGAGCAGGCAGGACTCAGTAGATGGATACAGTAGACTTTTTTACAAGAGACTACAAAACTGGGATGACTGGTGCAGGGTAGACTCAGGATAACAGCAACATTGTAGATGTAGCCAGCAACAAACTGCAGAAAACTGGAACAGGCAGGACTCAATAGATAGATACAGCAGACGTTTTTACAAGAGACGACAAAACTGAGGATGACTGGTGCAGGGCAGAGTCAGGATGACAGCAACACAGTAGATGTAGCCAGCAGCAAACTGCAGAACACTGGAGAAGGCAGGACTCAGTAGATAGATACTGCAGTCTTTTTTACAAGAGACTACAAAACTGAGGATGACTTCTGCAGGACAGACTCAGGATGACTGCAACACTGTAGATGTAGCCAGCAGCAAACTGCAGAACACCGGGGCAGGCACATCTCAGTAGATAGATACAGCAGCCTTTTGTTGAAGAGACTGCAAAACTGAGGATGACTGGTGCCGGACGGACTCAGGATGACAGCAACACTGTAGATGTAACCAGCAGCAAAACTGCAGAACACTGGAGCAGGCAGGACTCAGTAGATGGATACCGCATACTTCAAGTGACTACATAACTGAGGATGACTGGTGCATGGTGGACTCAGGATAACAGCAACAATGTAGATGTAGCCAGCAGCAAACTGCAGAACACTGCAACAGGCAGGACTCAGTAGATAGATACAGCAGACTTTTGTGAGAAGAGATTACAAAACTGAGGATGACTGGTGAGAGGCAGCAGACTTTTGTGAGAAGAGATTACAAAACTGAGGATGACTGGTGAGAGGCAGACTCAGGATGACAGGAACACTGTAGATGTAGCCAACAGCAAACTGCAGAACACTGGAGCAGACAGGACTCAGTAGATAGATACTGCAGACTTTTTTAGAAGAGATGAAAAACTAAAGAGCAAGACTGAACAACTTGTATAGTGGGACAACAATGTAAACTTTAAATTCCCCCCTAGGTCCCACCAAGTCAGAGGGGTGTCCTCTGCCCAACCTACAACGGTTCTAGAGCTGGGTAAGCTGGATTGCATACAGCGGCACTGATCTAAGTCCTCTCAATGTATCGTCACTCACCACCTTTTCTGTGGAACACGGTGCAGATGGGGATGCGATGAGCCGGATCAACGCCAATATGAGCAATACTTATTAAGAAATCCATCACACTCTGTAAGCTCCATAAAAACACCTCTTTATTTATACAACATATAAGACACTATCGAACAACAGTCTAACGCGTTTCGCACGTGCTGTGCTTACTCATAGACTAAAAGCATAGACTCATAACCCTCTTCTTAAACCGAAAGGTCTAACGGACCAAATTTCAAAATGACCAATCACATGTAGCAATCAATCAACTCGCCACGCATCACAGTTGCAAGGCAGGAAGATTTAACCCACAAATGCTATTCACGTTGGAAATGTTATTCAATTTGGTATTAAAATTATGGTATTAACAATATTAAAACACATCCCTATACAGACAGGTGGAGAAAATACTCCCCAAGATATATGAGTAACATAAACATACAATTATAGAGATTATGAATAAATCTAAATAAAAAAATAAAAACTTTAGGATTAAAATCATTTAGTCCACTGTATTTTTGAACTAGAGACTTCCCATGGGGTGCAACCATCCAATGTCGGGATTAACCCTTTCTAATTATATGATATCATAATTTATAATAGTCTGTAACCCCTGGTTGTCAATGTGCAAAATACATACCTACAGAATCATTAGCTCTACAACAGTAAAAGGAAACCATTTTCTCATTTACATTAAATATAAGTTTTTATATGGTCTTTGCTTACATTACCCACATACAGGCTGACAATCAAAGGATACCCAAGTAGCTCATCCTATATATCACATTTTTATTTAACTACAGTAGGCATTATATTGGCATACTGAGGATCCCCAAATCCATCGTGCCGAAGGTGCACCGACCACACTGCTAAGGTGAGCAGTGTTATATCAGTAAAAGGGGATGGGAGGAGGATAATTTATCATTCAATTACTCTTGAACTACAACTCTGACAGAATTGAAATAATACTCTCCAAGGCCCAAATACTATGATGATTAATTAGAGCTGCTTTTATTATGAAACATTATTATCCCTTTAATATTATAATGCATGCTGGACCCCTGGTTGCATTGTGGGCCTACAACCTTGAAGGCGTTAAATTGTTAAACATCTGCAAAATCAGCCATATGGTAGATGGGTCACCCCCTCTGGACCAAGAGTTGATTAAGGTTCGCACTTGACTAATATCATCACCTCTGATGTCTTTCATGTGATGGGATTAGTCTGGGGTCCTGACTGCTGTTTCTAATGTTCTGTTTTGATTTGATCAGTCCCACTGTATTGACCCATTGTCTTGTGTATTAATGTACTCATGTCTCCCCTATTGTGTATACCTGAGCCATCTGTTGTTGGTTCTTTGTGTTATGTGTTGTGATTACATTATCCCTGTGAATACCCATTGTGTCATGTCTCTACCATTTGCTGTTTCCTATTGTATCTATTTATCATGGTCCCCGTGATTCCCTGTCAATCTCTCTTATTGTTACCTGTGCATTGGAGGAGGCTGATTTGCCCACCCAGGATGTGCCTTTATATACTGGGGTCACGGCACCTGTCAGATGCCCTTTCGTGGTGTTCCTGATCCTGCGCTTTGTTGCTGTGTTCCTGCGTTCCTGCGTTCCTGTGTACCGACCCGGCTCATCTGACTATTCTGCTGATCCTGCTCGTGATTGACCCAGTTCTGGCTGACCTTCCTGCTCCGTGATTGACCCGGCACTGACTGACGACTCTGCTTCGTGATTGACCCGGTTCTGGCTGATGACCCTGCTCCGTGATTGACCCGGTTCTGGCTGACGACCCTGCTCCGTGATTGCCCCGGCTCTGGCTGACGTTCCTGCTTCGTGTATTGATCCGGTTCCGGCTGACGTTCCTGCTCAGTGATCTGATCCTGTGTTCCCGTGTGATTCCGGTCGCTTTCCGGCGACATTCTGAACTGTGTTTGTGTCGCTCTGGCTAATCATCTCTCTATATACCGAGCTGTTGCCTTTTGTTGCACTGAGCCTATCCTCAAAGCACTGCTGAGCTGTAGTCTCCATTACCGAACCCGCATTAACCCTTGCTGTGCTGTTAATTGAGCCTATCCTTGTACACATGCCAAGCCTGTGTGTTCCGTTCGAGCCATTAACACTTCCTGAGCCTGTGCCTTTAAGAGCTAGCCTATCCATTCACACTAACAGAGCATTTGTCCGTTCCAGTGCTCGGGCAGCACTGTGGTTGCGCCGGTTGGCGTTGGTACCTCCAGTTTGCTCTTGCAGTGTGTTTTCCGTACGGCACCGGAAGGGTGTCCCGGCTCTGGTCTCCAAGTGCTCAGTGTGTTACGCTATCCACCGCACTACCAGTGCTCTGGCTCTTTAATTGCTTGTGCAGTGTTGCTCCGTTCTGGCACCCAAGGGGTGTTTAGGGCTCTGGTCCCGTTGGCACATGCAGGGTTACTTCCGTGAGAGTGTTGAGGGCGATTCAGGTTCTGGTCCCATTAGCTCCTGCAGTAGCTTTCCTCCTTATAATTCCACTAAGGTGGTATTGGCTCAGCTCTGGACGATCTGCCTGGTCAGTTGGGGAATTCCATTGCACAGCTATTTGAGAGTGATTCAGTTCAGTCACACAATACACCTTCCTCTGCACCATTAAGAGACTGATATTAACTACTGGGCGTTGGCTAATCAATTTTACTGAGACTGTTCAGTTTCTCTACATTAACCCCTGAATGTTGTTTTCCTGATCAGTATAAATTTCATTATACATACTTGGGACTGTATATTGTCATTACCATTTATACCTGTCCTGGCCCCCAGGGGCGCTGTTCTTTAACCATTATTTCAATAAAACTGTGTTTTTACTTTTTACCGTTGTCTGAGTGTCAGAAAACCGTAACACTATTGAATTATGTTATGTTGCCATTTGTTGCCATGTTGGGAAATTCCAAAAACACTGTATAAAAAACCCTGTGTTGTTCAATAAAGTTAGTTAGTCGTTGGAATTAAGAAGGTTTCCTGTGTCTTTATTCCTGGGTGGTGTAAAGTGTCTCTTAGGACGCCCATCCAAGCCAGCTAAGAGCTCTCTGTTTCCAGCTTGTGTTTCCAGCAGTTGTAGTGGATGTTTCCAGATTGGGTTCCAGTGTTACAGAGTTCCAGCCAGTTATCTTGTTTCACCGGGCAGGCTACCAGCTTGTAGCCGCATCCAGGAGGGAGAGACCCAGAACGACAGCTAAGGACAACCCGGCATCCTTAGCTCCCGTTACAGGTACTATGGATAATTGTAGATGAAGTCTGTTTTTTTTGTAATCTGCATTGAACATGAGAGCAGGGTAACCCAACTTTGGCAGGTTGACTTTTAAGAAAGTAATTTTCCATGAGCTAGGTGGCCAACTTGATATTTGGTACCTACATTTTTAATTGGTATACCTCCATAGGTGATATATACACCTCATGATAATGTCTTATGTGGAAAGGATATCCAATGCATTTATTCTATGGAAGATGTGATGGTATGATATACTGCTATCTCAGTTACAGAACAATCATTCAGAAGATATTACTAACTGTTTGATATACTTTATTACCGTGACCATTTATTTCTTATATCATATATTTTTGCAGCAGTTTTTCACGATCGATCGTTTTTTAACTTTTTGCATTTTTATCTAATTTTATTTCTACTTTACAGTTCGCAATAGGCCAGCTAGGGTCAGATTTAGCATCACATACAGTCTGTATAGGGTCCAATATTCTCACTGCTCCCTCGTTGTACTGATGGCAAACGGATTTAGTCTTTAGAGACTCTCCATTATATTGTGGTCAGTTATTGCGGGGAACATGGTGAGAGATTATTAATAATATTCGGGGTGTTTACATCTTGTGGATGTTGTTATCATCCGAATATTTTTATATTATAATCTGGGAATTCTTTTAGATCTCAGATCCTGATTAGTGGATCTCGGATCTATTTGTTTACATATATTCCTGATCATTTTTTATGATTGATTTTTTATTATTCTACATTTGTCAATATTCTAGATTGATAACAGTATTATAATTGATCTTTTGTATTTTTAATAATCTAACGTGTTGGTGGACACACACAACACGGTTGAAGGTCTAATAAACAGTTTTATTCATTGATATATTTTGTGATATATGTGATTACGTTTCATGTTCTGCAAATAGTGATTACCCTTTTCTGTATTATCTCTATCCGCTGATTCCAAGCACTGAAGATATATAGTAATATTTCAGTTGTTTTTGGGTATCCATGAGCAGGAACTCCTAATTCTGGCTGCTGGAAGGTGGAGTTGTTTCCAATCTTCATCTTTGCGCAACCTAATATTTATATTAAGTATATTTCCTGTTATGGAAAATAACTGCTCACTCTGGACAGTGATTGAGGGGCAAGAAAGCAACTCCTGGGCTGCCAGGGACAAAGTAGGCCACTGTCACGGTAGCTCAGACAAATAACGACTCTGACAGGTACAGTTAAGATCAACACCACTTTATTAAAAGATGTATACAAATAAGTACTTCCCCAACCCTTCCCGAGGTCAGGCGTGAGGACAGTGCTACAGTCCACTACCTAGGAGCTGACACTGACCTGGCCTGTACTACTGGAACCAGGAACAGCAGAAAGGGAGAGAACTTAGCCTATGGTTCTCGTAGCTTACCCGAGAGGGAGAGAGGGTGGCTAAGAGGCAGTAGCACTACCCTAGAATGCTAGGGTCCACAGCTGAAACGATACCCTAGAACGCTAGGGTATGTATGCCCAGAATGCTGGTGTCCAAGGCAAGTACCCTCAGTAAGACCAGAGCGCTGCAAGGCCTACAGACAGCAGACAAACCCGGGGCAACACAGTAGGCAGAGGCCAGGCCCAAGTACCTGCACGGAGAGCGTAGACAGGTCTAAGGTACATACATAAGTGGAGTCAGACAAGACCAAGGTCATATAGGTATGGGGTAGTCAGACAGGCCACAGTATAAGCACGGAGCGGGTAGTCAGCCAGGCCAGGGGTCATACACAAATCGGAATCAGCAGCCAAGCGTGGGTCACAACAGAAAGCAGAAAACAAAGCAATGCCCTGGTACACCATGAAAGGGCACTGAAGCTAGGTCTGAAGGGTGCATATAAGGCATACCTGGGAGGCGGGACATCAATCGGCCATTTAGACTGCGGGTACAAAATAGTGAGTGCGATGTAGTGATGCTCGTTAAAAACAGGAAGGCCAGCAGACAGGTAGCGACCAGCCATGCTGCTGCCGATCCATAAGAGGATATATGACAGGAAACACCATGGGAGACAGATCACGGGCACCGTGATTGTACCCACCCCTCAATGATCTTTCCTGTGTGGGAGGGGACAAGGTTTAGAAGGAAACCGAGAATGGAACTTGCGGAGCAAGGCAGTAGCATGGATATTGCCATTGGACACCCAGGAACGTTTGTCTGGACCATAACCCTTCCAGTGTACAAGATATTGTAGGTGACCTCTGACTCTACGTGAGTCTAAAATGCTTTGCACCTCATACTCCTCATGATCCTCTACATGTATTGGCCCAGACTGGGCTGGCGCAGAAGTGTAGCGGGTTACAAGTCAATGGCTTAAGCAAAGATACATGAAACACATTGTGAATGCGCATACCAGCAGGAAGGTCCAGGGCATACGTGACAGGGTTGACTCTCTGAAGAACCCAGTATGGACCTAAAAATTGGGTCAGATTCTTACAAGGCATTTGGAGGTTCAGATTACGGGAAGGTAACCATACCCTCTCCCCCACTTGAAAGACTGGAGCCAGAAGTCTCCTATGGTCTGCGTGTCTCTGATTGCGCTGCGTGGACCTTTGTAAGGCTCTCTGAACCCATTCCAAAGTGGAAGCGGAGTTGCCTAAAATGCTCATACAGAGCCAGAATATCTTGTGCCTCAAAGGAGTCGGGAAGCAATGATGGTTGAAAACCATAGTTGATCAGAAAAGGAGAATTCTGAGAGGAGGAGTTCACGGCACAGTTCCTGGCAAACTCAGCCCACAATAACAAGGTCGCCCAGTTACCTTGATGGTCCGAAATGAAGCAGCATAGAAACTGTTCCAACCCTTGGTTGGATATCTCAGCAGCACCGTTTGACTGAGGATGGTAGGCAGAGGAGAAAGAGAGTTGGATACCCATCTGATCACAGAAAGGCCTCCAAAAACGTGACACAAACTGACTTCCTCGCTCTTAGACCAATACCTTGGGCACTCTGTGGAGTCGAAACACCTCTTTAGCAAAGACCTCGGCCAATTCCTTGGTGGAAGAAAGTCCCTTTAAAGGGACAAAGTGAGCCATTTTGGATGATCGATGAACTATCATCAGAATGACCGAGCTGGTAGCTCGACCATAAAGTTGATGGACATGTGTGACCAAGGACGCTCGCCATTGGGAACTGTTTGAAGTAGGCCCACGAGCACAAGTGGAACACGCTGCTACAAATGCTGAGCAGTCTGCCCTCAGACTAGGCCACCAGAAAAGCTGAGAGACAGACCAGATCAATTGGTCATGGCCAATATGTCCAGCGGTCTTAGAGGAGTGATACATCTCCAGTAATCTGGTGTGAAGGGACTCAGGTACAAAACATTTATCGCTGGGCTTTTCCGCAGGAGCCGAGGCTTGGGAGGCCAAAATCTCCTCTCCCAGGGGAGAGATAATATTAGTTTGTATAGTAGCCAAAATGCGATCAGACTAAATGATAGGTACTGGCGTTTTCTCTGACTCAGGGTCAGAGCCGAACTGCCTGGATAGAGCATCTGCTCTAACATTCTTAGTGCCAAGGAGATATGAAACCACATAATTGAATCTGGACAGAAACAGCACCCATCTGGCATGTCATGGACACAGCCTCTTTGCTTCAGACAGGTATGTCAGATTCTTATGGTCAGTGAGAATCAGAATAGGGAAATTCGTCCCTTCCAAAAAGTACCACCATTCTTGGAGAGTGAGCTCAGTGTAGGTGACTGGTTTACTCCACCAATATTCTAGTCGCTGAGGCCTTCTCCGCTTATGTACCAGTACTTGTAGTTCTCTGGGTCTAGCGAGGCTGCCTTGCCCGGTATATTGGCAAGGCCAGTAGAGCCTCCTCTCTCATTGTGACAGTCTAAGGCTGCCTTGCCTGGTATATTGGCAGGGCCGATAGAGCCTCCTCTCTCTTTGTGTCAGTCTCAAGGCTGCCTTGCCTGGTATATTGACAGGGCCGGGAGAGCCTCCACTTTTGCTATGCAAGCCTCCAGACTGCCTTGCCCGGTATATTGGTAAGGCCGGTAGAACCTATTTCCATATTGTGACAGTCTTAAGGTTGCCTTACCCGGTATTGGCAAGGCAGGTAGAGCCTTTCTATTATTCACTGTACCACTATTCACTATTGCATTGTACGAATTACGTGTTGTTATATGTGTTTGTCAAAACCCGCAAGGGTTCTCTTTAAACTTTCAATAAAGTTGTGTTTTTATCTTAACTCTGTGTCTGAGAGTCAGAACAAACCGTGACAGACTACTCCTGACTCAGACGCATCAACCTTCAGAGTAAAGGGTAGGCAGGATTGGGATGAGACAAGATAGGAGCCCATGCAAAAGCAGACTTCAAATCCTCAAATGCCTGAAGTGTGCTGGGGGGACCAGTCAGACAGGTTCGCCCCCTTGTGTGTCATGTCAGTGAGTGGTTTAACCACTGTGAAAAAGTTTTTTACATTATACATTTCCTGTAATAGTGAAACCCCAAAACCTCTGTATGGCTTTTAACCCCAATGGGCGAGGCCATTGCAGAACAGCCGAGAGTTTTATGGGTCCATTGCTAGTCCAGATGAGGAAATCACATAACCCAAGAATGTCACCTGGGTTTTATGGAATTTGCATTTTTACAACTTACAGAACAACTTGTTCTCCCTTAAAAGTTGCAAGACTGAGGCAACATCCGCCCGATATGCTGCAAGGTTCGGTGAATGAGGATATCATCCAAATAGACTACTGTACATCTTTGTATTAAGTCTTTCAGTACATCATTAATGAATTCTTGGAAGACACCCGGAGCATTGCATAAACCAAATGACATAACCAAATATTCACAGTGTCCTCTACAAGTATTAAATAACGATTTCCACTCGTCTCCCTCCTTGATTGTTACAACTTTGTAAGCTGCCCTTAGGTCAAGCTTGGTGAACACTGTGGAACCCTTAATTCAGTCTAACAATTCCTAACAATTCTGTAATCAAAGGCATGGGGTAAACATTCTTGACTATAAGTTTATTCAGTCCTCTGTAGTCAATGCAAGGTCTTAGTTCTCCATCCTTTTTCTTTACGAAAAAGAATCCTGCAACAGCAGGTGAGGATGACTTGCGAATAATCCCTCTAGCTAGGGCATCGGCCACATATTCCTCCATCGTCTGATTCTACTCCACCGATAGAGGATATGTACACCCTCTTGGAGGTATGGCACCTGGTATTAATTTAATAGTAGTCATATGGCCTGTGTGTTGGCAGTGTACTAGCCTCTACCTTATTGAATACCTCACTGAAAGAATGGTACTCTGTAGGTGATGAGGAAGAGGTACAAAGGATCTTAGTAGGCTGCTGTATGCAGGACTCAGCACAATAGGAGGACCAAGACAGAATGTCGTACATTTGCCAATTTATCCAAATATACATGGCCGTAGGCGTTAATGCCATATGTGACCCAGCTGCATCCAAAGTCTAGCGAATGTAAGTGTAAGTGGTGTAGATGCACCCCTCAACCTCTCTGGGAGACAAACCTGGGGCAGCACGGTAGGCAGAGACCAGGCCCAAGTACCTGCATGGAGAGCGTAGAAAGGCCCAAGGTACATACACAAGCAGAGTTAGACAAGGCCAAGGTCATACACAGATTGGGTAGTCAGACAGAGCCAAGTATCAAGCATGGATTGAGTAGTCAGAAAAGGCCATGGTTCAGGCATGAATTGGGTAGTCAGACAAGCCAGGAGTCATACACGGATTGGAATCATCGGCCAAGCACGGGTCTCTACAGAAAGCAGAATGCTAAGCAATGCACTGCTACACCACTAAAGGGCACTGAAGATAGGTCTGAAGGCCACATAAAAGGCTTACTGGAGAGGCGGGACATCAATCGGCCAATTAGGCCGCCGGTACAAAATAGCGAGAGTGATGTAGTGACATGCGTTACAAACAGGAAGGCCAGCAGATAGGTGGCGACCAGCCATGCTGCTGCCGATCCACAAGAGTATATACGACAGGTAACGCCACGGGAGACAGATCACAGGCACCGTGATAGCCACGCAGCCTTCTTGTTATTCCAGAAAGTCAAGGGATCTATACCTGGGGGAAAAGAAGGTATCACGGTGCCCGTGATCTTCTGTGCTACTTCCTGCTCTATTCCTTCTGGGTTCTTATTGGCCGCTGGGTTCCGCTCCGCCCAGTGTTATCCTTTTTAAACTCAGTCCTGTCATTACTTTGGTGCCCTATCGTGGTGTTCCTGAATCTGGCATTTGTTTTGCTGTTGATTCCTGCTCCGTGTATGACCCAATTTTGCCTGACCTTGCTCCTGTCTCCGCTGCCCGTGATTCTGTTGCTGACCCGGACTAGCTGACTACCGCTCTGTGTACCTGTCACCTCTTGTCCCGTTCGACCCTCCGTTCCGGTCCATGGGCTTCCTCCACAGCGCATGCGGCTGCCTCCGCTCGCTTCAGGATTCTTCCGACATTGCGTCATGTGCACCGTGATGTCATCTGGCAGCGTCTATTTCCTGACACTCCAGACAGATGCGGGTGCACTCTGATAGTGTTCCCTTTCGTTCTAAGCTACTGTGTCCTTGTCAGTCCATCCCATCCTAGCCAGTGCATGATCTGGTCTGTTCCTGACCTCTCTGTCTCTCCAAATTTGCTTCCTCCTGATCCTGTGGGTGAAGACCCAGCCTGTTCCTGACTACTCACAGTCTCTTGTCTTTGTTCCTGCTGATCCAGCTTGTGTGTTACCCTGCCTGCTCCAAGACTATCCTCAACCTGTTGTTTCAGTACCTGTTGCTCCTGCCGGAGTCTAGACGGCCTATCCTGTTAGTAGAAACACAAAATAGGAGGCGCTCCTGGTGAAGTATGCCAAGATGTACAATACAATAATCAATACAGATTATACTCACACTTTCAAGTGTTCAGTGTAACATATATATGTTCACTGAGGTGTAGGCATCAGGGAACTCAAAACCGTCCCTCTGGTTATCTCTTTTACAGGCACTCTATAGCTGGGCAGCTCCTCCCAAATCATCCAAAACAAGGAAGCTCATAGAAGAAAACAGAAAAAAAGAGGGGGCGTCCAATAGTGCCTATTATCTTCACAAATCACCCAGTATTGTAAGAAATATAAAATATACTCACAAAGGTAATTGCCAGTGTTTGGCTTATACCAAACACCAGCTTCCAGGCATGTGGGGGAAATTAATCTGCCCCCACTCAGATTTCTTTGGTACCTGGTCCTCCAATAAATAGGTCTCCAACCAGTAGTTTGAAAGGAATGGCTGCTAATATTCTTGAAGTTGTCTCAAATGTATTTTATTATATAAAATCAAATAAAATTTAACATACCAACTGAAAAATGATGTAACGTTTCGCAGTATCCAAGACTGCTTCCTCTGACCAACTGGTGTTTTTTTTGTTTTTTTTTTGTTTGTTTTTTTTGTTTGTCATTTTGTACTACCAGTTGGTCAGAGGAAGCAGTCTTGGATACTGCGAAACGTTACATCATTTTTCAATTGGTATGTTAAATTTTATTTGATTTTATATAATAAACTACATTTGAGACAACTTCAAGAATATTAGCAGCCATTCCTTTCAAACTACTGGTTGGAGACCTATTTATTGGAGGACCAGGTACCAAAGAAATCTGAGTGGGGGCAGATTAATTTCCCCCACATGCCTGGAAGCTAGTGTTTGGTATAAGCCAAAAACTGGCAATTACCTTTGTGAGTATATTTTATATTTCTTACAATACTGGGTGATTTGTGAAGATAATAGGCACTATTGGGCGCCCCCTCTTTTTTTCTGTTTTCTTCTATGAGCTATCCTGTTAGTGTCACTCTTCCAGGGACCCTCCTAGACGACCACGGTTCCAGCTCTTCAGATCCGGCTCCCCAGTGCAGTTCCTACTGGACAGGTCTGTTCTCTGCAGCCTAGGAGAGTAAGTTTCTATTTGTTTCTTTTCCTTCTAGGAGAGTTCCAGCCTTCTGGCCTCCGCTCTCAATCCTCACTCTCAACTCTACGCTCCCCAGCATTCACTCTCCCCCACAGGAGAGTAGGTGCTGCCTGTGGGGTTACCATCCAGGGCTCACTTCCAGCTCCTCTGTGGTTTGTCATCCGTCCTTGCGGCTGGCACCGTACCCAGCCTAGGCTGCAGCGCGGTACTCCCGCAGATAGCCAACGTACAGCGAGGACCGCAAACAAGTGTCACACCCGAGCACTCCCTCTCCTGTGGGCTCCGTCACTTCTGGTCTACTCAGTGTGACAGTACCGATCCTGGTTGTGGCTGACTAACGATCTGTTTACCGATCTTGGCTTGGCTGACTCCGCTCTGTGTACCGATCGTAGCTGTGGCTGACTACCACTCTGTGTACCGATCCTGGCTGTGGCTGACTAACGCTCTGTGTACAAATCTTGGTTTGGCTGACTCCGCTCTGTGTACAGATCCTGGCTTTGGCTGACTACCGCTCTGTGTACCCATCCTGGCTGTGGCTGACTACCGCTCTGTGTACTGATCCTGGCTGTGGCTGACTACCGCTCTGTGTACCGATCCTGGCCGTGGCTGACTACCCAATTCACTGCCTCTGGTTATTCTAGTCTCCTGAGACTAGTGCTTAGCCAGTGCTTTTCAGTGTTGCCTTCATTTCCCCTAGTCTCCTGAGACTAGTGCCTTGCCAGTGCTTGTCAGTTTTTCCTTCAGTTACCCTAGTCTCCTGAGATTAGTGCCTAGCCAGTGCTTGTCAGTGTTGCCTTTGGTCCCCCTAGTCTCCTGAGACTAGTGCCTTGCCAGTGCTTGTCAGTGTTGCCTCCAGTTACCCTAGTCTCCTGAGACTAGTGCCTTGCCAGTGCTTGTCAGTGTGGCCTCTGTTTACCCTAGTCTCCTGTGACTAGTACCTTGCCAGTGCCTGTCAGTGTTGCCTCCGGTTACCTAGTCTCCAGGGACTAATTCCTTGCCCGTGCATGTCAGTACTGCCTCCGGTTACCCTAGTCTCCTGGGACTAGTGTCTTGCCATTTCCTGTCAGTGTTGCCTCCGGTTACCATTGATTTCTAGGTCACTCTCCAGTGTCCCAGCTTGCCGCTATTCTATCCCTAGCCTTCTAGGGATTCTGCCCTGCAGTCACCTACCATCTAGCTGGTTGGGCACGCTTCCTAGGTTTGGTACTGCTGAGGTTCTGTTCCTGGTTCCTGTCGTCTGATCCAGCTTTATTTAATTTTGTTTTTGTTTTGCTATTCTCCTGTACCCTGACCTGTGTCAGATTTGGGAAGTGCCATGGTACTGTCCGGATCTGGACCTGTGAAGGGCACCTTGTGCACTTTATTATTCTTAATAAAGCTGATTTTACCTTACTAACTTGTCTGAGTGTTCTTACAAACCGTGACAGAAAGTTCCACAAGGTAAGCCTTAACCTCAAACTCAGAACTTTTTCTATTTATGGGGAGCTGTTTCTTTTATCTGAAGCATAATCTGTCCATTGCCTCAGCATAAAAAGCAGCAGCTGCTCCACTGGAACAAGATGAAGTGCTACTGGCACTGCTATAGATAAGTCCCGGAAGACCACAACACTCCTCCAGCTCATCTGCAGTCTTCTCCCACCTCCTGTGACTGCATTCTGTTTTTTCCTTGCCTCTCACACACCCTCACTATCAATTGTTCCCTCCAGGCAGTGAGGGAATTGGAACTAAGTGCCATCTTGCTTTTGATTTGAGGATCGCAAATTGTGGCAAGTATTAACTCAGGACAATTGTCCATTCGCTCTTCCATGCGCCAAGTCAATTCCTTTTTGAGCCTCGTTAGAAAGACAGCAACATCAGGATGTATATGACCCTCAACACCAGGCAAGTGTTCCCTATGGGCAAGGAAATCATCCATTTTTAAGAAGAGGTGTATGAAGAGGGGAATGACTTCGGCCAGGCTATCATTCTCTTTGATTAAAATTTCCATCAAAGCACAGAAAGGCGTGAGGACTGTTACTACCTGTTCCATCAGGGCCTAGTAAGCCCTGCGTAGTGTTCTGTTACTGTCAATGAAATGATGACATGACATTGTGTGAATTGCCTTTTTCTGTTCCAGGATACTCTTTAGCATATCTAAGGTGGAGTTCCACCTGGTCCCAGAATCTTGTTTCAGAGGGTGCTCTGGGAGGTCTGCCCTTTTCTGTTCCTCCCTGAGGAACTGGCTATGTTTGACTCTCCAATAGAAGTGGCCAGAAATTTGTTTGCATGACTCCAGAAGTGCTGTCAACCTTCCAGTGTTGCTGCCATCCTCGAGAGCAGCCTTCACTACCAGATGCAGGACAAGTGCTGAGCAATGCACACCCACAAATCTGCCATCCCGGAAAGCCTTTATCATGTTAGCTGCTCCATCAGTTACCACAAACCCCATTTGTGCCTGTGTGCCTGCCTGCTCCCCTAGCCACTGCTCCACCATGTTCTGCAGTGCTTTGCGAATGCTATCTGAGGTGTGCTGCTGATCCATTACCTCAGCATGGAGGAGGAAAGAGAGGTGCCCCTGCTTGCCTACTGCACCTGAACTTGTTGTCGGAAAAGATGTGTCTTGCAACACACTGGGCTGCACCAATGTGCCATCAAAGAGAGGAAGCCATGCTGGCCACTTGGAGTACTCCATAAGTCAGTGGTAAAGTGCACTGACTGGCCACCAGCCTTTCCTAGCAAGTCCTTTAAAAGCCCAATGCATGACCGGTACAGAGAGGGAACGATAGTTCTACTAAATGTGGTGTGGGATGGAATTTTATATCCTACTGTCAGACTGGCTGTGTCACTCTGAAAACTATTCAAACAAATTCCTAATATTTTTAATATTTTACATAGGAACAAAGGTGACTCTCCCTTGTGGTGTCAGTAAGGTACTACTAGGCCTGTCTACACAACTGTGAGACTGGCTGTGTCACTAGGAAAACTATTCAAACAAATTCCTAATATTTTTAATATTTTACACAGGACCAAAGGTGACTCTTCCATGCGGTGGCAATTAAGTACAAGGCCTGCCTGCCTACACAACTGTGAGACTCGCTGTGTCACTCTGAAAATTATTCAAACAAATTCCTAATATTTTTAATGGTTTACACAGGAACAAAGGTGACTCTTCCGTGCAGTGGCAATAAGGTACAAGGCCTGCCTGCCTACACAACTGTGAGACTCGCTGTGTCACTCTGAAAATTATTCAAACAAATTCCTAATATTTTTAATATTTTAAGATACTAATGCTGGCTGACTGTCTAAGCCTAATGTTACCTGCCTGCCTACACAACAACTGGACACTCTCTATCGCCTTCTCTCTCTGAGCTCCAACAAATGGACTAACAGGAAATGCAGGCTGTCTGGGTGTCTTACGTGTCATTAGTCCAACCCCCATCATGAAATGAAGAAGCTAATTGGACTAGAGAGGGAGGGAAAGTATGGAGGGAAAGTATCACGCGCACGGGTAGTAGTTGCCAAATTTCTGAAATTTTCTACGGGCTCTTCAGATTCCCCTTATTCGACAAATTACGAATTTTGACGAACTGATTTGCACAAGACTACTATTCCTGTTTGAAAAATTGCACTTTCAACCCACTGAAATCAAAATAGATCTCTAATGCATTTCAGAGCAATAGAGACCTTTTTTATTTGGGTATCCTTTTGAATGGTCGCACGCAGAAAAGCATGCAACCATTCAACTCTTTCAGCAGGTTGCATGGCTAAACAACGCAATGTGACAATCTCGCAGTTGCGAGATTGTCATGTCGCATAGCCAATGGGCACATGTTGCAGATGTGTATTGTTTTATTTTTTGCCGTCTTTACGTCTCTGAATTGTTTGTGCCCTTCACCTCGTTCTGAACCCGTTTGTTAAGCACACGGAGGCAGCTGGAGCACCTCTGTGTGCTGCAGATAATACTCTGTCCAGCAGAAGGCACAGGCCAGCACAGGCTAGCAGGCGGCAGGAAGAGGACAGATTATTATCTGCAGCACACGGATGCGCTCCAGCTGCCTCTGTGTGCTTAAAAAATGGGTTCAGAACCAGGGGAAGGACACAAACAATTCAGAGATATGAAGAAAGCCAAAAAATAAAACAATACACTTATCTGCAGCATGCGCCCATTGGCTATGCAATGTGACAGTTTCACGCTGTCATGCACTGCAAGATTGTCACATCACGCTGTTTAGCCATGCGACCTGCTGAAAGAGTTGAATGGTTGAATGCGTGTGACCATTCAAAACTGAACCTTTTATTTGGGCAGTTGGTGAATGCTGCCCTTTTTTGCCTAGACTAAGGGGAGCAACTAGAGCTTTGAACAGCTGACTATAACTCCCATCATCCTCAGTCAAAGATTGGCTAGCTGAACACAATGAAATATGTAGTTCACCAACAGCTGAGAAGCTACATGTTGCCCATCTCTGGTCTAGTCCAGGGATAGGCTACTACTGTGACTTAAGGATCTCTAAAGGAATAATTGAAAGAGATTAGTTTGGATCAATGGAGGTGTGACGGGAGTAAAAAAGAGATGGATATGAGATTTTAGAGTGAAAAATTGGTACATGTGGTTTATTAGAGAAATGTTACCTTTTTCATTACACAAGCTAAACAGATTGGTGCACAAAAGTCTCTTTAGACAGTATGGGGCTCTCCTTTGACCAACTATTGGTCTAGACCCTGTTTTGTATCATGATTCAAGCAAATAAAATGTACTAGAGTGAACTGGGCTCTTAAAATCATCTAAGTACACTACATGCATAGAATTGTTCTGTATGCAATGATTATAAGTACATATGTGTCATGCTCACTGTGTCTGGAGCGCAATAATGCTAAGCAGCAAGCAGCTTTACACACAGGCACAAGCTCTGCACTAATCTCCCGCTAGCATCTTTTTACATAACTACAACAATTGATTATTTCTACTTAAATTGTATTATTGGTGTTTTTAAACTGTAAAGAGTAATTTTTAACACTGCTCAACAAAAAGGTGGCTAATCTGTATTGTGAAGACTCAGTTTGGCCTTAATAGAATATACTCAGCAGGTGCTGTTTTTGTGCTTCACTTGGTCACTAGCAAAGGCACTTTCTTTAGAAATGCATTATGGAAGTAAATTAAGCATTTGCTCTTTGAAGAACCAGTGAGCTCTACAAAGCATCTCTGTATGTTAAAAATGTAAAACTATTTGTTAACTTTATACTTTCATTTCAGGTTGCATAATTATTCTGCAAAATCGAAATACAAGATTCCTGCCTACCATGGCTTGGAAGGCCGATCCCAGAAGTCATTACCAGCTGGTGTTGTACTTCTGGGGAAATGTCATCACAGGGAGTACTCCACTGCGGAAGGGATCATTCTAGAGGAGGATAAAAGGTCCCAGAAAAGGGTTCTTCTGGTGGCCTTCCCCCTTCTCCTTGACATTGGTGCTCATAAGGAGACTCTAACTTCAAAGAATGGGAGTAATAGTGAACTTGAAAATCAATTTAAGCCAATACTATTTTACTATAGGTGCATATTATATGTTTCTGGTGTTTTACTAGCGAAAGGTGCACAGCATTGCCCGTGTGGTTTAACCCTTTGGGAGACAAAGAGGTACCTATATGGGTTAAGGTAGAGACGCACACAAACTTAAGCTTAACCCTTCGTGTGGCAGAGAGGTATCCAACACATTGCTAGGCAATATGTTGGATGCATCTCTGGCACTGCAAGGGTTCAACTTTATTTTTGTGAGAGAAGACATGTTGAACCAGTGTGTCATATGCCAAATATGAAGAGGGCATTAGCAGAAGAACTGGAATGAAATATAAGGAACAGATGAACTGAAGAGACAAGGAGAAATCAGTGCAGTTGAATAGAAATGATGTTCTGTTCGAGTACAATAGAGAGCAATGTTTTGTAACTATTCTTCTTTTATTAAAAGTGCAGAATAAGGTCAGGGTAATGTGTTTTTTAAGCATAGTTAATTCATTACCTGACAGCAGTGAGAATGGAGTTGCAGACAGGGAAGGTGGGAGGGAGAGGGTAGAAGGATGTCCAGTGCGGGAAAGCATAGTATGCTTCAGTTGTTTATGAACCCTTTGAGTGGCCAAGAAGTATCCAACTCATTGTGCGATAATGTGTGTTGGATCTGCCTCTGGCATTGAAAGGGTTAAAAGGCAGAGCATTGTAAGGTACTCTGCAATAGACACTGAATGGGTGGGAGGGGAGTGACTCACTGTAGACAAAGGAAACTGGGGGAACAAGTAAAAGCAATGTTGCTGAAACAAAAAGAGGCAAATAAGCACAGCCTATAGAAGAACAGCTTACGAAGAATAAGTTCTTGCTCTTTAACCTCTGCCTGATCTCAGATAATGTAAGTAAAATTATAGAGCTTTGACTGCAATTTCCCCGAAGATAGGAGATGCAACCCAGAGTGTTCCTTTGGTGTGCAGTGCACACCGAGTTTATTGTGCCCTGCTGTATGTTGAACTGACAGTGAATGGAGGAGATATGCTATCTCCTCCTGCAGGCCACCGTAATCTTTTGAATGGCAGAGGGGTAAAGGGTTAAACAGTACTCCCATTGTAACATAAATGTTTAACCCCACATAAAGGGTTTAACCCTTTGAGCGCCAATACATTTGTACATGTGCATGCGTAACAAGTCTTCAATTTTCAGCCCCTCAATGGAGTGTTTTGAGGTAAAATAAGTGCAGGTCGAATCACACCCAACTTTACCTGTTGGCAGCTCATGTAACAGGTGTTTGGTGGCAGGGTCTTTGGTCTCCTGTTCAGCTCTGATTTTGGGAACTGGAACTTCAGTACGACTGAAAAAAGTGCTGGGTAAAAAGTGATGTCAGCCAAACTGATGTGTGTGTGAGATGTGAATAGCTGGAGTTGGTGGAGGAGGTGGCCAATTCCCGATGACACGCGGAGCATAAGATAGCCAGCACCCATCAAGGTGAACGCTGTACAGCCAGCACCCAACACATCAAGCATGGCACATTTTAGACACACTCAGGAGGACAGCACATGCAGGACACTAGGGGAGGAAATGCAGGATGAGGTTCAGGTTTAGGGCATAAGAGAGGTATAGGGAAGAGCATTTAGTGTGGCAATGTGTGTGTGTGTGTATGTCGGCCATGTTTTTTTTCTCTTCAGAGGAAATTGATGGAAGGCAAGCCAGGGCTCAGACCCGGATGGAAGACTAGAAGCAGGATCAGGTCCAGACAACAGACCGTGGATAGCAGATAGGCGCAAGGTGAGTATGCAACTACTCAAGTAGGGATGTGCCTATGGTCCAATGGATAACCGCCCAGAGGGGATGGAGACCGTAGATGTAACGGCAGTGAGGACGCCACAGAGGAGCGGGAGGCACACCTTATTATATAGAAGGGAATGCTAACGGAAGGCCTCACGACAGTGGGATCCCTAAAGGCACCCCTCTAGAGAAAGAAGACAACCCAGAGGGAAGAGACCATGCACTGCCTTTGGCCAAACTCAGCACTTGTAATCTCAGCAATTGACACCCTCTTACCCCATTGTCTGTCTCCTTTTACCCATTTAGACTGTAAGCTCCTTGGGGCAGGGACCTATCTCCCATTGTTTCTATAAATGTCGCACTTATTTCATCCCCTCTTATTTATTGTAACAAATGTCTATTGTAAGGCGCTGCGTACACTGTGTGGCGCCATATAAATAAAGATATACATACATACAAGAGAATGACCCACGCCCCAATGCCTAACGCACCCCCAAAGAAGGGCAGCAGAATACAGGAAAATCACGCAGCCCCCTGGGGGGACAGGCAAAGAGGTCAGGGGAGAAAACCCTTCCCCACCCAGCAGTAAGGGCAACACAGGAGAGACCTGCGTCACCTCCAACTGCCACCGGGAAAGCTGATTGAATATCCGACCCACATATGCTTGAGTGGCAGGCCTGGGAGAGGACAAGCAGCCAGGCCAACCTCAGGAAAAATGCGGAAGGATTTCAAATGCTCCCGTCACATGATCTGTCAAACCGAAGAGGTGAGCCTCTACGTAATGGAGGCAACAGGAGGGAAAGCGAGGGACACACCACCAAGCCACGCCGTGACCGGATGCCAGCCCGCAAAGCCAGAAAACATACAAAGCGGGATGGCAGCCCGGAGGCCAAAGGCAGCGGACCGCGGGTCACACTCATGAAATCCCACTGAGTGACGGGGACGCCGTACGGCCTCAGCAAAAACCAGAGGACACCCCAACGCCCACCAACAACCCCAGGAGGAGGCCCAGGGATAGGAGCAACAGGGAGGTGGAAGGTCTGCCAATGGACTCGCGGACCAGAGCTCAGGGAGAAGGCAAGGAAGAGAAGGAATCACACAGGAGCAGAACCGGAACAGAGATCAGGAACAGGAAGCTGAGGCCAGGATCCGGAAACAGCTCAGAACGGAACCACAATAATAGAGCAATGCAGGTAAGAATCCCCAAGCTGATATAGGGTGGAAATCCAATACAAAATGAGGGCGTGACAATGCCCCCCCACTAAGGAGAGACCACCGGGTGACCAGGTTATCACGGTTCCTGTGATCTCTCTGTCACTCTTTGCTGTGGTGCGCTCCCATTGGCTGAGCTTGTTTGGCCTGCCCAGTATGGCTTTCATATACCGGGCCTCTGGCACCTGTCAGTGCCCTTTCGTGGTGTTCCTGTACCAGTGCTACCGTTGCTGTGTTCCTGCATTCCTGTGTACTGACTTGGCCCGTCTGACAACTCTCATTGGTTCCTGCCTCCGTGATTGACCCGGCCTGGCTGACGTTCCTGCTCCGTGATTGACCCGGCTTGGCTGACGTTCCTGCTCAGTGATTGACCCGGCTTGTCTGACGTTCCTGTTCCGTGATTGACCCGGCCTGGCTGACGTTCCTGCTCCGTGACCTGATTCTGGCTATCCTGACTTCTGAGAGTGTACCAGCTGCGATCCTGATCCTGTGTCACATGGCGACATTCTGAACTTTCGCAGTAGCGTGTTGTGCAGACTGAACATTCTGTTAACTCTTGCAGAGCCTGTTGCCTCCGTTATACTGAGCCTTTCCGTTAAACACTGGCTGAGCACTGTTGCCTCCGTTATACTGAGCCTTTACGTTAAACACTTGCTGAGCACTGTTGCCTCCGTTATACTGAGCCTTTCCGTTAAACACTTGCTGAGCACTGTCGCCTCCGTTATACTGAGCCTCTCAGTTTACACTTGCAGAGCATTGCAGCCTATGTTATACCGAGCCTCCTGGTTACACTTGCAGAGCATTGTGGCCTCCGTTACACTGTGCTTCCGCTTAACCCTTAATCGCGCAGTGTATCAGTTACTGCACGGGGTGGTGTTATCGGGCGATTCCATCAGCTCTCAGTGTACTGGGTTACGTTACCACACCAGAAGGGTGCTATTGGCTCTGGTTCCATTCAGCTCTCACAGTGTACTGAGGTCCTTTACCGCACCGGTAGGGTGCTATTGGCTCTGGTTCCATTTAGCTCTTGCAGTGTTTGTGACTCCATTACCGCACCGGAAGGGTGCTATTGGCTCTGGTTCCATTCAGCTCTAGCAGTGTTTGGAACTCCGTTACCGCACCGGAAGGGTACTAATGGCTCTGGTCCCTCAGCTCTAGCAGTGTGCATTGCCTCCGTTACGGCACAGCATGGGTTCCACGGCTCAAAAGTAGTGCTAGCTCTTGCAGAGTGTTGGTATCTCCTCTCCTTGCCTGTCCAGGGAGTGTGTCAGTTCTGCCTCATTGCTAAGGTGCTTCTACATCTTGCACCACAGTCTCTTGCTACTTTTACCATCTACTGGGCGTTGTCCAACACACCACAACAGAGACTGATTACCTACCTAGAAACTTAACCGATTGGCTATTGTTTCTTCTGTATTATGCCTGTCCTGTGACAGTATTTGTTTTTGCTTATATACTGGGCCTGAGAGGGCATACATATTCCTGTATACCATTTATCTGTTATTCCTAACTAGCCTGTAGTGGGCAGTGTTCCTTGTCTTTTAATAAAACTGTGTTTTATTCTAACCTCCTGGTCTGAGTGTCTTACAAAACCGTTACACAGTTTTATTGGGATGATCCTTATGAAATTTTTTCACCAATGCTGGTGCATGAACATGAGCTGCAGGAACCCAGGAACGGTCTTCAGGGCCATAGCCCTTCCAATCAGTGAGGTACTGGATACGACGTCGAACCAGACGAGAATCTTATTCACCTCAAATTCAGGTTCACCATCGACTAATACAGGAGGTAGAGGAGGAATGTGTGAAGAAAACCTGTTCTGAGAGGCAGGCTTCAGCAGGGACACATGAAACGCATTATGGATGTGTAAGGAAACAGTAACATAGTAATTTAGGTTGAAAAAAGACTTGTGTCCATCTAGTTCAACCCTTTTCCTATTCCTGTTTACCATCGTTGATCCAAAAGAAGGCAAAAATCCCCTCCACAATATAGCAATTTCAAAATCTACCCTGAATGAGGGGGAAAATTCCTTCTTGATTCCAAATGGCAATCAGATTTCTTCTTGGATCAACAAGCCCTAACTAAATATTAATCCCAATACTAACATACATAGCCCTCTATGTTACTCTCTTTTAAATAAGTATCCAGGCTCTTTTTAAAGGCATCTAATGTATTCAATAGCACCACCTCCTCAGGCAGTGAATTCCATACCTTTATTGTCCTTAGGGAGTGCCAAGGCAAATATAACAGGAGACAGTTGAAGAGTCATGCAATATGGACCAATAAATCTAGGGCTGAACTTGGATGAAGGCAATCATAAGTGTAAGTTCTTAGTGGAAAGCCACACCAGATCCCCGATGGAGTATGGAGGACTGGGTGAGCGTCTTTTGTCAGTGGCCGATTTTTGGAGAGAAGCCGCATGAGTCAGTCAAAACTGGATCACAGACCAGAGATGCACTAGGTCATCCACATAGGAATCTGCAGCTGGAACATCCGAGATCGTAGAACAAGGAGAAAACTTGGGATTGTATCCAAGGGCTGCAAAAAACAGAGAGCAACGTAAGGAGTCATGATATCTATTATTGAAGGCAAATTCTGCAAATGGAAGGATGTCCATCCAAGTATGTTGGTCATGCTCTATGAAGTGAAGTAGATATAATTCCAGAGATTGATTAGTACGTTCCGTGAGGCCATTAGATTGTGGGTGGTAGGCCGAGGAAAACTGAAGGGAAATTTGGGGACGTAAACAAAACGCTTTTCAAAAACAGGCAACAAACTGAGATCCCCTGTCGGACACAATGTGTGTAGGGCAGCCATGGATCCGGAAAATGAGTAACAGAAATATCTCCGGCCAAAGCAGGAGCAGTCGGCAGGCCAGGGAGGAAGATGAAATGGGCTTGCTTGGAGAACCTATCTACCACCACGAGGATGGCAGTACAACCCTTGGATGCCAGCAAATCCCCAACAAAATCCATAGATAGATGCATCCACCGAGATGATGGAATAGGTAGTGGACATAACAGCCCGGCTGGATGCTGAAGGGAGGGCTTGTGTCGGGCACAATAAACAAATGCTTTGACATACTCAGAAACATCCTGACGAAGGGAAGGCCACCAGAACTGACGTAAAACAAGGTCAATGGTCTTGCGGACTCCAGGATGGCCACAGGAGATGAGTGGATCCACTGGAGAATTTCAAGGCGAAAACTTGGAGGAACAAACCATGCCAATGGAGGCTGTGAACCAGAACTGACTGCCTGAGTTTTCTGAATCTTTTCCAAGGTAGCTGAAGAGATGGGAGCCACAATCTTGTCAGCAGGAATGATAGATTCTGGGACAACCTCAATCCCAGGCTCAAATTGGAGGGACGGGGCATCCGCTTTGATGTTCTTAGAACTGGGCCGGTATGAGATAAAGAAATTAATCCTGGTGAAGAACAAGGCCCCGCAAGCCTGTCGGGGATTAAGGCTATGGGCCGACTCCAACAATTGCAAATTCTTGTGGTCCGTAAGTATAAGGACTGGGTCCACGGAGCCCTCCAGAAGACTACGCCAATCTTAGAGCGCCAGTTTGATTGCTAAAAGTTCCCTATTCCTCACATTGTAATTGTGCTCAGCAGCAGTAAACCTCTTGGAGAAGAAGGAGCAAGGGTGGACTCTTTTGGAAGATGGATCACGCTGAGACAGGATAGTACCAGCACCTTGCTCCAAAGCATCAACCTCCAAGTTGAACTGGCATGGTGGATCCGGGAAACTGTGGTGAATGCCTTTTTCAAGGTGCTGAATGCTGACACAGCATCAAAAGACCAATGACTCGGATCGGCTCCTTTCTTCATCAAAGCAGTAATGGGGACAATAATGGAAGAGAAGTTCCTGTAGTAATTAGAAAACCCCACAAAACGTTGAATGCCTTTGACATCAGTGGGCCTGGGCCACGAGGTAACCGCCTCTACTTTAGCTGGATCCATCACAAGGCCTGAAGGAGAGATGATGTAGCCCAGAAGTGAAACAGATGGTTGCTCAGATGTACACTTCTACATTTTAACATACAAGAAGTTTTGCCGAATACGATGGAATATAGCCCGTACGTGCTCCCTACGCAGAGGTAAACTGGAGGAATAGATAAGGATAAGGTTCAAATAAACAACAACATGGGAGAGCACATGTCCCGAAAGATGCCATTGACAAAGCCTTGAAATACCACTGGGGCATTACAGAGCCCAAAGGGCATCACGAGATACTCGTAATGCCTATAATGAGTATTGAATGCAGTTTTCCACTCGTCCCCGGGACAAATACGTATTAAGTTGTATGCTCCACGCAGATCTAACACAGATCACCGCCCCTTTAAGTTGTTCCAGGAGTTCGGGGATGAGTGGCATGTGGGAGTGGTTCTTGATCGTGATACGGTTTAGCCCCCTATAGTCAACACACGGGCAGAGTGAGCCTTCTTTTTTGGTAATGAAGAAAAAGCCAGCCCCAGCAGGGGAAGAGGAGGGCCGAATAAAGCCCTTTCCCGAGCCAATGCCAGGTTCTCGGGACCAGATAAAAGATAGGTTTTCCCCTTAGGGGGCATCGAGCCGGGAACTATGTCAATCGGACAGTCACAAGAACAACTAAGAAAACGTCCTGAAAATCCAGATATGCTTCAGGGATAGTGGTGGACAGGACCTTATCCGATTGGATCGTAGAAAGGGCAGGCAGCACTTGGTGAAGACAGGTGTCCAAACAATCCTCTCCCCAAGAGGTCAGTTAACCAGACGTCCAATTGATGGTAGGATTATGGGCCCTAAGCCACTGTAGCCCAAGAATGATGGGAGCCTTGGACGATGAAATAACATCCAGGATAATGATTTCAGAATGATTTCAGAATGAAGGATCCCTGTTCGCATCTGTAAGGGAGAGGTCTCAAATAACACTAGCCCGCAACCCAAAGGTCTATCATCCACGGTAGAAACTAGAAGAGGAGCTTGTTCCCGAATGAGAGGAATACCCATTTTGAGGGCCCAATTTGAGTCAATAAAGAGGCCTGCGGCCCCAGAGTCAATGAAAGCTTGGGTAGTAATGTTGGCAGAGGACCATGAGATCTGTATGGGCACCAATACCCGAGATGAAGTAGGAGGTTGACAGGATTTTGTGCTTAGGGATCCTTAGTCCCTAAGCTATGGAGTTTCCCGGACGGACCGGGCACTGTTGCAAAAAATGGCCCTTAGCCCCACAATACAAGCAGAGGCCTTGGGACCGATGCCTGCGTTTCTCCAAATCGGATAGTTTGTTGATGGAGCCTACTTCCATGGGTTCATCCTGAAGAGGAACAACAGAGGGTGGGAGGGTGGGTTAAAAAATCCTCTAGAGTGGTGACTACGATCCCTTTCTAACTGTCGTTCCTGGATGCGAGTATCCAGCTCCAAACACAATGATATAAATTCTTCAAGATCCTCAGGGATGACTTTACAAGTCAGGGCATCCTTTTATCTTTCATTAAGACCCCTACGAAAAGCCGCAATCAGAGTTCCCATATTCCAGAAAGGTTTGATAAAAGCCTCAGAATCTTCTAACAGTGGAGAGTTCTGCTCCACAAGATGCGATGCACATGCCAATGCTTCCTCCTTAAGTAATGAGATAAAGTATGCCACCCTGGCAGCATGGGTACCAAAGGATGCAGGGGCAGATCTAAAATGTAATGCACAAAGGTTCAAAAAAACCCCTGCACTCAGATGGTTTGCCGGCATATTTCTCAGGAATGGGCAACTTAGGAGGAGTGGAAGGGATAGAAGATTCTGTCCCAGGGGTCCCAGGGACCGACGGTGCCACAGCTGCTGGGTTCACTGATGTGGAAGGGTTAGATGAAATAGTCCAACTTCTCAACATCTCCAGGATGGCATCAAGCTTGCGGTCTAAACTTTGGAGGTGAGCCTCATGAGGTGCCAACACCTGTCCTTAATGGCCCACCCTTTATGCCATTTCTGCGGGGTCCATCTTCTTGGCCTGATTATTCTGTCAAAGATAAGGTAGGTTGAGCATGTACCTGTCAAATTGTCTCGTTCAGTTGCTAGGGTGCGAGGCTGGGGAACGTGGTTCAGGTTCGCAGTCTTCTGTCCAGCCTCCCTTGCTGCGGCTGTAGCCGGGTAGAGTTGCTGGCCGTGAAGCCAGATGTCCAACCCCAGTTGTGCCAGGGCCCAGACCCGGATGGAAGACTGGAAGCAGGATCAGGACCAGACAACAGACCCCCGGATAGCAGATAGGCGCAAGGGGAGTATGCAACTACTCAAGTAGGGATGTGCCTATGGTCCAACGGATAACCACCCGGAGGGGACAGAGACCATAGATAGAGAGGCAGTGAGGACACCACCGAGGAGCGGGAGGCACACCTTATTATATAGAAGGGAATGCTAACTGAAGGCCACACGACAGTGGGATCCCTAAAGGCACCCCTCTAAAGAAAGAAGACAACCCAGAGAGAAGAGTATGACCTACACCACAATAGCCAACGTGCCCCCAAAGAAGGGCAGCAGAAAGCAAAAGAGTACGGGAAAATCACCCAGCTCCCTGGGGGGGGCAGGCAAAGAGGTCAGGGGAGAAAACCCTTCCCCACTCAGCAGCAAGGGCAACACAGGAGAGACCTGCGTTACCTCCAACCACCACCGGGAATGCTGGAAACCCAATGGGGGTAGAAGACCCAAAACACTAACCACCATGTCCCCCATGCTGAGGAGAGAAGGGAAGGCCCCCAGGAGCAAAGACCACTTATCCAAATATAACTTCCTGGGTAGGAAGCTCAGGGATGACAACAGAGGCAGCAAAGGAGAGGTCAGGACTGGATGACAGACTGGGTCGTGGAGGATTGAATATCCAACCCACATATGCCTGAGTGGCAGGCCTGGGAGAGGACAAGTGGCCAGGCCAACCTCAGGAAAAATGCGGAAGGACTTCAAATGCTCCTGTCACACGATCTGTCAAACTGAAGCGGCGAGCCGCTACATAACAGAGGCAACAGGAGGGAACGTGAGGGACACGCCGCCAGGCCACGCCGTGACCGGATGCCAGCCCGCAAAGCCAGAAAAAATACAAAGCGGGACAGCATCCCGGAGGCCAAAGGCAGTGGACCGGGTCACATTCATGAAATCCCACAGGAGTGACGGGGACGCCAAACAGCCTCAGGAAAACCAGAGGACGCCCCACTGCCTGCTGACAACCCCAGGAGGAGGCCCAGGGATAGGAGCAACAGGGAGGTGGAAAGTCCGCCAATGGACTAGCGGACCAGAGCCCAGGGAGACAGCAGGGAAGAGAAGGAATCACACAGGAGCAGAACCGGAACAGAGATCAGGAACAGGAAGCTGAGGCCAAGATCCGGAAGTAGCTCAACCAGAACCACAATAATCGGGCAATGCAGGTAAGATTCCCCAAGCTGATATAGTGTGGAAATCCAATCCAGAATGAGAGAGTGACAATAAGAAGCGGTAGTTCACCCTTAGTTTCCAATATATTTTAGCAGCAATCATCATTTACACTATTAAAGCTGTATGTATTTTTATGGATTTGAAAGTCCAGGATAAACCAGTAACTGAACATATTGCTCACAAATAATGCCCTGTCCATAAAGTCATTTCTGGTCTTATTAAAATGGAATGGGATTCACCAGAAAAGACATTTTCTTTTCTCAATAAACAAATCTCTTTTTCTGTTTGACCCTAAAGATACAACCTTTTGGGATCATACACCTAAATTGGATATCCATATTGCCAGACTTTCCAAAAAGTCTAATATTCCAGTTGAAGACTGCTCACTATTTGGAGACTCCAAGGTCCAGATTTAAAGGCAGCCGATAGCAAAAAAAATACATTAAGCCAATTTCAAGTGTTAGTAATGTCCTGCTTTGAAAACTCTATGTATGATAGTCCAAGCTCTATAAACTTTAAAGCTATTAATGGTTTGGCTCAGTGTTAATTCATTGTGAAGATATTACCAGTTAAAGTTTGCTGGCAAATGAAGCCAGGGTGCCATCTTTAAAAACCTTCTGATGAAGCGTGTGCTTGTATTATGTCTGTCTTGGACGCGCGATCCCATGAAATACCCGATGGGAGGGGGTAAAGTGCTTCTTGCTGCTGCAGAAGTCACTGCAAGCTCCACAATGAGCGGATGGCTTTCCAACAAAGAAGACTGAGAAACACTTAAGGAAAAGTAGATCCGGCTCTGCAGAGGAGGCGACTCGTCACTGCAGAGGGGGCAGGGTTTCATGTAGCCTGTACTGAAATTTGTGCCTCTAGAGGATCCATTGTGCTGGCCGACAGGAACTCGGATCCAACAGACTTACAGGCACTTTGATGGAAAGGGACAGAGGGGAAGACTTCAGCAACGATTTGCAGACAAATGGTAAAGGTACAGACATTGCAAACAAAGCAATACTTAATGAAAAAGTTTAATGAATCAAACTACGACACATTGTTAGTGGACATTACTAACCCTTTAAGGTCCATCTTATGAACAGCTAACGGCAGTTCTCAAATCATTTTGGCCGATAATCTTAAGTGCATTGGGACCTATGAAACAAGGCTCTCCAAAGCAGCAAATAACTGTCTGGCACAACACAAAAACCTAGTAACACCACAGGAACAAAGCCTTCAAAAAGCAGACCAACACAAGACATCACAATATAGCACAGAACAATGGGGGTTAACACAAAACACATACATCTATCAATACAAACCAAGCTCACCTGTGCAACATCACCAGCTGATCGAGACACAACCTGACAGCGACACAGAAATCAGAACACAGCAGATTTGAAACCACAAACACACCTGCAAACACTTAACTGGACAACAAACACCTTCCCATTGTCATCACTCACCTCATAAAAACTAAAAGGAGAACAGACAGATGGCAAAAGAACCCCAAAAGCTGCACTCCAAAAACCCCCTATAAACGAGGCACACTGAAAGTAGCAAATAATAGAAAAACTTTATTCATACAAGAAATAGTTCAATATTATTTAAAAACAATTAAAAGCAAGGTGCCCAGAGGACCCAGAGTATAAATAAGCCAAAATACAATCTCCAAAATACAAAAAATAGGTCAAATTCACTCCTAATCAAGTCTATAAATAATATAAGAAGCAAATATACACTTGATATAAAGATATAAATAGTATAAGGATACTTAGACCAAATTAATGAAGGAGATGATAACAGCCTCTGGGAACTCTGCAGCTACCCAAACGCCCCACGCGTATCGCCACCAAACCGTACTATTTATATCTTTATATCAAGTGTATATTTGCTTCTTATATTATTTATAGACTTGATTAGGAGTGAATTTGACCTATTTTTTGTATTTTGGAGATTGTATTTTGGCTTATTTATACTCTGGGTCCTCTGGGCACCTTGCTTTTAATTGTTTTTAAATAATATTGAACTATTTCTTGTATGAATAAAGTTTTTCTATTATTTGCTACTTTCAGTGTGCCTCGTTTATAGGGGGTTTTGGGAGTGCAGCTTTTGGGGTTCTTTTGCCATCTGTCTGTTCTCCTTTTAGTTTTTGTGTCTCTGTGCTTACCCTGAGTGCACCTGGGCTATTAAGTCTGTGATTTTGTAGCAGTTATTTGACCAGTGCATTTTGTTGCTATGTATCACTCACCTCATGACCACGCCTGGACAACACTCCATTACTGTCTTAAACTGACAGCTCACCATACTCAAACGTGGCATGTTTACCACCCAGGGAGAGAGAGAGATAGAGTGAGATGGAACAAGACAGAGCGAGACAGAGAGAGAGAGAACGGTACCAAAGAAATGGGACAAGAAAGTTAATTATCAAGTATATATTTCACCTCAGGCCAAGCTTTTCCTAGCTTGGTGGTGCAAATTGAATATCTCCAAAGGACTTCCATTGGCCATGCCCTGTTGGACGGTGATCACAGCAGATGCAACAGATCAGACAGTTTTACTGTTGTGTCCACAGTGCAGGAAAGGAGGCACAAGGACAAGGAATCTACTGTCAAGAATGATATGCCAGTGGGCAGAATCCAAGGTTCTTTACAGCTGTTCACAGATGATAAGACAATGTATGGGTAGATAGTCCCATCAGGAAGATAATTCACAAGTACAGTGTTCTCTCAGCCATGCAGTGTTCAACTCTGTAATGAAGCTATGGGGATACCTTCAAGCAGATCTGATGATCACCATAGAGTAATAATCTCTCACTGAAAGATCCAATCAGTCTCCCAGTCAAGAGACACCTTTTACAAATGACTATGTCCTAAACAAGCATGAATTCAGGTTGAATCTAGCACCTAAAAAGGATGGTCATTTTAGCAGCTCTGGATAAGGAGAAGAAGTTGGTTCTCTGGGGATGAGAGAATTTCCCCTAGCAGTGGCTCACATGTGAGCCAGATGATTCCCATCAAAGGGCCTCTGTGGACTAACTGTTACTGAGAGACTGAGACCCTTCTTCTAGGAATATTGAAAGGTAATAAAGATCTATTGCAGGAGGCTCCAGAAATAAAGTTAAAGTTTCCCAGTACGACACAAGCTGAGGAGGAGCAGCATAAGTGCAGCTGTCATCCTGTTCCTGTTTATTCCAGTTTGGTTCAATAAACAATATATGAATTTTGTTGAAAACCTCAAGGATCCATCTATGCTGCAGTATAAACTACCAAAGTTTCCACAAAGGCCCATGCTCAATGAAAATCCTAGGAGCAGCGACTGTTAAGGGTTATGATCTGCAAAAGGACCGCCCAGAAAGCTCCCTATTTTGGAGACTTCAGCTTTGAGAGATTGTTTTTGAGAAAGTGGTTTGTTGCTGTGAAACTCATAAGAGTGGGCCTTATATTGTTATTTCTACACTCACATTACTGTTTTATTGTTGTAATACATTTTAAATTTGGATATTGTAATGTGGAGAGCAACCTTTTCATTACAGTGATTAGAGAACACTCTAACAGAGGGAGTATCTTATTGAAATGTTGCCATGTCTTGGGCGACCATGAAAATGACACATTAAAAATGACACCTGAATCGAATGGCCAACAGGACAATGTTGCTTCAATCAAAAGAGCAATATTCTCATGTGGCCCGCTTAAAGGTCGCATCAAGGCTGTTTGTCACACTTCTTCTGCCTCCTCATACTCCTCATATATCCCTCATCCTCATAATCACAACTCAAATAGCCTCTTCTTTTATAATTACTGTGTAATACTGGTTAAATGGTTATAATACTCCTTGTTGTGTGCACCATGTGCTGCCTTATATTTCTGCTCTTTCATTTTTGCTGATAAAGTCAGCTGCCCACAATTAATCTAAAACTCAGAGTGTATGATGCAGTATGAGGAGGCAGAAGTGGCATGATCTGAATCCAGTCATTTTTAATGCTACATTTTCATGGACTCCTAAGACATGGTGACATTTCCATAGTGAACCACCGAGACAGGTTAATTTCTCCGTCTGCTATTTTGTCAGCATTTGGGCGTATTCACATCCTTGCTATGATACCATGTAGATGCATTTCTTTTATTGTGTATGTTCTTGTGCTGACAATACTACACTGTTAGGCTACTTCTTTCCTCTTATTTTGTATATTGTTGCAGTTAAGGATAGTGT
The DNA here is from genome assembly GCA_037306005.1 of Rhinophrynus dorsalis. NCBI lineage: Eukaryota > Metazoa > Chordata > Amphibia > Anura > Rhinophrynidae > Rhinophrynus > Rhinophrynus dorsalis. Next base: position 225,901,855 of record CM074722.1, read on the forward strand.
GGTGTATCCTAAGGTTCTGCAGAAGAGACACCCCTGTTTGTTCTCCTCTTTGTTTTTGTGCACGAAGGGTGTATCATTTTTTCCTCAGCTGCTGAAAAACAGCACAAACACATTCATACATCTATAGCTTCATCAACATATGGAGACTTTTATGCACATATCGGTGCATGTTACAACATGTTCTTCCACGTAGAAGAATCTTCAGTTTTCATTTGTGTTTACAAAACAAGAGGAAATAAGTAACCTATTTGGTCACAACATGCAAAATCCATTCATGTGAAATTCAACAGAGTTATCAAAAGAAAAATTATCTAATTTTATAAGCATTAGTCATGGTAAAAACAAACAAAATAAACAAGCAACAATGGTTTAGCTTTTTGCTTATCATGTATATTTGAGTTTTCAATAATCAAACAACATCAACCCTTCTCTGTGGCAATGTTTTTACTTCCTTTGTTGTTTCCTGTAATGGATAGAAATACATCTATTTGATGCATGCTTACGATAATGAAAGTTACAGAATCCTTTTCTGATTTAACAAGAATATAAATGTATATTAGTCAGGTGGCTATTCCTTCTCTCAGTGTGTTGTAGCAGAACCACATGATTGCATTTGCAGCAGAATGGTGTCTTAGACACTCTCTGTTAATTCCATACATAACTAAAGTTATGGGTTGTAAGGTAAATGTACAGAGGTCAATGCAAATAAACATTCAATACGTTATAATAGATTGGTGTGCGTAAAACGTGCATTTCTAGTAGGAAGTGCTGCAGCTTCTTTGGCATACATTCCTCGTCCACATGAGACATCAGCATGCCAATACAGTCTTCATAACATTGCACAAAATTCTAACTCACAAATACAAAAGAATTTGTTGCTTGATGAAGTAAGGGAGTGAAAGCCTGAATGTAATTTCATTTTCCAGCCTGTACATTTGAGATAAGAAGACTGAGAGTTCTGTGCTTAATTAGGAACCTGTTAAACATCTCATTGAGTTCCTGACCTTGAGAAAAACATAACTAATGTGTTCCCCATTTAAGAGGCTTTATAATAATTACTTTTATTTGGTTGAGCTAAAAACTTAAATCCCTGGGTGTGTTCCTGTGTCCCTGATGGAAGCACCCAGTTAAGGCAGTAGAGAAGACTTGGAGCAAATGCCTTTTGTGATTTGTAGTCTTCTTGAGCTCATGGGATCTCCACTATTTCCTGCAGTAAAAAAGTGCACGTAGTTAATTCAGTTGTTCTGGATCTGTGTCTGGAATATAAAAATACAATGTTTCAACATCACAGATGTCTCCAACTGCTAGTGGGACACCTGCATTTCTAATTACACAGGTAGAGCTGACGTGGCTTTGCAGCTGTTGAATTTCGGTTCTCACCATCCTCAGACTAAAACAGTGAGAAAGGGCAAGACATATATGGAGTCAGAGAGACAGATGAAGAGAAACAGAAAGAGAGACAGACACAGAGAGACATGTAGAAACACTGAAAGAGCTCATGCAAGAGAGGGAGCACACACACACAAGACAGAGTGCACACAAGAGAGAATGTACGAAAGAGAGCAAAAGGAGGACCCAAGACACAACACATACAAAAGAGCAATACAGAGCACACATAAGGGTGCAGAAAGCAAGTACATGCAAGAGAGGGGGCACACAAAGGATCAAGACAAAGCATACAAGAATGAGAATACATTTAAGAGAGAGGCAGAGTGTACACATGAAAGGACAAGAAAGAATAAACACATGAAAAAAGAGAGAATGCACACAAGTGAGAGAGGGAAAACTATGGCCACACCCACATTCTGAATGGTCAGAGTGGTCAGAGCAATCTCAATGTCCCTGCGCAAGGTTATACCTCTTGACAGGTTATTAATTAATCCATTGGATACTAGAGAGATCTCCAACGCATTGTGGAGCAATGTGCTGGAAAATGTCTCTTGTATCTAGCTGGTTATAGGCCAAGGGTATTTTCTGTGATAGGAAACAGTGTATGGGGCTGGGGGTGGGGTCATGTGAGGAATGGTGGTGTGGTCATGGGTGGAGCTAAAGGTGCCTAGTATTCCTTACCTATGGACACCTGGGATGTAAATACAGCCTTGGAATGTGCACTATACCATATGTAAGTGAGAGGCTCACAGAGAAACTGAGATGGTGACTACAAGACAGTAATAGTGAGAGGGACAGAGAAAGTGAGAGGCGTAAGAGCAAGAGAGCAAAAGAGAGAGCCAGAAAAGCTAAACTGGTGACTGCAAGATAGGACTAACATGGGGTGTGTAATACTGTGTATGTTACATCTCTGGTGATTAATGGTAGCTGAAATATAAAATTAACTCTTAATCTTGTAGCATAAATACACTGAAAATTTTGACTTTACTTGTACTCTAGTGCAAATCCTGTTTTCCTCCATAACAACTATTATTTTAAACTATATTATTGTCTTGTTAAGTATATTTTCAACCAAGCCTTTTTTCTTCTTCATGTAGTCTATTTCTAGATCAATCACTGTTGTACATTAGCTGCTTTACAGGGACCAAGATCCTGTCTGGAAATATGGATAGTTAATGATATGCAATTTCAAGCCATGTGCATGAACTGGAAGTCTGTACATCAAGGACTGTACAGGGGGCTAGAGTAGTGTAGCCACTGACAAGCAGACATAGCAAAACATATAATAACAGTAAAAAGATCACAAGATGTAACTTGAGAATGATACTGACCAAGTTGGTTGGAGAATTCAGAAACATAAATGGTCACAAGTGGAGCCTGGAGATCAAAAGCACCTGACACCACAGAGATGGTAAGTACGAAGGGGTTATGGAGTAGAGGTACTGAGTGGAGACTGCTCTGCAATGAAAATTGGTTTAGGAAAGACAATGACAGTTGCTCCAATCAAAAGAGCAATATTCTCGTGTGGCCCGCTTAAAGGTCGCATCAAGGCTGTTTGTCACACCTCTTCTGCCTCCTCATACTGCATCATATATCCCTCATCCTCATAATCACAACTCAAATAGCCTCTTCTTTTATAATTACTGTGTAATACTGGTTATGAAGACAGTGATGGCACTCAAATGGTTATAATACTCCTTGTTGTGTGCACCATGTGCTGCCTTATATTTCTGCTCTTTCATTTTTGCTGATAAAGTCAGCTGCCCACAATTAATCTAAAACTCAGAGTGTATGATGCAGTATGAGGAGGCAGAAGTGGCATGATCTGAATCCAGTCATTTTTAATGCTACATTTTCATGGACTCCTAAGACATGGTGACATTTCCATAGTGAACCACCGAGACAGGTTAATTTCTCCGTCTGCTATTTTGTCAGCATTTGGGCGTATTGCTCTGCAATGCAAATCGGTTTAGGAAAGACAGCTGCGTTTCTGGCAGCTGTCTTTTGAATCCTTCTGCAGTTTCTATATGGATACCTTATTTGTACATGTTGCTGAATAAAAGCTATGGATTTTATAGACCTATGACGGGCTGATGACTTATTGTGGATCTGTGAGCGCTCCCATCCAGTGTCTCCAATGGCCATGGGAAACAGACAGACTGTAGCAGTGGTCAGTAACCAAAGTGATGTATTTGTGCTGGGGGAAACTGGAGCAATGATCAAGGCAAGCATGAAGGTTTTAAACCAGGCTTGACAGGAACAATACAGGAATGCTAACATAACACTATGAAAACAATGAGTCTCTGCTACAGCAGGTACAGCTGGCGAGAGGGGGAATGTCCAGGTGAACAGCGAGATTGCAGGCCAGCTAAGAAGCAGATGTTTCTGACTGAGGATTCTTAACATAATTAGCAATGAAACAATAACAATTTACAGTACTCCTTCATAATAAGGTCTTGAAAGCTTGCATTTAAATCTGCTTAGTTAGCCAATGAAAGGTATCAAAAACTATATTTGCCTCCTTCATAATTTGACTGTGACATCGCTTTTTATCAACACTCAGCACAACAAAAACATATAATATCCAACACTCAGTAATGAGAAGCATTAGATAATAGTGCACCTATGTGAAAATGTATGATGTTCTTACTCTTAATGCCCTATTCATTTTTCGAGACCATTGCTTATTGTGGTGGTGAGTGTTTGAGTCTCTTTTTAGGTGTTGTAGACACCACAGTCCATCTATAACTGACCCAAAGCAATATATTCCTTTCACATACAGTCAATGAATTTTGAACATGTCTCATTTCATAACCTCCTTTCTGTTATACTGTCTTATTCAGTCTTTAATTTATTCACCTTTCAAGACCGGGGGGAAAATTAAGCATTAGAGTAGACATCGTCTATTCCTATCCATGCATACCGGTAAATGCATTTGCAATACACTTGCTGTATAGCCCACCTTCACTTTAACATATATTCTTTGATCTAGCAACTCCGTATCTATGGAGAGAATGTAAGAATTCACCAGTGCAACTCTTTTTCTACTCATTCATGTTAACTGTGTCAAACCATGCACTTTTACTTTCAGTTATATTCAAGAAAGTATAATAATTTTCATTCACACATACTGTGAATTATTAAACCTTTAATGCTAGCAAACTGACAGTGCCTCCATTTTACTATGCAATTGAAAATGGAGTAAAATATCAGCATTTTATTGCACTGGAGACATTTTTTGGAGAAAAAGGTGACAGGATGAAGGAGATTCTTCAGACCATTTGTTTGTGACTCTATGGCTCCAACTGCAGTTTTAGATGTGTCAGTTTCTACCATAATAGGCTGAGAGGAATTTAGGTGACACAGTATAGGAACCGAAGTGAACTGGGTCTTGATTTCATCAAAAGTTTTCCAAGCTGGTTCGTTAATTATATGGATGGTAAAGAAGATCCATATGACAAAACTTAAGAAATGTACAAAAAAACAATGAATCTCTGAATCTCTTTCCTGTCAGAAGGGAAGGGCCAGTCTGAGACTGTAGAAACATTTTTAGGGTCCCCTTTGATTCCAAGAAAGGAAATGATAAATCCCAAAACACTACTGTGCCTGCGTCAAAAGCGCATTTTCGGGTTTAATATAGAGCTGATGAGTGTGTAGCTAAGAAAGGATCATTATAACATGTAATTGATGTTCTTCTATGAAGAGGAAAAAGGTGTCTGTATCATTAAAACCACTATAAATTGAAAAGTAGTCATGGAAAATGTTGTATATGAAGACCTAAAAGGAGTGGGATCTTTTCACAGACTGAACAGCATAACACAATATTGAAAAATGTCCATAACGGGTTCTGAAACAGGTTTTCACTCATATTCATAAAATATTGAGGTCACTTTGAAGGTCTAGCATCAGCATGTCTTATTTAATAGACTGCATAGCTACCTGAGGATACTATTTCAGGGCCATCACAGAGGGTGGCTAGGGCATTGCTGAAACCAGACAAGTCATAACAGGCAGGACAATGGCTTTCCAGCCCCATGCTTCAGGTTCACCACTTATTAGCAGAATGATGGTGTAAATGTAAATTGTATCTGAGGCATATGTACAAGGTTTTAAGTCAAGCAACAGTTAGCAGATATTCATAACGGCTCTGAATTGATTGTGATTTCCAGAAACATTTTCGCATCTTGCCTTTGCCCTCAGCAAAATATTAAATCTCATCTGGTATAAATCAAGTCTGCCTCGCTTCTGTCTGTGTCTTTCATATCAAATTGGTCAGACAGAATGGTGGGGTACTTGGAGTCAACCTCCTTTGCTCCCTTCTCACTCACACCCCCAGGCACATTTAAAACAGAGATAATAACACCAAGATCAGCAAGGAATTTGGACTGCAACTGCCTGTGTCTTTCAAAGAAAATTGGTCAGACAGAATGTTGGGGTATTTGGGGTCAACATCTTTTGCTCCCTTCTCACTCACACCCCTAGGCACGTCTAACACAGAGATAATAATAGCAAGACCAGCAAGGAATTTCAACAGCAGATGTCTGTGTCTTTCAAATCACATTGTTCAGACACAATATTGGGATATTTTGGGGTCAACCTGCTTTCTCCCTTCCTGACCCCAAGACTCCCCTAATACAGAGAATAAATTAACTGCCTGCAAGACTCCCTAAGCTAAGCTTCAATTCCACTGTCTTCTCTAGCTCAAAAATGTGCTGCTCTCTCTTCTTCTCACAAACACACAGAATGGCTGTGGGAACATGCCATCCCTTTTATAGTAGGCCTGAGGTACAATAAGGGAACCTTGCCATGTGCTTAGTGGAAATTCAGTCTTCCCATTGATTTCAATGCAATGAGCTAGGCGGAAAAAGCTGGAAAATAATACTTTTTGCCACTTGGCGAAAAAGTGCCATTTTTCTCCTGTTTTGCTTTTGAAGCAAAAACTATCACCCATCTCTATAATTTTCATCTGTTTGGAAAACTAGCCAAGATGACCACACTCCTGTCCATTCTATAGGCTTCTGCCAGATGACAAATGTAATTATCTATTAAGCAGATCCTTGTTTTCTACTCCATTTTTCAGTAACATTTTTTCATGTCATCCAAAGTCAAATTTAAAACTGGGTTTTGTATAACTTTACATTTTGAAAAGATTAGTCAATAAATATTGCAATAAGTTACCATATATCATGTTTCTGTTTCTCACTTTAAATATTTTTGTTCTTCATTTTAGCTGTGTTATACCTTATCATTAACAAACATACTTTTTCCTATCTTTCTGACATCCACACACTGACTTAAAATCCATTCATTTCAAGAAACCTATCCCCAATCTTTCTCAAACTACCCACCCACAACTAGGACCAACCTTGGGGTTGGTTCAACTCTACCTAATTCTTCCTGTATTTCTGCTTACAACTTTATATGACAAGCACCTTGAAAGGAACAAACTAATACCTCCTCATACAATATGTGTTTCATGTCTTAAATATGTGCTTGGTCCTTGTAGATTGGACGCAATTTGCAAGCAAGCCTCCTCATATATAGTATTGTGTGAATCTGTGGCATTTGGATTTGATTATTGCTCCACAGCTAATCAGATCCAGCTCTGTAGTATATGATCAGACTTTATAACTTATAATGTCATTCATTATTACTCACATAGGGGTACAAGCTGTGTGTTTTGTATTTGTGGACTGGGAAGGTACAACGCTGGCTGACTGAACCCCTGCTATTTTATAGGAACCAGCTTTCTTACGTTACCTTATAAAAATGTTCTGGGCTAAACTACCAAATAAATGAGAAATAACTGTTGTTTTTAGTCTTTTTCAAGTAACATTCTATTGCATTGAGGTTGTTCTGACAAAAATTTTAATGTTCTTGAAATGAGCCTGTTGGGAAATCAGTTATAAATGTCAACTGGAAAGAGTACTTAGATTTAATATATCATAAGATACTTAGTTATCATGAGTATCATAATGTATCAATAAATGACAAGAAATGTCAAGAATTGCATTTGGAATGTATGTGTATTTTGGGAATTTGAAGTCTTTTGACATTTTCTATTTTCTTACTTTAACTTGTAGGCAGTGGATTATTTATTGTCTTCCATCACATAAGACAGATAAGAGTAGGTGAAAAATAAATGGTTTTAGACAGAAGGAGACATGAGGTGTGATGTGTGAAAAAAAAGGGGTGGTAGAATGAAAGAGAACAATGAGGAGGTAAAAATAAGGACAATGGAGGGTGAAAACAAGGAGGTAGAGAATGGTTGCCAGTGGAGGAAGAGTTAAGAAAAAGAAAACTACTGGTGGTGTGTGTGTGTGAAGGGGAATAAGTTAAAAATAGAAGACTTTGGAGAAGATTAAATATTTGGGAGAAACAGAGAAAAGATAGAAGGACTTAGGGGTGTGTGTGTATGTGAAAAAAGTACATGAAGGAATGATAAGAGGAAATGAAGTGTCAGGCAGAGAACATGAGGTTTATTAAAGAAGAGCAGTAGATGGAGACTAAACTTGTGCATGGCAAAAATTTTAGGTAAAATTCGATTTCGGACAATTTTTTTTTTTTTAATTTGGAGGACCCGAATTTCAAACTGTACCTGACAAAATTCATCAATAGTCCGAATTATTTGGCCAAATTTAAAAATTTTTTTTTTAAATATTCAATAAAAAATTTAAATTAAACAAGTAAAAATAACAAAATACATTAAACTAAATTAAAACTTTAATGAGACAGGAAGGGGTATTTTATAAACCCCTACACACTTATATATGTATTTGTCACATCAAATTAAAGCCTTTTCTGCCCTTTAAAAAATGGTATATAGTATGTGTTTGTGCAATAAATGAGAAAGATATGAATTATGGTTGAGCACACACATAGCAAAAGTGCCAAAATTACTTGTGTCCTTATGTGGTTAATATCTGCACTTTGAATGAACTGTAAAGCGCCTGGTTTACCAGATCTATTTTTAGCAGTATGTAGCAACATTGTAATAGTTTCAGGCAGGAAAGCGCCATGCCCTCTATTTTTAGTAGCATGTAGCAACATTGTAATAGTTTCAGGCAGGAAAGCGCCGTGCCCTCTATTTTTAGTAGCATGTAGCAACATTGTAATGGTTTCAGACGGGAAAGCGCCTTATGAATTTCCGAAATTTACACCGAAATTTCAGACTAGGTCCGTTTCAGATTATGAATTTTTTTTGTGGGTGGACCTTGGATCTTGGAAGGTCCGAATGATGGCGAATACACCTTATTTGTCCAAATTCCGAAATTAGTCGAACCGAATCGCACAAGTCTAATGGAGCCATCAATGATGGATGAGGGAAATTAAAAGTGTTTATGATTGTTTTTGTTTTTGTCATTTTGTTTTCTTTCCCCTGTATTGTCTTTACTGCCTTACCTGGGAAGGGAAGAGTTCTGTCGAGAGGAAGTAAAAGCTGTGATGATGAATGTGGTCTTATTCCATGTACCTAGCATTCATCAATCTTCAAAGGCTGCTTAACCCTTTTCGATACTCACAAAAAGAATAAGGATATGCTGATTAAAGGGATAGTAATACTTCGTTTTAACTTTATTTTATTTTGTAGGCATTAAAAAAACATGAAGAATGATATAAGTCTTATCTCTCAAACCTTTATGGTTTAAGAGATATTCACAAGCAAAGTGTCCCCCTCCCGCCCCTTTTACTGATGTAACACTTCTCAGCCAGGGCAGAAGGGAGCTGCCCAGGTAGACTGCAGAGAGGGACAATCTTCAATTAAGATAAGGGAAAAACCTGAAAAGCTTGTCAAGGGGGGCAGGGATTTCATTGTTTTCATAGGAATAAGAGTGTCCACTTCTGTTATCTGTCCAGTCTATGGACTGCATTCCACATCTGAAAAGAGATTGTTTACAGTAGGTAAAAGGGGCGGAAGGGGGAAACTTTGCTTGTGAATATCTCATAAACCATTAAGGTTTGAGAGATAAGACTTATATCATTCTTCATGTTTTTTTAATGCCTACAAAATAAAATAAAGTTAAAACGAAGTATTACTATCCCTTTAAGAGCCAAATGCAAAATGTATGATAGATGGGGATACTTACAAATACTCATTGTTTATTGCCTTCCCTTAATTTAGGTTTCCAATTTTCCATTTGAGTGGTGTTTTTGATATAGTAACCAAATGAGTAACAGTTCTGCTGTTTTGCAAAAGTATTGGAATATTCCTTTTAATCTGACTACAGTGAAGTATTCTCTTTAGTATATCTGGTCCTCAATTATAAGCACTAAGCTTTCTACATTTTGTACAGTATACTGCATTTTACCCAACATAAATACGTTTTTTTAAATTGGCTTACATTATATTGTATACCATCTATTTGTTTAATATCAAAGATGGTTAATGTGCCCTTATGAGATCCTTAAGTGGACAGGAATTTATCCAAAAATTGGGCTGCGACTATTGTCAAACACAGAGAACACATGTCCTGCCTACAAGACACCCTACACTAAATCCAGACTTTCTATATTTGTCTATCCTAACAAGATGAAACCTTATGCTGCTTTCTGTCTTGCTAACACATACAGAAATTAAATGCTGCAGGAAAAGGACACCCCTTATTATACTAATCCTGTGGGAAAAGAAGGGAAACTTGACATGTGGTGGGTGAAATTCCATCTTACCATTGATTTCAATGCAATGAACTATGTGGGAAAAAGCAGAAAATCTGGTGCACATAATAGAAGTGATGTGTCACAGAAGAAGAAAAAGGCTCATGCACTTATAAGTGCAGACAACTTCGGTTCACAACCATCCCCTGTGTGAAAACAACTCTCTTGAAATATTACTCACATTCTTCTGAGGCCTCTAGTATAATGGCCATTCACTGGATAACTTCCAGTGCAGGTCTCTCCCAATCTTTGGTCTTACCACTTGTGTCTCCTCCATGAAGGTATCTTCAGGAATTAAATACGTTCCAAATAGTAGACACCAATATGATTCTTGGGGCCGACACAAAATGTTTGGCATTAATGAAGTTTTGAGTGAAGTATAAAAGATATGTATTTTGCCTTAATCTCATTCAGTTGCTCTGAGGAAGTAGCAGACTAGCTCCAAAACGCCTTAGTTATTTTATATATATCTAAAAACTCTCCTTATATATGTTTCATTATATCTTATTGATCACACAATAGTATCCAGTCTAGGGGTCCATAGTCTTTAGGTCTAAGGACTGTGGGCACCGGATTTAATTCCTGAAGATATCTTTATGGAGGAGGCACAAGGGGTAAGACCAAAAGATTGGGAGAGACCTGCACTGGAGGTTATCCATTGAATGCGCATTAAAACCCCATACATCCAAAGTATAACAATTGTGTCAAGTATAACATCCCATTAAAAGTAACACTTACCATTAATCCTGATGTCCAGCGGAGTCCTCAGCTTCCTGGTCCTCTTCTGTCCTTCTTCTTCTTTGTTTTCTTCATTCTTCTCTTCTTTCTTGTATATTTTGCCTTCTCTTCATTCTTCTTTCTTCTTGCTGTAAATAAAGAAATAAAAGTATTAATACAAAGCAGAAATTATTACATCGTTTAACCCCTTGAGTGGCAGACGGGTACTCAATGCATTGCAAAGCAATGTGTTGGGACCTCTCTGAGCTCAAAGGGTTAAGCAATGTATTAGTGCCCTGAATCATATAAATATGCCGCCATTATTTGTGGTAGAAATAAGCCATTATAGTATTAAAACGTGCGCCAATATATGTCCAAAAATATAATAATTATGCACTTAGCTTTATAAACTGTTTCCGCATCTGTGAGGCAGCGGCAGCGGAGACAGTATTGTGTGCCACAGGTTCAGGTTCCCCTCTTCTCCCTCTCGGGCCGATGCCATTCCACACTGAGGGAATTTAAACAGATGCTGCCTTTATATATATGGGCAGTCTCTGATCCAATTCCCTCACAGCCATTGGCTGAGATGTGATTACACACATCCCAGCCAATCAGATCTGAGCGACTGTGCTTTAAACTGATTGGCTGGGATGTGCTCGTTATATATTTCCTAACCCTTGACTTAAGGATGTAATCAATTTCCCCATAGCTGGGAAGAAATTTTCAAGGGACTTACCACGGGTCTGAATCCCAAGAGAGAAATCACCTAAATTTAAATGAACTCTAAAAAATTGCATGCACCTGTTTCTCTAATATATACACTGTCTCATTTACACAAGGGTTGCTATAATATAGCACTAAAAACCTTGACCAGTTTGGCCGCAAGACAAATGGAAAGTTACTTCATCACACACCGTATATCCTAAATCATGACAATTACAGACACTAAGATATGTCTATTCTCCATATTTTTGTGACATATACCGGTGGGATTGTTGGACTTGAATAAGGGCCAAGTGACTGCATTAGATGATCAGTGTTCTCAACCTCCCAATTAGTGGTATAAACTTCATCAGGGATAATGAGCTCATACTAAATTAAAATTTCCCTTTGGCAGGCATAGTCAGAGGCTTATGTATTTCATTAACTTTATATGTCATGGCTTTAGAGATGTGTTAATTTTTCCAATTGTTTCATAGTCACAGATAGGGGCTTACTTATCCATGCAATATGCAACAATGAGGTATATATTTATCTGACTGTAAAGTTAATCTCATAGATGTAAGTTTATTTAGTAATACACTAGCCTTAAATTCTTCAGAGAGTGTAGTGATATCTGATATGGCTGGAAACATCAAAGTTTCCATATGATCTCTTAACATTAATATACTTCTCTTAAGTGCTTCGTCATTTGAATCTGAAGTGTGGCTAATAATAATCTTTCACCAACTTTCTTCATTCTGTGGTAGTAATGCCATCATTCTTCACCATTATATTTGAGTCCAAGATGATAACTTGTATTCTGAAGTATTTTGTTGCTTTTTAATGGGCCTTGAGAATGGTTTCCAGTAGAGTCCTTGTGGTAATCTTGTAGCCTAAATTGGTACAGGCTGTATTTCATAATGGATGGCTCTCTTACTTTAAGTTTGTTTAGGATATACAAAATAAACAGAAGACCAAGCACTGTATATCTCGCAAAAAATAAACAAACAATATAAATAAATACATTTGAGGTCTTGTACACAATCTTAGTATGACACTTTTTTCACAGACAAAAAAATCAATTACTCATATTCATGAAACAATATATGTATGAGTGGCCTCTCTATGCCAAAACACAGGTGTAGTTAGATAACCTCCTTCAAGACTAGATAAACTGGTTTCAAGAATATTCACTGAGACAAAATCCATTTCTAAAAAACACTTAAAGATACAGCCTCATATATACTGTACACAGACAAAATGGTTACTGAACAGTCTCTTAACCATTTATTCTGAGCAAAGGGCAGACTCTCTGACAAGTTTGTATATCAGAGTGCTTTCTTTTTGCTTGGGTCTCATTCCATTTTAGGAGGCATCCATGCTGCAGTGTAATGTAATACCCCTGCATAGTGAAGACAACCACCCCTATGGGTGTGAAGATGATAATGATCAGCAACAAATGCATACTGAAAAGTCCAAGCTATTGAGGTTTTTCCTCTTTCACGCTGTCTAATACACACATGGGACTGTGTCTCCATGACTCTGGTCTCAGTTGCTTCTAAAAGGCATGAATGTTGATAGACTTTCAAAAAGTGTGGGGTACCATTCATCAACTGGAAACAGTCCATTTTCATTAGCATCAGGATCTATAGTAGGACAAGCAATATAAAGTGAAGCAGTAGTTATCTTGTCAATTAGAAGCTGGGCTAGTATAAAAGTTCTTGGAGTAATAAAAATCTTTATACCTACAGGTGGTTTCAATCGTACCCGGAAAGTTTTAGTAGGCTGAACCCTTTCCTGGACAGGTGATGGGTAGGTGTGTTGATGGGTGGAGAAAAAGAATCTCGATTTTTGTGTAAAATATATAATTGTCTAATCTACCTGGTACAGAAAAAGATTAATTAGTGAAGGCAGTATGCATAGTAATATAATATAACATTTTATAAGGTGTTTTGCCACTGACAGTAGAATGGATCTTGTTAATAACTGTTTGTACTTGTATAAGTAATGAATACTAATGTGTAGGATGAGAAGACAATTGGACAATGATCATTTTTGTAGATGGATAAGTGTATTAATCTCCCAATTAATACCTAGGTTATTTGCCCACTCTTGGGTTTCTTTTGCCGTGAAGGCAAATTTTCCAACAGAATGTAGAGCTCTGAGATTACCAATACTTGCTAGGGAGTTGACAAGATTGAGTGTGGTATTGCTAGTAGGAATGTTAGGGACCGAGAACCAGAAAGACACAAAAATGTGAAGTGCAAAACACCTTTATTGAAATAGCCAAAGCAAATAAAGCAAAATTGTGATCCTGGAGCATAAACCAAAAGACAAGCCGGGGTCAGGAACCAAGACAGGTACTCAGACAAGCCAGGGTCAGGAATAAGGAGGCCAGTCAAGGTTTGGCTGAGTTGATCTAATTCTGCTAATTGAATCTGCTGTCTGAGCTAATCTAGAGCTCTGCTATCCATTGCTGCTGCCTTCCCTGTTCTGGGCCATGCTGGGCCATGCTGAATCAGCTGACTTCTCTGTGATTACTCACCTGACTGTTATCAGCCAACCCTCCCAGGGTATTTAAAGCAGGTTGGCTTACTTCCTGATTGATCTTGTATCTGATTTAGGCTGCAAGTGCATTCTCTTGAGTTGCTGATTTTCTGGGCATGACCTGGCTTCTTTTGACATCCCTTCTGGCTTCTGACTTCTGGCTTGTTCCTGACATTGTTGATCTCCGTATTCCTGACCCCAGCTTGGCTGAGTACCTGTTTTGGTTCCTGACCCCGGCTTGTCTATTACTTTACGCTTCTGGATCACGATTTTGCTTTGTTTGCTTTTGTTATTTTAATAAAGGTGTTTTGCACTTTACATTTTTGTGTCTGTCTGGTTCCTGGTCCCTAACAGTACACAATGGCCATGAACTCAGAAGGTGCAGGCAATCCACCGAATGTTTTTTCCAGGATGGACCAGGTAGACCAGCACATGGACCAGTTTGCGTTAGCCCTCCAGACTCTGTTGCTCTGTACTGCGCATCTGGCTCCACTGCCTCAGCAGCCCCCAGCACAGTCTGTCCCGATAGCTGCTGAGGCCCCTGTTTCGGCTTTCAATGGTGATTCTAATGTTGTGAGAGGCATGACTGGGTCCGCCCAGTGAATAAAGAGCATGGACCGGGTGGTATACACCCAAGGGTACTGAAGGAACTTAGTTCAGTAATAGCAAAACCATTATACTTAATATTTATCGATTCACTTTCATCAGGCATAGTGCTCTGTGATTGGAGGAAAGCTGATGTAGTTCCATTGTTTAAAAAAGGAGCAAGATCCAAACCTGGAAATTATAGACCTGTGAGCTTAACTTCCATAGTGGGTAAGATACTAGAAGGGTTATTAACTGACAGTATTCAGAAATATGTGAAGACAGACAATATCATTAGTAGGAATCAGCATGGTTTCATAAAGAACAGATCATGTCAGACTAATTTACTTGCATTTTATGAAAGACTGAGTAGTAATTTGGACAGGGGAATTGCTGTTGATGTAGTATACTTGGATTTTGCAAAAGCCTTTGATATAGTGCCTCACAACAGGTTACTGCATAAATTAAAAGGCTTCGGTTTGGGCGGTGTTATCTGTACATGGATTGAGAACTGGTTAAATGATAGATGGCAGAGAGTTGTTGTAAATGGAACTTTTTCAAATTGGTCTAAGGTTATAAGTGGGGTGCCGCAGGGTTCAGTCCTGGGACCAATGCTTTTTAATTTGTTTATTAATGATTTAGAAGTGGGAATTGAAAGTAGCATCTCAGTCTTTGCTGATGACACTAAGCTATGTAAGGAAATACATACAGAGCTGGATGTTTTTTCCCTACAGAGGGATTTAGATAAACTAAGTGAATGGGCAGAAAAGTGGCAGATGTCATTTAATTTAGATAAATGTAAGGTTATGCATTTGGCCTGTAGAAACAAACTTGCTACATATACTCTAAATGGGAAACAACTTGGGAAATCCTCATTAGCGAAAAATTTAGGAGTACTGATAGATAATAGACTTCACAGCAGTGTGCAGAGTCACTCAGCTGCTGCAAGAGCAAATACTAGCCTGCATAAAAAGAGGTGTAGAAGCAAGGGATGCTAATATTATCCTACCTCTGTATAAATCCTTGGTTAGGCCTAATCTAGAATATGGAGCATAATTTTGGGCGCCTGTTTTAAAAAAAGACATTACTGAACTGGAAAAGGTGCAGAGACATGCAACAAAACTGATAAAGGGATTGCAGGATCTGAGTTATAAAGAGAGACTAGCCAAACTGGGTTTATTCACATTAGAGAAGAGATGTCTAAGGGGTGATATGATTACCATTTACAAATACATTCAAGGTCAATACAAAGAACTATCCAATTAATTATTAATGCAAAGAGCTGAGCTAAGAACAAGAGGTCATCCATTAAGACTAGAGGAAAGGCACTTTCGAGTAAAACAAAGACAGGTACTCTTTACAGTAAGGGTGGTAAGGCTATGGAATTCTTTGCCTCGGGATGCTGTGCTTGCAGATAATGCAACTGCATTCAAAAAAGCAATGGGTGCCTATCTAGCACAGAACAATATTGACAATTATGACAGATGGCTTCAAGGCAGATAGGATATTGATCCGGGGAACTATTTGACTACCAACTGGAGTCAGGAAGGAATAATACCCCCCACACACACTTGGGACTAGATTGGAAATGGCTCCAGAGGGCTTTTTTGCCTTCCTCTGGATCAACAGGGGTGTGTTTGGCACGGGCTGGACTTAATGGACGCATGTGTTTTTTTCAGCCTTATCTACTATGTTATGGGGGCGACCCTAACCAATGAAGAGATTGCTGATCTAGGTCGGTATCTATTTGGAGATGGTACCACAGGCTTTACCATCTGATAGGAGTAAGATGGGCCTTGTGATTTCCTTACTCTCTGACAGGGCCTTGGCATGGCCTAATCCCCTTTGGGAGACACAGAAACCTATTGAATACAATTAGCCTGAGTTTGTGGCATCCTTTAAAAGGGTATTTGATGTACCGGGCTTCTCCACCTTGGCTGCCAAGCAACTTATGTCCATCTGGCAGGGTACAAGGATGGTTTCAGATTATGCCATAAAGTTTCGTACCCTGGCAGCCGAGGTTGGTTGGAATAATGAGGCTCTTGTGGCTACTTTCTCTAATGGTCTCTCGGATATGGTTAAAGATGGGATTGCAGCCCGGGACCTCCCCAGAGATTTTGAAGAACTGGTTTCATATTATAAATGGATATAGCCCCAAGCCCATCCATTTAGCCCTAAGCTTTTCATCCCTACCCGTGCCTCCCACTCGTCCCGTTCCTCCTAGTCTCAAGACCTCAGGCGATGTGGAGCCCATGCAGCTTGGCTTCACTCTCCTTTCAGTGGGGAAAAAGGTCTTCAGGAGGAGGGAGGGCCTGTGCCTTTACTGCAGTAAGGCAGGGCATCTGCTGTGAACTTGCCCCACATGTCCGTGAAATGCCGGCACCTAAGGTCCTATAGGTGACAGACCTTAGGTGGTGTCTCAGCATCCCCGGCTATCCAGAAGGATAAACTAGTCTTCGTTGGGCTCTCTTGGGGCAAGACTTCCATTATTACAGAGGCAGTCAATGACTCTGGTGTAGCGGGCCTCTTTATCGACAGTGCCTTCACCCAGAAGCACTCCATTCCATTACAGCTTCGTACTAGTCTGCTTGCCATTGAGGCGATTGATGACAGACCCCTAGAGCCGCTGCAGGTCACTCAAGAAACCATACCTTTGTCTATGGCTATAGTGGCTAGGGAAGGGTGAAAATTTTCGCCTCAAACTGTAATCTGCAAATAATGGCACTTTCTGCTTGGTGAAAATTTTTCCTCAAAAAGTGCCATTTTTTCCACTTTTTTCCACCTTTTCCACCCATTGAAATTAATTGGAAGAAAAATATTTCTACACCACACAAAAGTTTTCTACAACCATATAAAAGGCTGTCAGGCTTTCACAGCAGCCATTCTGTGTTTGTGAGAGGAGAGAGCAGCATGTTTTTAGCTAGAGGAGATAGACAAATAAAGGGTAATTGCAGCTTAGTTTAGGAAGTCATTTAGATAGGACATTTGTTCTCAGTATTAGGGGAGTCTGGGGGCACTCTAAGGGATAAGAAGGGAGGAAGGAGGCTGTCCCCCAAATACTACAAAATGCCATGTGATTGACAAGCAAGACACAGGCAACCTATTTGCTTGCTGATCTTGCTGTTATTGTCCCTGTGCTGGGTGGGGAAGTCTGGGGAAAGACATTGTTGATTTTCTTTTTCAGTTACAATTTTTTTTGGATAGGCTGTGCTTAGACAACAGGGTGGACAACTTAAAAAAATAAAATAACGAAAAAAAGAAAATAAAAATAAAAAAGAATAAAAAACAAAATCTCTTAGGTGACAGTGACAGAGAGCTGACTGGGCACAGGCAAGGCATCATACAGCTCCATCAGTTGTGTTGTGCACTGTACAGTAAAAAAACACAGTGTAGTTGCAGAATGTCCAGCAAACACACAAGGGGAAGGGTGGAGCAGTGTAGGGACATGAAAGTAAAGTAGTAGTCCATAAACCTACTGCAGCAATGGTTGTTGCAGCGTGTGCAATCAGTGATAATGATCCCTTTACTCCAAGGGAGGAGGCAGTTTGTCAAGGTCCCAGCAAAACCAGGTCCAGCACAACCACTGCCAGTAGAAATATAGAACCATATAAGAAAAACACTGACAAGTCACATTCAAGTGTTGGTGATGCTGGCAACAGCATAATAGAGGTAGGTGCAGCAGCTGAACCGCCTGTTGCATCAGACAATGAGACAACAAAACACCTGTCCTCAAAGTAGTAGTGAATTTTATTATAGTAAAAGTAAAAAAGAAATAGTTTGAGACCTCCAAAAGCTTAGAGGAATATAAGGGTAGTAGTGGGCAAGAACTGTCAGGTGATGCTGATGCTGCTGAGGATGACCTAATGATGACTGATGATGATGCAGAGCTAGAATATATCCCTCAAACATCCTTCTCTTGTTCAGATACAGTTGAAGTTGAGAGTGAGGATGATGACAGGGCTATAAGGTTAGCAGAAAGTCAAAGGCTGTATCTTCCGCCACTTTTAAGGAGCACTGTGTCTGTCTATAAACTGCTCGAGAAAGCCATTGGAAAGTCTGACCCTGGACAAGTACAGATGTCAAAAAGTACACAGTCACCCTATCAGTCATCCTCAGCATCATTGCCTCTTCAAAGTCCAAGTTCAACTTAGCCACACACACCTGTTTTGAGTACCCAGCAACACAGGTTGTGTTAGATATAACGAGTACCTCTGGTGCTGCTATAAGCGCTGCACCTCTGACACCTAGTAGTAATGGCAGTAGAATTACATCAACATCCAGCTCCAGTAGTTGTAGTAGTATCAGAAACCACACATGACAGACAAAGCCAGGACAAATATGTTAACAGCAGCACAGATGAGGAGGTGGAGGATGGATGTGAAGAAGGGTTACTAACATCTACCCCACTTGGGACCACTGCTATGACCAAAAAGTAATATGTGGCAATAATCTGAGAAGGAGGATAGTGTGACAATAGTAAAAATACATAAACAAATCACACCATGCCAGTCCCCCACCACCACCACTACAATACATATCTGCCACATTGTAGGTTGTACTTTTTTATTACTTGATATCATCCTGAATATGTGCCAGTGTCACTTAAGCAATACAGTGTTGTGGGCAAAGAACAAATGTATTCTGTATGCTAACATATTTTTCAAGCCATATTTTGCTGTAGGACTCACAACTTTGACTTTCAGCCACTTATTTGTAATCTTCTGCCCTCAGAAGAAGGAATATTACAGTGGGAAATGTAGTACCTATAGGACCTATAGGCGAAAAGTATTAAAATAGATGGAAAATTTGTTAAAATAGGCAAAAAGAAGGAAATTTTTGCATAGGCCGAAAGGCGCCATGAATGGAAAACCTTGTTTAACACCAGAAGTGGGCATTGTGAATACATTATAATGCCCTTTGGTCTCTGCATTGCTCTGGCGGTTTTCCAGGAATTCTTAAATGACGTCCTCCAGGACATGCTCCAACAATGCATGGTGGTATACTCAGACAACATTCTGATCCATTCTGCCTCCATGGAAAGCCACCACACATATGTAGCCTGAGTTCTGCAAAAATTAAGAGAAAATCATCTATTTTACAAATTAGAAAAGTGTGAGTTCCACCTCAAACAGGTCACCTTCTTTAGGTACATAATTTCAGAGGTTGGTTTCACTATGGATCCTGAGAAACTCTCGGCTGTTCTCAAGTGGCCGCAACCCATAGGTCTCTGCTGTCTACAATGTTTCCTTGGGTTCGCTAATCACTACAGGAAATGTATCCGCAATTTTTCCTCGATTGTAAAACCCCTTACCGACATGACCAAAAAAGATAGTAACTCCAATCACTAGTCTCCGGAAGCCATCAAAGCATTTGAGGCATTAAAAGTCACTTTTGCAGCAGCACCCATTTTGGCACACCCGAAACCTGAGCTTCCATTCATACTTGAGGTCGATGTATCTAAGACAGGAGTAGGCTCCCTCCTGTCTCAACGTCCTACTTCTGAGAGCCAGTTGCACCCATGTGGGTATTTCTCAAAGAAACTAAGTCCTGTGGAATGCAACTATGAAATTGGTGACCGTGGGTTGCTGGCAATAATACTTGCTGTCAAAGAATGGAGGCATTTGCTCGAGGGAACATCAGTGCCAGTCCTAATCCTCATAGATCATAAAAACCTCACGTACCTGTCTGAAGCTAAGCTCTTGATTCCAAGACAGACCCGATGGGCCTTATTTTTGTCCCATTTTAGTTATGTGGTCTTGTACCTACCGGGCACCAAAAATGTCTGGGCTGATGCCCTATCCAGACAGTTCTCGGTCGCTAAGGAGAAGAGCACTCCTAGTTCTATTATTCTTCCGGACTGAGTACTGTCCACCATACGTTCCAGAATAACATCTCCCCTCAGGGAAAGAATAAGGCCCGCCCAAGTAGATGCACCTGTTAAGACTCCCCCTGGGTGCTGTTTCGTACCTGTTAACCTCTGTACCAAGGTACTTTCAACATACCATAATTATCACGGTGCCCGTGATCCCTCTCTGTCACTCTCTTGTGGTGCACTCTGATTGGCTGAGGCTGTTTGGCCCACCCCTGGTGACCTTTTTATGCCTGACCATTGGTACACCTGTCAGGTGCCCTTTCGTAGTGTTCCAGAGCCAGTGTTGCTGTTGCTGTGTTCGTGCGTTCCTGATTCCTGTGTACCGACTTGGCCTGTCTTGACTATGCTCCTGTGTTCCTGCTCCGTGATCCGATCTGGCTTGGCTGACGTTCCTGTTCGTGACTTATCTGGCTTGTCTGAGGACCACCTCCATTTACCGACCAGGCCTGGCTGACGTTCCTGCTCGTGACTGATCTGGCTTGTCTGAGAACCACCTCCGTGTACCGATCCGGCCTGGCTGACTTCCTGCTCCGTGACCTGAACCGGCTTGTTCCTGTGACCTGCTTGTTCCTGCTTCCTGCTGCTAGTGTCGCCGTCGCGACATTCTGACTTCCGCTGAGGCTGCTTACCAGGCTGATCATTTGCCTCTGTACTCCTGCAGAGTTGTGCCTCCAGTGCTGAGTCTCCGTTACCTTTTGCAGAGCTGTGCTTCTGTTGCCTAGCCTTCCCTGACACTTGCAGAGCACTTTCCACAACTGCTGAGCCTGTGATCCTTGAGCTGCTTAACCCTTGCAGTGCTGCCATTTCATTATCTGAGCCTTCACGTAACTTGCTGAGCCTATCCTGTTTGGTCTCTACTTCTGCAGAGCCGGCCGCGTTACCAGCCTGATCTAGACGATGGCTTATCCTTCTATTAGCAGAGCAGTCGGTATACGTTACCGCGCCCGGTAGTGGCGCTATTGGCTCTTGCAGGTTGTCTCCGGTCTACGCTCATGGGGGCTATTGGCTCATATCCTTGCAGCACAGGGTGGTCTCTGTTAATACGCCCGTAGGGGCTATTGGCTCATATACCTGCAGCACAGAGTGGTCTCCGTTGAAAGCCCGTGGGGGCTACTGGCTATCTCTTGTATTATAGCAGTCTCCGTTGTTACGCCCGTGGGGCTTCTGGCTCAAGCTCTTGCAGGTTGTCTCCAGTTATGCCCGTGGGGGCTATTGGCTCAAGTCTTTCAAGGCTATTGGCAAGCTCTTGCATTGTAGCAGTCTCCGTTGTTACACCCATGGGGGCTATTGACTCAAGCACTTGCAGATTAAGTTGTCTCCGTTGCTACGCCTGTGGGGGCTATTCACTGCAACTTCTCTTCAGTTTCTACCAATATTCAGTACTGGCTGCCGCATTCCAGCCTTAAGAACTTTCACTGATAGCTGCCTGATCACCATCTTGGGTGTGCCAAACACCACAACAGAGACTGACTGAGCATTGTATTTAAATATTGAGTATCCTCGCCACTGTGTACCTATCCTGTGATAGTATATGTGATACTTGTGCTTCTGTACACTTAACCTGTGATAGCATCTCAGTCTTGGAGTGCTATTATTATTGTGTTGCCTGTAGAAGGCGTTCTTTACTCTTTAATTTTTTTAAAATAAAACTGTGTTTTATTTTACCTGCTGGCCTGAGTGTCTTAAAAACCGTTACAATAATACAAAGTCAGCAGGGCATCCTGGTTAGAGCCAGCTTCTCTGGTTGGTTTCCCATCTCTTCTGGTGTCCAGAACTTAACAGGGATATTGCTGCCTTTGTCGCTGCCTGTCCAGTCTGTGTGCAGACCAAATCACCCCGTCACCTTCTAGTGGGCCTTCTTCAACCCATACCCAATGGGGAGAAGCCATGGTCACACCTTGTCATGGACTTCATTGTTGACCTTCCGCTGTCCTGCGGTGCTACATATCAGACCATCAGAATAACTGGTCGGACCTGCTACCTTGGGCGGAGTTTGCTCATAACTGTGCAGTTTCAGCTTCTACCCGGCTCTCCCACTTCATGGTGAATTTCGGGTATCAACCTTCCATGATTCCAGATTTGTTCTCTCCTCAGGGGATTCCAGCACTGGATGATCATCTCCAGCAGATCCGTTCCACATGGGTGCAAGTTCAAGAGTCACTGCAACGCTCACAACAATCCTAGGAGCTACAGGCTAATCGTAAACACCTACCCACACACCCTCCTACCAGGTCGGGAAGAGGGTCTGATTGTCCTCCAGAAATCTCTACCTACGAGTGCCCTCTCAGAAACTGGCTTCCCATTTTGTGGGGCCTTTCCGTATCCTATGACTGGTGAACCCTGTGGCCTATGCCCTAGACCTCCCTCCCAATATGCGGATACACAATGTGTTCCATGTCTCTCTACTTAAACCTCTGTTTGTAATCCTTTTACTAAAGTCGCTCCTCAATCCCATTTGATGCCCGTTGACGGACATGAAGAGTTTGAGGTCTGCTCCACAGTTGACTCTCATAGGATCCGTGGGAGGCTTCAGTATTTGGTCCATTGGAAGGGGTATGGTCCAGAAGAGTGCTCATGGGTTCCAGCCGTGGACGTACATGCCCCCGCCCGCCTCGTTGCTTTCAAAACACCCTGCTGATCTCTCTGTGATTACTCACCTGACTGTTATCAATCAACACTCCAAGGGTATTTAAAGCAGCTTGGCTTACTTCCTGATTTCCCTTGTGTCTGATTCTGGCTGCAAGCACGTTCTCCTGAGTTGCTGATTTTCTGTGCATGACCTGGCTTTTCTGTGCATGACCTGGCTTCCTCTGACATCCCTTCTGGCTCCTGACACCTGGCTTGTTCCTGACATCATTGATCTCGGTATTTTTGACCCCGGCTTGGCTGAGTACCTGTCTTGGTTCCTGATCCTGGCTTGTCTATTGGTTTACGCTTCTGGATTAAGATTTTGCTTTGTTTGCTTTTGTTATTTTAAGAAAGGTGTTTTGCACTTTACATTTTTGTGTCTGTCTGGTTCCTGGTCCCTAACACCAGTGAAGTCAGGAACAAGCCAGAAGTCAAGAGCTAGAAGGGACATCAGAGGAATATCACAGTTCCCGTGATTCAGCTGTCACTCTCTGCTGTGGTGCGCTCCCATTGGCGGAGCTTGCTTAGCCCGCTCAGTGTGGCCTTCATATACCGGGCCTCTGGCACCTGTCAGGTGCCCTTTCGTGGTGTTCCTGTACCAGTGCTTCCGTTGCTGTTTTCCTGCGTTCCTGTGTACCGACTTGGCCCGTCTGACTATTCTTGTTTATTCCTGCTCCGTGATTGACCCGGCTTGGCTGAGCACCGTTGCCTCCATTACTGAGCCTGTCCGTTAACACTTGCAGAGCTTGTTGCCTCCGATACTGAGCCTGTCCGTTAACACTTGCTGAGCTTATTGCCTCCGATACTGAGCCTGTCCGTTAACACTTGCTGAGCTTGTTGCCTCCATTACCGAGCCATTCCGTTAACACTTGCAGAGCATTTGTGGCCTCCGTTAACTGTGCTTCCACCTTACTAGCACAAGAGAGCAGTTGTTGCACCATATGGTGCTATTGGGCGATTCCATTCAGCTCTTGCAGTGTTTGTGACTCCGTTACTGCACCGGAAGGGTGCTATTGGCTCTGGTCCCATTCAGCTCTCGCAGTGTTTGTGACTCCGTTACCGCACCGGTAGGGTGCTATTGGCTCTGGTCCCATTCAGCTCTTGCAGTGTTTGTGACTCTGTTACCTCACCGGAAGGGTGCTATTGGCTCTGGTCCCATTCAGCTCTCGCAGTGTTTGTGACTGTTACTGCACCGGTAGGGTGCTTTTGGCTCTAGTTCCATTCAGCTCTTGCAGAAGTGTTGGGTATCTTGCTTATCGCCAGTCCTTGGAGTGTTTCAGCTCTGCCTCACTGCTAAGGTGCTTCCCACCTCGTACCACAGCCTCTTGCTGCTCTTACCATCTACTGGGTGTTGTCTAACTCACCACAACAGAGACTGATTACTTGCATTGGACTTTAACCCTTGTGCCACTACTGTTTCTTTTTATATGACAGTATTGCTCCTAATCCATATTGTGCCTGCAAAGGCATCCATTATCTATTCTATTTACGTGTCATTACCTATTTTAGCCCATAGGGGGCAGTGTTCCTTGTTTCTCTCAATAAAACTGTGTTTTATTCTAACCTCTGGTCTGAGTGTCTTACAAAACCGTTACAAGGAAGCCAGGTCAGTACATATACCATAAAATGTACAGAAATATAAAAAGTATATGATTAGTAACAATCTATATCATTAGTAAATCCAGTATGTCTAGCAGGGTATAATTAAATAATATGAATGCAAAAATAAAAGGATTATCGTAAAATCTTAGATATAATACACACCTGTGCAAATTATACCCAAGATTTTTGGTAAAAACTTAGTTCCTATGTATCATATAAGAACTTGAATCAGTAAATGGATAGGGAAAGGACAAAAAAAATGCAAGGAAGGTTATGGATTTTGATACCTCTGCTATTTAGTAACGTAATAGTTTAAATGTTTTCTCCTTTTCGCCACCGCTTATGTTTCCTACGACTACAACATTTCCCACCACAATATTACATCTTCTGAGGGTTGGAATGGAAAAATAAATAGCCTAAAATTCAAAGATATGAGTCTTGCAACAACATATGCAGTCTGAGTGTCTTTGTCCTTTGCCCACAATGCTAAATTCTTGCTTGTGTAACATTGGCACAACCATCCTTGAAAAATAACTGCTGCTTAGGATATTTCAGAAGGGTGCAACAAATGACATCAGTTCTTTAAATCCTCTGTTTTCAACAAAAGAAAAATGTAGCATGTCAAACCCCAACTTTTTGGCAAGCTTAGTATTCCATAGGCATTCTTTTGCATTATGTTTGTGCAGGTTTTGACTTATGTTTAAGAACTTAGTAAGTGTGGTATGTCAGTATATTGTAGAAGAACTGTGTAACTTTATTGTTTTAACACTATCACTTGTGGAGGTGGTGGGGGTAGAGCAGTATGCGTAGGCACTCTGTGACTCTTGTCATCTCCTAAAGCAATCCCAGCATCATCATACTTCTCTGCAGTAGGAGCCATAGATTTTACTTAAATGAATTAACTGTTGGCAGTGGCACACTCTCTGATGCATCAATAACATCACTACTTCTCTTATATGCCCCAGAGCCCTGGGAACTTTTGGAGTGCTTCTGCTGCTGCTAGTTGTGACACCTCTGACCTGCTGATGATGTTACAGTCAAACCTGTGTTTGTGATTCAGGTGGGATCTCATAGAGGAGGTGTCTGGGGGTGAACCTGCTTTCCCCCTGCGCATGTGCTTATTGAACAGACAACAGATAGCAATATGCTTAGCTTTTAAATCCTGAGTGAAATATATCCATACTGTGGAATTTGTGGACTATGGGGTTCCTGAGGGGCTACTACTACCAGTGGGCTAGATGTTGATGCAGATCTACTGTTACTACTATTACTACCAGATGTCAAAGGTGCAGCACTTCCAGTAGCAGCAGAGGCACCCATCATATCTAATGTTGTGGATGTTAATAAACTGTGTTATTGTTGTTGCTGCTGGTTACTCAACACAAGTGTTTGTGTGTGGCTGAGAGGGGCTTGGAAGTGGAAGCAGTGATGATGCTGAGGATCACTGTATGTTTAGGCATCTATGCTTGTACAGGGTCAGAGTTTCCAATGATTTTCCTGAACAGTTTATAGACAGGCACAGTGCTTCTTTTCAGTGGTGGAAGATTGAGCCTTTGCCTTTCAGCTGACTTTATGTCCATGTCATCATCTCTCTCTCACTCTCAACTTCATCTGTATCTGAAGAAGAGAAGCATGCTGGAGGGGGATATTTTCTGTATCTACATCATCAGTAGTCATCATTAGGTCATCCTCAGCATTGCCCACAACTTATTGCTCACTACCCTTTTAATTCCTCTAAGCATTAGAGGTGTCAAACAATTTCTTTTTTACTGTTAAAAACTTAGCTACTATTTTGAGGATAGTTTTTTTTGGTGCTCGTTTGTCTCACTGTCAGATGAAGCAGTTGGTTCAGCTGCTATAGCTTCATCCATTATACTATCATCAACACTAGAATGTGACTGGTTGACTTCTTCACTGTTCTTTTTATATTTTTGTATAATACTGGCACTGGTGGTGGTGGTGGAACTTTTGGTTGGACCTTGACAAACAGCATACATCGTGGGAGGAGAGGGATCATCGTCATTTACTGCACATGTTGCAGCAACCATGGCTGCAGTCAGTTTTTGAATTACCACTTTACTCCCACATCTCTGCACTGCTCCTCCTTTCAACCTCCCCGTGCTCCTTGTACGTTTGCTGGACATTACTCAACTACTCTAAAGTACGCAACAGAACTGATGGAGTGTGATGTCTTGGCCCTCAACAAAATCCTCGTTCTCAACTGATAATTATTTTTTAATTTATTTAGTTTAAACTGTGTTGTCTATCCCATCTTATCACTGTCCAAAAAAAAAAAATATATAAAAGTATAACTAAAAAAAAAACAACTTCTTTCCCCAGACTTCCCCAGCACAGAGAGAATAGCAGTGTCACAGTTTGTTAAGACTCTCAGATGCAAAGTTAGGAAAAAACACAACTTTATTGAAAAGCTTAAGACATCCCATAGGATCTCATACACATACATACATGTATATTGAAATGACAGGAAAAAGCAATGATAATAGCGAATTAGGCTCTACCGGCCTTGCCAATATACCGGGCAAGGCAGCCTGGACTGGCATACGAGGAATAGGTGGCTCTACCAGCCATGCCAATATACCAGGCAAGGCAGCCAGGACTGGTACACACAGGATAGCTGGCTCTACCAGCCCTGCCAATATACCGGGAAAGGCAGCCAGGACTGGTACACACAGGATAGTTGGCTCTACCGGCCCTGCCAATATACCGGTAAAGGCAGCCAGGACTGGTACACACAGGATAGTTGGCTCTACTGGCCCTGCCAATATACCGGGAAAGGCAGCCTAGCGGAACACAAGAAGTATACAGGCTCTACCGGCCCTGCCAATATACCGGGCAAGGCAGCCTAATGGAATACAGCTAGATACAGGCTCTACCGGCCCTGCCAATACCGGGTAAGGCAACCCAAGATGATAATAAAAGAAAGGTTCTACCGGCCTTACCAATACCGGGCAAGGCAGCCTTAAACGGAGAGGGTGGCAACCACTGAGGCCTCAGTGAACGTCAGATAACAACAACAGTCACTTGGATGACATGCAGAGGCTAAATGAGCACAAGTGGCAAGCCAAGGAATAATAGGGAACCACCAGTACCCGCGTACTGGGGAGCCAACGTAGCTGCCTAGGACTTGACAGCACTAACCAGCATGGAGCAAACCAGTACACGCGTACTGGAGAAACCGTCACTCTTCCGGTGCACCGCAACCGGTAACCTACGTAAGCAAACCAGTACAAGTGTGCTGGAAGCATAAAATGCGAATAGCAACAAGAGCCGGATGGCTAAGGAGCAAACCAGTACCTGCGTACTGGGAGTACAAAACACAATATGCGACAGCAGCCGGGTGGCTGTGGAGCTAACCAGTACCCGTGTACTGGGAACACAGTACTACAGTGGAGTATCAGCTGGATGGCTGCGGAGCTAACCAGTACCCGCGTACTGGGAATCAATCACATAGATACAACAGCAGCCGGGTGGCTGTGGAGTGAACCAGTACCCGCGTACTGGGAAACAATCACATAGATACAATGGCAGCCGGGTGGCTGTGGAGTGAACCAGTACCCGCATACTGGGAATCAATAGTATCGAGGCAACAGTAGCCGTGAGGCTGTGGAGCAAACCAGTACCCGCGTACTGGGAACCCAATATAGTATCGAGGCAACGGTAGCCATGAGGCTGTGGAGCGAACCAGTACCCGCGTACTGGGTAAACCAGCAAGAGTGGAAATGTCGCCTAGGCGACCAGGGAGCAATCGCTGACCCAAGTGAACTGGAAAAGGAGCACTGCAGGTGAAACAGGAACCAGCACTATCCGATGGTCAACCGGATCAGGAACGGCAGCGGGGACTGGCAGCAGAAAGCATCGACACAGGGCGACTCCAACCGGATCAGGAACGGAAACAGGAACAGCTGAACTGGTAACTCAAGAACTAGATGATCTCAGGATAGCAGGAACACAGCAAGGGCCCAAGAAGCTCAGGAACATGATGAAAATGCGAGCAGCATAGAGACAACACAAAAGGGCAACCAAAGGGTGCCCAGGCTCTGTCTAAATAGGCAATGCAGGGCGGACTGAAGGCAGCAGCCAATGGGGAGCCCCCTACAGGTAACTGACGCAAAAAGGCAGCAATCACGGGCACCGTGATAAACAGCTAGAGCAGCAAGGAACTACAGCTGACTGTGTCTTTCAGGTCAAATCAGTCAGACAGAATGTTGGGGTATTTGGGTTCCACCTTTTGATACCTACTCACACCCCACACAGACTTCCCCAGCACAGGGATAATAACAGCCAGATCAGGAAGGAGATTCATCAGCCCTCATTATGTCATTCCTGAGGAAGCTGACCTGGGTATCCCTATATTACAAATGTAATATAATTTGTGTCCATTTACCAGGGAGTTCCAACCAACAAGCTGATGCATTATCTCTTTTAAATTTCTAGGAATTTCATCGACTTCATCCCATGGCAGTTCCATCCCCTACGCAGTCTCCAGGAATAGAATCCATGAGGATGGATTAATTATCCACTTACAAGGGGCAAAAACACTCATGCATCAGGCTCTAGCCACAAGCACTAGGAAATGTTATGGTAGAGCCTGGACTTTGTTTCAGAAATGTATCCATACCTTTAGGCCAAAAAGTCCTCATGCCATTTATACTATTTTAGCCTTCATCTCTTACCGCCATTTCACATTACACCTTGCATACAGTACCATCAAGCTATATGTGGTAGGGATTCAACATTTTCGGGTCATCTTACACAATCAACATAAATCTCTGTTGGCCTTCCATCCTATAACACTGGCCTTAAGGGGGATTCAGAATCTCGACAAAACAAGGCCACTCAAAGATTACCTACAGAAGAGGGAGTTTTTTAGAGCCATTTGTCAGGTTCTAGACTCCAGACCTTTTTCTGTAGAAGTTAACAATACCATGTTAGCTGCTGTATTTTGGGCCTTTTATGGATTCATATGACCAGAGGAAGTCACAGTGTCTAGTACATCTGGAAGGTTTTTAAGAATAGTGGATTTATTTTGCTCTACAGACCATTACGTATTATCCTTAACTACTACTAAAACCAACCAAGTAGGTCCCCCCACCAAGGTATATTCCTATAAATCTTTCAACGCTTGGTGCCCTGGGTCCCATCTAGATGCCTGTTTGATAGCCCCTTACTTCCATTTTATGGGAAACCCCTTACTACGGCCATTTTTATCGACTACATAAGGGTGATTATTACCAGATTAGGATTAAACCCCAATGGTCTCTCTAGTCACTATTTTCGCATAGGTGTCACCACGTCAGCCTCCCGCAATAAGGTTCCAATACATATTATCAAGTGCATGGGATGCTGGAAATCTGCCAGTTACATGACCTACATACCATTACCTATCATTGAAGTTAGACAGGCTTTTCGTATATTGGTATTATAAACTTTGTGAATTACTACATGTAAATAAAGTTCTGATATATATATTTGTGGATTTATCTGTGTAGTTGGTTCTATCTTATTTTTGTTCTCTCATCAGTCCTTTTCAACGTTGGCTAAGAGCACACTGTGGCTGACTTACCATATTCAGGTACGGTTTCAGGTCCAACCACAAAGTATAAGGCTATTGGTTAGCCTGGGATTGTGGGAGTACCGTATTCCCCTTCTTATACCCTAGGGAACTCTCCAAAGAGAGCGGTTCAGTTTGAATCACCCACCACCCTTTTTTTCTTTTTGTAGTCTCTTCCCATTTCTTCAACATTCCTTCTAAATTATTACTTACTTCAAGTAGGCTCTCTCATCAGGCCTTTTCAATGTCGGCTAAGAGCACACTGCGGCCAACTTTCTTTATTCAGGTACGGTTTTAGGTCCGACCACAAATGAATATTACCTGATAAACTGATGTTCACCAGACGGCTTAATAGGTGATTCTGCCGACATGCTAGTTTGTTGAAAGGTGATTGCAATGAAATTGATCTAGGGTTTGGTAAAATTACCACGGAAATTATAGGGGAAAAAAATCGGCAACGTTATTTAAGAACGGGGGGGTGGAAGGAGAAGAGGCTGAAACAAATGTATTTATGTACTACTGTAAACTTGATAGCAACCTGCAATCCTGCGTCACAAGTGTACAGGGGAGGATGAAGGGAAGTGGGGTGCTGAACATATATGGGGAAAAGGGAATAATGAAGCATGGAAATAATTCCTACAAGGTGTAGCAGGTGACGGGTGCTGTAAATGGGAGGAGAAGCCATATGTAATGACGGTAAGTATAAGTGTATTTACTCTGCCAACGTAGAGGACTCTCTTCTGTAAGCATATACATTTGGTTCTCACTGTACCGTGCACATAACTAAGACTATGGACGTGACAGATGTGAACTGAGAGGCTAAGTGCTCTGACGAGTGGAGCTACCGGGAAGAGTAAGATCGGAACACGTGACTAAAATATGACTATGTGTAACCATGCGATGACAGAGAGATGAGGTCGGGGCTGGAGGCCCGTTCATTGAGTGAATGAAAGAAGAAAAAAAAAAGGCATATGGATGGAAACTTCTATATGGTAATGCAGGTGTAGTACTGATCTGTTTAATAGCAGGTATCTGAGGGTTAAATTGCTTACCTACATTGATTTGTAGATAGATTTATTAGTGGTTGAGGTTTAGGATTGGACTTAACAAGTAAAATGGAGCTGAAAATAAAGCGGCACTAGTTACAGCAGAGAAAATGATTGTGTACAGTGCTTAAGGTGAAGGAGAACACCTCATAGCGCTGACTTAAATGGTTAACCTTGACCAAACTATGAATGAAATGTATGGTAGCTTTGAGGATAGTTGCACACCTCCAGTGTTGTGCAGCTGAAGGGAAATATGTGATATGACGACTGAAAAGTACCCCGATATGCAGTCGCGTGTGATGCTGTGGGTGACATGCAGACAGTACAGTGGTGAACGCCGTTTGCTGCAAGCAGAAACAGTCACAGAAACAGTAGAAAAATGAGCTTATAAGCAAGTCATTGTGAGCTCAGTGAAATTGAACCCTGAGTGAGGGAAATGGGACGGTATTTATGTGCTCCAAGCCCCTCCCACAAATTCAGGCCTAGCCTTTTACTTAATAGACCACTGGTTCAAATGTTAATCACATTTAGTTACAAACTAAGGCTGAGATTCCATTCCAGCATTAAACATTTGCTAAACGGCTATTTTCAGATTCAACAGATATTACCAGCTAGTTAATTCTGTAATTGCATTCTGTTTGAGTGTCAAAATTGCATTGCCAACATTGCTTTTTTTCCTTAAAAACCCACTGTTTTGGAATCCTTTTGCAGTGTTTAAAATTGTTCCAAAATGACCAAGCTTTTCTTGGACTACAGAAAAAGGATACTATTGAGCACAATAGCTCCTTCAGCCCCCTACCTGATCACTCATGTGCTCATACAACCTCCCCACATCCCTGTCACCCACAGTGCAAAGCAGCAGCATCTATTAATCAACAAAATGTTGCTAAATTATTGCTGCCACAACAAACAGAACAATGTGGAAATACTTTATATGTAACAAGCAGCAAGGATAGAAGCTGCCAGTACCTTTTTAGACAAAAAAAAATAATTTGTTCCATTTTTGAACAAAAAGCAGGGTGCCTTTTGAAAGTCTTTGTTTTTAGAGAGGCTTGTCAGATTGATTCTAATTTTCAGCTCCTCAACAGAGGATGAGAAGTATAAATGTGTCACTGTATTGTTTGGAAAACAAATGACAAGCGCTAACAAAAAGAGAGCTATAATTAACTGCACCATGACACTGACAAATGGAGTCTCACTCCTAAATGGAATTCATGACTGAGGATATAAAGAACCTTTTACAGGTGTGTACACCAAGCCATATATTTATAGAACAGGATAAGTGATCATTTCAGAAAGATACATTATCATGACCTTGTCAACTTGTTACATCTCACAGTTCCTTCTAATGGTTTACAGCATGTCTGTCTCATGGTCAGTGCCTGAAGTCACCCATTTTGCACACATTATCCAGTATGTGAATGATGTTGATTGTATAGGATTATTTTATGTTGAGTGATAGGGTATGGGGTACATTTAGATAGCAATAATGTATTGTAATCTTGCAACCTTTTTGTACTTTAGTGTTGTTTATGTTGTATGCTTAACTCCTAGAATTAGGACCAGATTTGCTATTACACAAAATAGGGAACCAGCTAGACATATTTTGAGGGGAGCCTCATCTGTGCTTGCCACATTAATGTCCTGATCAATCCAAATCCTCCTGCAGCAGACTCCACTTCCAATTTAAGGTGCGCAGTTTATTTAGCAGTTTATATATTAAATTGGCTAGTTTATTTACAAGTTTGCATACCCATTCACATATCACATTAAAAATGTGTTGTAAACACCCATATCATTCAAATGGTTAATAGCTTAGCTTTTTTGTACTTCTATCTTCAAGG
This sequence comes from Rhinophrynus dorsalis, assembly GCA_037306005.1. Classification (NCBI taxonomy): domain Eukaryota; kingdom Metazoa; phylum Chordata; class Amphibia; order Anura; family Rhinophrynidae; genus Rhinophrynus; species Rhinophrynus dorsalis. Next base: position 225,935,011 of record CM074722.1, read on the forward strand.
GTAAGGGTATTTTCATTGCAGGTAACAGAGGATGGGGCTTGGGATGTGGTGATTGGAGGATTTGATTTATAAATAACAGTAACAGTCTGACACACCTCCTTCTCAACCCATTTGCCATCCTACCATTTTCATTGGTTTCCTAGGTCTTAGTGTTTTTACCTCAACTTTCCTTGATCACCCTTTCAGTTTTTCAAACTATTTGGCCTGTCGGACCGGAGTTTGCCTTCTGATTCTGTGCCTCTCTTGGGATGTATGTTTATCTACTGGCTTCCTTGCTGTGCTACCCTCTCACTACATATATGGCTTAGCAGTGCTTACTTCTGGCTTCTCTATGATTGTTCAGTGATGCCCTGCCATCCAGCTGGGCTCTGAAACCTGTTACTCTGCTGTTCATTTACTCTCATCAGCAGTCCAGCTGTGGTCTGGAACCAGAGGCTCTACAGTTCAGTTGATCTCAACAGCAGTCCAAACACATATTCAACTGGGTGTCAAATATTCTTCCTCCTGTCTCCTACAGATCTTGGCCAATCAGAGGGATATTTCCTCTGCAGTTCCTGTAGTTCCCAACCCAATTGTTCTACCCATTAAGTAATGGTGTGGGAGCTCAGGAAATAGTTAACCCTGGCCTTGGCAGTCTGTCCATACACATACACACATTCTGACTTGGAGATAGACTTAAGATAAAGATTTGGATATTGATTACATCTGGCATAGAAAGGCACAAAGGAAGTAGAATTAGGCTTTATAACCTTATGATCATTGGATTACAATCATGTTAAATGTATTTATTATTTCATGAAGAGGTCTGTTACAATTAGAGGTCTGGAATTTCAGAATAAAAATAAGGACACACACACTGCAGTGAAAACTATAAAACTGCAGTTTATTAAAACATGCAATAATTATATAGGTTATGAAATAAACATCCTGCCAGAGTTCACAAGCGTATGCGAGACATACCTCTAACAAGTTATAAAATATAAGAAACTAGAACTATTGCCAGAGCTACAAACTCTGCAATACGCAAGATAGGAAAGATAAGAAATAACAAAGGGTACTTATCAACGAGAGAACCTGGTTACACGAAACCCCATAATAAGACACAGGTGCACGGACAGAGGTGAAAATCAAGTCGCCCTCATTCGTCCCAAAAACGGCTCTCTGAATCTATTGTGTTGATTACAGGTTAAAATACAGATGTCTAATACTACGCATGCGTATGTGCTTTGTTACAGAAGGCTGAATAGTGGAGACATCACTGCCTGTCTCTCATAAACACTACATAAGTTAGCATCGCCCGCCCCTCTGCTGTTGCCAGCCAAACTGCAGATAATTAACCCCCAACTAGCCATGAGGCGATCACCAAAAAAAAACCCCATCCCTTACAAGGTCTCTTCAGTCCAATCAGAAGTTATTCCTGAGTTAAAAATACTAGGTCACTTTTCTTGCATTTTCTACAACAAAGATAATGCTCTTCTTGCATTTATGAAAAAACTCATATTAAGCTGGTAATTACTGATTCATTGCCATGTACATGTGACTCTTTTACTAAGTAAGTCTGAAAACAATTTTAATATTTCTTGCACCCTTTTACTGCCATACATTCCACCTGTTGTAAATAGGGACCTATCAGCAGCATCAACCACTTTGATAGGTAAAGCCTTACAGAGTCAGCAGTAATAGAGTTACAGAGCCTTTTAAATACTACTATGCCCAGAATGATATGGACCTATATAAATATCTAGTATCAATCCAGTCTAATTCAGATCCAGTAACTGTTCATAAGTCCATGGTACCATCTTTCTCACTGAAGCTTGCTTGATCTGCATAGTGTGTGTTGCTAATAGGATTAGATAGGTGTTACCATGAATCTTGGTTTGTTATGATTCCACCAACCTGTGGAAAGAAAACATGTGGTACATTTTTTACAAGAATTAGCTCCTTAGTCCCTGAACCCAAGGTATCTTGCCTAAAATTAGCAATACCCCTATCCAAACCCCTTTCTGAAGAAATAAAATCATCTTAAATATATGATACCAAACTGTAGGCAGTTATGTATTTTGGTTTGTGCTCTCCAAGTAACAATACATATCTGGTGCTACACTAACCCTTTGCCAGAATTTCACACTTTACATCAGGGGCGTTGCTGGGGTGGGGGCTGAAGCCAGACTATATCTGTGGGCTCCAAATGTTGTTGCCAGTGCCAGTCAACTACTCAGCCACTCCATTGACATAATAGGAAGGTATGGACAGCTTTACCTAAGCTGTATCTGTCGTCCATTGCATTCTCAACAAGTTGCACCAGCAGCCAATGAGAGAGGAGAGTTTTTTCATTGCATGTGATGGCTGGAATGGTGAATCTGTGCATGTGTGACAGAGAGGAGTGGTCAAGGAATGCAGGCATCAGGGCAGCGCATGAAGCCTGAATAAAAGACACAGGGACAAGATCAAACACTGTCTCAGGTGAAGTGAGCATATGAGAGAATACAATTATAGCATTGTTTTAACTTCCTCCGAGACAGTCAGTCACTCTCAGTTACAGCTTAAGTTCATGGAAATTCCAGATTTCCAGTGACTGAACATTGCTGACTTACCTTAAATATTCATAGCTCTCAACATTCCAAATGGCCAAAAAGTGACACACTGGTTTTAAGTGGAGGTGCTACTGGTGGACAGGCCATTTTTTACTGCACATTTTTGTTAATTCATGACCTGCTGACATCTCTTTATATAACTGAATAATTTTAGAACAAGAGATGAAACACAGATAATGATGTTTAAACAAACATTAATGTGAGTTTTATTGCTGCAGGGCAATGTGATTCACTTCTATACATAGTCAACATTCTGATCTCCTAAAAAGAGAGATACCACTACTATTACCCCTGTTCTGGAAATGTTTCATTGATAAAATAGGCTTGAAACAGACTCCTACCATTTATAGGTGAACTGGCCAACATCATTTACAGTATACTGTTGGTGAGTAAGTTCTCGTATATAAAGTGAGCTTTAAGAGTCATTTTCTCTGTTAATTATAAGTTTGCAGTCAACATTAAAAAGTCTGGATTTTAGAGCTTGCTCCATCCTTCCCCTAACAGAACCCTATAATTTCATTGGTGGGTGGTTGCACACTCTGATTGACCTCTGATCCTTTTAGCCAGTGGAGTAGTCTCTAATTGGCTGGCCTAAATTAATCAGACTAAAGATTGTGGTTACTGGCAAAACAGAATGAATCCTGTCTAGCGAATGAAGGGAAGTCATTATATAAAAGATGTAGCCTCAGATATTGGTACTTTTTCATCCAAATCTGAACATTCTCTCTATAATCAAGAAAACTGTTGAGTATGAGGCATGACACTCAAAACAATAAAACCTGAATAGTGCTCTGTCTCAACTCTTCATGCCAACTCATTTGTATATGTCACCAGTAGAGGCAGAAAGCAGACATATTGAACTGTAATGCGATACAGTCATATTGAGCTGTAATGTGATCAGAGGTAAAATAGTCAGTTTGCATTGGGGACCCATACAGAGGAGTCGCTTAATTGTTGTTTCACAAAACCTTGCTGAATCAGTGCCATAGCCACTATGTGCACCTCTGTGTTCTAGTGAGTGTTTGAAACAGTATTTATGATTGCCTAAATTAGTTTGCACATTGCCTATTGCCTATTGTCTGTCAGTTTTACTCTATGTGTTTTGCTTGGACTGAGTATACTGAGGTTGTGTGCAATGTTTTCTCAAACTCATATGCTTTTTTGGGTGGGATTGTGTTTAGTATATTATTAAAGGAACATTAACATCTCCTAATTCTAATTTCCACAAAAATTTTCTGTTGTATCTAAAAGTTATTTTTTCTTTGAAGCATGACAATGTACTGTTCCTGCTAGTGAATGTGAGTAGTCTGCACGCCCAGCTTCTGCTTTCCATATTTTTGTGATTTTAATAATATGTTGGTACCTGTCATTGAGATGTAAGACTAGGTTGGCGAATAAGTTCCAGAAAAACATGCAGTTTTTCTGCTTTTTTTTTTTTTTGCCTAGCTCATTGCATTGAAATCAATGGAAAGATAAATTTTTCCTGACCACGTGAAAGTTTCTCTACTTTTCTACAGTCCTATACAAGGGTGTCAGGATCTCATAGCATGCCATTCTGTGTTTGTGAGAGGAGAAAGCAGCATGTTTTTGAGCTAGATAAAGGCAGATAAAGGGGAATTGAAGCTTAGTTTAGGGAGTCTTTTAGTTAGGATATTTGTTTTCTGTATTAGGGGAGTCTGGGAGCACTCTGGAGGAAAAGAAGGGAGGAATGAGGTTGACCCCAAATACCCCAAAATTCAGTGTGACTGACTGGCAAGACACAGGTAGCTGGGGTCCAGTTTGCTTACTAATCTTGCTTTTATTGTCTCTGTACTGGAGAAGTCTGGGAGGAAGTTGTGGATTTTGTTTTTTAGTTTTTTTTTTTTTGACTGATTGTGATAAGATAGGGTGGACAACTTAAAGAATGAAATAAATAAAATAATAACAAATAAAAAAAAAATACAGAAATAAAAAAAAATAATACAGAAATAATTAAACAAGTAAATATATTAGGTGACAAACAGCTGACTGGGAGCCTGATGTGAGCTCTGTGACTGATCTAAATACTAGTAAACACCATAAGAAGATGAGACACTCTACCAGATATTCTTATAGAAAATATTTCAAATCTTTATTTTTATTATCAGTGGTAGACAAATCAAACAAGGGTGATACAATAAAAACAACTAAAAACAATGATGAGAGGGATGCTCCTGTATTCTGTATATATTATACCACTCTCCTTGATGTAAGATGTAAACACAATATCTAATATAGGTGAGGAAAAAATATGTAATGTAAAACCCCTCCTTTATGATAAGCAACTAACACCAAGGGAAGGGAAACACGTAAATAGAAATGAAATATATTCAGATATGTAAGATCCTAGACATAACTACTATATTAGCCTTCAGAGGTAAAATACCTCTCAAATACAAGCATACATATATACCAGAAGACTAACATCAGTCAGTAGTAGAAAAGGATCAAATACTTATCATGAATCAACAGACAGAGCAGGAACAAAGACCCTCTCAGAAGCCAGTCATCCCCATCTTCTTATGGTGTTCCCTAGGGTTTAGATATGCCTATTTTGAGACGTAGCGTGCACAGCACCATTTGTGTGTTTTGATACCTCGTATGCTTCTTTGCTGTATCCAGTGCCTACCCTTTTCTTTTTTGTATAGCTCTGTGACTGAGGTAGCCTTGATAGACAGCAGACGACATTGAGAATTTTGTTGAGGGATAAAGCAAATCACACTCCATCAGTTGTGTACTGTAGAAAGTAAAAACACACACACAGCAGTTGAGTAATGTCTAGCAAATGTACAAGGGGCAGGGGGAAAGGTGGAGCAGTGTAGGGAAGTGGGAGTAAAGAGGTAGTTCAAAAACTAACTGCAGCAATGGTTGCTGCAGCGTCTGCAATAGATAATGATAATCCCTCTCTTCCCGGGGTGTATGCAGTTTGTAACGGTCCCACCAATCACCACACCACTCCCTCACTACCACTACCATACACATCTGCCACATTGTAGGTTGTACTTTATTTTTTTTAGCACTTGACATCATCATGAATATGTGCCAGTGTCACTTAAGCAGGAAGTAAGTGTTGTGGGCAAAGGGAAATACACTCTTCATGCTAACACATTTTTCAAGGTATATGTGGGAAATCATTCTCACTTTTCACCCGCCCCTACTATTTTCTTTACTTCAAGTTACATCTCTATGTGCGTGTTTCTGTTATGGACAGTTTCCTAACTCCTCACCAGCTATGGAATAAAAATATCTGATCATGTCCACTCAAGCTGATCATCAGGGCTCTGCTGTTATATGAAGGGCTTTTCAAGGGCCCATCTGTTATCTGATAATTATCCTATATAATAAAGGATCAGATTCAAAAGACACCTTTATCACTACAAGTAGACTTTATAATTGGATGGCATTAGGCATATGTGACATGTTATGTTTTCACAAGGACACACAGTTATGGATAATGCAGAGGTTAAAGTGATATGAATGCCAACTCAGTAATTGAAAATAATAGAGACAAATGGGAAGCTGTACCAAGCTGGATCTATCTGGATCACAATAAACTCTTGTTGTACGAGTGACGGGTGCATGAAGCATCAAATAACAGACATCAATAGGACCACACCAGCTGTGCCCCAGTCCCGTCTGCTATCACATCATTGCAGCTGCCCAGAGTATCTAATTATGCTGAGCTGTAAAAAAAGAAATTGTTTGAGACCTCTAAAAGCTTAGATGAATATAAAAGTAGTGGGCAAGAAGTGACAGGTGATGCTGATGCTGGGGATGACCTAATGATGACTGATAATGATAATGCAGATCTAGAATATATCCATCCATGTCACGGTTTGTTATGACTCTCAGACACAGAGTTAGGTAAAAACACAACTTTATTGAAAAGTTAAAGAAAACCCTATTGGGTAGCATACACATACAATATATATAGAGCGATTTACATAGTAGCATAGTACTGATACATGGGATGAGATACAGGCTCTACCGGCCCTGCCAATACCGGGTAAGGCAACCGTAGTTGGCACAAGATGGTAACAGGTTCTACTGGCCTTACCAATATATGGGGCAGGGCAGCCTGGCGACTAGTGCAATGAAGAAGAGGCTATGAAGAAGAGGCTCTAACGGCCTTGCCAATATGCCGGGCAAGGCAGCCAAGAAACTGAGACTGTGAGTAATGAGGCTTTACCGGCCTTGCCAATACCGGGTAAGACAACCCAAGGAGGAATGGAAATGATCAGGTTCTACCGGCCTTACCAATACCGGGCAAGGCAGCCTAGGCCGCTGACAATGGTGGCAGCACAGGTGGCCGAGGTGACTAGCTAGGTGGAGACACCAGTCACCTAAGATGACAAGCAAGGCCGCTGGATATACAGACGGAGTAGACTACCAGCCACACATGAATGGAACAAATACAAGCAGCGTACCACAGTCACAACCGGTGTAAACAGGGAGCGTACCAGTACACGCGTACTGGTGGAAACCTTCAATCTATCTGGCTGTCTAGGACTGAAGAGCCTCCAATAAGTGGAGCATACCAGTACCCGCGTACTGGAATAACCAATGACTCTTCCGGTGCAACAGCAGCCGGTTACAGTGGAGCGAACAAGTACCCGCGTACTGGAGTAAGCAGTGACTCTACCGGTGCAAAAGCAGCCGGTTACAGTGGAGCGAATCAGTACCCGCGTACTGGAATAACCAATGACTCTACCGGTGCAACAGCAGCTGGTTACAGTGGAGCGAATCAGTACCCGCGTACTGGAGTAAGCAGTGACTCTACCGGTGCATCAGCAGCCGGTTGCAGTGGAGCGAACCAGTACCCGCGTACTGGAATTACCAATGACTCTACCGGTGCAACAGCAGCCGGTTACAGTGGAGTGAACCAGTACCCGCGTACTGGAGTAAGCAGTGACTTACCGGTGCAACAGCAGCCGGTTACAGTGGAGCGAACCAGTACCCGCATACTGGAATAACCAGTGACTCTACCGGTGCAACAACAGCCGGTTACAGTGAAGCGAACCAGTACCCGCGTACTGGAATAACCAATGACACTACCGGTGCATCAGCAGCCGGTTGCAGTGGAGCGAACCAGTACCCGCGTACTGGGGAACCAGCAAGAGAATGAAAATGTCGCCCAGTCCACAAGATGAGACAGGCACCCGGTAGATGATACAGCAGGAACCCAGCTGAGGATGAAGAGGTACAGCTCTGCAGACGGTCAACCGGATCTGGAACGGTAGCAGGAAACATCAATAGTTACAGCAACTCCAACCGGATCAGGAACGGATGCAGGAACCAGGCGACTAGGAAGCAGGAACTGGATGACCACAGGCAAGCAGGAACAGCGACAAGGCCCAGGAAGCTCAGGAACTCAATGCAGGTGCAAACAGCATAGAGACAACACGAAAGGGCAACCAAAGGGTGCCCAGGCTCAGTCTAAATAGGCAATGCAGGGAGGGCTGAAGGCGAGCAGCCAATGGAGAACCCTCTGCAGGTAACTGACATGTAAAGGCAGCAATCACGGGTACCGTGATAATCCAGCAGCCTCCTCCTGTTCAGATACAGATGAAGCTGAGAGTGAGAGAGATGATAACATGGACAGAAAGTTAGCAGAAAGGCAAAAGCTCAGTCTTCCACCACTGAAAAGGATCGCTGTGCCTGTCTATAAACTAATTGAGAAAACCATATTGAAAAAGAAAAAAAACATACATTCCCCAATTGTCAGAATGAAGATATATAAAAGAGCAGGAAAACTTTAAGGGACCTTATATTGGATGAAATATGTTGTTTCTGGGTGGCAGCTTCTACCTCTGGCATGCTCAGCGGCACTTATTACATATTAGCAGATTGGAAAGAGAAGAAGGAGAGCGCACACCATCTGAGAGCAACTTCTAAACGTTCATGATGCACTATAACATTGATTGTCCTCACTGGACAATAATGAGAGTGACGTCCACATTCAAAAGGGATCACCTTCTCTCTCCTACTTGCACAGGATGATATCATGCATGTTGTATGGCTTGATTATGTCTCTTGATGGTATTAGCTGGAAGTAAAACAACAAACCTCCTCTAAGAGCACCTATTTGCTTAAGAAACCAACTGTAAAGCCCCCAGTATAGGATCACTCACCACATGATTTCTTGAGCTGTGTATATCAAGCCCGACTTCGCATTAACTCACATCCAATGTCTCACAGATTGAAAGAATCTTAAACACTGTATATATCTATATACCAATATATCTAGCCAAGTCTGGGCTTAAGTGTTAGAGATAACGGGAGAAGATTGCAGATATTGTGAGATAATAAATACTTTATTCAATAATAGCCCTACCCATTTTGTAAGTTAAACTTACTTCATCAGGTGATATATTAATAAAAAGCAAATGTACTCCTTTATATAAACTAAAATAATAAAACATACCTTATTGTTTCCAGCATCTCCTTCGTGTGGCATATCGGAACGAGACTGAGCACAGTAACACCGAGACCTACTCCAAGCCTCTGTTCAGTTCTCTGCTCGATTCTGGTCAATGCCATGGTGACGGGACGCTGTAGAATACATGTAAACAATTAAATCCTTTTGATGGATTAATAGTTTAACTGTTGATTGTGTAAACTGTATTTGCTCAAAAGATACAAAGTATCTACTGCTGGATGTCTGTACCAAAATGAGTTAACTCCATCTTCTTCAAATACAACATGTGCATATAAATGTGCCCCAAATATAAAAATAAAGTAGTAAAGTAATAAACACTTGCACCACATGCGCTCTTTATATACACACATATATATGTATATAGACTTGGAGAAAAGTATGTATATATATTCAAATCAGCTTCTATTAAAGTTCAAAATATTAAATGTATATAAATAATGAAAGCCTTATAAAAATCTTATACATAAAGAGTGCACACGCACACATATATAGATATAAGCAAATACACAAAATATAGGTGCACATCCAAATTTTCATCACCATTAACCCTTTACTCTGCGGCATTGTGCCTGCATATTACTACTATATTAAAGACGATGATTTAGTCACATCATATGGCCATTCAATGCTAAGCTTGCCACCAACGCCAAGGTACCTCATTTTTGGCAAGTACCTAACCTTAATATGCTTTGTCTTATGAGCTGAATACAATTCTTTTTGATGATTTGATGGACAACATTTGATGCTCCATTGTACTGTGTGATTATTGTTGGTGCTATTCTGGTGGATGGCTTTTTGGTAATGGCACCAAGAGAGTTTTCCTGTCTAATTGCAGAGTCAGATTTCTTGCTGATTCTACCATGGTGTTTTTGTGGCCTCTTTCGAACAGTTGTTTTTTCACATCTTAACTTTTCTCTTTATAATCTTTTATGTCGCTAAAATTCCTTCTCTGTGTATGAAATTGACAAAATGGAATGTTGATAATCCAACATTGGTGGTAGTAGTGGCACTAGTATGGCACATCTCTTTGGGACTTGCTCCTGAAGTATGGGTCGATAACTGACACACAGACGTGTAACTCCTAGAAGTGGTCCCACTGCATGTGAGATGGTTTCTGCATACTTGCAGGATACCTACATTCTAGGTGGAAACAATGACCCCATGGACTACTGGCAAACAAAGCAGTGTGTGTGGCCAGCATTGACACGTACTGCAGTGGAAACCATTAGCTGCCCTCCAGCAAGTGTTTGGTCAGAGCGGGTTTTCAGTGCAACTGGCTACATTGTCAATGACCGTAGGACACGTCTATCAAGCAGCAATGTTGGGAGACAAACATTCCTAAAAATGAACCATCAACTCATACCATCTGAGTATCAGGTAGCAGAAACCACTAATGATGACAATGAAAGCGAGACCAAATGTATTAACATCAGCACAGATGAGGAGGAGGAGGGAAGAAGGGACCACTGTTATGACCAATAAGTAGTGTTGAGCGAGCGTGCTCGGCCGATGCTCGGATCGGCTCGAGCATCGCTCTGCTCGGCACATGGCGGTACTCGTCGAGTACCGCCATGTGCTCGCCCGCCATGTTCGGGTGGCGGGGATCTGTGCCGGAAGAGGCACAGATCTGAAGACGCTCCGTTGGACCACCAGGGACTGGAGGTACGGGGGCATTGCGGAGATGAAGGGGGCATTGCGGAGATGAAGGGGGACATTGTGGAAGAGGGGCATAGACTCTATGCCCCTCTTCCACAATGTCCCCCTTCATCTCCGCTATGCCCCTCTTCCACAATGTCCCCCTTCATCTCCTCTATGCCCCTCTTCCACAATGTCCCCCTTCATCTCCGCTATGCCCCTCTTCCACAATGTCCCCCTTCATCTCCTCTATGGCATAGAGGAGATGAAGGGGGACATTGTGGAAGAGGGGCATAGCGGAGATGAAGGGGGACATTGTGGAAGAGGGGCATAGCGGAGATGAAGGGGGACATTGTGGAAGAGGGGCATAGCGGAGATGAAGGGGGCATAGTGGAGATGAAGGGGGACATTGCGGAGATGAAGGGGGCATTCGGAGATGAAGGGGGCATAGCGGAGATGAAGGGGGGCATTGACCAGGCACCCTCCCCTCATCAGAGCAGGGGGTGCCTGGTGTAATGCTCGTGTCGCCCCATTCATTTCAATGGGGCTCGGGTGCTCGGCCGAGCACTCGAGCCTCAGGGGGTGCTCGGTCAGAGCACCCGAGCACCCGAGCATCGGGGTGCTCGCTCAACACTACCAATAAGTAATGTGTATCAGTAATCTGAGAAGAAGGATAGCTTACATTTGGCACAAACATGATAATGGTAAATTCTGCTGTAGGACTATGTGTATGTTTGTGTGTATATATATATATATATATATATATATATATATATATTTTTTTTTTTCCTTCAAAGCATACGCTGTAGGACTCACAACTGTCGGCGTTCGTCGAGGTTGCGACGCTCCATGGCAGGCCGTCGCGACGCAGGTCTCCGTCGGCGCCCGCCGGAGCTCCGGGTTTCGGAGCGGCGACGTCATGACGTCAGACGTCGCCGCGTCATCCGTGACGCGTAGGGAGATCCCCCTATATAACTAAGCGTCTCAGTCTAGCTGACGCTTAGTTATTCAGCTAGCTCCCTCACTCTGGTCGCTCTGTTGAATGTAGTTGTGTTCTCTGACCTCTGGCTAAGACCCAAACCATCCCCTGAACGCTACCTGCACTGACCTCTGGCTAAGACCCAAACCATCCCCTGAACGCTACCTGCACTGACCTCTGGCTAAAGACCCAAACCATCCCCTGAACGCTACCTGCACTGACCTCTGGCTAAAGACCCCAAACCATCCCCTGAACGCTACCTGCACTGACCTCTGGCTAAAGACCCTAGACCATTCTCTGAACGCTGCCTGCACTGACCTCTGGCTAAAGACCCTGGACCATTCTCTGAACGCTGCCTGCACCGACCTCTGGCTGAAGACCCTAGACCATTCTCTGAACGCTGCCTGCACTGACCTCTGGCTAGTCCCTAGACCATTCCCTGAACGCTGCCTGCACTGACCTCGGCTTCTCTCCTGACTACTCTCCTGGCTCATCAACCATCTTCTCTTTTGGGCCATCCCCGGACCCTTCTCCACCTCTCCTTCCTTCATTTTATTGAACCGGTGACTTTGGGGGTCCTCAGTTATCTGTCTGGGGTTCTCCCACTGTTTCGGTTCTTTGTTTGGGCTGCTCCTGCTATTGGGTTCCTACTCTACCTGATCCTATTCTCTGTTTTTTCCATCTCCCTGATTATTTCGCTTTCTGCTAGTTCTTTGTGAGGTAATCATTTCCCACAGAGTACGGTTCAGCAAGCATACATACCTATTACTTCATCCCATGTAGTTACGTCGCGGGTTGCTGACAGAATAACTAAGCCATTTACCATGGAACCCGCAGGGCTGGTTGACGCCCTCTCGGCTTTAAGCAAACAAATCGCCACACTTACGGACACCGTACAGGACCTGCAGGCCAACCAAGCTACGATTCAGCATCGTCTGCAAGACTTACAGACCGCTTCGGGACACGGTCCTCCCTCTGTATCTTCAGGAGTGACACAACCAGTCACAGTACCTGATTTTTATGCAGGAGTTCAGGAACCCCGTGTTCCGTTGCCAGAGAAATTCTCTGGGGATAGAAAAGCCTATCTGGATTTCATCACCTCCTGCGAATTATTGTTCTCTGTGAATCCTAGATCCTATGCCACCGATTTTATCAAGGTCCGGACCACTATTTCCCTCCTTTCCGGAGAACCGCGGGCCTGGGCTCTCCATCTGCTCAGGGATGAAAGCCCGGTACTCCGGTCTTGGGCTTCCTTCCGTAGGTCCCTGGATTCCTTATATGAGGACCCTCTACGTTCCTCCTCAGCTCAGAGTGCCATTAGAGCCCTCTCCCAGGGCAGGCGTCCGGTAGAGGACTACGTAGCGGAATTTCGTCGTCTCTCTATCGAAACCCAGTGGAATGAGCCTGCGTTGTTAGACCAGTTCCGTCTTGGCCTATCAGAATACCTCAAAGATGAACTGGCTCGTATTGGTATACCTCCCTCCTTAGAGGATTTGATCCTCCTTGTTATTCAACTGGACCGTCGTTTCCGTGAGCGTCGTCGGGAGAAGCAAGTTCCCTTGGCATCTTCCTTCCGCACGGTTCCCTCTTCTGTTCCTGATGCCCCTGTGGTTCTACCGTCGGTTCCTTCAGAAGAACCTATGCAGATAGGTCTGGTTCGTGGCCCCCTTACCGACGCGGAACGTATGCACCGCCGCCGGCTCAATCTCTGTCTTTACTGTGGAAAGGGAGGTCACATGCTTCGAACCTGCCCTAAGAAGCCTCGTTCCACTAGAGGTAAACCAGAAATGCCCTTTCAACCGTCTTTTGTTTCCACGGCTTCTGTGTCTCATTTGTCCTTTTCTGTCTCTTTACAGTGGGGCTCCCAGCGCAGTAACCTCACCGCCATCCTCGATTCTGGAGCCTGTGGTTGCTTTCTGGATCAGCAGACGGCTGATCGTTTGGGCATCCCTACACGACCTAGGCAGACACCCAGATACCTGCAGTTGGCTGATGGCCGCGGTCTTCTGTCAGGTCCGGTCTCCTGGGAGACCTTACCACTTCAGCTTCAGATCGGTTCCAAACACAAAGAGACCATAGTCTTCGATGTTATAGCTTCACCTTTACATCCCCTGATTTTGGGCCTCCCATGGTTACAGTTACACAATCCCCTGATCAACTGGTTCACGGGCTCTGTGTCCTTTTCCTCTCCTTTTTGCACGGACCATTGTTTGACTCCTTCTCAACTTCTGGCTCTTCACTCTACATCTGGGTCATCTGTATCTCTACCTCCTGCATACCAGGAATACCTGGATGTCTTCGACCACAAGGGGGTGGAGGTACTACCCCCGCACAGGCCATATGACTGCCCCATTGATCTTCTCCCTGGGGCTCCCATTCCCTATGGCCGTATATATCCCCTCTCTGGACCGGAGCTTGGACACCTTAAAAGTTACATTGACGAGAGCCTACGGCTGGGGTTCATCCGGCCTTCTACGTCCCCTGCGGGAGCAGGTATTTTCTTTGTCGGAAAGAAGGATGGAGGACTCCGGCCCTGTGTAGATTACCGGGACCTTAATAAGATAACCATAAAAAACCGTTATCCTTTACCGCTAATTCCCGAGCTGCTGGAACGCCTTTCCTCCGCTAATGTATTTACTAAAATCGATTTAAGAGGAGCCTACAACTTGGTAAGGGTTCGTTCTGGTGACGAATGGAAGACGGCGTTCCGTACTCGGTACGGTCATTTTGAATACCTGGTCATGCCATTTGGCCTTTGCAATGCTCCTGCTACTTTCCAACACTTCATCAATGATGTCTTCAAGGATCTATTGGATAACTTTGTAATTATCTACTTGGACGACATCTTAATTTACTCTTCAACCCTTACCGAACACCGGAATCATGTCAGGACTGTGTTGACACGTCTGCGAGAACATCAGCTCTTTGCTAAATTAGAAAAATGTCTCTTTGAGGTTCCCGAGGTATCTTTTCTTGGTTTCATCGTGTCCCCTGGTTGTGTCACCATGGACCCTCAGAAAGTGGCAGCCGTTTTGCAGTGGCCTATTCCTGACTCAAAGAAGGCAGTGCAGAGGTTTGTGGGGTTTTCCAACTTTTACAGGAGATTCATCAGAGGATTCTCTCGGGTTATCGCACCCATCACGGATCTTACCAAGCTCCATACACGTTTTCAGTGGACCGATGCTGCTCAGAGGGCCTTTAACCAGTTGAATCATATGTTTACACAGGCTCCCATCCTCTGCCAGCCGGATGTCCAGAGGCCATTTACGGTGGAGGTGGATGCTTCTGACACTGCTGTGGGGGCTATTTTGTCCCAACGTTCTGGTCCTAAAGACCTTCTCCACCCTGTAGCCTTCTATTCCCGGAAGCTCAATCCAGCTGAACGGAACTATGACATCAGTAACAAGGAACTGTTGGCTATTAAATGTGCACTAGACGAATGGAGACATCTTTTGGAGGGGGCCTTACACCCCGTGACAGTGTTCACCGATCACCGGAACCTTGAGTATTTAAGATCTGCCAGACGGCTGTGTCCTCGCCAGGCTAGATGGGCTTTATTCTTTTCTCGATTTTCCTTGCATATCACCTACCGGGCAGGCTCAAAGAATGGTAAAGCTGATGCCTTATCCCGAATGTACCCGGAGCTACCTCTACAACGTCAGGCACCGTCTGACACCATACTACAACCAAGCCATTTTTTACTACTTACGGACACCATTCTGGACCGTCTTCGCCAAAGTATAGTTGATGATCCAAACCCAGAGGGGTCTGATGGTTTAACTTTGTCTGAGGGCCTGCTGTTTCGGCAACACCAAGTTTTTATACCCGGGTCTTTCCGCCAGGAGGTTCTACAGCTGTTCCACGATCATCCTACCGCAGGACATGGGGGGTATGCCAAAACAATTACGCCGTTATTTCTGGTGGCCCGGTATGGGGGAAGATGTTCATACCTACGTTTCCACCTGTGATACTTGTGCCAGGATGAAAGACAGACACAGCAGACCATCAGGGCTGTTACACCCCTTACCGGTCCCGGCAGGTCCATGGCAAGACGTCACATTGGATTTCATTTCGGATCTGCCAATATCTAACCAACAGAACACCGTACTGGTCGTGGTTGACCGCTTCACTAAGATGGCCCACTTCCTGCCTACCAAAGGACTGCCTTCTGCTGCTCAAACTGCCGCTATGTTTCTGAAGGAGGTTTTCCGACTCCACGGAGTGCCTTCGTCGGTCACCTCAGATCGAGGACCCCAATTCATCTCTAAATTTTGGCGTTCCTTTTGCTCCAACTTGTCCATTTCCTGTAACTTGTCCTCAGGATACCACCCAGAGACTAACGGTCAAACGGAACGGACCAATCAGACTTTAGAGCAATACCTCCGCTGTTACGCTACGCATCTCCAAGACGATTGGTGTGGCCTCCTTCCCTTAGCAGAATTTGCCTACAACCACCAAGTACATCGCTCTATCCGTTCCTCACCGTTTTATGCCCTCTACGGCTACCACCCAAGGGCCATCCCCGGGTTGCCCCCGGACTTCGCTGTTCCTGATTCAGCTCTCCGTATCCAATGCCTACAAGTCTGTCAACGGTTGCTGTCTAACCTATTAACAGCAGCACAAAACTCCAGCAAGAGACAGGCTGATGCCCATCGTTTACCGAGTCCTACCTACTCAGTGGGCGACAAGGTTTGGTTATCCTCATCTCATCTACGACTGTCTTGCCCAACCCGAAAGTTGGGTCCCCGGTTTCTTGGTCCATATACGGTTACCCAGGTCATTAACCCTGTGGCTGTCCGGCTTGCCCTGCCCGCCTCGGTGCGGGTACACCCTACCTTTCATGTGTCTCTACTAAAACCATGGAGACCCAGTCCACTCCCAGGGCGTGAACCGGTTCGGCCTCCACCTGTGTCTGTTCAGGGGCAGGATGAATATGTGGTACAGAAGATCCTGGACTCTCGCCTCCGCAGGGGCAGACTAGAGTACCTCGTCCATTGGTCCGGTTACGGTCCGGAGGATAGGTCTTGGGAACCATTGGGGAACATTCATGCTCCGGCCCTACTACGGTCCTTCCATCGGGCTCACCCGTCTCGGCCTCGTCCCCTTTGCGCCCGGAGGTCGCTTGTTGGGGGTGGGCTCTGTCGGCGTTCGTCGAGGTTGCGACGCTCCATGGCAGGCCGTCGCGACGCAGGTCTCCGTCGGCGCCCACCGGAGTTCCAGGTTTCGGAGCGGCGACGTCATGACGTCAGACGTCGCCGCGTCATCCGTGACGCGTAGGGAGATCCCCCTATATAACTAAGCGTCTCAGTCTAGCTGACGCTTAGTTATTCAGCTAGCTCCCTCACTCTGGTCGCTCTGTTGAATGTAGTTGTGTTCTCTGACCTCTGGCTAAGACCCAAACCATCCCCTGAACGCTACCTGCACTGACCTCTGGCTAAGACCCAAACCATCCCCTGAACGCTACCTGCACTGACCTCTGGCTAAAGACCCAAACCATCCCCTGAACGCTACCTGCACTGACCTCTGGCTAAAGACCCCAAACCATCCCCTGAACGCTACCTGCACTGACCTCTGGCTAAAGACCCTAGACCATTCTCTGAACGCTGCCTGCACTGACCTCTGGCTAAAGACCCTGGACCATTCTCTGAACGCTGCCTGCACCGACCTCTGGCTGAAGACCCTAGACCATTCTCTGAACGCTGCCTGCACTGACCTCTGGCTAGTCCCTAGACCATTCCCTGAACGCTGCCTGCACTGACCTCGGCTTCTCTCCTGACTACTCTCCTGGCTCATCAACCATCTTCTCTTTTGGGCCATCCCCGGACCCTTCTCCACCTCTCCTTCCTTCATTTTATTGAACCGGTGACTTTGGGGGTCCTCAGTTATCTGTCTGGGGTTCTCCCACTGTTTCGGTTCTTTGTTTGGGCTGCTCCTGCTATTGGGTTCCTACTCTACCTGATCCTATTCTCTGTTTTTTCCATCTCCCTGATTATTTCGCTTTCTGCTAGTTCTTTGTGAGGTAATCATTTCCCACAGAGTACGGTTCAGCAAGCATACATACCTATTACTTCATCCCATGTAGTTACGTCGCGGGTTGCTGACAACAACTTTGATTTTCAGCTACTTATTTCTCCTCTGCAGCCCTAAGAAGAAGTAATATTGTGTTGGGAAATGTTGCACCATAGAAAATACAGGCAAAAGTGTGTTAAAATTGCCAGAAAGGAGGAAAATTTTGCATTGGGGAAAAGGAGAAAACTTTCACGAAAAAAGAGAACTTTTTACACACACCTACTTTTTAGTAAGCTTTGTTCATCAATATTTTCCCTCTAATTCCTTTAGCACACTCACATAAATTATATAAATGCTTTCTTTTTGATGCCACATTTTTACTTACAACCCATCAATTAGTTCAATAATAGTATAAAAAAAGTGAAAAAGGTATAACAATAAAATACATTTTTTTATGTTTTCCTTTGATAATTTAGTAGTTGGTGTATTTTTTTAACAGGGACTGGATAAAAAAGTATGAACTTTTGTTCATACCTCTGAAGTTTCCCCTTTTTTTGGGGTGGGATACATCCCTTTGAGATGCAAATCTCTATGTCCCTCTTTTCTAACCTGTTGTCCCTTTTTTAGGAGAGCAGCCTGGTATATATATATATATATATATATATATATATAACATATACACAATACTCCACAGCAGTAAAACTCACATGTTTATTTACATCATAGCATATGTTTAAAAATGTGTATAAATAAAATACGTGTGGTCTTGCTATAAGTTATCTATTCAGCTGCACAAAGAGGTGACAATAGGTCATGACAAAAGCTAAAAATTATGAAAATGCTGTCCCCACCATTCCTGCCTTGAGTACAATCACCTAAAACAAAAGTGCCCGATCTTTGGACAATTTGAAGCACTGAGAGTCATGTTCTCTGCCTCTTTCTCTGCCTCATGAGTCACGATCACAGTGAGGAGGAGCGTGGCAAGGAACAATGACAAAGGCAATGTTTACTTACATTACCTTTCTCATGTGGCTCCATTGGAACATGTGATCACTGTAACTACAGTTACATGTGTGGAACCACTGGGGACCAGCTGGACATGACTATTTTGGAACAGTCAGTTACGCGTCCCCTCAGTGATCACAGTGCGCCCTTAGGTGCTCTGTGATCACTAACCTCTAACATGCCAGGACTGTTATTGATCCTCAAATAAATGGATTAATCACTTGTTGCTTACAGTGTCTGATACACCTATGTGATTCATGTGAACGCCATATCAAGTTCCTGGTACTCTAATTTTGAAGTTCAGCAGTGTAAATGTTTAGCGTTGCAGTTGCCAATACATAATGATAATGTTGAAATCCATCTTTTTTATCACCTTCTCAAAACCATAGCTGGTCTTCAAAAGAGCTGATTGGCACATACGGTTCAGTTGTATTTTTCTGAAATAGTAAACTGACCAACTAGTAGTAGATAGCTACTGAGTTCAAATGCAAAAAACCAGCACACTTTGTAGACCGTTCCAATTAAGTAGTTCTTTTTAAATATCGCTGTTGATGAAGAGCCGACACAGATCTTTTTGCCTGTCAAAGCCTGTGTGGACCATAAAATGCTTGCTCATGAGTGGGAGAGAGATCAGCCACTTCTTGCAAGACTGGTAAGTGACCATATTTTTAGACATAGGGAACTACACATAGTAACAGTCAAAGGCTGCCTCAGAAAGGTAAGCATTAGCCTCAAGATTCTTAGAAACTACTAATACAACATCCTCTTTAGGTTGGCAGCATGGACAGCCTCTATGAAATGTCCCCCCAGACAGCAATTGCCCTAATCATGCAAGTAACCACAAATCTGTGGCAGTGTCACGTAACATAGCTGTCACGTACCCTACTGAGCTAGAGAGTACTAGATGAAGGTCAGACTCATCCACCAAGAGATAGAGGAGCAAGATGCTAGGGGAAGATGCTAGGGATCTCTGCTAGAGCATGGAGGTTGCCTAAAGGGAATTGTGATTCGCCCTAGCCATATAAAGATGCTAAGCATGAACCTAGATTGCACCCCTGTGGATGAGATGAAAGAGTGCTCGGATAACCCTCTATAGACAAAGTATACTAACCCTATCTCCAGGGAGAAACAAACTCCAGCAGGAACCTAAAAGGTACTCACTCAGGTTGGTACAGGAGACAGCAAGGTCCACAGCCTGCAGGAAAGGAGACGAAGTCAGGCCAGGGATACAGGAGTCTGTGGAGCAGATAACTGGAACTGGTGACAGGAAAATGGTCAGTAGCCAAGCTACACATGATCACTTGAACAGGTGCGCTATCACAAGGCAGAAGAGAAGTCTGAATCCAAGCCGGGTCATACACAGGAACACCTGAACAGGAACATAATATTTTGAAGTACAGAAGTCAGGATAACCAGGGTCATACACAGGAACACTAGATAAGCTCAAATACACAGAAACTACTTAGGCAAGAGATGCTGTACTAATGCATGATGAACTTCCTCCTTTAAATAGCCGCAACCCGGAAGTAATTGCTGCATGCCTAGCAACAGCATAGCCAGAAACCTCAGACACACACTGAGAACAAAGCAAAGGACACCATCAGCAAACAAAGAAAAGAAGAGCAGTAGCTACTAAGCAGCTGAGGTAGGAACCTGACAGACAGAGAGTGGTATCAGAAGTTGCAACATTCGCCTTTGAGAGAGATTCTTAAGCATCTTTAAGTGCTATTGTATGCACATGAGGCAATGCTTTACGTTTAGAAAGGTGAGAAATTGTAGGGTTTACTGCTGGGGGGTAGCCCACTGTGATAAGGCATCAGAAGAGAAGGAATATAAGGGAGAAATACATCTAGGAATAAAGTGTCTCTTATTAGGTGTCTTCTACTACTCCACAACCACATATTCTAAGGAATGGTAAGTAGAGAAAATTGTGGTCATCCTTTTGCACCTCTTAAATATATCTGGTGATGGAGAACTTGAGTCTGAGGCCTCAGAGACCTTCAGGGTATCTAAAACTGCCGTCGTAAAACCCTTTGTAGATGAGCCAGGATCTTCTTTGAATGAATTCCCAGGAGTAATGGATGAATAAAAATTGTCCTCATCAGTGTCTCCTTCCTCAACATAGGAATTCCCTTCCAGGGGAAAATTCCCTCCCATATAATGACTTAATGTTTTGGGGTGGGGGGTGATTTTAGTTCCAAGACTCAAGATCTACAGAATAGATGAAGGTATAGTCACAGAAGATATCAAGGCTTTAACCCATGAAGGCTCCTGTTCAGTAGACGAGGGTCCCAGTGGAGTCAATAGGAAGACTAATTTAACATGAGGAGCAAATATTTCTCGAGATATACTCCAGAAACACTGCTGTGTCTTTCTTCGTCTATGTCTCCTTTGGGCTCAGACATAACCAGAAGGATACAGGACAGAAAATGTAATAAAAAATACTTATCTGCTTGAATGAGCTATGGAGGAACACAAGGAGGGACAATCCAGTCTCATGTGTCACACTCTGCAGGAAAAGAGTAGAGGGTAAGAACAGAGCCTCTCCCCTTCCTACTCCCTGAGGCCCAAGAAAACACAGGCCTCATGGGAAACGTAGTTCAGTTTCTCTCCAAACATATTATGGAGCACTGCATGCCATGCTGCCATCCCAGAATGCACCTGTAAAGAAAGAAAAGTTCTATATTATAGATTAACACCTTCAGGGCAACAATTTGCACGCCCCTGAATTTCATAAATGATTAGATTAAGAACAATAAAAATCAGTAAAAAGTTATGATTAATCATACAACATGCAGCTTCATATGACAACACTATTGCCTGACTCAGAAAATACAAACAAGAAAACAAATAAACAAAAAAAAGTTAACCCCCTGGTTGCTAAAGATATCTCCAAAGCATTGCTGTGCATTGCATTGGAGATCTCTATAATATCCAGTGGGTATAAAAACTAGTAAATTAGTAAACCAAAGGCAGGGTGTGGTGCAGGGGCACTGGGATTGCTCTTGTCACACTCACAATGAATAATGTGGATGCGGCCATCAAAGATGAGCTGCCCTTTAAATCTTGAAACTCTAAGCGGTTGTCCATTCTCTCTAATGAGAAATTAATTCCTTTTAGTTACCTTATGGCATCAACATATGTATGACAAACCTTTAGCATGGTTTATAAGAGCCACCTCTGAAGGATGAAGAGATGATCTTGTTATCTGATTTAAAACACTTTGTGTGATTGTGAGTACGAAGATAAATGAGCACAGAGTCCTTAGCATGCAAGCACAGCATATGTAAATAATTACAATTTATCCCTTTATCAAGGAGCACTTGTGAGCCCTTGTAGCAGCATTAATGGTAATGTTACTGAAAAGAGGTAGAATTGAAAAGTAGAATTGAAAGATATTCAATTTGTTGGCATTTGGTACTGTAGATGCTAGTGGTTGCATGTAACCACTAACATGATCAGAGCCAAATACCAGATTTCCCAGAATTATACTTTTTACATAGCTATCAACATCAAGGCAATGCTATATTAAGTTAAAATATGACCACTAGCATCTACAGTACCAAATACCAACAACTTGACTATCTTTCAATTCTACTTTTACTTTCCATTTAATAAATGTTTACATATATGATAAGCCAGAACTAACTGGATTAGAGATTCTTTGCAAACTATTTATCATTTAGCAAACTGTAAGTAAAGATATAGGAGTGTCAATTCAATTTTCACCTAATAGCGTTTAATTATAATTACTATTTGAATATTCATATATATGGACATGTCACATTTACTAACTAGAAGCTTTTGAGGAACAAATAAGTGAACTTTTAATAACACATTGATACCTATGCCCCTTAGCACCCCTTAGAAACAGTTGAGGCAGTCTTATTTACAAAAAAATACTGAATAGTAACTTTTCACTAAAATCGATAAATATGTCCTTGTACAAGTCATAATCTCCAATGTTTATTTATTTTCATATTGTGACGAGTTAGCCTTTCTCTATTAAAATGAGACCTATGAATGACTCATGTTAGTTTTTGAAAACTATTTATCCCCATAATTTGTTAATGTTTAGTCATAGGTTGATGAGTAAAATATGAGTAAAAAGCTCCCTTTTAAGATAATAGACATGTATGGATGCAATCTGTTTCATTGCTATACCAGAGAAAAGTTCTGTCTTCAGAGGAAGGTGCTTGACAAATTAAGGACAGTCCAGAAAGACCATGAAGAATGAAGTCAGCCACCCTAGAAGATAGGAGGCAATTCCTTGGGCCCCAGTTTAGACATACCATGGTTAAAGAAATATCCATCATGAAGAATTTTGAAAGTAGCCAACCAACAGCAGGAAGTCAAGTTTGGAGTACCATGAAAACTTAGGATGAGGAAAAGATAACCCTCAAAGTCTTTCTGTTTATAAGGAGTTAGGTGTCATGTGCTTTGTCCTTGCTTAGACACACCTTCTGTTCTTATTTTTTCTGCTTCACTAAGTGGTCCCTCCTTTTCCTCTCCTTGTACATTTTATGAGCTTCCCTGCTGTAGTGTGTAAAGACTTTGTTGCTTCTGAAGATACTGGCTTATACCTTCTTGGTTGAAAACTCACTTTCACTGACTGCTTGTCTGACTTTGCGTCCACACAAAATTTGGTACATCACCTGCTTTTAGCTAGCTGACTGTCTATCCTCTCTGTCACAAGAACAGAACAAAATGGTCCAGGGGACTAAGGGAATACCAGCTTGTAGCGGGAACAGGACCATAGTGCCTGTTTTAAAGGACACCAGCCTTTGGATTTTACCCAGGTTGCCCTGGGTGGCAAGTTTAAAGGAACCCCATGGACTTTACATGGAAAAAAGTAGGTGTCACCAGATGGAGAGACTTAGGACTATAACATTTGATATACTGCACATTGTATTATATATTGTGTGGTATAATGTAATAGTGTGTGGTGTTATAATATACAGTCTAACAGGATGTGGTAAGTGGAAGCAAGAAGGCAGAGATAGTGGGGGTTGGGCCTTGCTTCCAATATACTGCTAGAGTGCAGAGATAGTGGGAGTTTTTGTCGTTGCTTCCAAAATTTTCTAGGTCTGGGCTAAGGAAAGATTGGAATGTTAATTGATTCCTGCTGTGCTTCCTTGACCAATCAGGGAGGTTATTTATGATCCAGTGAGAAGGTCCCTTTTTCAAGCCCTAATATGCATGCTTATCTTGATAAGGGTGCTGGTGACTGGTCAAGCATAGAAACACTGTCCTAAGTCCTCGTTTGCATGCTGATCTTGATAAGAGTCTCTGTAGTGTATATAAGCCATGTGTGTGATTCAATAAAAGAGAGTTCTTCCCTTCATCAAGTCTCGGCTGATGTTTGGGAACAGGAGGTTCGGTATATTATTGGAGTGTTATTCTGAGGGAGAAAGGAACTATAATGGAGGTATCCAGCTTATGATACAAGGTGTCACGTTACACTCTCTCCATCTGATTGCTGGATGAGATCATGTAAGCCTTCACTGGCAGATGCTGTCCGCCCTCTGCCAACAGATGCCAGAATCATCTCCGCAGAGTACTGTCTGCCTTCCATCAGAATACATCAGAATCTTTGCCAATGGATGCTGTCCACTCCTTGCCATTAGATTCCAGACCCATTGCCAGTGAACACTGTCTGCCATCCATCAGAAGATACCAGCTCAATCACTGACGGATGCTATTGTGCCTTTTCTCAGTGGCTTCCTACTCTCATCCACCTCTCCAGTTACACTGGATCCCCTTTCTCCTGGTATTTTTCCTGGTCCTGTCCTGGTTTGCCACAGTCAACAAAGGTGCCTTGCTCTCAGCTTAATCTGACAACCACTTCACTTGTCTGACTCTCTTCTTGTTGCCAGGTGTACACCAGTTCTTGTTGCTCCATGTCTATGTAGCTGATTCTACATCCACACCTCCTGACAGTCTGTGATCTCATTTTTCTCATCCTCTCAGTGTACTCATGCAGGTCCAACTATAGCTTAACTGCAGAGTGGACAATCTAGCCTTTCAGTCAGCATCCCATAAGTGTTCAAGCCTGGCGTGTTCTTAGCAACTCCATAAATTTCTCTGTGATAGACAAGTCCTGACAGGTTAAAGACCAAAACCTTTCCTCAAAGTTTCAGCACAAGCACAATTGCACCAATGCACCTCCCATTTGCAGCTTTTTCCATGAAAATTCACTTGCTTTGAAAATGCATAAAATTTAGACCTTTTCATTTTTTATTTTCCTGTGTATACTTTCCATGGACACAATAATTGTAATCCCACTATTATGGAAATCCAGAACTTCCTGAGGTTTAGTGAGGTGTAGCTGAGATAAGAGCTGCAGAAGCAGAGAGCTAGAGAGAGAAAACTCTTTTGTGTAGTAGTAGTGTAGGAAGAGAGTTAGCAAGTACCATCTCAACACTTGTTGCCTGGTGCACTGTGTATTTGTAGGAGGGAAATGAGTAAGAGGAATCAGAGGAATGATGCTGCTGATGTGGCGCAAACTAAAAGCAGCAGCCCCAGCAGTCCTAGTAGTATAATAATCAGCAGCAGAGCCCACTAGTCTTCTACCACCATCACCACATCCACTATGTCTGAGAGACTACAGAGCCCATGAGCAGCAGATAGTGCTGTTACCACCCCCAACAAAACTCTGTGATTGAGAGATGCCAGGGCCCACCAACAGCAAATAGTGCTGCTGCCAACTAGCCATAGATAGTGCTTCTCATACATGTGACTGAGAGACTCCAGAGCCGACCCTGGCAGCAGATAGTGCTGCCACCACCTTTACTAAATCCTCTATTGCAATCCAGAGACAGAGCCTATCAGCAAATAGTGCTGTTGACACCAGCACCACCTCCACCATACCTCCTGTGGTTCAGAGCCCACCAGCAGTGCCAGATATTGCTGTGCTTGCCACCCCTACAGCAGACAGTGCTGCCTTCACATCTCTAGGACCATAATGTAAATTTCTGAAAGGGGAAAACCTTCATTTTCTTTTCTCCATGTGGCTGTGTCCAGCAGAAGAAGCACAGAGCTGCTGCCTTTTTCTGAGCCTGCTGATCATGTGTCTGTGAGTATTGGAGCAAGTGCATCATATACAACTATGTCATATTCACCACCAGCACCTACACCAGCAAGCAAGGAAGAATAATGAGATAGTGGTGCTGCTGATGGAAGTAGTACTGGTGGTGACATAATAAGGACTTTCATAGCTTATACTAGCCAGGTGTGGGTGAGAGAGATTGTGGGAATGAGTCTCACCATCACCTATTACATTATGTTTGGTGATTATATAGTTGTAGGTTCTTACATTCCAGCTGCTCATTTGTTTCACTCAATAGCATCATGAAATGTTGTGGAATGTGCTGGAACAACTACAACACCTGAAGGCTGAAGATAATTTCGTATGGGTGACCCTGGATGTAGAGGCACTCTAAAGGTTTGGAAGCATTTGCTTTTTTCTTTGACAATGATCCGGATATACCTAAATCTCAAAAACAGTTTTTAATTCAGTGTGCAGAATTCATGTTGACACACAACTTCTTTATCTATCAACAACAATGGTACCTTCAAGTCAGAGGAATGACCATGGATACAAGATTTGTGCCTTCCTACTCCAATTTGTTCATGGGACATTGGAAAGCTCATGAGCCATGACTCAATGGTGGGGGGGAAAGAATCACATATACTATGGCGATATATTGATGACATTCTAATAATATGGAGAGGTAGCCTGGATGCATTGAATCTAATGTTAACCGCCTTCAATACCAACTGTAGGGGACTAAAATTCACTACTAACATCCAGAAATCACAGACTGAATTCCTTGATCTAACATTATCGTTTGATGTAACTTATACTAATAAAAGCAAAATATAACGTAAAACAGTGGCATCTAATCAATATATAGGATCCAACAGTGGGCATCACCATAAATGGCTCACTAATGTGCCATTTGGGAAATTGCATAGATTGAAAAGAAACTGCAGTGACCCCAAGGATTTTGAAAAGGAAGGCAAGGTTCTGATCTAACAATTTAAAGAAAAGGGATATAATGAAAAATTACTTAATACAACCCTTATTAGAGCACGAAATCTAGACCGTGAAAAAATCTTGAAAAAAGAAACTAATACCATTAAAAAGAAGGATTAACTAGGAATAACCTTTACAACACAATTCAATTCTTTTGGATATAAGGTGAAGAAAATCCTCAATCAACATTGGGGATTACTTAAGTAGGATCCCATTCTGGGAAAGAAGATTGGTAAATATCCTAAAATAACATATAGAAAAAAATCGCAACATCCGGTCATATATTGCCCCAAGTCGGACCAAAATCTTAGAGACTATGAACAATCAAGAACAAAAACCAAAAGGAACTTATAAGTGCCACCTCCCAAGATGTACAAATTGTAAGTACATGGAAGATGGAATTAAAATCTTCCCAGGCACCAATAAAAATACATATAAAATAAAACAACACATCAGTTGCAACACTGAATATGTTATTTATATGTTTATATGTGGATGTGGTACAAAATACGTTGGACGTACCATTAGCCCTCTAAAGAAACGTATACAAGAACATAGAGGCAAAATCAAGAAAAAAGATGAAAATCACAGGGTACCAAGACACTTTAATACATGTGAAAAAGGGAGAATGGAAAATCTATTAGTACTAGGTTTGGAACATATTCCAGAAACCACTGCAGGTAGATATAAAAAATGATGTACCCAGGAAGTCTTTTGTATTTATATGCTAAATACTATGGGTAATGGAGGAATCAATGCAGAAATTTATGTTGCATCCTGTTTTTGAGAAATATATAAAAGGCTGTTGGTATGAATTTTTAGATACACATATTTTATATTTTAGCATTGGATATTTGTGATATTTTTGCTATTTTCCTATTATTGTTTTTTCTTTCCTCCCTGGCATATATGTGGTCATTGTGGGTCCACTTTCGGTTGGTTACTATTATGTACATCTCAGTTAGATTCACTATTATCTGTACGTACACCACCCTGGGCTCCCTTGTCCTGTATGTTTTTTGGATAGAGTGAGCTACTCGGGTTGTTATATATCATTCGCATGGAGGGTACACTAAGGGCTCTTATGAGCCTCGGCGTATAATGTAAAAATGTGAAGGTCTATGCAATCATGTGGTATCTCTACTTCCAACGAGCAACTACATCAGTGGCTCGGGAGAGAGGTGTGGATAACACTACAGTATGAGTGATATCTGTCTAACACGTTATGCAAAGTTGCGTTCCAGGGGTGAAACACAGGAAGTGATTAATCACTTCCGGAAACACCAACCCACTGGAGCCAACAGTGATGTTTGGGTTGAGTGGTACAGGATTGTTTTTGGCGCCGTTTTCTGTTGGAAAAAAAAACGTAAAGCCCAGAATTGTCCAGGTCCATTTCTTTTTCTCCTGAAGAAGTGGCATTACTAGTCACAAAACGCGTACAGCCATTCAAGCCCACTACCAGGGCAATATTGAATTTAATATTATACTAGTTTCTCTCTTTTTTTTTTGTTTTTGGCTTTTTATTCTCATTTATTTTTCTTGTTGTTTTTTTGTTTTAATTGACACTACAGTGGGTATTATCATATTGTCCCCATTCCACTCTGTACTGACAACCCTTAATGGGGTTCCAAGTTGTGATTGGGAATTTTTAGAATATCCCTACTGAGGTCACAATAAAGTTGTTATTAAGTTATTATCGGCATCCCCATACTCACTATTGTTAGGAATATAAGTTCCAATTCTAAGTCTGTATATAGTTTAATGTATGTATCAATGAACTAAGAACAACAAATAAAATTTAAATATATCATCTGCTGTACATCTGAAGAATCATATGCTGTCACTAGCCTGGTGTGACACCCGACAAACCAGTGCAGGCACATCATACTGAGAGGCAGGTGAAACCTCATTAATGTGAGAAGTACCATTGGAGGGGAGAGGGCCATTTGTATATACCATTGTGACCTATCAATACTTCACTTAGAGGTGTTTTGCTCTGTTTCTCTTTTCTTTCCATTTTTTTGCATGGAGGTTGAGACTGCTCTGAGCACACCCTCAATTCAGATTTTGGATGTGGCCAGCATAGCTGAGGCATCCTTCAAAATTTGGATCTCAGGCAGTTGCCTGTGGGAAATCTGGCCCTGACTACTACTACTACTACTCATGGATATGGTGAATAATTTACCAGCTTGATGGTGTGTTGTGTGTTTTGATATTCTGATAACCCAGCAACAGGAAGTTAGCAAACAGCATAATGTCACTGGTGGGCGGCTTGCCAATCCATAGTAGGCCTACAAGCATTTTTTTCATGGCTTGCCTTACCACAAGTCCTCAAACACGTTTTCAAGACTTGCCTTGATTTACGCAAGAAAACCATTTTTCAAAGCTTGCCTTACTGCAAGCTTGTAAACATTTTTAAGACTAGCCATGAAACAATCTAGTAAACTTTTTCAAGTATTACATAGGCCTGCTAATAATTTATTTCAAGTCCTGCCTTGCTGTAGTCTGCAAACTTTTCTTTCCGTTCTTACCTTGCCATATTGGGCTGTGCTACCAAATTCACTAGAGGTGTTTCCTGTATTTTTAATTGGTTTTGCAAAGGCTAATTAAATCATTAAACCACTGTTTACTTAGCCCATAAACCATCTGTAAATAAAAAACATGTTTTAAAAGGCCTGCTGTAATGGCTAGCCTTTCTGTAAATGTATTTACATTACAAGGAGCATAAACTTGTTTCCATATTTTTAAAAAGACCAAGTAAGTTACCACTCTCCTATCCTCCTTACTTCACCACCATGCTTTTGTAAGACTGATAATAATACTTAGAAATGCTTAACAGCTATGTAATGTATGTCACTTGATTGTGAATACCCTGTATTGCTAACTGAATCAAAACACATTACTGTCACTCTGCCTATCATAAACTAGACTTTTATTAGAACTGTCACTTTGAGTCACAAAACATAAGTGTATGGTGCTAGAGTGGGTGTTTGAGAACATAGACAGACCAACATATCTTACTGCGGTATAAGCTGGGTAAAGGTGCCAACTGCAAGCTTGTATAAACATACTGGTTGAGCTGAACTATGCTTAGGATGACTGGGCAAGGACTGAAGAAATGGTCAGAAGTGGAGTTCTAGAGTCTTTTGCCAGGCAAACAAAGCTAGGCAAAGATCAAGGCTGCTGATTACACTGCACACAAGGAGGAAACACTGGAGACTTATTGCATTAAGAGGAACTGAACACTGGTTGGATTTGTTGGGACAAGCTGCAATACAGAGACCACACAAGGTGGAGTCACTGAAGACAAGCTGCAGTACAGGCAAGAAAAATTGATGGAAATGTAGGAGAAATCAGCAAGAGCTGAACAGCCTGGAAGCCACCTGAACAGGACTTATTGCCCTGAGGTATTGGGGTCCACAATTAACCCTTTGAGTGCCAGAGGGGTGCAGAATGCATTGCTTTGCAATGCGTTCTGTACCCCTCTGGCACTAAAAGGCTTAAGGATGGGTAAAACATTTTTCCTTAAAATTGAAACAGGTGAAAAATGGCACTTCCTGGGACTATGTTTCATGAAAAATGCAGATTTTCAACTTTTCCCACCTAGCTCATTACACTGAAATCAGTGGTAATACTGATTTTTACCTACCACATGGCAAGTTTCCCTTCTTTTCCATCAGGGATAGTATAAAATGGGTGTGTCACGGTTTATTATGACTCTCAGACACAAGTTTAGGTAAAAATCAATTTTATTGAAATAATAAATTGATAACGTAGGATGGCAATCACATACATACAGATTAGTGATGAGCGAGCACCCCAATGCTCGGGTGTTCGGGTGCTCTGACCGAGCACCCCCTGAGGGTGAAGTCAATGGGAGGACTCGAGCATTACACCAGGCACCCCCTGCTCTGATGAGGGGAGGGTGCCTGGTCCATAGGAAAAGGGCAGAAAAAGATGGAAACACTACAGAAATGGTTCAGGGACAGCATAGGGAGGATGTCTGGATGCACCTTGGACTCCAACATCGCTGCTGGGAACGATCTTTCGCCCGTAGTACGCCATTTTTACAGACTGACCATAAAACACACAAAAAGGAAAATAAAAACGACTTTAGGCGAAAAATTGTTACCAAACAATATTTGCTGTATATTTACTTGTATATCATCTGCAAATTCTCCCAAAAATTTCCTTGATTTTCAGAACTGAGGCCATGATTAAGAGGGAAACGTGCGCAGAGGCAAATTCTCCCAAAAATTTCCTTGATTTTCAGAACTGAGGCCATGATTAAGAGGGAAACGTGCGCAGAGGCAAATTCTCCCAAAAATTTCCTTGATTTTCAGAACTGAGGCCATGATTAAGAGGGAAACGTGCGCAGAGGCAAATTCTCCCAAAAATTTCCTTGATTTTCAGAACTGAGGCCATGATTAAGAGGGAAACGTGCGCAGAGGCAAATTCTCCCAAAAATTTCCTTGATTTTCAGAACTGAGGCCATGATTAAGATGGAAACGTGCGCTGAGCTGACCATCTAAAACATTATGGGTGAGGGTCTGCTGCAGAGCTGACCATCCTAAACATTATATGCGAAGGCCCGCTAGTGAGCTGACGCTATAAAACATTATACGAGAGGGCCCGCTAGAGAGCTGACCCAATAAAACATTATATGAGAAGGCCCGCTGGTGAGCTGACCTATATAAAAATTGTCAAACAGGGCCCGCTGGTGAGCTGACCCTATATAAAAATTATATCACAGGGCCCGCTGGTGAGCTGGCCCTATATAAAAATTATATCACAGGGCCCGCTGGTGAGCTGGCCCTATATAAAAATTATATCCCAGGGCATATGGAAGAGGAGGAGGAGGATGAGAAGATTAAGAGTCAACCATATACCCGTTTTTTGGGTGGAAGGGGTGAATGGGAATACAGAGTATTCCCATCATTGTAAATAACATATATAAAGTGAGTTTATGTTCCCCCGGGGCTTTCCTCCAGTGGAGTGGAGAAGTCAGGGGAAATCCAGGCCTTGTTCATTTTTATAAGTGTCAACCTATCAGCATTGTCGGTGGAAAGGCGGATACGCTTATCTGTTATGATGCCACCAGCAGCACTAAATACCCGCTCAGACAGAACGCTGGCGGCAGGGCAGGCCAGCACCTCCAAGGCGTAGAGTGCCAGTTCATACCACGTATCCAGCTTGGACACCCAGTAGTTGTAAGGCACAGAGGGATCATTGAGGACGCTGACACGGTCTGCTACGTACTCCTTCACCATCTTCCAAAACTTTTCCCTCCTTGTGACACTAGGCTGCGCATCAGGGTGAGGGTGCTGGCGGGGTGTCATGAAGGTGTCCCACGCCTTGGAGAGTGTTGCCCTGCCTTTCTCGGAACTGCTGTGTGCTCCCCTTTTCTCCCCTTCTCGGTTGGCCAAGGTAGCACGTACTCTGCCGCCAGCGTTGTCAGATGGAAAATTTTGGAGCAATTTTTCGACAAGAACCTTCTGGTATTGCAACATTTTGCTTGTCCTCTCCACCGGAGGAATGAGAGATGAGAAATTCTCTTTGTAGCGGGGGTCCAGAAGGGTGAACACCCAGTAATCCGTGTTGTCTAAAATGCGTACAACGCGTGGGTCACGGGAAAGGCAGCCTAACATAAAGTCAGCCATGTGTGCCAGAGTACCAACAGTCAAGATTTCGCTGTCCTCACCAGGAGGATGACTCTCAATATCCTCATCCTCTTCCTCCTCTTCTGCCCACCCACGCTGAAGAGATGGAACTAAAGTTCCATGGCTACCCTCTGTAGCGGAGGCAACCGTGTCTTCCTCCTCCTCCTCCTCCTCCTCCTCCGCCTCCTCCAATTGTCGCTGAGAAGACGAAGTGAGGGTGCTCTGGCTATCACCTTGTGTAAGCTCTTCCTCCCCCATTTCCACCTCTTCCACATGCAAAGCGTCGGTTTTAATTGTGAGCAGCGAGCGTTTCAGTAGACACAGAAGTGGGATGGTTACACTGATAATAGCGTTATCGCCGCTCACCATCTGTGTCGATTCCTCAAAATTGCGTAAAACCTCGCAGAGGTCTGACATCCATTCCCACTCCTCACTTCTGATTACAGGAAGTTGAACGGAGAGGCGACGACCGTGTAACAGCTGGTACTCCACTACTGCCCTCTGCTGCTCACAAAGCCGGGCCAACATGTGGAAGGTGGAGTTCCAGCGCGTGCTCACGTCACACAGCAGCCGGTGAGCTGGCAATTGTAAGCGCTGCTGCAGCTTCAACAGGCCGGCTGAAGCTGTTGATGACTTACGGAAATGTGCACACACGCGGCGCACCTTGGTCAAGAGATCATGCACATTGGGGTAGGTTTTTAGAAATCGCTGCACCACTAAATTAAATACATGTGCTAGGCATGGTACGTGTGTGAGCTTGCCGAGCTCCAAAGCCGCCACCAAGTTACGCCCATTATCACACACAACCATGCCTGCTTGCAGGTTGAGTGGCGAGAGCCACTGCTCGGTCTGGTGACTAATCCCCTGCAACAGCTCTGAGGCCGTGTGCTGTTTGTCCCCAAGGCAGATCAGCTTCAGCACGGCCTGTTGACGCTTCCCCACTGCAGTGCTACACTGCTTCCAGCTACTGGCTGATGGGGGAGTGGCGCTGTGTGTAGAGAATTCGGAGGTGGAAACGGAGGAGGAGGAGCCAATAACGTAGGTGCTGGTGGAAACCCTGATGGAGGTAGGGCCCGCAATCCTCGGCGTGGGTAGCACCCGTGCCATCCCAGGGTCCGAGTCGCTCCCAGCCTCCACGACATTCACCCAGTGTGCCGTCAGGGAAATGTAGCGTCCCTGGCCACAAGCACTTGTCCATGTGTCAGTCGTTAAGTGGACCTTCCCAGTAACTGCGTTGGTCAGGGCACGGGTGATGTTACGGGACACATGGTGGTGTAATGCGGGGATGGCACACCGGGAAAAGTAGTGGCGGCTGGGGACCGCGTACCGAGGGACAGCTGCTGCCATCAGGCTGCGGAAGGACTCAGTGTCCACAAGCCTAAATGGCAGCATTTCGATGGCCAGTAATTTTGAAAGGTGTGAGGTTAGTGCTATGGCCTGTGGGTGGGTGGCTGGGTACTTTCTCTTGCGCTCAAATGCCTGGGGTAACGACATTTGGACGCTGTGCTGGGACAGGGAAGTGGATGTGGTCGCTGATGGTGCTTCAGATGCTACAGGTGCAGGGCGGGAGGTATGCGGGCCTGCGCCTTCGACAGGCGATTGGCCGGCACCGAAAACAGGGGAAGAGGAGGCAGTGGTGTGGCCTGCAGACACAGATGGGCGATCCAGGCGTTCCTCCCACTTACTACGGCGCTTGGATGCCATGTGTCGGATCATGCTGGTGGTGGTGAGGTTTCTAGTGTTCATGCCTCGGCTCATTCTGGTGTGGCACAGGTTGCAAACTACAATTCTTTTGTCGTCCGCACTTTCCTTAAAAAAACGCCATACCGCGGAACACCTACCCCTTGGCAAGGTAGATTTACGCAAGGGGGTGCTCCGTGGAACATTTGCGGGCCGGTTTGGTGCGGTCCGCCTTCTTTCTGTAGCCACACCACTGCCTCTTCCAGCCTGTTGCGGTGCTGCAGATGGCTCACCCTCAGGACTGCTGTCATCGCTCGGCTCTACACCTTCCCAGGTGGGGTCAGTCACCTCATCGTCCACCAAGTCCTCCTCCACTTCCTCACTCTGATCATCCTCCTCAAGTCTTGATCCCACCACATACTCAGTCATTGACAACTGTATAACATTCTCCTCAACAAGGTCTTGAGACGGAAATAGTGGTTGATTTAATGGCAACTGTGTCTCATCATCATCATCATCATCCACTACTTCCTTTGACCTTAAATGCCGTTCACATCTGTCATCTTCTTGTGATTGGGTAGCCTCTAGAGGTTGTGAATCAGGGCACAAAATGTCATGTTCCTCTGCAAGCGTGCTTGGAGAGAGGGTCAAATGAAGGATTGGTGATGAGACGAGCTCCTCACTATATCCCAGTGTGGGATCACTTCTTTGACCAGACCGTGTATGGTGGGAGGAAGGATGATCAGAGTGAGGATTATGTTGACCAGACTCTTGGCTACTGAGAGTGGACTTGGTGGAAGACAGGGTGGTGCTTAACCGACTGGAAGCAGTATCAGCTGTCATCCAACCGACCACCTGTTCGCAGTGGTCGGACCTCGAGAGTGATGTCCGGCGACGCCCTGTAAAATTACACATGAAGCTAGGTATGGTGGATGTCTTTCTTTCTTGTGCTCTGGCACCAGGCACAGTTTCTCCGCGTCCTGACCCGCGCCCTGAACTTTCAGGATCACGTCCACTTCCCCGTCCCTTTTTACCCGCCTTCTTCATCTTACACAGAATATGTGACTTTAATATTTGAGTTTGAAAACTTAACAGTATTTCTTCCTATTCTGCAACTCTGCAGAGTACACAGAATAGGCTGCTAAACGGCGGTGAAACACACTGAATGGAATATGTGACTTTAATATTTGAGTTTGAAAACTTAACAGTATTTCTTATTATTCTGCAACTGTACAGAGTACACAGAATAGGCTGCTAAACGGCGGTGAAACACACTGAATGGAATATGTGACTTTAATATTTGAGTTTGAAAACTTAACAGTATTTCTTATTATTCTGCAACTGTACAGAGTACACAGAATAGGCTGCTAAACGGCGGTGATACACACTGAATGGAATATGTGACTTTAATATTTGAGTTTGAAAACTTAACAGTATTTCTTCCTATTCTGCAACTCTGCAGAGTACACAGAATAGGCTGCTAAACGGCGGTGACACACACTGAATGGAATATGTGACTTTAATATTTGAGTTTGAAAACTTAACAGTATTTCTTCCTATTCTGCAACTCTGCAGAGTACACAGAATAGGCTGCTAAACGGCGGTGAAACACACTGAATGGAATATGTGACTTTAATATTTGAGTTTGAAAACTTAACAGTATTTCTTATTATTCTGCAACTCTGCACAGTACACAGAATAGGCTGCTAAACGGCGGTGATACACACTGAATGGAATATGTGACTTTAATATTTGAGTTTGAAAACTTAACAGTATTTCTTCCTATTCTGCAACTCTGCAGAGTACACAGAATAGGCTGCTAAACGGCGGTGAAACACACTGAATGGAATATGTGACTTTAATATTTGAGTTTGAAAACTTAACAGTATTTCTTATTATTCTGCAACTCTGCACAGTACACAGAATAGGCTGCTAAACGGCGGTGATACACACTGAATGGAATATGTGACTTTAATATTTGAGTTTGAAAACTTAACAGTATTTCTTCCTATTCTGCAACTCTGCAGAGTACACAGAATAGTCTGCTAAACGGCGGTGAAACACACTGAATGGAATATGTGACTTTAATATTTGAGTTTGAAAACTTAACAGTATTTCTTATTATTCTGCAACTGTACAGAGTACACAGAATAGGCTGCTAAACGGCGGTGAAACACACTGAATGGAATATGTGACTTTAATATTTGAGTTTGAAAACTTAACAGTATTTCTTCCTATTCTGCAACTCTGCAGAGTACACAGAATAGGCTGCTAAACGGCGGTGAAACACACTGAATGGAATATGTGACTTTAATATTTGAGTTTGAAAACTTAACAGTATTTCTTATTATTCTGCAACTCTGCACAGTACACAGAATAGGCTGCTAAACGGCGGTGAAACACACTGAATGGAATATGTGACTTTGATATTTTAGTTTGAAAACTTAACAGTATTTCTTATTATTCTGCAACTCTGCACAGTACACAGAATAGGCTGCTAAACGGCGGTGAAACACACTGAATGGAATATGTGACTTTAATATTTGAGTTTGAAAACTTAACAGTATTTCTTATTATTCTGCAACTCTGCACAGTACACAGAATAGGCTGCTAAACGGCGGTGAAACACACTGAATGGAATATGTGACTTTGATATTTTAGTTTGAAAACTTAACAGTATTTCTTATTATTCTGCAACTCTGCACAGTACACAGAATAGGCTGCTAAACGGCGGTGAAACACACTGAATGGAATATGTGACTTTAATATTTGAGTTTGAAAACTTAACAGTATTTCTTATTATTCTGCAACTCTGCACAGTACACAGAATAGGCTGCTAAACGGCGGTGAAACACACTGAATGGAATATGTGACTTTGATATTTTAGTTTGAAAACTTAACAGTATTTCTTATTATTCTGCAACTCTGCACAGTACACAGAATAGGCTGCTAAACGGCGGTGAAACACACTGAATGGAATATGTGACTTTGATATTTTAGTTTGAAAACTTAACAGTATTTCTTCCTATTCTGCAACTCTGCACAGTACACAGAATAGGCTGCTAAACTGCGGCGAAGCACACTGAATGGAATATGTGACTTTGATATTTTAGTTTGAAGACTTAACAGTATTTCTTCCTATTCTGCAACTCTGCACAGTACACAGAATGTGCTGCTAAACTGCGGCGACGCACACTGAATGGAATATGTGACTTTGATATTTTAGTTTGAAGACTTAACAGTATTTCTTCCTATTCTGCAACTCTGCACAGTACACAGAATGTGCTGCTAAACTGCGGC
The DNA here is from genome assembly GCA_037306005.1 of Rhinophrynus dorsalis. Classification (NCBI taxonomy): domain Eukaryota; kingdom Metazoa; phylum Chordata; class Amphibia; order Anura; family Rhinophrynidae; genus Rhinophrynus; species Rhinophrynus dorsalis. The sequence goes on from CM074722.1 coordinate 225,972,368, forward strand.
GACGCACACTGAATGGAATATGTGACTTTGATATTTTAGTTTGAAGACTTAACAGAATGTGCTCTAATCTGCAACTTTGCACACTAAACAGAATGTGCTCTAATCTGCAACTTTGCACACTAAACAGAATGTGCTCTAATCTGCAACTTTGCACACTAAACAGAATGTGCTCTAATCTGCAACTGTGCACACTAAACAGAATGTGCTCTAATCTGCAACTTTTCACACTAAACAGAATATTTTTTTTTTTTTTTTTTTTGTTTTTTTCCCCCCACACAAAATAACCTGCTGCCCCCACACACAGTAGTCCTAAAAAGGACTTTTGGTTCTTTTTTTTCACAATTTTTTTTTTTCCTCCCTACACTGCCTTTCCCTTCCTATCCTCAGCTCTCCCTGGCTCAGACTGAGCCGAACTCGATGGTCAGGTGCTATACAGCACCCGACCACGGGTTCTGGCCAGCCAATCAGTGTAATGCCAGCAGCCAACATGGCTGCTGGCATTACACCGATGTCAGAGCCTCCCTGCACGTTTATTGGCTGCGCAGCAGCCGCAAAACGTGCGGGGAGGAGACCCGAACATGGCGGGCGAGCACATGCGGTACTCGTACGAGTACCGCCATGTGCCGAGCAGAGCGATGCTCGAGCCGATCCGAGCATCGGCCGAGCATGCTCGCTCAACACTAATACAGATATATTCAGAATATAACAAGACAGAAGGCAGACTCTACCGGTCCTGTCAATATACCGGACAGGACAGTCTGAAGTAATAGAATGTTAGGCTCTACCGGCCTTGCCAATACCGGGTAAGGCAACCTGCAGATGGAATCGCATAACGGTTCTACCGGCCTTACCAAATTACCGGGCAAGGCAGCCTCAATAGATTCATAATGTAGGCTCTACCGGCCCTGCCAATACCGGGTAAGGCAACCTCAGATGGAATGTGGCAAAAGGTTCTACCGGCCTTACCAATACCGGGCAGGGCAGCCCAGAGATAGTAGCAGCAGTCAGATGGTAATGGCAAATTGACAGGATCGTAAGCAACCCAGTGTACACACACTGAGACTAACAGGGGAATCGTAAAGCCGCAAGGCTTTGGAGCAAACCAGCGTCCGCACGCTGGGACCAACACTGAATTGTATAGCCGATAGGCTTAGGAGCAAACCAGTGACCGCACACTGGTGTAACAAGCGAGTTAGTATAGCCGTAAGGCTTAGGAGCAAACCAGCGTCCGCACGCTGGGACCAACACAGAATTGTATAGCTGATAGGCTTTGGAGCAAAACAGTGACCGCACACTGGTGTAACAAGCGAGTTGTATAGCCGCAAGGCTTTGGAGCAAACCAGCGTCCGCACGCTGGGACCAACACAGAATTGTATAGCTGATAGGCTTTGGAGCAAACCAGTGACCGCACACTGGTGTAACAAGCGAGTTTGTATAGTCGCAAGGCTTTGGAGCAAACCAGCGTCCGCACGCTGGGACCAACACAGAATTGTATAGCTGATAGGCTTTGGAGCAAACCAGTGACTGCACACTGGTGTAACAAGCGAGTTTGTATAGCCGCAAGGCTTTGGAGCAAACCAGCGTCCGCACGCTGGGACCAACACAGGATAGTACAGCCGATAGGCTTTGGAGCAAACCAGTGACTGCACACTGGTGTAATAAGCGAGTTTGTCTAGCCGCAAGGCTTTGGAGCAAACCAACGTCCGCACGCTGGGACTAACACAGGATTGTATAGCCAATTTGCTTTGGAGCAAACCAGTGATCGCACACTGGTGTAACAAGCGAGTTTGTCTAGCTGCAAGGCTTTGGAGCAAACCAGCGTCCGCACGCTGGGACCAACACAGGATTGTATAGCCGATAGGCTTTGGAGCAAACCAGTGACCGCACACTGGTGTAACAAGTGAGTTTGCCTAGCCGCAAGGCTTAGGAGCAAACCAGCGTCCGCACGCTGGGACCAACACAGAATTGTATAGCCGATAGGCTGTGGAGCAAACCAGTGACCGCACACTGGAGTAACAAGCAATGTCGCCGACGCGACCAGGCAGGAGGCCGCCAGGATACAGGAGACAGGCGATGCGATGACAGGAACCAGCAACGATCAGTCAGGTCAGGAAACAGCAGAGAAGAAGTTCAGCAGGAACTGCAACACCAGAGACTAGGCCGGAACCAGGACTGGAAGTACTTCAGCATGCAGGAAACACTGGAACAGTAGAGATCAGGAACTCAGGAACACATGAGATCAGGAACTCAGGAACACTGGAACAGAGGCCCAGCTATCACTGGCATAGTTATAGCAAGAAGGTCAGAAACAACACGAAAGGGCAACCAAAGGGTGCCCAATCCAGGTTTAAATAGGCAATGAGAGGCGGGCTATCTGCAGGCAGCCAATAGCAGCCCCCTACTGGTAACAGACAAGGAACTGCAGCAATCACGGGCACCGTGATAGGGTGTCAGGTTCACATTGCATGTCATTTAAGTGTTAGAGATAGAGAAAGTAGTACACTTTTGAGCTAGTAATAAAGAAAAAGAAACCCTGTATATAAAGCACACGTCTAAATCACCAACTTCACCTCCCCCTAATGGAATCACATGATCATGGAAAGAACAATAAAATATAACGTTTATTGTTGCTAATTAAAACCAGCGAATTTTAAAAGAAAAAGATATATTCACATTATTCACTGAGGTTAATCCCTCTAATTAAACACGGATTGCTAGAGGTATATATATACAAAGGAGCCAAAGTCTCTAAAGCTGAAATGTAGACTAGAAATATAAAGGCCTATAAATCTCAATAGGTAATAAGAGACAACATGTGCGGCATATAAGATACTAAATATCTATAATGAAACTGTAACAGACACAATAGTCGCTGAAAAAAGGGATCTAAGTGTCAAAAAAGAAAGATACTATAGTTGCAACTTGCCCATAGGATATAATACTAAGCAGAAAGCTGCTGCACAATGATGTCTCTATTTCAAATCACAAAACATCGATGATGCTAAATCTCTCAAGCTTGAAGCCTCTTAGTTCTGATGAAGCTAACACGCTAATAATCAGATCCGGCTTCAAACTCGCTTGCATCTAACCCTAAAAAGACTAGATCTCAGTGCAGTAACAACTTGCCTATAAGATATATTATTGGGCAAAAAAATATACTGCACAATGATGTCTCTATTCATATAAAAGGCATCAATCTATATGATTCAAATGTCAATGATATTAAATCTCAAATACTAGCCTACTGAGCTTGAAGCCTCTTAGTTCTGATGAAGCTAACACGCTAATGATCAGATCCGGCTTCAAACTCGCATATATCTAACCCTCAGGAGACTAAACCTCAGTGCAATGTGAAAACAGCTTGAAGCCTCTTAGTTCTGATGAAGCTAACACGCTAATGATCAGATCCGGCTTCAAACTATGAAAGTTCTAGATATTGAACATATCGTTTGAAGCCTCTTAGTTCCGATGGTGCTAAATCGCTATCCATCAGATCCGGCTTCAAACTTAAACTTAAGACGCGCGTTTCGCCATGTAGGCTTGTTCACAAAATCTATCCAACCCGAACAGCATTTTAGCGCCCTAAAATACCTGAGAGTCAGCTATCATAGGCCAACAACAGATTCAAAACAACCAATAGGGCATCATTGTGGTTTTGAATGACAGCATGATGTTTGTTAACGATATAGCTGTCATTCTTTCAAATTACACCCCCCCCGTATCACCTCTAAATATGTGTAAAAAGAAAGAATAATAATCAAAGAGATAACTTATTAGAGATGCACATTCAATTGCATCTCCTCATTGAGACCATATGGTGACATTGAGTTAAATAAGAATATAAATTTATTCTCTCTCCTAATTAACTCTTTGTTTAAATCTCAACCTCTAATGCCCAAATTAACTCTGAAAAGTCCCCAAGCTTTCAAAAGGCATGATTTGGATTGATGTTGATCCAAGAAGTGTCTAGCAACTGATGTAAGTTGTTTAGCATCTAATAAATCTTTAGATGCTTTTTCAATATTCCTAGCATGTTCTCTCACTCTAATGCCCAATTTTCTAATGGTTTTACCTATATAGTATAGGCCACACGGACATTGTAAACAATATACAACTCCCTTCGTATTACAATTGATGTAAAAATTGATATCATGTCTTTTACCAAATCTATCATTGTAACATTTAGTATTAACCATATATTGACAGCTAATACAATTTCGACATGGATAGGAGCCACTAATGCTAGGTCTAAAATCTCTTTTTTTCTTGAAATGGCTAGGAACAAGACAATCTCTCAAATTTGGTGAACGACGATATGTGACATCAATTCTAGGACCTAAAATAGTATCTAAATCCTTGTCAGTCTGTAGAATAAAAAGATTTTTGTTTAGGATCGTTTCAACTTCTCGCCATCTACAATTATAAGAGGTGATAAAGCGAATTTTATCCAAATCATCCTTTTCACTCTGTTTATGATTATATAATAAAGCTGTTCTGGACGAGTATAAAGCACGCTTATACACTCTTCTTATTGATGTTCTGCTGTAGCCACGATTATAGAATCTGCTCATAAGCTCCTGCGCTCTCTCTTTAAAAGTAGTTGTACTAGAGCAGTTACGCCTCAAACGTAGAAATTCTCCTATTGGCACACTCCTCTTCATATGTAAAGGATGGTGACTTTCAAAATGCAGTAAATTATTAGTGGCAGTACTTTTCCTATAAAGATCTGTTTCCAGGATATTATTACTGCCTCGTGAAATAGAGATATCCAAGAAATTGACAACACTACTACTGATTTCATATGTGAGTTTAAGATTGAAATTATTATTGTTGAGTATACACATAAACTCCTCAAAGATGGTAGAATCACCCTGCCATAAGATGAAGAGATCATCTATATAGCGCTGCCATAATAATATATGATCTGTATAGTAATTGAAATCATCATTAAAAACCACATTCTCCTCCCACCATCCGAGGTACAGGTTGGCATAGGTGGGGGCACAAGTGCTCCCCATCGCTGTACCCCGGATTTGGAGGTAGAAGTGGTCATCAAATACAAAATAATTCCTGCGTAGTACAAAATTGAGCAGATTCAAAATGAACTCCTGCATATCACTGGTAAATCTGGTATCTCTATCAAGAAAGTAGGAAATAGCCTGTATACCATATTGATGTTTAATAGAGGTATAGAGTGATTCCACATCACATGTGATGAGGAGCACATCATTATCAATTGGTAACCCATCCAATTTGGTGATGATATCTAATGTATCCCTAGTATAGGATTTAAGATTGTATACATAAGGTCTTAGCAGATAATCAATATATCTGCTAGCCTTTTCTCCCAAAGATCCATTTCCAGAAATAATTGGGCGTCCTGGTGGTGTAACAGCATTTTTATGTATCTTAGGGAGAAGGTACAAAGTTGCTATACGAGGGTTCTCAACTGTCAAAAACGCATCATCGCTTTTATTGATCAAACCTTTAACTTTAGCTATCTTAATCATCTGATTATATTCTACTAGAAATTCATGAGTAGGATCTCCTAAAAGATGACTATAACATTCTTTATCTTGAAGCTGTTTCCTAGCTTCTTTTAAATACATCTCCAATGGCCAGATTACCACATTACCTCCTTTATCTGATGGTTTCAAAATGACATCGTTTTCTCCTATTACTGTTGCCCCTTTTGGCATATATATATTTTAGTGTGCACTGGTTCCCCTTTTTTCTATTTACATATTCTTTTGTCTCCATTTTGTAGAGACTTTCTTTTCTAGTTGCACCTTAATATTTTCACATAATGGAACCATTACTGAATTTTGGGTTAAGACAAACCAAAAGAGCAGACAAAGCCAAGAATTTATTTTCAGTTGGTACTATTAATTCCACCAGTAATGGTACATCATGGAATGATATTTTTAGTTCACTTAAGGATGCACAATATAGACATTTAAAGTCTTGGTGGACACGTGCCACCTATCAAAGATATATTGAAGAAAAAATTGTCCCTAGAGGGTTAAGGGTTAATGTGTTGCCCACTTACAGGTTTGATGATATTAAATATACCTCTAGATGGGAAGAGACTGCCAATACATGCTCTCTGGAGTTTTTGAAAATCTTGGAGGAATATGAGACCGAAATTATTAATGATTTAGAAAATACTATCAAAAATTTAGAAGATAAATTAAAGGAGTGTACCTCTATGGAAACTCTTAAAAAAGATCTTGATCGGTTAAATATTAAATATAAGTTTGAGGATGAGTTAACAGAACGAAAAAAGAAAAAATTCCTTAGAGATATTAAAGACTTCAAGGAAGGGAAAGTTTATGCGTGGTATAAGAGAAAACCTCGCAATTTTAAAAAATCAAATGATAACATTGAGGCAGTATCCACATATGAAGCTGAATCTACTGGTAATGAAACATCAACGCAAACTGAGACAACAGAATATTTTTTGGGTCACAGACCCAGGAAAAACAGGAGGAACAGAAGAGGAGGAGGAAGGTCAGACAGGGAAACAAGAGAGTTAAGAAACAGAGAGAAATGGGGTTACCAACGGCAGGGCAACAGCTATTGGTTCAGGAAATAGACCATCACAATATTTCTGATGGGTTGCAAGTCATTAATTTATCTGAACATGTACTTGGACCTGCACATGAGAGTTTGCTTTCTAAAGGCCTTAATTTTTCACCTACTAATGGCCTAGACAAATTTTCATTTTTTACTGATATGTATAAGTTTACTAGAAAATTATTACTTAAAAAATTCTTTGCTAACAAGGCGAACTTTGACTTCTCAAGTGTGATGACTGAATCTGAAGATTATAATCTTGATTCTCTGATTGACCTTATTGATAAAACTGAAACTGTAAAGTCCAGTTATAAATTACCTCCTAAACCTAAGATTCAATCTACTTTTACTCCACCAAGTAATATTTGTCCAGTTATTCAAACCTTTAGGGATAGAGTTATGAGTGAGATCCTTAATATCCCTGATTTTATTATTAATCATAATTTGTCCAAACCTGAACAATACGCACTTCAAGAAATTATTAAATGGGATGATGTCATTTTGAAACCATCAGATAAAGGAGGTAATGTGGTAATCTGGCCATTGGAGATGTATTTAAAAGAAGCTAGGAAACAGCTTCAAGATAAAGAATGTTATAGTCATCTTTTAGGAGATCCTACTCATGAATTTCTAGTAGAATATAATCAGATGATTAAGATAGCTAAAGTTAAAGGTTTGATCAATAAAAGCGATGATGCGTTTTTGACAGTTGAGAACCCTCGTATAGCAACTTTGTACCTTCTCCCTAAGATACATAAAAATGCTGTTACACCACCAGGACGCCCAATTATTTCTGGAAATGGATCTTTGGGAGAAAAGGCTAGCAGATATATTGATTATCTGCTAAGACCTTATGTATACAATCTTAAATCCTATACTAGGGATACATTAGATATCATCACCAAATTGGATGGGTTACCAATTGATAATGATGTGCTCCTCATCACATGTGATGTGGAATCACTCTATACCTCTATTAAACATCAATATGGTATACAGGCTATTTCCTACTTTCTTGATAGAGATACCAGATTTACCAGTGATATGCAGGAGTTCATTTTGAATCTGCTCAATTTTGTACTACGCAGGAATTATTTTGTATTTGATGACCACTTCTACCTCCAAATCCGGGGTACAGCGATGGGGAGCACTTGTGCCCCCACCTATGCCAACCTGTACCTCGGATGGTGGGAGGAGAATGTGGTTTTTAATGATGATTTCAATTACTATACAGATCATATATTATTATGGCAGCGCTATATAGATGATCTCTTCATCTTATGGCAGGGTGAGTCTACCATCTTTGAGGAGTTTATGTGTATACTCAACAATAATAATTTCAATCTTAAACTCACATATGAAATCAGTAGTAGTGTTGTCAATTTCTTGGATATCTCTATTTCACGAGGCAGTAATAATATCCTGGAAACAGATCTTTATAGGAAAAGTACTGCCACTAATAATTTACTGCATTTTGAAAGTCACCATCCTTTACATATGAAGAGGAGTGTGCCAATAGGAGAATTTCTACGTTTGAGGCGTAACTGCTCTAGTACAACTACTTTTAAAGAGAGAGCGCAGGAGCTTATGAGCAGATTCTATAATCGTGGCTACAGCAGAACATCAATAAGAAGAGCGTATAAGCGTGCTTTATACTCGTCCAGAACAGCTTTATTATATAATCATAAACAGAGTGAAAAAGATGATTGGATAAAATTCGCTTTATCACCTCTTATAATTGTAGATGGCGAGAAGTTGAAACGATCCTAAACAAAAATCTTTTTATTCTACAGACTGACAAGGATTTAGATACTATTTTAGGTCCTAGAATTGATGTCACATATCGTCGTTCACCAAATTTGAGAGATTGTCTTGTTCCTAGCCATTTCAAGAAAAAAAGAGATTTTAGACCTAGCATTAGTGGCTCCTATCCATGTCGAAATTGTATTAGCTGTCAATATATGGTTAATACTAAATGTTACAATGATAGATTTGGTAAAAGACATGATATCAATTTTTACATCAATTGTAATACGAAGAGAGTTGTATATTGTTTACAATGTCCGTGTGGCCTATACTATATAGGTAAAACCATTAGAAAATTGGGCATTAGAGTGAGAGAACATGCTAGGAATATTGAAAAAGCATCTAAAGATTTATTAGATGCTAAACAACTTACATCAGTTGCTAGACACTTCTTGGATCAACATCAATCCAAATCATGCCTTTTGAAAGCTTGGGGACTTTTCAGAGTTAATTTGGGCATTAGAGGTGGAGATTTAAACAAAGAGTTAATTAGGAGAGAGAATAAATTTATATTCTTATTTAACTCAATGTCACCATATGGTCTCAATGAGGAGATGCAATTGAATGTGCATCTCTAATAAGTTATCTCTTTGATTATTATTCTTTCTTTTTACACATATTTAGAGGTGATACGGGGGGTGTGTAATTTGAAAGAATGACAGCTATATCGTTAACAAACATCATGCTGTCATTCAAAACCACAATGATGCCCTATTGGTTGTTTTGAATCTGTTGTTGGCCTATGATAGCTGACTCTCAGGTATTTTAGGGCGCTAAAATGCTGTTCGGGTTGGATAGATTTTGTGAACAAGCCTACATGGCGAAACGCGCGTCTTAAGTTTAAGTTTGAAGCCGGATCTGATGGATAGCGATTTAGCACCATCGGAACTAAGAGGCTTCAACGATATGTTCAATATCTAGAACTTTCATAGTTTGAAGCCGGATCTGATCATTAGCGTGTTAGCTTCATCAGAACTAAGAGGCTTCAAGCTGTTTTCACATTGCACTGAGGTTTAGTCTCCTGAGGGTTAGATATATGCGAGTTTGAAGCCGGATCTGATCATTAGCGTGTTAGCTTCATCAGAACTAAGAGGCTTCAAGCTCAGTAGGCTAGTATTTGAGATTTAATATCATTGACATTTGAATCATATAGATTGATGCCTTTTATATGAATAGAGACATCATTGTGCAGTATATTTTTTTGCCCAATAATATATCTTATAGGCAAGTTGTTACTGCACTGAGATCTAGTCTTTTTAGGGTTAGATGCAAGCGAGTTTGAAGCCGGATCTGATTATTAGCGTGTTAGCTTCATCAGAACTAAGAGGCTTCAAGCTTGAGAGATTTAGCATCATCGATGTTTTGTGATTTGAAATAGAGACATCATTGTGCAGCAGCTTTCTGCTTAGTATTATATCCTATGGGCAAGTTGCAACTATAGTATCTTTCTTTTTTGACACTTAGATCGCTTTTTTCAGCGACTATTGTGTCTGTTACAGTTTCATTATAGATATTTAGTATCTTATATGCCGCACATGTTGTCTCTTATTACCTATTGAGATTTATAGGCCTTTATATTTCTAGTCTACATTTCAGCGTTAGAGACTTTGGCTCCTTTGTATATATATACCTCTAGCAATCCGTGTTTAATTAGAGGGATTAACCTCAGTGAATAATGTGAATATATCTTTTTCTTTTAAAATTCGCTGGTTTTAATTAGCAACAATAAACGTTATATTTTATTGTTCTTTCCATGATCATGTGATTCCATTAGGGGGAGGTGAAGTTGGTGATTTAGACGTGTGCTTTATATACAGGGTTTCTTTTTCTTTATTATTTGCATTATCTTTACCCTGTGAGCACCGTTTTCTCCTATTACTGTTGCCCCTTTTGGCATATATATATTTTAGTGTGCACTGGTTCCCCTTTTTTCTATTTACACTTTTGAGCTAGGTAAGACAGGCAAATAAAGAAAACTTGGAGTATAGTTTAGGGGATTTTGTGGGCAGGAAATTTGTTCTCTTTGTCATTGGAGCCTGGGGGTCTTTGGGGGGGGGTGAAGGGGAGCAAAGGAGATTTATTCAAAATACCCCAATCTTGGTTGACTGAGACAGGCAGCTGTGAACCAAGTTACTTCCTAATCTGTTATCTCTGCATTAGAGACTTGGGGTGTGAGAAAGCAGCAAAGGAGATTTACCCCAAATACCCCAGAAGTTTGTGTTACTGACTAGGAAGACATAGGCAGCTGTGATCCAAATTACTTCCTGATCTGGATGCTACCTCAGTATTAGTACAGTCTGGGGGGTGTGAATGGAGAAAAGGAGATTTTCCCCAAGTACCCCAAAGCTTTATGTGACTGACTGAGAAAATACCATAAGTTCCTTCCTGTTCTGGCTATTACCTCTGTGTTAGGGGAGTCTGGATTTGAGTGTGTGAAGGAAACAAAGGAGATTTACCCTAAATACCCCAACGTTTTGTGTGACTGGAAAGACACAGGCAGCTGTGATCTAAGGTTCTTTCTGATCTGGATGCTATGTCTGTGTTAGGGGAGTCTAGGGACAGTTAATTAACAATTTGTGTGCCAGGGGGGTATGCAACATAATGTGTTGGATACCTCTCTGGCACTCAAAGGGTTAAAAAAAAAAGTTCAAAATAGCTTCACTGATAAGCAGAGAGAGGGACCCTGAAATGAAATGTTACTGAGAAAGACTAATATTAATATTGATACTAATTTCAGGGAAAGGGTGAAAAGAGTAGGTGCAGTGAAGGGAAGTGGGAGTAAAGTGGTAGTCCAAAAACTGACTGTATCCATGGTTGCTATAGTGTGTGCAATAAATGATGATAATGATTTTTCTCCTGAGGAGATAGTTTTTCAAAGTCCCATAAAAAGTTCTGTCACAACCACCAATAATATTAATAAAGAATGTAAGAACATTGAAGATGACAATGATGAGTTGCATTCTGGTACTGATGGCATAATGAAAAAAATGTAGTTGTTCAACCAACTGCTGCATCTGACAGACACAGTGTAGAATGTAGTAGCAAACTTTGTGAAAATCTCTGTAAGGGGGGATATTTTGGTGACTTTAAAAAGCCTAGAGGAAAATAGTAGGGAAGAAGCAGTGGGCAATTCTGACAATTATGATGTGAATGTATACTATATCCCTCCAGCATGGCCAGAAAATTAGCCGAAAGGAAAAGGCTCATTCTTCGATGACTGAAAATGAGAACTGTGTCTATTTATAAACTGTTTGAGAAATTAACTGAAAAATCTGACCCTGGCCAAGTAAAGATGCAAAAAAATACACATTAATCCTTTCAGTCATCATAAGCATCTTCACCACTTCCAATTCCAAGCCTCACTCAGCCACACACACTGAATGATCAGAAATACAGGACATCTACAGTATCCACAACCCTACTATGATGAGTGCCTTTGCTGCTGTTGGAAGTGCCACACCTTTGACACCTAATAGTAGTACAATTGCCGAAACATCTAGACCCAGTAGTAGTAGTAGCCCCTCATTAACCCCTCAGTTTTTGGAGTCCACAGAATGGACATACTTCAATCACAATCCAAAAGCTAAACATGTTGCTCTCTGTTGTCTGTGTAAGAAGCATGTGAGCAGGGGAAAAGCAGGCTCACACCTAGGAACCTCCTCACTGAGATCCCAACAGAAGCACAATCACAGGTCTGACTGGGAGGCACACTATTAAAATGTTAACTGGACCAAAACTAGCAGCAGCAGAAGCACTCCTAAAAGTTTCCAGGGCTCTGGGAAGCATAATAGAAGTAATGTAAATAATGTCAGATAGTGTGCAGAGATTTCATTAATTTGAAATAACACCCATGGCTCATGTTGCAGAGGAGTATGACAGGGGTTTATTGTAGGAGATGACAAAAATTGTAGCATACCCACACATGCCGCCACTGAAACCCCCACCATCTTCACAAGTCATGTTGTTAAAGAAATAAGTTAACACAGCTCTTCTCCCATATACTGCCAAAGTGAGAAAAATTTCCCTAATGACCTTTCACAAAAAACTCATTTTTGTTTCACTTTTTTCGTATGTTTTTCTCTTTTTCGCCTATGCTAAATTTGCCTCACTTTTGCCAATTCCAACAAGTGTTGAATTTTGAGAAGAATCGAGTGACAGAATTAGGACATGGGTGAAGCATGGTACATGTTCCATATCTCCTTTTCTCAAGGCGGCTATTCTATTGCAGCCACTGTCATCAGACACAAAGCTAGCTTTCAAAGAGCATCGTGCGACTTATTTGTCCATGATCAGATGGAGTTCCTTTAATATATCTACAGACCTCTGCATGCATAAAATGGCATGTCAATGATATGGGCTTCCCTACAGCAGGTCTTTACTACTAGTTACAGAGCCTGGGACAACACTTTCAGTAACATTTTGCATCATGTTGCTACCCATTGATGGAAAAGATAGCTAGTGAGCAATGACAGTCTGGCCACTTGTCCGCACATTAGGTGAAGTAATTTGCTTATGATGTTTCCAGCCATTCCACCTGCTTGTATAACTGTGGCACAATCATCCTTGATAAGCAGTGGCAGTGTGGGAAATGCCAGTGCGACACATGGCATCAGTTCTTTAAAACTACTGTTTTTACTAAAAGAACAGGGCAGCATGTCAACCAGTAGCATTTTGGCAAATTCCACATGTATACTTTTGGTTTATTTGTGAGCAGTTTTTGATTTCTAAGACATCAGTAAGTGTGGGTTGGCAGTACACAGAACAACTGTGTAACTTTATAATGGTAACAGTATGATTAGTGGTGTATGTGGTGCACATGGTGGTAGGTATTGGAACACTATGAAATCTTGTCATCTGCAACTAACTTAGATTCATCCTCCTCCCTGCATTGCTTTTGCACAGCTGCAGTAGCAGACATAGGTGTTACTGTTTCTGAGATTCTATAACACTGTCATGCTACTACTGCTGTTAGTCATTGTACTTCTGACATGCTGCTTGTGGCTTTCCCATTCAGACATGTGATTGTACTTCAGGTGAGACCTTAATGAGGTTGTGCCTAGATGGGATGATATGTGTGTATGTGTGCGTGTGTGTAGGAGGGAGGATAGTTTGATGCACTAAATATGTTATAAGGAGATTGAGTATACATCCAGGAGAGCTATCTGTATTTTCACAGTGTTAGTAGCTAGTTTTATGAAAACATATGAGCTTGAGGGTTACTCATGCTGTTTAAAACAAGAGTAATTTCATTGTTAGAGCATTCTTTTCAAAAGTTATCACAGCTCAAACTTTTTTTTTACATTAAACTGCATGTATATATTGTGGTCACTGGATGGTGCTGTTCTTATCACTTGCAATTGACTGTATTATAAAAAATGTGCCTTTTGGACACTAGTTGGTTTTACTCAGCAGGATAAGTCAGGCAGTATTTTCTTTTACAGACTAGGTTGTGCCTATAGAGGATATTGCAGATGTTTTAGGCATTTGTACTTGCTTGTATTTTGGTGTATTACATTATTATTTGTGATTAATTGAAATGGTGCATACGGTGGATGGTTATTGATTTGCATATACTTATATTTACATTACATTTTTATTCTTTACTCAGATGGATTTACAATGTAACTGATAACCCATGTAATGAGAGTAATTTGTTTACGAATATATTATTTTGTATGCAACAACTAGAGCATGAATAGCTATGTACCAGTTGCTAAACACACTTAAGTAAATTGTCTTTCTGTTCCACTGAATAAAGCATGTAACCATTTTCTTAACAAGTTCCGGTAAGAGATGAAAGGTTTAAATTATTTGAACACTTATATTTTATAATACATTTACAGGAGGTGAAGATTTTTTAGAGTCTTATTTGCTCAAATATTGTATAGTAAATATATATGAACCTCTGCATTGGGGAGACCTTGCTCCTGATAAAAAGTTATCACCAAAAAAATCAAGATGATTCATATCCATTTGAAATGAATGTATTCTTTTTTTTTTAAGAATAACAGTGCTCAGTAATGTAGGCTAGTGCCTGTGTGGCAGTATAAGAGATTGAACAAATATTATGCAATGGATAATATAGGAAATTAACTATATCAAAATATGGGGTTCCTAAGTTAGAGAACTATCTAAAAATGCCAGCACTAAAAACAGTATGTCAGCTAGGACAATGAGATAAACTACATAGTCTGGCTAATGCAAATATGACACAGCTGCAAGAAGAAAGAAAGAAAGAATAGAAAGAAGTGGGGACAAGGAAGGGAGTGAATGGAAAGGGATATATAAGTGCAGGAGGCACCATTCTGAATGCCATTTGTTCAACCTGTGCTGGACAAGTAAAGAAAATACAGACAACAAATATCTGTCCACAGCCTTACCATGAAATTATCAACCATTAAAATAGTTGAGGCAGGAGAACCAGATGTCCTTAAAAACAGAGTGGTCTTTTTAAAAACCAAAAACTTAACTTCTTAAGTGCCATGATATTTGTTGTTATATTAACCAAATCTAATTTGGAAAGAGGGTTGGGCTGCTTCCAGAACACGGGAATACACATCTTTGCTGCATTAAGACAGATGAAATATAGGCCTTGATTAAATTGGCCCCATCGACCAAATGAATAGCCGCTGGTATTTTTTCAAGCACAGTAAGCCATTCAATTAACTGTGCTATGAAAAAATACCAGTGGAAAAATATGCATGACAGGCTCTGAAGTTTGCCCCATTTAAAACCATTAAGATGAGTTTGAATTTCCAATTCAAAGCCATGCATTAGGCATAAATATGCTTTACGGGTTCCACTTTAATGACTGAAAATCTACACCGGGTTTTTTGGGAGCAAAGTCCCCGAAGCATGTTTAAACCTGCTAACACAGGAATTGAAGGGGAAAACAAGCCTAAAAAAACAAGTGGATGTATTGAAATAAAAAATGTGTGTAATGTTAGTTGAATTAACCCTTTGAGTGACCAGGGTTTATCCGACTAAGTTAACAACATCCCCTGAAAATAAACACTAACCTGTATATCACGGTGCCCGTGATTTGCTGCAGTTACTTGTCTGTCACCAGTAGGGGGCTTCTATTGGCTGTCTGCAGATAGCCCGCCTCTTATTGACTATTTAAACCTGGATTGGGCACCCTTTGGGTGCCCTTTCGAGTTGTTTCTGACCTTCTTGCTATCACTATGCTAGTGATAGCTGGGCCTCTGTTCCAGTGTTCCTGAGTTCCTGATCTCATGTGTTCCTGAGTTCCTGATCTCTACTGTCCCAGTGTTTCCTGCATGCTGAAGTACTTCCAGTCCTGGTTCCGGCCTAGTCTCTGGTGTTGCAGTTCCTGCTGAACTTCTCTGCTGTTTTCTGACCTGACTGATCGTTGCTGGTTCCTGTCATCTCATCACCTGTCTTCAGTATCCTTGCGACCTTCTGCCTGGTCGCGTTGGTGACATTGCTACAATTCCGTGTTGGTCCCAGCGTGCGGACGCTGGTTTGCTCCCAAGCCTTGCGGCTATACTAACTCGCTTGTTACACCAGTGTGCGGTCACTGGTTTGCTCCAAAGCCTATCAGCTATACAAGTCTGTGTTGGTCCCGGCGTGCGGACGCTGGTTTGCTCCTAAGCCTTGCGGCTATACAAACTCACTTGTTACACCAGTGTGCGGTCACTGGTTTGCTCCAAAGCCTTTCAGCTATACAAATCTGTGTTGGTCCCAACGTGCGGACGCTGGTTTGCTCCTAAGCCTTGCGGCTATACAAACTCGCTTGTTACACCAGTGTGCGGTCACTGGTTTGCTCCAAAGCCTATCAGCTATACAAATCTGTGTTGGTCCCAGCGTGCGGACGCTGGTTTGCTCCTAAGCCTTGCGGCTATACAAACTCGCATGTTACACCAGTGTGCGGTCACTGGTTTGCTCCAAAGCCTATCAGCTATACAATTCTGTGTTGGTCCCAGCGTGCGGACGCTGGTTTGCTCCTAAGCCTTGCGGCTATACAAACTCACTTGTTACACCAGTGTGCGGTCACTGGTTTGCTCCAAAGCCTTTCAGCTATACAAATCTGTGTTGGTCCCAGCGTGCGGACGCTGGTTAGCTCCCAAGCCTTGCGGCTATACTAACTCGCTTGTTACGCCAGTGTGCGGTCACTGGTTTGCTCCAAAGCCTATCAGCTATACTAATCTGTGTTGGTCCCAGCGTGCGGACGCTGGTTTGCTCCTAAGCCTTGCTGCTTAACGATTCTGCTAATTTGCCAGTTCCATCTGACTGCTGTTATTATCTCTGGGCTGCCCTGCCCGGTATTGGTAAGGCCGGTAGAACCTTTTACCACATTCCATCTGAGGTTGCCTTACCCGGTATTGGCAGGGCCGGTAGAGCCTACATTGTGTATCTATTGAGGCTGCCTTGCCCGGTAATTTGGTAAGGCCGGTAAAACCGTTATGCTATTCCATCTGCAGGTTGCCTTACCCGGTATTGGCAAGGCCGGTAGAGCCTAAAGACTGTCCTGTCCGGTATATTGACAGGACCGGTAGAGTCTGCCTTCTGTCTGTGCTATATTCTGTATATATATATATGTATGTTATTGCCATCCTAAGTTATCATTTATTAT
This sequence comes from Rhinophrynus dorsalis, assembly GCA_037306005.1. Classification (NCBI taxonomy): domain Eukaryota; kingdom Metazoa; phylum Chordata; class Amphibia; order Anura; family Rhinophrynidae; genus Rhinophrynus; species Rhinophrynus dorsalis. Next base: position 225,989,346 of record CM074722.1, read on the forward strand.
TTCAATAAATTGATTTTTTTTACCTAAAACTTGTGTCTGAGAGTCATAATAAACCGTGACAGTACGAAAGGGCCAGGAGGAGTACGAGGTTCAGAGCATTATTGATTCCCGTAGGCTTAGAGGAAGGGTACAGTACCTGGTACATTGGAAAGGGTATGGTCCTGAGGATCGATCATGGGTGGATAGTACGGACCTTCATGCACCTAGGTTAACTAGGGCCTTTCATGCCAATTACCCGCAGAAACCTAAACCCTATTCTAGGAGAGGGGGTCTTTGAAAGGGGGGTACTATCACGGTGCCCGTGATTTGCTGCAGTTACTTGTCTGTCACCAGTAGGGGGCTTCTATTGGCTGTCTGCAGATAGCCCGCCTCTTATTGACTATTTAAACCTGGATTGGGCACCCTTTGGGTGCCCTTTCGAGTTGTTTCTGACCTTCTTGCTATCACTATGCTAGTGATAGCTGGGCCTCTGTTCCAGTGTTCCTGAGTTCCTGATCTCATGTGTTCCTGAGTTCCTGATCTCTACTGTCCCAGTGTTTCCTGCATGCTGAAGTACTTCCAGTCCTGGTTCCGGCCTAGTCTCTGGTGTTGCAGTTCCTGCTGAACTTCTCTGCTGTTTTCTGACCTGACTGATCGTTGCTGGTTCCTGTCATCTCATCACCTGTCTTCAGTATCCTTGCGACCTTCTGCCTGGTCGCGTTGGTGACATTGCTACAATTCCGTGTTGGTCCCAGCGTGCGGACGCTGGTTTGCTCCCAAGCCTTGCGGCTATACTAACTCGCTTGTTACACCAGTGTGCGGTCACTGGTTTGCTCCAAAGCCTATCAGCTATACAAGTCTGTGTTGGTCCCGGCGTGCGGACGCTGGTTTGCTCCTAAGCCTTGCGGCTATACAAACTCACTTGTTACACCAGTGTGCGGTCACTGGTTTGCTCCAAAGCCTTTCAGCTATACAAATCTGTGTTGGTCCCAACGTGCGGACGCTGGTTTGCTCCTAAGCCTTGCGGCTATACAAACTCGCTTGTTACACCAGTGTGCGGTCACTGGTTTGCTCCAAAGCCTATCAGCTATACAAATCTGTGTTGGTCCCAGCGTGCGGACGCTGGTTTGCTCCTAAGCCTTGCGGCTATACAAACTCGCATGTTACACCAGTGTGCGGTCACTGGTTTGCTCCAAAGCCTATCAGCTATACAATTCTGTGTTGGTCCCAGCGTGCGGATGCTGGTTTGCTCCTAAGCCTTGCGGCTATACAAACTCACTTGTTACACCAGTGTGCGGTCACTGGTTTGCTCCAAAGCCTTTCAGCTATACAAATCTGTGTTGGTCCCAGCGTGCGGACGCTGGTTAGCTCCCAAGCCTTGCGGCTATACTAACTCGCTTGTTACGCCAGTGTGCGGTCACTGGTTTGCTCCAAAGCCTATCAGCTATACTAATCTGTGTTGGTCCCAGCGTGCGGACGCTGGTTTGCTCCTAAGCCTTGCTGCTTAACGATTCTGCTAATTTGCCAGTTCCATCTGACTGCTGCTATTATCTCTGGGCTGCCCTGCCCGGTATTGGTAAGGCCGGTAGAACCTTTTACCACATTCCATCTGAGGTTGCCTTACCCGGTATTGGCAGGGCCGGTAGAGCCTACATTGTGTATCTATTGAGGCTGCCTTGCCCGGTAATTTGGTAAGGCCGGTAAAACCGTTATGCTATTCCATCTGCAGGTTGCCTTACCCGGTATTGGCAAGGCCGGTAGAGCCTAAAGACTGTCCTGTCCGGTATATTGACAGGACCGGTAGAGTCTGCCTTCTGTCTGTGCTATATTCTGTATATATATATATGTATGTTATTGCCATCCTAAGTTATCATTTATTATTTCAATAAATTGATTTTTTTTACCTAAAACTTGTGTCTGAGAGTCATAATAAACCGTGACAGTACGAAAGGGCCAGGAGGAGTACGAGGTTCAGAGCATTATTGATTCCCGTAGGCTTAGAGGAAGGGTACAGTACCTGGTACATTGGAAAGGGTATGGTCCTGAGGATCGATCATGGGTGGATAGTACGGACCTTCATGCACCTAGGTTAACTAGGGCCTTTCATGCCAATTACCCGCAGAAACCTAAACCCTATTCTAGGAGAGGGGGTCTTTGAAAGGGGGGTACTATCACGGTGCCCGTGATTTGCTGCAGTTACTTGTCTGTCACCAGTAGGGGGCTTCTATTGGCTGTCTGCAGATAGCCCGCCTCTTATTGACTATTTAAACCTGGATTGGGCACCCTTTGGGTGCCCTTTCGAGTTGTTTCTGACCTTCTTGCTATCACTATGCTAGTGATAGCTGGGCCTCTGTTCCAGTGTTCCTGAGTTCCTGATCTCATGTGTTCCTGAGTTCCTGATCTCTACTGTCCCAGTGTTTCCTGCATGCTGAAGTACTTCCAGTCCTGGTTCCGGCCTAGTCTCTGGTGTTGCAGTTCCTGCTGAACTTCTCTGCTGTTTTCTGACCTGACTGATCGTTGCTGGTTCCTGTCATCTCATCACCTGTCTTCAGTATCCTTGCGACCTTCTGCCTGGTCGCGTTGGTGACATTGCTACAATTCCGTGTTGGTCCCAGCGTGCGGACGCTGGTTTGCTCCCAAGCCTTGCGGCTATACTAACTCGCTTGTTACACCAGTGTGCGGTCACTGGTTTGCTCCAAAGCCTATCAGCTATACAAGTCTGTGTTGGTCCCGGCGTGCGGACGCTGGTTTGCTCCTAAGCCTTGCGGCTATACAAACTCACTTGTTACACCAGTGTGCGGTCACTGGTTTGCTCCAAAGCCTTTCAGCTATACAAATCTGTGTTGGTCCCAACGTGCGGACGCTGGTTTGCTCCTAAGCCTTGCGGCTATACAAACTCGCTTGTTACACCAGTGTGCGGTCACTGGTTTGCTCCAAAGCCTATCAGCTATACAAATCTGTGTTGGTCCCAGCGTGCGGACGCTGGTTTGCTCCTAAGCCTTGCGGCTATACAAACTCGCTTGTTACGCCAGTGTGCGGTCACTGGTTTGCTCCAAAGCCTATCAGCTATACTAATCTGTGTTGGTCCCAGCGTGCGGACGCTGGTTTGCTCCTAAGCCTTGCTGCTTAACGATTCTGCTAATTTGCCAGTTCCATCTGACTGCTGCTATTATCTCTGGGCTGCCCTGCCCGGTATTGGTAAGGCCGGTAGAACCTTTTACCACATTCCATCTGAGGTTGCCTTACCCGGTATTGGCAGGGCCGGTAGAGCCTACATTGTGTATCTATTGAGGCTGCCTTGCCCGGTAATTTGGTAAGGCCGGTAAAACCGTTATGCTATTCCATCTGCAGGTTGCCTTACCCGGTATTGGCAAGGCCGGTAGAGCCTAAAGACTGTCCTGTCCGGTATATTGACAGGACCGGTAGAGTCTGCCTTCTGTCTGTGCTATATTCTGTATATATATATATGTATGTTATTGCCATCCTAAGTTATCATTTATTATTTCAATAAATTGATTTTTTTTACCTAAAACTTGTGTCTGAGAGTCATAATAAACCGTGACAGTACGAAAGGGCCAGGAGGAGTACGAGGTTCAGAGCATTATTGATTCCCGTAGGCTTAGAGGAAGGGTACAGTACCTGGTACATTGGAAAGGGTATGGTCCTGAGGATCGATCATGGGTGGATAGTACGGACCTTCATGCACCTAGGTTAACTAGGGCCTTTCATGCCAATTACCCGCAGAAACCTAAACCCTATTCTAGGAGAGGGGGTCTTTGAAAGGGGGGTACTATCACGGTGCCCGTGATTTGCTGCAGTTACTTGTCTGTCACCAGTAGGGGGCTTCTATTGGCTGTCTGCAGATAGCCCGCCTCTTATTGACTATTTAAACCTGGATTGGGCACCCTTTGGGTGCCCTTTCGAGTTGTTTCTGACCTTCTTGCTATCACTATGCTAGTGATAGCTGGGCCTCTGTTCCAGTGTTCCTGAGTTCCTGATCTCATGTGTTCCTGAGTTCCTGATCTCTACTGTCCCAGTGTTTCCTGCATGCTGAAGTACTTCCAGTCCTGGTTCCGGCCTAGTCTCTGGTGTTGCAGTTCCTGCTGAACTTCTCTGCTGTTTTCTGACCTGACTGATCGTTGCTGGTTCCTGTCATCTCATCACCTGTCTTCAGTATCCTTGCGACCTTCTGCCTGGTCGCGTTGGTGACATTGCTACAATTCCGTGTTGGTCCCAGCGTGCGGACGCTGGTTTGCTCCCAAGCCTTGCGGCTATACTAACTCGCTTGTTACACCAGTGTGCGGTCACTGGTTGCTCCAAAGCCTATCAGCTATACAAGTCTGTGTTGGTCCCGGCGTGCGGACGCTGGTTTGCTCCTAAGCCTTGCGGCTATACAAACTCACTTGTTACACCAGTGTGCGGTCACTGGTTTGCTCCAAAGCCTTTCAGCTATACAAATCTGTGTTGGTCCCAACGTGCGGACGCTGGTTTGCTCCTAAGCCTTGCGGCTATACAAACTCGCTTGTTACACCAGTGTGCGGTCACTGGTTTGCTCCAAAGCCTATCAGCTATACAAATCTGTGTTGGTCCCAGCGTGCGGACGCTGGTTTGCTCCTAAGCCTTGCGGCTATACAAACTCGCTTGTTACACCAGTGTGCGGTCACTGGTTTGCTCCAAAGCCTATCAGCTATACAATTCTGTGTTGGTCCCAGCGTGCGGACGCTGGTTTGCTCCTAAGCCTTGCGGCTATACAAACTCACTTGTTACACCAGTGTGCGGTCACTGGTTTGCTCCAAAGCCTTTCAGCTATACAAATCTGTGTTGGTCCGGGCGTGCGGACGCTGGTTAGCTCCCAAGCCTTGCGGCTATACTAACTCGCTTGTTACGCCAGTGTGCGGTCACTGGTTTGCTCCAAAGCCTATCAGCTATACTAATCTGTGTTGGTCCCAGCGTGCGGACGCTGGTTTGCTCCTAAGCCTTGCTGCTTAACGATTCTGCTAATTTGCCAGTTCCATCTGACTGCTGCTATTATCTCTGGGCTGCCCTGCCCGGTATTGGTAAGGCCGGTAGAACCTTTTACCACATTCCATCTGAGGTTGCCTTACCCGGTATTGGCAGGGCCGGTAGAGCCTACATTGTGTATCTATTGAGGCTGCCTTGCCCGGTAATTTGGTAAGGCCGGTAAAACCGTTATGCTATTCCATCTGCAGGTTGCCTTACCCGGTATTGGCAAGGCCGGTAGAGCCTAAAGACTGTCCTGTCCGGTATATTGACAGGACCGGTAGAGTCTGCCTTCTGTCTGTGCTATATTCTGTATATATATATATGTATGTTATTGCCATCCTAAGTTATCATTTATTATTTCAATAAATTGATTTTTTTTACCTAAAACTTGTGTCTGAGAGTCATAATAAACCGTGACACTGTAATACTGATGTCTAGGGGTTCTTCAGCACGCTGGTCAGCTACTGTCCATTTTCTTCTGTCATCTGTCTTCCACTTTGTTCTTTCTCCTATCTTCTGTTTTCTCACCTTCTTCTGTGGCTCAAGAGAAAGTGTGATTTGACACAAAACATACGTAGAGAGAGAAAGAGGAGTACTAGAGACATGCGATTAATCGGACTGAGCTGGAGCGATCCCCGTTCCCATTGAACTAACACCAGGACACGCGATCTACAGCGGGACGGTGGGTGTGAAGTCACCGGAGAGAGCCGAAGGTAGAGAAGACATGGAGGACACCAAGAGAGAACGGAGGAAACTCGGGCTCGTGTTTTTCTGTGAAGCAGTCTACTGCTATTCTTTGATGAGCATTATTTGTCTGGTTATCCTGTGAGTAGATCCCCTAGAGGGGGGTTCTTTTGTATTATTTTATTTTTTTATGATCCCAATAAAGTGTTTGATACTGCACTTAGAGGATTCCCTTTTCTTTGCTCTCCTTTCCGTTTTTCTGTTTTAAGCTACATATCTATCAAAGGACTAAAAGTCCTAGATATTTCTTTATGTTAGTTTCCTGCATTTGTACCGATCAAGCAATCCATCAGCAGGAAATGTCCCCGCTTGTGACTGTGGGTCTTGTACAATCACCTATGCAATCCGCATTTCTCTATTGGGAGATTTCTCAGCCAACATTATCCTGTTAAATAAACAATGGCACTGGGGGAGTAGAAGAATTCACTTAATCATACAGGGATTTCTAACCAGGGCTATTAATCTTCTGAGAGCAGATGACTGATCCGAACACCAGTGGAGCACAATTTTATTCTCAAGCAGTCAAGAGGTTCATTTTTATTCCTGTTGAAGTTCCACTTTTCTAGTGGAACAGGAGCCAGTAAGAAAGTCTCTGTGTACCAAAACTTAGAAATGCATTTGAGACGTGTAGCATCTCAGGGATTAAATCCCTTATTTTAGAGTTCAGGACTTACACATGGTAATAGCACCCTTCTCATTCCCTCCCATAATGTTATTCTCTTGCCCCAATGCATCCAGGATAATAATGTATATAATACTGAATACTATGGCACATTTCATGTTTTGCTTTTTTTCTAACGTTGGCTTTGACCCAGTTTTAGGTGATTAAAACAACGGAGCACTTGGGGTCTCATTAGCAGACTCCGTTTTACATGATTCTAAATGATTATGATTTCATTCCAGCGCAGTTAGTAGCTGACAGATGGAAGTAATGAAATCCTATAGGCCTCTCCCTGGCTTCCATTGCTGTGATATTGCACTTTGGTGTATGATGGACATCCAGTCGTTCCTTAGGTATATGTGTAATAAATTGGAGGCTGTGACTTGAGTTTAAGCTCTGTTTAAGGAAGTGACTTGAGAATCTTGCACTTTTATGTAGGGCAAGATTCTCATGTCGCCATGATGATAAGGGAGACATAAGAATCTTGCGGCACACTGTTTTCAATGCAGCTTTTTAACAGGGAACAGTCAGTTACACAAAAATTTCCTCCGTTCTCCCCCAGAATGCTCCCAGACTTCCCTAAATCGAAGTTCAAATGTCCTACCTAAAAGACTCCCTAAAATAAGCTTCAATCCCCCTTTATTTTCCTACCTTCTCTGGCTCAAAAACATGCTGCTTTCACAAACACAGAATGGCATGCTGTGAGTGCCTGACACTCATTTATATGCCTGTAGAAAAGTAGAGAAAACTTTCATGTGGTGAGGAAAAATTTTTCTTCCCATTGATTTTAATGCAATGAGCTAGGCGAAAAAAGCTGGAAAATGGCTCTTTATGCAGGAAATTTTCACCAAGGGGAAAGTGCCATTTTCCACCGATTTTGGTTTGAGGCAAAAGTTTTTGCCCATCCCTATTCAATAAATTGATAATCTATCTGTCATGATCCACTGAAGAGATTGTGTCTCCAGCGGCTTTCAGTATTGTTGCTAGTATCCGTGCTCAGTTACTTTTTCCTAGGGGTTTCTGTGCTCCACCTCTGCTTCATTTCTATTGGGTGTCTCTTTCTTTTATACCTGCCTTATCCTCAGGTGAGCTCTGTTCTATGAATTCCTGTTTGTATATTTTCTGACTTTGAACTGCTGCTCCTGTTCTCGACCTGGCTTGCTCCTGACCTCACTTGTGTTTGACTCCATTGGTATTATATTCTACCTGCTTATGTTTTACCGGGCTTGGATTTCTAACTACGACTCTGTTCTCTCACTTGGCACCTCAACGTCAATTGACTTCTGGCTTTGACCTTGGCTTCACTTTAACTCCTTATCCTCGCGTACACCTTATTCTGCTGTTCCTCTCAGATGTCCTCGTTTGTCAGAAACTCCAACCTTCTATCAGACTATGCATCCATCCAGCCTTGCTCTTTCTGTCCTCCAAAGGATGCACATATTCCAGAGCTCAAGTATATTGAACTCCAGCATATTTGACAGATCATGCATTTGCCAAACCCTGCTCCTTCCATCCATTAAGGGGTGCACATATGCCAGATCGCCAGTGTGTTCGACAGACTGCACACTCTCCAAGCCTGCTATCACCATCAAGTCCCAGCTCATTCTATTGTCAATCACAAGCTTTGCTCACTCACCTTGCCAGAAAGTCCAAGACTCATTCTCTTCTGGCCCTCAAGGCTTCTGTCCCTGGTTTCACAGTGCAGTATTTCATGCCTACCTAGTGATTCTATCCTGATCCTGGCCCCAGCACAACTGGATTCAGGCATCTAGCTTCATGGTCAGCACCATAACCTTGGCTTCCGCCATAACAAGGAATCACCTCTCAGTGCTTCACAGCCCTAGCATCTTGTACTGAACACATTGTTCAGAAAGAGACCTTGCTACTCTTCTCCAGAGACTGGATTCCTGCAAGATGGATCTGCTCGATTATCTCATCACTGTCTTAGAGTATCTCTCTGACAGAAGTTTCTAGTGAGTTTGCCACACGATCCACTTCTTTTCATCTGATAAAATATTCCTTGTCCTATAAAAAGCCCTGACACTATACTGGAGTGGGAGTTATATGGTAGGGAAAAGAATGTGAAGTACTGTGGGATGCAAGATTTGCTGTGAATCTTGGGGAATTTGTTGTCTGAGAGTTTTCAAAATATGTCATAGATGGGATTTAGGAATAGAGGATTTCATAGATGAATAATCAAGAATAGAGTTTAAGAGGTATTAAGTCAACTCCAAATATTACATACAGAGCTGGGTTTTTTTTTCTCTGAATTTAGATAAACTGGGTGAATGGGCAGAAAAGTGGCAGATGACATTTAATGTAGAGAAGTGTAAGAATATGCATTTGGGCTGTAGAAACAAATAGGCTGCATATACACTAAATGGTAAGCTAATTGGGAAATCCTCATTAGAGAAAGATTTATGAGTACTGATAGACGATAGACTTCACAACAGTGTGCAGGGTCACTCAGCTACTGCAAGAGTAAATAGTGTACTAATCTGTACAAAAAGAGGAATAGATGCATGGGATGCAAATATCATTCTGCCTCTGTATAAGTTCTTGGTTAGGCCTTATCTAGACTATGGAATACAGTTTTGGGCACCAGTTCTTAAAAAATACATTATTGAACTGGAAAAAGTGCAGAGACAAGCAACAAAAGGGTTTGGAGGATCTGAGTTATAAAGAGAGATTTGCCATACGTGGCTTATTTACGTTACAGAAGTCTAAGGCGTTATATGATTACCATTTACAAATGTATTCAAGGTCAATACAAATAAATCTCCATTGAATTATTTACTCAAAGAGTTGAGCTAAGAACGAGAGGTCGTCCTTTAAGACTAGAGGACAGGCATTTTTGACTAAAAAAAGACAGGGATTTTTTACAGTAAGGACAGTAAAACTATGGAATTCTTTGCCCCAGTATGCTGTGCTTGCAGATATTGTTACTGCTTTAAAAAATTAATGATAACAATATTGAGAATTATGACAGCTGGCTTTTGGTTGTTGATCAAGGGAACTATCTAACTGTTATTTGGAGTAAGGAAGGAATTTTTTTTACTCACTTGGGGCTTAATTTGATATTACTTAATTGTTTTTTTTGCCTTCCTCTGAATCAACAGAGGTGATCTGGTGTGGGCTGGGCTTGATGAACATACGTCTTTTTTCAGCCTCATCAGCGATGTTACATTACTGGTACTGCCTGAAAGAAGGTTAATTGGTCAAGGACGTCAGTAAGAAAAGGGCCCTTTTATAGTTTGGGGCATATATGCATGCTGAAGTCAATGGTAGATCAAGATCACCTTGACCTTTGACAAAAAACCTTCTTAGCCCTTCTTAGTCTGCTGACTGATCCACCAGTTCAAATGAGGAAAGAGAAAAATATATCTGCTCCTTTACTCTTAGAAGTGTCTGAGCTAAAGTACTAAGAAAAATGTGTTTATTTGTATAATTAGTTCTATAATCAGCTTGAAAGTGGGTCTCTTGGAGAAATATTATTTGGGTGCATGTTTCTTAGAGTCAGAAAATAGCATGCTCCTTTTATAGGGAGATCTGAACTCTTTTGCTTTGATTGACCAGATTTTTTACTTAAATGGGGGAGGGGGTTGGGATTTGATACACAAAATTCTGTGTTTCCAGAGTAAAAAGTATCCTGTTCCGGTTGCTCTCAATGTGCCATAAATAGAGGAAGGGAAGACAGAGAATGAGAGAGGGAGAAAGAAGAAGGATATATAAGAACAAGAAAGAGAAGAAAGGATGTGACAGGAAGGGAAAAAATGAGCAGAGAAAATAGAAACAGAAAAACCAAAAATAGCAGCTAAGTGGAATAAATTTATTCATCAAACAAGGAAAATATGGTTCTCTTCCCATGGACGGATATAGTAAAGTGAGTGTAACAAAGAGTATAGCTGTAACATAGTATATTTAAAAAAACTGAAGATAATTGGAATTTACAGATGGTGGCAAATAGAAGTAGGGGATAAAGATAGATTAAACCTAAATTTGGAATTGTATCCAGAAAGGATAATATAAATTTGAAGGGCACAGAGGCATGGGTGGCAAAAGAAATGGGGGGGGGGGGGTAACTGTGTAGCAACAAATATAGTTACAGCAGATGGGGAAAGGTTTTGTCATATAAAGTGTTTATTGGAATATACAGCAGCTGTATCTCCCTCCTGAGAAACAGGTTGCAGTATTGAATTTACCCCATATTAAAATCACTTATATGTAATATACAAATTTCCAACAATGGGGAGATTTTTTTAAATGTATTTCTACATTAGGAATTATAGAAGAAGTCAAAGGAGGGCCAGGGTGAAGGAGACACTGCTAGAACTCAGAGTTCAAGGTAATTGCTTATTGTTATAGCTATAGGGGATGGGGCATGGGGTATGGATTAGGATTTTTTGTAATTGTGACTGTGCTACTAGCTTAAGGTCAGTGTTTGACACTATGCACACTATGTGACACTAGAGCATTGGCTAGTTTACTTTTATGTTCCCATTACTCTTGCTATTTACTGTGCGTTGTTGGAATACGAGTTAAGCCACAACATGAGTTTTTGCGACCAACTTTCTTTGTAGTGGATGGTGGTCAAGCAATAGAACTCTATCGGTACTGGCCAGAAATAATTTTGGCCCTAATGGGATGGATTTAGCATTTCTAATTGAATTGTGCCACTGGCTACTATCTGTGTTAGGGAAACAAGAAAAAAGAAGGTAAATTTACTCAAAATCTTGTTTGATAGGGAAGAGACAGTTATCCAAGTTCCTTCCTGAGCTGGCTGAGCCTCTGTGACTGACTGATTAATTTGCAGACTGAGACTTAATAGACAGACAAGATCAACTGAAATTGTCTCATACAACAACCAGAGGAAGAGGGCCCAGTATATTAAGTAAGGTCTATTGTCATACTGTACTGTAAAAACAGACTGGAGTGACATTGGGAGTGAGCGAAAGCAAAAGCTGAAATCCTCTTCACTCTAGCCTACAGGAAAAGTGGGAAAGAAGCAGTTGCAGGGATTTATTTAGACAGTGATATGAAGGGACAGTTAAAAAAATGATTTGGTGTCCCAAAGAGGGACCCTGACTTGTGTCTGAGGCTGACCATGACAGATACCAGAAGAAAGAGGAACTTACTGTGTATGATATAGGATTTTATAAATGGCAACACACACAATCAGTTCTGCTGTCTATTTTATGCTAAAATACACACTAGTTCAATAATGTCCTGAAAACATACTAGGGGCAGGGGTAGGGGGAAAGGAGTAGGAACAGTGCAGGGACATGTTAGTAGTGGTAGTCCAAAAAACAACTGCAACATAGTTCCTGCGGTTTGTGCAATAAATTATTATTATTCTTCTAAGGAGGCGGTTTGTGAAAATGACTTAAAAAATCCTCCACTACCAGCATTGTTAATAAATCATTTAAAATCACTGAAGATGACAAAGAGTCACATTCTAAAAACACCAGACCACAAAGTAATGGCAAATGTTCTGAAGATCTCTCTAAGGGGAAAAGTAAAAAGAAATTGTGTGAGACTTCAAAAAATCTAGAGGAATATAAAAGTAGTGGGGAAGTAGTGACAGGCATTGTTGAGATTTATGTAATTACTGATAAAGATATTGATCTAGAATATATCCCTCTAGCATCCTACTCTTCTTTAGATACAGATGAAGCTGAGAGTAAAAGAGGTTGTGACATGGCCATAAAATAGCAATCACACATCCATGACCTCTCCAGCTAGATACTGATTGGCGGGGAGATGAGATTACTCGAGGGTAAATTTCATGCCCTGGTCAACCCCACATCCTGGCCAATGGGAGAATGGGAAATAATTTGAAGAGGGATGGCCATATAAAAGCCAGTCTTTGTTCATTGTTTGCTCATTCTGGCTCAATTAGGATTAAGGGAGGTTATTTTTTAGTGTTGGTGGTGGCAGTGGTGGAAGGGTTTTTTAATGGTTATTTTTGTAGTAAAGATGCAGGAGGACAAGGGTGTTGAGGATGCTACTTGACCTCCGACATCAAAGAAAGTGTGTTGCTGTTGTTATTAAGATGTGGCAAGGGGGTAGAACAAGGGAGAACTGATTTAATTGGTATGATCCAAAAAGCCCTCAGAATCACAGTGAACAAATTTCATCTGGCAATGAAATGGTTCTCCGAAATTCTGACTACGAGAATGGTGTGGTACAGGGAATTTGTTTCTTCTGAGTGGGTAAAAACCTTTATGGAATAGTTCAGATAAAACACATTTTGTTGCCATGCAAAAAAAAATTGCTAAATGCTAAAATTGCTGGAGTGCAACCAATTTTGACCAAAATAGCTAAAAGCAAGTATACTCCAGCAATTTTAAATGTGTGTTTTTTCTTTGGGTGTGCTTTCCAAAACGTGGACTGGAATTGTACTTTTGGAAGTTTTGACCAGCTTCTATTGGTTTAAGCAGCCCTCCCACCCCCAGGTGCAATGCTCATTGTCTCTAGGACACTATATAATGCCTGTCAGAGAGTCTCTCTCCATTAATGAGTAAAGCTGACCAAGACTCAGCTCTCAGGATAAAGTAAATTAAGGTTAGTTAATGCCTAAAGTAGGAGAGATTCAGCTCATAAGACAAAGCATATTAAGGTTAGGTACTTGCCAAAATGAGGTACCTTGGCATTGGTGGCAAGCTTAGCATTCTATGACCATATAATGTAACTAAATCCTCATCTTTAATATAGTAGTGATATGCAGGGCACAATGCCGCAGAGTAAAGGGTTAATACTGATGAAAATTTGGATGTGCACCAATACTTTGTATATTTGCTTATAAATATATATATATATATATATATATATATATATATATATATATAGCTTTGTATACTTGGTGGCAAGCATGATCATTCACTTTTATATATTATGATGTGGACATGCAATACATTTTTATAGTGCCGTTTGGGATATTTCAACCCTGTCATAGGACTCCATGTTGTCCAGAGGCAGCACATGTAGAGCCAGGGATATATACCGCATCTTCAATGTACTATGGAATTATTCAGTTTTATTTAACCTGCCATATCCTGTAATGGCTCTACATGTAGTCTGTAACATGGCAGCGCATGTCGAGCCAAGGATAATGGACACCATTGTCTTGGATTTTGGAAACTACAACATGAATTAGCATTTAATACAAGCCTACTATCCAGGAGTTTATACATAACGTTCACTGGATTCAGTACCACCTTCTACAGGTGGCGGATATATACTCCCACAATCAGCTTCATGCGCTTGTATCTAACAGGTTCATCACTACTTTTCATCTGACATCTATTTGATTAGCTGTGGTACATTTATTGTCTTTTATTTGTGGTTTTGTTTATTTGATCTCATTCTATTTCAACTTATGAGGTGCCCCGATCGGTGTTACTTGTCTCCTCCACCGCATCTGACACTATGTAGCATTGCATTCTTATTGTAGATTATTTGTGTTACTTTTGTGTAACATTGTCCTGTGAGATGAGATACATCACAGTATAGCTGCTCCGTCCCAGAGCCAGAGTTATGCTAGCTTTGCCCAAGCCACAATGGTGACAGCTTAATTCATTCAGGAACTGCAAGGGTTAATATTGTGCGGCCCACTGCAATGCATTCCATGGCGCATGGGGATGCTGGCTTTTGAGCTTTGTGCCGTTTGGGACCTAAATGGCCATTTACTGTATTTAAGGTCAGCAGTCGTTACATGGTATTGTCTTGAGAAAGGCCCCAAGGGGGTCGAAATGTTGATCATAATTTACAATAAACTTTTCTAATTTTCATAGACCCTAGTGTGCTCTTGCTGTTTGATGGTTTTTGACAATCTGTAATTGTTTATACAATTTTCAAATTCTGACATGGAGTGCCCACTCTTTTATAAATCCATGTATATATACTGAAAGCTGTATAAGAAACAACAATATTTAAAAATATATAAAAACAATAATGAAATAACCCCCAAGTGGACTAGAATGTATAGATATATATATAAAGCACCGTGATATCACCAAAAAAAAGGAGCTCTTATCGTTCAAAAATGTTCATAGTAGCTTTTAAAATACATGGTACCTGATGTAGTCAATACTGTAATACGGGCATTTGTGAAGGTCCTCACAGGGCACTACTTTAGATCCAGTGCACAGAGATATATGCATTGGATCTATGGTATTGCACTGCGAAGAACTTCATGTCCTCAAAGGGCATTACCATTAGCTTCAATTAAAAGGTTCTCACAGAGCAATGCGGGAAGCAAGCAGAAAATGCAAACATGCTGCCCGCTGTGCAGATATAACAGATGACTCTGGAGGGGGTGAGTAGCAGGAGGGTAAGCTGGAAGAGCACTGAGGTGGATGGAGGGAGTGAATCAGAGCCCAAAAAAACAAATTTTGTTTTTGTAGTAGAGAGGAAAAACAAGGGTATGTTCCCCTAAAATCCTGGGCATAATTTACACGTATTAGACGCAGGTGCATATTATACCTGAGATTTTTAAGGTATATACATTATTTAATTAAAGCAGTTTGTGGACGATATCTATGACTTCTAGGTTGTTTTTTCCACTAATTTGGAACAGTTAGGTTAACTGATCACACGAGTTGGTATAAACCATCTTGGTGACAATCACTGGCTTTCTCTGCTATTCATTTACAGTACAATATCTCTGCTAGTTTTCAGAGCTTTGGCTGTGAAATGATCTATGTGGTGGCAAAGACTTGAGGTGTCAGAGGAAAAGAGTAAAAAAAATGAATTGATGTGAAGAAAAAAGTATTGAATATAATTTGTGTTTGAATGTGGTAATAGTTTCTCAGAGGTGAACTGTAAAAGTATTTTAGCAGCTTCCACTGATTCAGGATAAGGTATGGGATCACTGAGCAGGTCCCCTCCAATAAGCACTACTACCCACTTATTATTTTTAGCAAGATGCCCAACTTACAGTGAAAATCAGATACATAAAAATGAATATAACAGGAAAATTGCTTCCTCTTGAACACCATACAATAAATGTGAGGAGTCAGGTGGAAAGGAAAGGAAAACTCTAAAAATGAAGCCATAATATAATGGGTTAACTATGTCTTCTGTGTATCTCACTGCAGTTAGTCGGTGTAAGATAGGAAGCTGGGTGGAAGCTAAGTGGTTGCTCCTCACCTCTTGGTGTTTGGACACTGTTTTAGACATGTTTTTAAATGAGATATATGTTGTGGGATAATAATGTATGTTACAATGCTACTAACACCCAAGAAAGCTAGGGTAGAAGAAGTACATGAGATGAAGTGACTCTGGTTAATTGTAACTAGAGTTGCCACAACATTGAGGGTTAAAAGGTAAGCATTTCGGTAAGTTATTTATGCCCATATGAAGGCAACACACCAGATACTGCATATGAAGGACAGAATCATGGGTACCAAGAATATTTAGGCAGGTAAGGACAAAAAGGTATTATACCAATAACCAAACAGTGACCTGTAGTCATACAAACACCGGCTGTAAATGTCATATAAAATATGCACATGTACATACTACATGATCAGTTAACCTGTCAGGAGTTAATGCCCATGACCTATGTCTATGGACGTTTTTATAACTTCACTATCAGTTTGTATGGATGGATTCACAGATCTGCCTTGTGTAGGAATGTAACTACATAACTCAGAATCAATCAGCCCCACCAGTAGGGATGGGCGAACTTTGTCGCCGTGTTCCCGCGAGAAACTGTGAACACCAAGTTATTCGCTTTTCCTCAAGAAATTTGCTTTTCAAACAGTGAGTAAATTTTCTGCGTTTTTTAGTGACTAGAAAGTTTCCGCCCATTGATTTACATTGTGTTTACTTTTTCATTATAAAAATGTGACGTATTTGCGAAAGACAGACACAATAGAAGCAGCTACAGAGCGAGGTAAACGCTGTGCTGTTCTGCTGTTATTTATTGTGAGGCAGGAGAGGCTCATAGTGACTGCTATCACTATGAGCAGCAAAAGGAGGAACTGGAAGGACCCTTATTATGTGTACACTGAGTCTGAGGACAAGTAGAAGGAAGAGTACTGAACCAATGCTGTCCAGTCCCAAATCAACAAAAGGGATCTTGGGGAATTTAATGGGAAGCATGGGGGAAAAGGGAATGGGAAGGGAGGGAGGGAGAAAAGGGTAATATAAGTGAGAGCAGGACAGGTCAGCTGCCTGTGCCTGCTGCAAGATATGCTGCCCCTGCTGCCTGTGCCACCATTGCTGTACCTCTAGCCACCATTGCTGTGCTGCCCCTGCTACCACTAGTGTTGTACCTGCTGCCAGATGTTATGCCCCTGCTTCCATTAGTGCTGTACCTGCAACCACCATTGTTGTCCCTGCTGCCACTAGTGCTGTACCTGCTGTCAGATATGCTGCCCCTGCTACCACTAATACTGTAACTGCTGCCAGATGTGATGCCCCTGATGCCACTAGTGCTGTACCTGCAACCACCATTGCTGCCCCTGCTGCCACCATTGCTGAACCTGCTGCTAGTGTGTCTTGTAGTACTCAAGAGGGGGGAAGGAGAAAATGATACCAAGTGTGACACCAAGGGACCCTAAGTCACACTTGCCATCCCCAAGCAGTCCTGCCAGTGCTAGTACTACTACTATTAAGGTCCAGCAGCTTGTTAGCATTAGGAGTGAAGAGAGGTAATCAACAACAATATCCTCATATTACTAGTAGTGACTGTGAAACTGAGGACAAAGACTATGTAGCTGAACTTAATGTGGTTGATGAGGTTGGTGTTAGTAGTAGTAGTAGTAGTAGCAGTAATGGTGAAGCAGCCGGAGTGGTAGGGGAAACATTTGAGAGCGTCCAGACTAGTGGTCAAGGGAACCCACACCATTCCTCTGACCCTGGGAGTCCTCCCCTTCCCTTCAATAAAGTGTCCAAATGAAACAGGATCCTGAAGACTAAGAAGCCAGAACTGTTGTTGGGGGGAGAGCAGGCACACAATTAATATCACCACCAGCAGGAGCACAGATCAGCTGCCTGTCCCTGCTGATAGTGCTGACAGTCTGCCTTCTTCACGTCACCAAGAAATGGTAGGTGTGACATTAGGGGACCCTCTGTCACATTGATCATCACCGCCTCCAAGCAGCAGTGAGATGTCTGGAATAGAGCAGCAGCAACTCGTAGGGGCTAGTGGTGGTGGTGGTGATGATGATGGTGGAGAAGCTGAGTTGGGAGAGACATTGATGGCCTTTTTAGCAGATACTGAGAAGGAATGGGAGACAGGGATGAGGATGGGCATCACCACCACCATTAGCAGTGACCTTTTGGAATTAGAGGAAATTGCAATTGCTTTAATTCCTTCTGATGCTGAGATGCAAGGGCAACGGGATGGTGAGGAGCAGGCCAGTGTGCCACAGACCACTGTGAACACAGTGGAAATGGGGTCAACAAGTGATGCGGGACTAGGACAGGTTCCACTTGCCAGCGCCAGCAATACTCCTGGTCCTAGTTGCAGTACTGAATTGGAGGCAGTAGCAGCAACAGAAGCAACATTGTCTGCTGCCACACAAAGTGAAGGGGAATGTGGAGGACAAGAAGAAAGAGGCCATTCTTCTGCACCTTCCCTCTCCCCCTTGAGGTCATGGGTGTGAGACTATTTTTCTGTTGGGGCAGGCACAGTGCAGACATCAGCAACGGCACTGTGCACAATTTGTGACAAGTCAGAAAGAAGAGGAAAGGAGGGAACACACATTGGCACAAGCTACCTGATATCACACATGAAACACAGACACCATGACATTTACGTCAATCATGTTAAAACCAAACACCCATCACAGAAATCAAGCACTGCTGTTGCTGTACCCCCTGACTCTCCAGAAAGGCAAAGAGAGGTGAGGCAGAGATCAAAGAGGAGGGAGAATAGAGCAACCCAGGCAGATACTGGAAGCTCCATGATGAGTGAAACAACTAACTCGCCATCACCTTCTAGGGTAACTACATCTTATGCCAATCTACGTTGTTCATCGTTACCTCCCCCGTCAAATGAGAGCCAGTCTGTTTATGTTAGGATATCGCAGTTTGTCTCTACCCATTGCACACTGTGTGGTGCACTGACCACACATGCCAGTGTGGTGGAGGAGAATCGCAAGCAGTGCATCAAGCAACATCTGAGGAGATTCCATCCAACAGAATATGCTAAGATGCTGGTAGGGAGGGTTTATCATTACTATAAAAACGGTCAGCAAGCTATCATGTATCCTTAGTGGGGTCTGGACAAGGGGTATAGTGACTGCAGCAGTACTTGGTTTTGGGTGTCATGGTGTTTGTATACATTTGTGTCCCCAGATGTTATTTACCACACACATACTGTGCACATTGCAGTTGCTGATGAGAGCCACAGTTCCTGCTCTCAAGGGAAAAAAATATATTCTAATAACAACACACCCATGATTTTGGAGGAGGGGCATGTAGAGATGAATTATTGGCCAATTCTCCGCATAGACTTGGGGCTACTTATTATGCTGCTACTGCCTCAGGCACATCACTGGAGCCAGTTGTGGCAAGTGTAACCTTCATTATCCATCTTCCATGTTACTGCTATTGTTGATCTCATTCCCTTTCAGCTGCTTAATCATCCTGCTGCTTAAACAACTCAGCAGCAGCAGTAAGAACAGCAGCTGAAAATTCTACAATTTTGAACTCAGTAGGACATTTGAAAATGGCCAGTGGCCACACATGACCTGCTGGCACTAGGCCAGTAGGGCATTTTTATTTTTTTTCTCAGGGCTTGTGCTTTGAAACAAATAAAAATAAATTAAAAATAAATTAAACAACAACATAGTCCTATAAAAAAATAAACACTTTTTTTTTTTTTGGGGGGGGGGGTGTTTCTAACAAGCCTAAGTCCTACAAATCAATGTTTCCTTAGGGTTGTTTGTGACAAACAAGCATAAGTCCAACAAATCAAAGTTTTTTCGAGGCTTGGGCCTCTAGTAAGTCTAAGTCTTACAAAGGCCTCTAAAAACAAACCTAACAAATCATCCTGTACAAAATACTCTATCAAGTCAAGTATCTGTCCACCCCAGTGGTAGCTTATGCCAGGATTTTCCTGTCTCTATCACTTTAAATACAAATGTCTTATTATTTTTATTAACTTCTCCCCGATACCAGTCAAGAAACCCCAAAATAAATTCACTTTTCAACTGATTCATTCCACAGACTCCACCCACCAACACAGGCACCCTACTCAGACCCCTTTTATATCATGTCTTGTCGGTTGTTTTTTAATTTTATTTAGGATTTATTTATTAACTGCCCCCCAATCCCAGTAAACAACCCCCCCAAAAATCATTCCCTGTTGAACTGATTCTTTCCCCAACACAGGCACCCTCATGCCCCTTTCATACTATACCTTTGGGAAATTAAATAATTGTTATGTGTTGTGTGTAACTTCAATGTTCCCACTGATTTCAATGGAATGAGTCAGGTGAAAAAAGTAGAAAATCCACACTTTTTGTGGGAAATTTTTCTCCAAGTGGAAAGTGCCATTTTTCACCAATTTCAGTTTGAGGCAGAAATTTTCGCCCATCCCTACCCACCAGGTACACACAGACAGTGAAGTTGCAATAGCTATAGATGTAGAATATGGGTATGGGTATGGCAATGTAACATGTCACAATGGCAGGTCTCCAGTTCTTTCAAAGTGGGTGCTGTATATGCCATAATACCATAATTCAATTCTCTACAATGTTTAGCTGTACACTATCAAACTATTTCTAGGATTATTCAGCTGACAGTTAATGAAACAACTGAAGCTCTAATTTGCTGTTGGGGACTGCCAGAATGTAATTTGTGCATTGCCCAGTTTCCCAAAAATCTTGTCTAGTATCTGGAAGCAGACAAAAACTGCAGGTATTATCTAACCTAGTTACCGACTGACTGTCAGTTTTCCACAGCTTGCCATTCTGTGTTTGTGAGAGGAAGAGAAAAGCAGCACATTTTTGAGCTAATAAAGTATAGTATAGAGAGTCTATAGAGAGTCTTGTAGGTAGAAAATGTGTTCTCTGTTTTACTGGAGTCTGGGTGACTCTTGGGGACATGAAGAGGGACACGAGGCTGACCCCAAATACCACAAAATTATGTGTGATTAACTGGGAATACACAGGCAGCCTTGATCCAAGCTTCTTCTTGATTTGACAGTTATCTGTGCCCTCGGGTGCCTGGGGGTGTGTGAAAGAAACAAAGGAGATTTACCCCAAAATTCTGTGTGACTGACTGGGAAGTCACAGGTAGCTGTAATCCAAGTAACTTGTGGTTATCTCTGTGCTAGAGGAGTCTGAGGGTGGGGTTGAAGGGAACAAAGGAGGTCATAGAGTGCAAACACATACTGCCATCACTCCCAGCACTTCCATGAGTCATGTCATTAAATCAATAAAGTTACACAGTTCTTCTACTATGTACTGCCATTAAAACCTGCACAAAAATAACGCAAAAGTATGCAATGTTGGCAGCTGACATGTTGCGGTTTTCTTTTGTTGAAAACAGAGGCTTTAAATAACTGATGTCATGTGTTGCTTCCTACTGGAATATCCCAGGCCACAATTATTTTTCAAGGATGATTATGCCAATGTTTCTTAAGTAGGAAGTTAGCGTTGTTGGCAAAGGACAAAGGCACTCAGCCTGATAGCCATTTTTTCCAGGCATATGTTGCTCCAGCAACTTTTACTTTCAGCTATTTATTTCTCTACTTTATCCCTCAGAAGAAGTCATAGGGTGATCTTGTAGTCATAGGAAACATAAGTGAAATATGGCAAAGTTCTTGCGGGAAATGTATTGGCAGTGGTGAAAAGAAGACATTTTTATGTATTTTCTATGGGTGGAAAGTTTCACGAAAGAAGCAGGAATTTTTTTTTTCATGTAAATTCCTTTAGGAAATTCCTCTGACTTTTCGCCCATTCCTAACCACAATACCAATCCTAGATTTGATGATTTGATGGTTAGTTATGCAGGGCTGTATGTCCAAAAGAAAAGTGGAGTGGTTCTGGGTCAAAGCATTTGCAATATAGGGGTGAACTAAAAATTCCTAAAATTCGCATCGATTTAATTAGAAATTTCTTTTTATTACATACATTTTTATTAAGGTTTTGGTTATAACAAATATACCATAAATTACATTATTTTTATTATACTTACATATAAACATGAGAAAAAAAGAATCTGTGTTTATATAAAAGACAAATTAGTATGGTCTAAGTCCAGTTACTATAATTTATAACCAAAATAGAGAAAGCGAAAAACAAAGTAAACAACTTATAGAAGGAAGACCCCTAACAATAGACCCAATTCTCTTAATAGCAATATGAAGAAATCTGGTGGTCATAATCAGCATTCAGCGAGCATTTAAATAGTTTAGTCACTGTTGCCATATTGAAATAAAGGAGAATGTCCTTGTATCACAGTGGAATGTTACCCTTTCCATTGTCATCATACCATAGACTTGCATTTCACACTCATGTATTGTTGGTGTTCCTTTAGTTTTCCACAATACTGGAATGCTCAATTTAGCTGCATTCAAAATATATGTCTATAGGGCAAAAATCTCAGGAATTTTGTCCACATTTTTATTAGGCTTATTAAGAGGAAGAATTTGTTGTATTTTGGATATTTTGACATTTAAGGACCTTGATTCAGTTGTGCACAGTAAAACTGCCATTAAGGCAAAAGCCCCCACCAAACAGGGAGAGTAGAGTAGCTATTCAATAAGCCACCTCACAGAATGACTAACGTAAGCCCAAAAAGCCCAAAAAGCTAATTGGACTAGAGGGAAAGTAATCTTGTGTGGATAGTAGTCGCCAAATTTCTGAAACTTTCAACGACTTTCAGACCAGGGCTGCTTGGATTTGAATCTTTTTTGACGAACGACCCTTGTTGGATGGTCCGAAAGTCACTGAATGACTATCACGGTGCCTGTGATTACTTGTTTTTATTTTTTTCTGTCAGTTATCCAATGTGAGGTCCTCATTGGTTGCCCTGTGTTTAGCCCGCCCAGTATAGCCTTTATATACTGGGCTCCTGCACCCTCTCACTGCCCTTTCGTGGTGTTCCTGTGCCAGTTCTACTTTTGTATTGAGGTTTTCAGTGTACCGACTTGGCTTGCCTGACTACTCTCCTGTTCCTGCGCCTGTGTACTGACCCGGACTGCCTGACTACTCTCCAGTGATCGTTCCTGTGTATCGACCCGGCCTGGCTGACATTCCTGCTACTGTGTATCGACCCGGATTGGCTGACGTTCCTGCTCCTGTATCCTGACCCGGCTTGGCTGATGTTCCTGCTCCTGGATTCTGACTCGGTAGTCTCCCGTTGTGGTCCTGGTCACCTCGGCGACATTCTGACTTCCGGTGCCTTACTTGGTTTGGCACCTCTGCCCGGCAGGCTTGCGTAGTCTTCCATTTTGCTCTACAGAGCGCCCATTGCCTAGTCCTCCTTTCCGCATACCGGTTGCCAGTGTTGCCTCCGTGATAGCACTGGTACGTTGCCATTGGCTAAGCTCTGTCAAAACCAGTTGCAAGTGTTGCCTCCGTGATTGCACCGGTATACTGCCATTGGTTCGCTCCACTCTGTCAAAACAGGTTGCAAGTGTTGCCTCCGTAATTGCACCGGTATACTGCCATTGGTTCGTTCCACTCTGTCAAAACCGGCTGCAAGTGTTGCCTCCGTGATAGCACCGGTACATTGCCATTGGTTACGCTCCACTCTGTCTAAACCGGTTGCAAGTGTTGCCTCCATTATAGCACCGGTACATTGCCATTGGTTCGCTCCACTCTGTCAAAACCGGTTGCAAGTGTTGCCTCCATGATAGCACCGGTACATTGCCATTGGTTACGCTCCACTCTGTCAAAACCGGTTGTAAGTGTTGCCTCCGTGATTGCACCGGCATTCTGCCACTGGTTCACTCCACTCTGTCAAAACCGGTTACAAGTGTTGCCTCCGTGATTGCACCGGTACATTGCCATTGGTTACGCTACACCCTGTCTTAACCGGTTGCTAATGTTGCCTCCGTGTCAGCACCGGTAGCACTCCTGTTTACTTCAGTGGACTGGTATCGCTGTGAACTCAGTCTTTGGTGTTTTCAAGAAGCAGCTTGTTGCCAGAACTTATGGGACTATTTTCCTTTCTTGATGAACGTTAACTCCTTCATTGCTGTAACCTGGAAGCCTCATCATTTGCCTGACCCGTGTCAGCATAAACTATTTGTCTCCTATACATATGCTGGACCTGTGTGGGCCTAAGTAACCTGTCGTGTGTCTGTACTATAAGATTTATATTACAGGACCTGTGAGGGTTCTTTATGTATTATTGTATTTAATAAAACTTTGTTCTTATCCTAACTCTGTGTCTGAGTCAAACAAACCGTTACAATGACCCCATATTCAACAAATTCCGAATGTCTCCGAACAGATTCGCACAAGTCTACCAAAATCTTGATTTGCATAGGCCAAAGTTACAGTTGCATTCCTTATTCGAACATCAGCCTAACTGTAGTGGTCCTGTGCAGGTGTTTGGGGATTTTGTACTGGTATGAGGAGCCACAGTTTGCACCCATACCCACCATCACCTGTGGTACTGTCAGGGTTCTCACCCTTCCCCCGCTTCACTGCTTTTTTGTTCAGCAATACAGGTACACACCTGAGCTGATCACTAACGAGCAGCCTTACTTCCCTGTCCCAGGCTTACTCAGCTGATAGGTTACTACTGTCTGTCAATCTCAGTTACCACAGTTATGTGTCAATTAGCCAGCCCTTTCCTGCTGTGCTCTGGCTATTTAGCGGCTAAGGTTCAGTATCTCTCTGCCCTTGCGTGGTCTATGACCTCCCTGTGTACTCCTGCTGTTGCTGCTATTGTTCTGGTGTATGATCCTGGCCTGGCTGACTGATTCTTCTGGTTTCTGATCCTGACTTCTGTTCCTGACACTGCTGCTTCCTGTGCTCCTGACTTGGCTCATCTGACTACCCGTTTTGGCTTTGATCCCTGGCTTGTATTTTTGACTACTATTCCAGATTGTCCTTCACAATTATTTTGCTATTAATTTTATTATATAATAAAAGGTACTGTATTTGCTAGCATCTCCTGTTTCCATCTGGTTTTCTGGGTTCCCTGACAGGTACAGGGTGACACTGTGACACAGGGACCACATGTTATGTGGATTATGTTTTTTGAAGGGACCTATTACTTATGTATCATGACCATGCTAAGTTGTGTTTACTTTAGTTGTGTGAGTGCACCTGTTGATGTGGTGTGTTGTTTGGACTGTTGACTCACACATAAATCGCCATCCTGTATAGGTCCCATTGTCAAAGTCCCTGTGGACGGACAAATGCGTGAGGATTTATGAGTCGTGACAGCTGCCAGGATTGGAGGCACAAACATGGGTTATCCTCATGTTGGAATTACACACCATCTGTATGTTGCTGGAGTGGAAATTCTTCCTGTTGATGAAGAGATGTCCCTCATGATTTGGAGCAATTATGCGCATGTGTGCAGTCGATAGCACCAATGACCTGGGCATGCCTCCCCTTGTGTAGAATTACTGTTTTACACATGTCCACTCCATGTTGGTGGAGGGGAAATAGATGTACCTCTTGGTCTTTCTCTTTAGGGCTGCCAACAACTGAGACAGTGCCCTTGAAAATGTGCGCTAGGACATGTCAGACACAAACCCTTCTGTGGACTGTAAGGATCCATTTGCCATAAAATGTATGGCACACAGCAGCGTCTGCAAGCCAGAAAGGGCACAGTTGGTGCTGATGGTGGAGTCGACTTCATCTTTGATCACTTCATATAGGTCAATGATGCTGTGCAATGTCAACCTGTAGCGGTCTCTCACTTCAGCATCCTTCATTCCAAAGAGCGAGACTCTTATGCAGTAAATCCTGGGTCTTTGTAGCCATCTGTCCTCCCTGTGCTTCTCCACAAGTCTCTGTGGCAGCTGTGGGAGATCCAGTTGCAGCAGCTGAGGTGCTGCTGCCTGGTGTGGACCTCCAGGTGGATCTGGGCTTCTCTCTGGGTCACCAGCTGGATCATCAGAGCTTGCAACAGGTGACGGATGTGCAGGTCTGCTTAGTGGTTCCTGGGGCTCCCTTTTCCTCTCACACCACCTTCTCTGCTGTCTTCTCAGGAATTGCAATAGAAACATACTACACAGAATCTCTCTGTCTGAGTAGACTCAATGTAAACAAGCCACATCTGAGGATGGTGAGATGTCCCTTTAAGACAGTGGTGAGGTGTTGTCCGGGCACGGACATCAGGTAGGAAGGGACCAATGGGGACGTGTGTGTTATCCAGGTAAGTGTTTGGCTGTGTAACTGTTGTTGGGCGATTTGTTGTACTTGCTGAGCACCTGTCAGGTGTGTGATGTTGTCAGGTGCACCTTGAATCTCCATTGGCTAGTAATGTTGCGCAGGTGAGCTTGGGTTGCTTTAGAACTGAGAAGTGTACGTCTTGTGTGTACATATGTGTTGTTGTGTTGACCTCTGTTATTCTGGGAGTGTGATGGATTGTGTTGAGTTGCTTTGTCAACCCCTTGTCCCTGAGGGGGTTTAAGGATCATTGTTGGTTGTCTTGAACTTGTTTGTAGGGCATGCTCGGTTTCTGGGTGTTTGCTTGGCTTTGCAGGGGTTAATTTTGCCATTGCTGTGCTTGTGCTATTTGCTAAGTGTTGTGTGAGCTGTTGTTTCCCTAATGTCTTTTGTTCAGCTGTGCTTTTTTCCTTTGTTGAATGCTGTACGCCAAGAAAACTGGGTGCATAATTTCATCTGGTAAATATATCGGTGCATCATGCGTTGGCACTGAATATGCAGAATTGAATGGCTCCTGGGTAGAGGTGTTCCATTGTTTTTAATGAGTGAATTATTAATGTCTGTTGTCATTTTAAATCTGCTTTTAGCTGTTCATACCACTGGTAATTTAATGGCTTATTTTGCTTAAAAAACTGCCGTTGGCAATTTTTTTTTTATATCGGAGACAATTAAATCGAGGCCAAGATCTTAGTTTTCAGAGAAAGAATCTTATTCCAAAAGACTTTTAGAGGACAAGACCACCAGATATGTATCAAACTGCCAGGGGATTCACCAGATCTCCAACATCTATCCTCTATTTCAGGGAACATATTCTGCAATATGTCTGGAGTCCTGTACCATCTCGTAAATAAGTTAAAATCAGTCTAAATGAATAATATGTTTCTATGGTTCTAGTGTAAGTGCTTTATTTTAGTATCTGTATCCAGACGTCATCTGAGATTGTTGTTTAGTCTCCTTTCCAACAAGCCTTTTGAGCAGGAAATTTATACTAAATAAACAATAAAGTGTAGAGAAACATTGTTTTGGTATATGTTCCTTTACGCATCCCTCCTCAAATTGTTTTACAGGTCTAAGGAAATCTGTCTGAGATGGATGTCCTCTAATATAATCAGATATTGATGAGTAAAGTTTTTCAGCATTGGAGTGTAATTCCAAGTACTGTTGAAGATATTTGAAAGAGATAATTTCCCTGCTTCAATCAAATGATATACTAGGAGACCTTTTCTTCCCTTCCAAAGTAAATCATTATGTTCCTTATAGCCCTGAATGAAGGCCTCATTTTGAAGCAATGATTGCAAGGGGGGACACTGGAAGATATATTTGTAGATGTGAAGATAACTCCATACCAAGTTGTAAGACTGGATTTCATAATGATGGGCAATTTGTCTTTCATTAGGTATTTATTAGTGGATGACTAGAGGATGTTCAATAAGGTTTTATTTCCATATATTTCCTGATTCAACTGGACCCATCTCTTCTCAGTTGTGGAATGAAGCCAGTGCCATATAGTAAACAGCTGTATGTATTGTTAATATTTAATTTTATCAGGAGCAGTTAAGCCTCCTTTTGATTTGCATTTTGAAATACATAGGAATTGTAGTATAATCTATTGATTATACTTAGTAAGGCCTTTAAGTATGTCATAGATAAATGCGCTGGGATAGCTTGGAACACACATAAAACCTTAGGTAGGTGCAGATTTTTGGAGATAAACTGGGGTCCAATAACAAATGTTACTGGCCAACGCATGGAATTGAATTGGAAATTCAAATTATTTTTAATTGGTTCCAATCGGCACAAAATGTACCACCGAATGTGGTTTTTTCATGAGGTAGTTTTTCATAGCTCAGGTGATTGGATGGCTTTCTGTGCTTGAAAAACTTTTGTTTTTGTTTTTTTTTAATGGGGCATATTGAAACAAGGCCTAGGTTGGGCATCGGGTATATTCTATACCACAGGCAATTCCTTTGATAATTTAGGAAAGACTTGAGAGTAAATTTACTAAATGATCTAGTAACTCTGTTTAGGTGGAACACAATTAAAGCATTCCAAGTTGTGACCCTGAGTTTTCTGTCCTGTTCCTGAATGTTATCTTGTGCATTGACCTGGCTTTTCCTGAGACTTCCCTCCTATTTTCCTATTTGGTACTTTGCTCATCTGATATCCTGTTACCGACATATATACTATGCCAGTTAGTCACACTGCAAGTACCAGTTTATACAATAAAGTTTAATTGGAAAAACAAGAAGATAGGACAGAGGATATGATGTATGTCAAGGTTCAAAAGTCAAAGTAAGATACTGTCAAATGCCATAGGCAAGGGAACAAGGCAACTAGATCAGTGCTGTTTGTGTTTGATACAGTCCTATCTTCCACCTTATCTTGTTACCGACCTTGGCTCCGTTGATTCAACCATTCCTCCATCTGCTGCCTTGTACTGCATTGCTCACCAATTCCTGATCTGACTTATCTAACTTCCAGTTTGCCTTGACCATGGCGAGCTTCTTCCTTCTTGACCACCCTGTTGAACTTGGACTATCCGGTTCTCTTTCTTCTCAGTCGAGCTCCAGGCCTCTGTGTTCCTGTACAACAACTACTACTATACTGCAGGTGGGTTATTTGTTCAGTATCCTCTTCGATTCCAGTGGGGAGCTGCTGTTATCTGGGTTGTCATCTGGGGTGCAGGCCATCTGCTCTGGTCGGCACTAATCTGGCCATGTGGCCAGCAACTCTAACTCGGCCTAGGCCGCAACAAGGCAACCCAGAGAGCATCCACCACCAGCCAGCTTGGTATACTAGTCTTCGCTATCTAGCATCTGGTGCACTGGGGCCTGCCTTGCAGTATACCTGTATTGTTTGTTGTTGTGCTTTTATCATAGTATTTACATCAAATAGCAGCTGTCATATCTTTGGTGGGGATCTACTTCACAGAGTTTACCAGGCAGCTTACATTGGGTGCTTAAAGTGTTAGTAATAGCCAAAAAAATGTTTTAATAGATTTGTAGAGGCTAAAAAAAGAATCACATTGCCACAAACCCCATCTCTCAAACCGCTATGGTTTGAGAAATATTTACAGTCAAAGTTCCCCCTTCCCTCCTCTTCTCCTGAAGTCTAGCTGACAGCAGGAGATCCCAGTCCGAGGATCAGCCAGTGGCTCTGCAGCAGAGCTGAAATCCCATTATTAGAAAAGAATTACTTAATTGGAAAGGCCTACAAAGTGTGCCTGGTTTGCAAGCACACTTTGTAGACCATATCCATGAAGTAGTTCTTTTCTAATAGTGGAATTTTGGCTCTGCTGAAGAGCCTCATCATGTCAGCCGACACGAATCTCCTTCTGTCAGCTTCACAGCTGACATCAAGAGAAGGGGAGGGGGGGGGAACTTTGATTGCCAATATCTCTCAAACCATAGCGGTTTGAGATATGTGGTTTGTGGCAATGCAATTCTTTTTTTAAGCCTCTACAAATCTATTAAAACATTTTTTGAACATTACTAACACTTTAATCTGTCAGATCATTACGCAAGGTACTTAGAAAAAGGTGTACTTGGAATAAAGGTGCTGATTCACCCACACTGTAGTTACCCACCCTGAAGTTACCCCCAAATAAAGTTATCCCCCTAACTGTATCTGAATTTAAACTAATTAGGAGCCCCTACTAAGACTGACTATGTGATCCCAATTATAAATTAATTTAGTACATTTAGTAAAGATATATGTCTATAACTGGCATACAATTTAGGAATTAATGTGATAAAAGCTTCTTTAACTGGAGATTTTACCCAGAATGCTAGAGAGGTCTCTGTCATGCAAAATAACAGCCACCTTCTTAAATATCACAGACCGGATGGAAAAAGGTTCCATATAAACTATGTTAAAGTAATAGCTAAAATACACTGAACATCTAATTGAAGCCACCAGTACCTTAAAGAATCTTAGGATATGGTGATCCACAATTCTGAAAACATAATTGCAGCTCAAGCATGGTTGGTTCCTGGTGGTCTCAGTTTTTCCATTGGGGATCATGATCGAAAATGTTGAAGATAGCTGTAGTATTCAAGGGGTACAAAGTCCCTGTTAAAACAGGGACTTTGTACCCCTTGAATACTTCAGTGATCTCCAGTGCATTGCTCTCTAGCATTCAAAAATGAAAAGCCCCATTATGGAAATATGGGATGGTTTACACAGCTAGAGTTCCCACTCTGTCTCTTGTACTGAGTAATGTGAGTTTTGCTTCTGGTGTGGAGAGAAAAAGGTGGACACTGTGTCACCATCTATCCCATGCTTAATTGATTTCCTGGCAGATAATTTTCCCAAAGTCCTGTGTCCCAACACTATCAAAATAGTTGTTGTTTTTTTTTGCCTTGGGTAGCTTTCTAGGTCATCTTTTTGCACAGCATCTTCTAGAACAGAAATATGTCCAATCCTTAAGTCTGAAGACCATTTTGTCATCCCCCATGAGATCTTAATTTGTTTTTCAAGGCTATACTCAATGTTTTGATCTTATCTCTAACTATACTTTGAAGATTTAATTGAAAACAATGTTTTCTTTGACTTTGATAGACACGGAATAAGAGAACTACAGGCACTTCACAGAATTCACATAATTAGTGCTTAAGGGATAGTAATAGATGGTCTCCAATGCAGCTCAATTTCTTCATCATAAGGAATTTTACTGCTGGATGATACTGTCCAAAACTGTTGAACCCTCTCACCAATTTTCCCATTATGATGCAGACTCCCCTTAGATCTGAAGCCTTGTCGAAGGAGGAATCGTTTTCCTAATGTTAACTGAAGATTGTCCCTCGTTGTGATCTGCTGTCATATCTCAGAGTAAAATGCTGAAATTGAGAAAAGGGGCACGAGGGATCAACTTTAGCATAAAATTACATTGTAACTAAACAGTTATGGCAGGTATACAGCCGGCAGTACTATTCCTTATGATAAACAAACTGAGCTTTGTTAGAATCGATCTATTGCTATCCCTTTAAAGAGCTAGTAATACTTAACCCCTTAAGGCCTGGCCACGCACTCATGGTGCGGTCACTTAAGGACCAGGGACCTTTTTTTTTTTTTTCGGAATCGGATTCTGGACTCCCAGAATGGCGTGCAGCAGGGCGGGGAGCCTGGAATTCCATGGGTCCTTAAGGGTATAACAACCCATGACGGTCCAGGACCATCATGGGTCCTTAATAGTGATGATCGAGCACCCCGATGCTCGGGTGTTCGGGTGCTCTGGCTGAGCGCCCCCGGAGGCTCGAGTGCTCGGCCGAGCACCCGAGCCCCATTGAAGTCAATGGGAGGACTCGAGCATTACACCAGGCACCCCCTGCTCTGATGAGGGGAGGGTGCCTGGTTCATAGGAAAAGGTCAGAAAATGATGGAAACACCACAGAAATGGTTCAGGGACAGCATAGGGAGGATGTCTGGATGCATCTTGGACTCCAACGTCGCTGCTGGGAACGATCTTTCACCCGTAGTACGCCATTTTTACAGACTGACCGTAAAACACACAAAAAGGAAGATAAAAACTAATCTGCGGCTAGGCACACTAAACAATATGTGACGCTAATCTGCGGCTAGGCACACTAAACAATATGTGACGTTAATCTGCGGCTAGGCACACTAAACAATATGTGATGCTAATCTGCGGCTAGGCACACTAAACAATATGTGACGTTAATCTGCGGCTAGGCACACTAAACAATATGTGACGTTAATCTGCGGCTAGGCACACTAAACAATATGTGATGCTAATCTGCGGCTAGGCACACGAAACAGAATGTGACGCTAATCTGCGGCTAGGCACACGAAACAGAATGTGACGCTAATCTGCGGCTAGGCACAGTGAACGGAATATGTGACGTTAATTTGTGAATTTGCACACTAAACAGAATGTGACAATAATCTATGGCTAGTCACACGTTTAAAATGGCCCTTTTTGTCGCTGCGTTGTAAAATCATTGGCCCTGTGCACCTAACAGAATATGTCAGCTTGTCACTGCACTGTGAAATATTTGTCCCTGTGCACCTAGTACAATGTCACCTTAGAACATGTCCCCCCCCACAAAAAAATGAAATTCTGCCACCCCCAAAAAAAATTAAATGCTGCCCCCACACACAACAGTCCTAAAAAGGACTTTTGGGTCTTGAAAGAGTTTCAACAATTTTATTCTCCCTACACTGACTTCCTGTGCATCTAGTATTATATGTCACCTTATAAATATCCCCCCCCACAAAAAAAAGGAAATTGTGCCCCCCCAAACAAAATATAAATGCTGCCCCCACACACAACAGTCCTAAAAAGGACTTTTGGGTCTTGAAAGAGTTTCAACAATTTTATTCTCCCTACACTGACTTCCTGTGCATCTAGTATTATATGTCACCTTATAAATATCCCCCCCCACAAAAAAAAGGAAATTGTGCCCCCCCCAAACAAAATATAAATGCTGCCCCCACACACAACAGTCCTAAAAAGGACTTTTGGGTCTTGAAAGAGTTTCAACAATTTTATTCTCCCTACACTGACTTTCCCTGCCTAAGCGCATCTCTCCCTGGCTAAGAATGAGCCGAACTCGCGCGTCGGGTGCTATACAGCACCCGATCACGGGTTCTGGCCAGCCAATCAGTGTAATGCCAGCAGCCAACATGGCTGCTGGCATTACACTGATGTCAGAGCCTCCCCGCACGTTTATTGGCTGCGCAGCAGCCGCGAAACGTGCGGGGAGGAGACCCGAACATGGCGGGCGAGCACATGCGGTACTCGTACGAGTACCGCCATGTGCCGAGCAGAGCGATGCTCGAGCCGAACCGAGCTTCGGCCGAGCATGCTCGCTCATCACTAGTCCTTAAGGGTATAACAACCCATGACGGTCCAGGACCGTCATGGGTCCTTAAAGGGTTAAAAAAAATGCAGCTCCAATTGATCCTTGAATAACACGGACCATGTAACACTGTGTTTCAATATTTTTCATTTAGTAGTTCAACAGTAATTCAGTGTTAAAATATCCCTCTCCCACCTCCTTTACCTCCTTTATTCCACCTCCCCTCAGATGAGGAATCTGCTCCTGAGACCAGACAGCTCACAGCAAAGGACACTCTTCTTACTATGAGCACAAGGAAAACCCTGCCCCCTTTGACAGTTATGCTCACTGAAGATTGTCCCTCTCTTTGATCCATCCAAACGGTCTTGCTGCTCTGAGGTGAGCAGTGTTACATCAGTAAAAGGGGTGAGAGAGGGATACTTAATCATTCAATTACTCTTGAACTACAACTTGGACAGTATTGAAATAACAGTCTTCATGGCCCAAATACTATGAATATTAATTGGAGCTACTTTTATAGTGAAACATTACTATCCCTTTAAGTAGGACTCAGTCTATCTTTTTCTTCCTCTACAATACAGTGTGATGGAGGTTTGCTTCACTTTGCCTTTACTCAGAAGGCCCAATGTTGCTTTTAGTGTCCCTGTAAGCCCTAAGTGTTTCAGTGTTACATCTCAAATGACATCCTGCAATCTTCAGTTAAGTATAGTTATGAGTAAAAGTGTGTGATGGACAGTGGAGGGACTTAAGAGTAATTTTCAGTCTTATTTAATAACAATAATTGCTACATTCATAGCTTCCTTTAGAGGAATGTTATTATTATGTTACCTTAATGTGTATTTTACTTAATTGCTTGACATCAAGGACCTGGATAAATAACTGGAACATGGTAATATTAAAGTAGCTTAATTTCAAGGGTTTCACAACGAACTGTATACTAATGTTGCTAACAATTTAGATACATTACACTGGAAATAGTGATAAAATTTTAGCAAGTTATATTAATAAGGCATATAGAGGTAAATGTTTTTAAGGTTAGGGACATGGAAAGTAAATTGTGCTGTGTTAGGTATAGATGCTGGTTTCCATTAGACATAAAACAGAGTATAATGAGAGACACCACTACATAACCCTACAAGGGTGCATAGCCTCACCTCTCCTGTGCTGGAAGTTTACAGTTTAATCACATGAAAATCAGAGAGGTCACTGCGTCATTCAGAGGGCTAATGCAGAATCCATTACAGTGACTCCAAAGAAAAAAGGCTTTATATAATCAGTCAAAAACACAATGATTTTGATATTACAGCTAAGCCTAAGTCTATCAATGGGATCTGTGCTAGTGATGATCGAGCACCCCAATGCTTGGGTGTTCGGGTGCTCTGACCGAGCGCCCCCGGAGGCTCGAGTGCTCGGCCGAGCACCCGAGCCCCATTGAAGTCAATGGGAGGACTCGAGCATTACACCAGGCACCCCCTGCTCTGATGAGGGGAGGGTGCCTGGTCCATAGGAAAAGGGCAGAAAATGATGGAAACACCACAGAAATGGTTCAGGGACAGCATAGGGAGGATGTCTGGATGCATCTTGGACTCCAACGTCGCTGCTGGGAACGATCTTTCGCCCGTAGTACGCCATTTTTACAGACTGACCGTAAAACACACAAAAAGGAAGATAAAAACAACTTTAGGCGAAAAATTGTTACCAAACAGTATTTGCTGTATATTTACTTGTATATCATCTGCAAATTCTGCAAAAAATTTCATCGATTTTTCGGAACTGGGGCCATGATTAAGAGGGAAACGTGCGCAGAGGCAAATTCTCCCAAAAATTTCCTCGATTTTTCTGAACTGAGGCCATGATTAAGAGGGAAACGTGCGCAGAGGCAAATTCTCCCAAAAATTTCCTTGATTTTTCTGAACTGAAGCCATGATTAAGAGGGAAACGTGCGCAAAGGCAAATTCTCCCAAAAATTTCCTTGATTTTTCTGAACTGAGGCCATGATTAAGAGGGAAACGTGCGCAAAGGCAAATTCTCCCAAAAATTTCCTCGATTTTTCTGAACTGGGGCCATGATTAAGAGGGAAACGTGCGCTGAGCCGACCATCTAAAACATTATGGGTGAGGGTCTGCTGCGGAGCTGACCATCCTAAACATTATATGCGAAGGCCCGCTAGTGAGCTGACGCTATAAAACATTATATGAGAGGGCCCGCTAGAGAGCTGACCCAATAAAACATTATATGAGAAGGCCCGCTGGTGAGCTGACCTATACAAAAATTGTCAAACAGCGCCCGCTGGTGAGCTGGCCCTATATAAAAATTATATCACAGGGCCCGCTGGTAAGCTGGCCCTATATAAAAATTATATCCCAGGGTATATGGAAGAGAGTCAACCATATACCCATTTTTTGGGTTGAAGGGGTGAATGGGAATACAGAGTATTCCCATCATTGTAAATAACATATATAAAGTGACTTTATGTTCCCCCGGGGCTTTCCTCCAGTGGAGTGGAGAAGTCAGGGGAAATCCAGGCCTTGTTCATTTTTATAAGTGTCAACCTATCAGCATTGTCGGTGGAAAGGCGGATACGCTTATCTGTTATGATGCCACCAGCAGCACTAAATACCCGCTTAGACAGAACGCTGGCGGCAGGGCAGGCCAGCACCTCCAAGGCGTAGAGTGCCAGTTCATACCACGTGTCCAGCTTGGACACCCAGTAGTTGTAAGGCACAGAGGGATCATTGAGGACGCTGACACGGTCTGCTACGTACTCCTTCACCATCTTCCAAAACTTTTCCCTCCTTGTGACACTAGGCTGCGCATCAGGGTGAGGGTGCTGGCGGGGTGTCATGAAGGTGTCCCACGCCTTGGAGAGTGTTGCCCTGCCTTTCTCGGAACTGCTGTGTGCTCCCCTTTTCTCCCCTTCTCGGTTGGCCAAGGTAGCACGTACTCTGCCGCCAGCGTTGTCAGATGGAAAATTTTGGAGCAATTTTTCGACAAGAACCTTCTGATATTGCACCATTTTGCTTGTCCTCTCCACCGGAGGAATGAGAGATGAGAAATTCTCTTTGTAGCGGGGGTCCAGAAGGGTGAACACCCAGTAATCCGTGTTGTTTAAAATGCGTATAACGCGTGGGTCACGGGAAAGGCAGCCTAACATAAAGTCAGCCATGTGTGCCAGAGTACCAACAGGCAAGATTTCGCTGTCCTCACCAGGAGGATGACTCTCAATCTCCTCATCCTCTTCCTCCTCTTCTGCCCACCCACGCTGAAGAGATGGAACTAAAGTTCCATGGCTACCCTCTGTAGCGGAGGCAACCGTGTCTTCCTCCTCCTCCTCCTCCGCCTCCTCCAATTGTCGCTGAGAAGACGAAGTGAGGGTGCTCTGGCTATCACCTTGTGTAAGCTCTTCCTCCCGCATTTCCACCTCTTCCACATGCAAAGCGTCGGTTTTAATTGTGAGCAGCGAGCGTTTCAGTAGACACAGAAGTGGGATGGTTACACTGATAATAGCTAGTGTTGAGCGAGCACCCCGATGCTCGGGTGCTCGGGAGCACCGCTGGAGGCTCGAGTGCCCGGCCGAGCACCCGAGCCCCATTGAATTCAATGGGGCGACACGAGCATTACACCAGGCACCCCCTGCTCTGATGAGGGGAGGGTGCCTGGTCAATGCCCCCCTTCATCTCCACAATGCCCCTCTTCCACAATGTCCCCCTTCCACAATGTCCCCCTTCATCTCTGCAATGCCCCCTTCATCTCCGCAATGTCCCCCTTCCACAATGTCCCCCTTCCACAATGTCCCCCTTCATCTCCGCAATGCCCCCTTCATCTCCGCAATGTCCCCCTTCCACAATGTCCCCCTTCATCTCCGCAATGCCCCCTTCATCTCCGCAATGTCCCCCTTCCACAATGTCCCCCTTCATCTCCGCAATGCCCCCTTCATCTCCGCAATGTCCCCCTTCCACAATGTCCCCCTTCATCTCCGCAATGCCCCCTTCATCTCCGCAATGCCCCCCTTCCACAATGTCCCCCTTCATCTCCAAAATGTCCCCCTTCATCTCCAAAATGTCCCCCTTCATCTCCACAATGCCCCCTACCTCCAGTCCCTGGTGGTCCAGCGGAGCGTCTGTAAGATCTGTGCCTCCTTCCGGCACAGATCCCTGCCACCCGAACATGGCGGGCGAGCACATGGCGGTACTCGACGAGTACCGCCATGTGCCGAGCAGAGCGATGCTCGAGCCGATCCGAGCATTGGCCGAGCATGCTCGCTCAACACTAATAATAGCGTTATCGCCGCTCACCATCTGTGTCGATTCCTCAAAATTGCGTAAAACCTCGCAGAGGTCTGACATCCATTCCCACTCCTCACTTCTGATTACAGGAAGTTGAACGGAGAGGCGACGACCGTGTAACAGCTGGTACTCCACTACTGCCCTCTGCTGCTCACAAAGCCGGGCCAACATGTGGAAGGTGGCGTTCCAGCGCGTGCTCACGTCACACAGCAGCCGGTGAGCTGGCAATTGTAAGCGCTGCTGCAGCTTCAACAGGCCGGCTGAAGCTGTAGATGACTTACGGAAATGTGCACACACGCGGCGCACCTTGGTCAAGAGATCATGCAAATTGGGGTAGGATTTTAGAAATCGCTGAACCACTAAATTAAATACATGCGCTAGGCATGGTACGTGTGTGAGCTTGCCGAGCTCCAAAGCCGCCACCAACTTACGCCCATTATCACACACAACCATGCCTGGTTGCAGGTTGAGTGGCGAGAGCCACTGCTCGGTCTGGTGACTAATCCCCTGCAACAGCTCTGAGGCCGTGTGCTGTTTGTCCCCAAGGCAGATCAGCTTCAGCACGGCCTGTTGACGCTTCCCCACTGCAGTGCTACACTGCTTCCAGCTACCGGCTGATGGGTGAGTGGCACTGCGCGCAGAGAATTCGGAGGTGGAAACGGAGGAGGAGGAGCCAATAATGTAGGTGCTGGCGGAAACCCTGATGGAGGTAGGGCCCGCAATCCTCGGCGTGGGTAGCACCTGTGCCATCCCAGGGTCCGAGTCGCTCCCAGCCTCCACGACATTCACCCAGTGTGCCGTCAGTGAAATGTAGCGTCCCTGGCCACAAGCACTTGTCCATGTGTCAGTCGTTAAGTGGACCTTCCCAGTAACTGCATTGGTCAGGGCACGGGTGATGTTACGGGACACATGGTGGTGTAAGGCGGGGACGGCACACCGGGAAAAGTAGTGGCGGCTGGGGACTGCGTACCGAGGGACAGCTGCTGCCATCAGGCTGCGGAAGGACTCAGTCTCCACAAGCCTAAATGGCAGCATTTTGATGGCCAGTAATTTGGAAAAGTGTGAGGTTAGTGCTATGGCCTGTGGGTGGGTGGCTGGGTATTTTCGCTTGCGCTCAAATGCCTGGGGTAACGACATTTGGACGCTGTGCTGGGACAGGGAAGTGGATGTGGTCGCTGATGGTGCTTCAGATGGTACAGGTGCAGGGCGGGAGGTATGCGGGCCTGCGCCTTCGACAGGTGATTGGCCGGCACCGAGAACAGGGGAAGAGGAGGCAGTGGTGTGGCCTGCAGACACAGATTGGCGATCCGGGCGTTCCTCCCACTTATTACGGTGCTTGGATGCCATGTG
Organism: Rhinophrynus dorsalis; assembly: GCA_037306005.1. Taxonomy (NCBI): domain Eukaryota; kingdom Metazoa; phylum Chordata; class Amphibia; order Anura; family Rhinophrynidae; genus Rhinophrynus; species Rhinophrynus dorsalis. The sequence continues at coordinate 226,027,510 of CM074722.1, forward strand.
TCGGATCATGCTGGTGGTGGTGAGGTTTCTAGTGTTCATGCCTCGGCTCATTCTGGTGTGGCACAGGTTGCAAACTACAATTCTTTTGTCGTCCGCACTTTCCTTAAAAAAACGCCATACCGCGGAACACCTACCCCTTGGCAAGGGAGATTTACGCAAGGGGGTGCTCCGTGGAACATTTGTGGGCCGGTTTGGTGCGGTCCGCGTTCTTTCTGTAGCCACACCACTGCCTCTTCCAGCCTGTTGCGGTGCTGCAGATGGCTCACCCTCAGGACTGCTGTCATCGCTCGGCTCTCCACCTTCCCAGGTGGGGTCAGTCACCTCATCGTCCACCAAGTCCTCCTCCACTTCCTCACTCTGATCATCCTCCTCATGTCTTGATCCCACCACATACTCAGTCATTGACAACTGTATATCATCCTCCTCATCAAGGTCTTGAGACAGTAATAGTGGTTGATTTAATGGCAACTGTGTCTCATCATCATCATCATCATCCACTTCCTTTGACCTTAAATGCCGTTCACCTCTGTCATCTTCTTGTGATTGGGTACCCTCTAGAGGTTGTGAATCAGGGCACAAGATGTCATGTTCCTCTGCAAGCGTGCTTGGAGAGAGGTTCAAATGAAGGATTGGTGATGAGACGAGCTCCTCACTATATCCCAGTGTGGGATCACTTCTTTGACCAGATCCTCTATGGTGGGAGGAAGGATGATCAGGGTGAGGATTATGTTGACCAGACTCTTGGCTACTGAGAGTGGACTTGGTGGAAGACAGGGTGGTGCTTAACCGACTGGAAGCAGTATCAGCTGACATCCAACCGACCACCTGTTCGCAGTGGTCGGACCTCGAGAGTGATGTCCTGCGACGCCCTGTAAACTGAGACATGAAGCTAGGTATGGTGGATGTCTTTCTGTCTTGTGCTCTGGCACCAGGCACAGTTTCTACGCGTCCTGACCCGCGCCCTGAACTATCAGGATCACGTCCACTTCCCCGTCCCTTTTTACCCGCCTTCTTCATATTACACGGAATATGTGCTGCAAATCTGCAACTTTGCACAGTAAACAGAATGTTCTCCTAATATGCAACTTTGCACACTAAACAGAATGTGCTTCTTATCTGCGGCTCGGCACAGTGAATGGAATATGTGACTTTGATATTTTACAGTTTGCACAGTTAACAGAATGTTCTCCTAATATGCAACTTTGCACACTAAACAGAATGTGCTTCTTAACTGCGGCTACGCACAGTGAATGGAATATGTGACTTTGATATTTTACAGTTTGCACAGTTAACAGAATGTTCTCCTAATATGCAACTTTGCACACTAAACAGAATGTGCTTCTTAACTGCGGCTAGGCACAGTGAATGGAATATGTGACTTTGATATTTTACAGTTTGCACAGTTAACAGAATGTTCTCCTAATATGCAACTTTGCACACTAAACAGAATGTGCTTCTTAACTGCGGCTCGGCACAGTGAATGGAATATGTGACTTTGATATTTTACAGTTTGCACAGTTAACAGAATGTTCTCCTAATATGCAACTTTGCACAGTAAACAGAATGTGCTTCTTAACTGCGGCTCGGCACAGTGAATGGAATATGTGACTTTGATATTTTACAGTTTGCACAGTTAACAGAATGTTCTCCTAATATGCAACTTTGCACACTAAACAGAATGTGCTTCTTAACTGCGGCTACGCACAGTGAATGGAATATGTGACTTTGATATTTTACAGTTTGCACAGTTAACAGAATGTTCTCCTAATATGCAACTTTGCACACTAAACAGAATGTGCTTCTTATCTGCGGCTACGCACAGTGAATGGAATATGTGACTTTGATATTTTACAGTTTGCACAGTTAACAGAATGTTCTCCTAATATGCAACTTTGCACACTAAACAGAATGTGCTTCTTAACTGCGGCTACGCACAGTGAATGGAATATGTGACTTTGATATTTTACAGTTTGCACAGTTAACAGAATGTTCTCCTAATATGCAACTTTGCACACTAAACAGAATGTGCTTCTTAACTGCGGCTACGCACAGTGAATGGAATATGTGACTTTGATATTTTACAGTTTGCACAGTTAACAGAATGTTCTCCTAATATGCAACTTTGCACACTAAACAGAATGTGCTTCTTATCTGCGGCTACGCACAGTGAATGGAATATGTGACTTTGATATTTTACACTTTGCACACTAAACAGAATGTTCTGCTAATCTGAAACTTTGCACACTAAACAGAATGTGCTGATAATATGAAACTTTGCACACTAAAAAGAATGTGCTGCTAATCTGCAACTTTGCACACTGAACAGAATGTGCTCTAATCTGCAACTTTGCACACTAAAAAGAATGTGCTGCTAATCTGCAACTTTGCACACTGAACAGAATGTGCTCTAATCTGCAACTTTGCACACTAAACAGAATGTGCTGCTAATCTGCGGCTAGGCACAGTGAACAGAATATGTGAAGTTTTTTTTTTTATATCTCTGCCCCCCCAAACAAAATAAACTGCTGCCCCCACACACAGTAGTCCTAAAAAGGACTTTTGGGTCTTTTTTTTTACAAATTCGCTTTTCTTCTCCCTACACTGACTTTCCCTTCCTATCCTCATCTCTCCCTGGCTAAGACTGAGCCGAACTCGCTGGTCAGGTGCTATACAGCACCCGATCACGGGTTCTGGCCAGCCAATCAGTGTAATGCCAGCAGCCAACATGGCTGCTGGCATTACACTGATGTCAGAGCCTCCCTGCACTTTATTGCCTGCGCAGCAGCCGCGAAACGCGCGGGGAGGAGACCCGAACATGGCGGGCGAGCACATGCGGTACTCGTACGAGTACCGCCATGTGCCGAGCAGAGCGATGCTCGAGCCGAACCGAGCTTCGGCCGAGCATGCTCGCTCATCACTAATCTGTGCAAATACTATTAGACTACTAATTGGTGCACAGTCAGGAAATGTCACATGTGACTATATAAATGACCTTGTGAAATAGCTTGATCAGAGAGAAAGAATAAGCAAAATACTTCATTAATTTAAAATATGATATACTTTTTCGTTTGGTCATTTCAAAGGTTAAATGACCTTTTAGAACCGTGATTCTCAGCTCAAACCCTCAGGGCACACCAACAGGTTTTCAGCATTACCTAATTAAATACAGGTAGATCAATCACAACGACTGAGCCATTGGTTACTACTCCCCTCTGATGAACCCTTTGAGTGCCAGAGAGGTATCCAACAAATTGCAATGCCATTCCTTGGATACCTCTCTGGCACTCAAAGGGTTAAGAAGATATATCTTGACAAGCTGACCTGTTGATGAGAAATAGTGCTCTAGAGGCAACTATTTGGCTGTAATATATATCAGTGATGAACAGAGGAGGGGTGGTCACAGGGATGTTATTTTAACCCCTTTGATTCAAGAGATGTCTCCAATGTATTGCAAAGCAATGCTTTGGAAACATCTCTTGTATCCAAGGGGTTAACTGAGCTACCATAAATACCGTAGACTTTTGTGGTAACACATAATTGTAAAGCTTTGCCTAATCATGAATATAATTTCTGTACTTATTTATTTTCCTATTAATTACCACACAACTTAGTAATAATCAGTAATAAACACAATTAACCACTCAATAACCCTTGAAGTGCCAGGACTGTTACGTCATTCCTGGCACTTAAGGACCAGTGACGGTCCTTGGATAGCAGTGCTGCTGTACTCCATTCTGCCATCCCAGAATTCAAATTGTGAAAAAAAAGAGCTCTGTGGTCCTTAACGGCCATCCATGCACCTGATCAGACGCTCATTAAGGAGTTAATGAACAACCTTTTAGTAATCCGCAATACACTCAATTACTAAACATCCTGGTAGTGAGCAGTAATAAAATAAACTCGGTTTATTTCAGGAGAACGTTCCTCCACTATAAAATTGCCTTGCTATAATTAAGCAGGTAGCGACTAGCTTCTGAATATATATTTTATGTTTCAAAAGTAGCCCAATGTAAAGAAATCCACCATTGAAGGAGACCGGAACCCAGGCTACAGAGCAGACATCTTGGGGTAGACTTAAAGGTTTACGTTAAAACAGCCGCTAAGTAAAAAAAGGCCTATTGGCCGCAAATAATACATGATTTACGGCAGATTCGACGGTTCGTGTACAAGAATAGCTAACAAGCGTAGGCACAACTAAAACATGTAACACAAAAACCTGCATTGCATCTTTTTTCGCATCACTGTGCGTCCCAATCACCCGTTAAAACACAACTTAAGTCAAAATGTAACATAACGGCTGGCATTGTCTAGCAACCCTGATAGATGCACAAACAAATTCAAACCTAGAGCCAATCCCAAGATTCCAAAGTATCAAAAATATTCAAATACACCTATATATACCCCAAAATAATGGTCACACCTTGTCTGTGTTTCGAGTTTTGGCGAGCTAGAGCACAGGACCCAGGAGCGGAGGCTAGTGATAAAAGGAGAGAGAGGCACATACACTTGAGGTAGAAGGCGTTTTTGGAGTTTGGAGAGAGGTGCAATAATTCGACACATATCACACTTTTGCACATATTACATACACCCATACAAACACAAACACATACACATGCATACACATAGTCTTTTTTTTTATAAAACACCTTACACATTTTCAAACTTTATTTTTTCAGTGTGAATCTGTGAGTGTGACAGAGAGTGAGTGGGATTGAGTGTGTCTGTGAGGGCCTGTAGGAGTGCCTGGGTGTGAGTGGGCGATGATGGCGAGGAGAGGAGGACAGGAGAGAGAGATGGGTAGAGTAGTGGAGGAGGAGGAGGAAGGTCAGGAGGGCATTCCTGAGCAGAGTAGGGGTGGGAGAGGGAGATCCGCATGGCAGAGGGGGACTCGGCCCAGAAGAGCAGGTACATGGAGGCCAGGGACAGAACCTTCAGTGGGACAAGGGGTACTTGCTGGGGACCACCACACATGGGCAGGGGTCAGGGCAGGCAGGACACTCTGGTTTGCAAGCACACTTTGTACACCATTCCAATGAAGTATTTATCTATAAATAGCGCAATTTGCCTCTGCTGAAGAGCCTGTCTGGTCAAATGACTGGAAATCTGCAGCTTTTCAGAATGCCTACAATATTACATCAAGGTGAAATTAACCATTACTATCCTGTTAATCCTGTCATTGCTATGTTTACTAATCACACCATCTCATTTACCCACACAGCTTAAGGGCCTCCAGCACAGCAGGAGTGTCAAGGAGTGACTAGGAAATAAACACACTGACAAGTAAAGATGAACTTAATATAAAAGTTTATTAAATACAATGAATGACAGTAGATAAGGCAACAGGCTGATGGCAACAAATGACACAGCAGTAGTATGGTAATGACACAAAGTGGCAGTAGATAGTGGCACACCTTCACGAGACCAGGAAGGAACAGTGGAGTCGCTTTCCTTACCCTTCACCAGGCAGGTGGTCAGAAACGGAATGTCCCTGGGACTACACAGTAGATGTGAGGGCAGTGCAGAGCACTCCCATACACAGGATGGCACACCTTCACAAGACCAGAGAGGAACAGTGTAGGCACTTTCCTCACCCTTCACTGGACAGGTGGTCAGAAACAGAATAGCCCTGGGACTACATGGTAGATGTGAGGACAGTGCAGAGCACTCCCATACACACAGTCGGCAGAGATAAGGAGCAGACCAATTCCCTGACAGGGTATACACTAGGCGGTTAGCCAGATGGAGGAAAGGCAAGGCAGCACAAACCGGTACGGCCACAGGAGGTCAGACACACGGAGTGACCAACAAGCGCCGCTAACGGAAGCGAGCGCAGAGCAGAAGACACAGGCAGAACGGGAACCAAACCGAGGCACGGAATGGTCACAGAGATCAACACGGAGAGTAAACCAGAAAGCAGCCAATGGTAAAAACCGGATTGGGTAGTCAGACTTCACCAGTGGTCGTAGCCGGAACGGGTAGTCAGTTGTAGCCAGAAGTCAGAACCAGAATGGGTAGTCAGACGAGCCAGGAGTCAGAACCGGAACGGGTAGTCAGACGAGCCAGGAGTTAGAAACGGAACGGGTAGTCAGACGTAGCCAGGTAATACACAGGAACGGTAATGGACCAACACAGCAATAAGCTCAGGTACACCACGAAAGGGCACTGGAAATGACACAGGCTGAGGTTTAAAAACCCTGACAGGTAGGTGGAGCAATAACCTCATCAGCATGGTGCCCTATAGGAATAGCAACTCAGCGAGAGCGACAGCTAGGAAGTAAACAATTTCACTCCAAGGCAACATCCAGCCACAGGCAATCACAGGGCACCGTGATAAGGAGCCCATGGAGGAGGCTGAAGCAGTACCCACCATCAACACTTGCTCCAACACCTGCTGCTCCACCTGCACTACCTGCATTGACACCTGCTGCTCCACCAGCAACAACATCTGCTCCACCACCCCAATATAGTGCCTGGATGCAAGAGGAAGAATGGTGGATGCATCCCACAACCTCCATGAAGTACTACCCTCCAGTAGCAGCAACAGCACCACCACCATCAGGGTGGCAATACCTGCCAGGGACAGTGGCCATCCCTCAATATGGCCCATATTGCCATCAGATGGACTTACCCTCATGAATGGCTCCCCAGTATGGGCCCAGGAATGATCCCAGGTGGGGGCCAAGCACTGACCAGTGGCAAAGGTATGACCCTTGGTCACTGGATTACCAACACTTGGGCCTGATTGAGGAGCCCCAGTGCCCTCTATCGAGGGAACACTTTACCCCACCACCACCGCCACAGACATCATTTGGCAGCTCTGAGTCCCTAGATGTGGTGGGCACACGCCCATCGTCTGCAGCAGCCTCTCCATCAGAAGTCTCAGCAACAGCAGCAGCAGACGCAGCAGCAGACACAACAGCAGCAGACTCAGCAGCAGACACAGCAGTAGACTCAGCAGCAGCAGACTCTCCACCAGCAGCAACCCCACCAGCAGACTCACCAGGCACATGCACCTCCAGCAGTGCGCGCATCAGGGGGATGGAGGTGGAGTGCTTGGTGCTATACAGAGGGAGCTAGTCTAGGTATACCGGAGGACCAATAGCAACATCACAAGGCTCTGAAGGGAATCATGGAGGAAAACCTCAAAAATCGAAGCCAGGATACATGCTCTGGAGGTAGAGCACACAGTACTGACCACACAACTCTGCCAGTCCCATACAGGGATGACGGACATGATGGAGCAGCTGCTGGTGGAGTTCAGAGACCACAACCGCAGGGAGAACCTGCATGTGGAGAGGGAGCAGTGGTCGACAGAGGGGTCCACTGCATTCACCACTCCCTCCAGTGTGACCCTTGAAGCTACACCTAGGGTGCAAAGGGTGACCAGGCAGTCAGCCAGGGCATCCACCTCTGGCATGCAGTCGAAGCCCCCCCCCCAAAAAAAAAATAAACTGCCCAACTTGTTATTTTCCCCCTTAATAAAAAAAAAATTGCTTTTGAATCCTGTCTGATATGCTTTGTGTTTAGTGATTGGGTGGCAGAGATGTCTCCAATGCATTGCCAAGCAATGCAGTGAACATAACTTCTGCATAGGTAACATGTTTGTGGGATGTTACAATATGGGTTCTCACACACACCGTTATACAAATTCAACTGGCAATCCATCCCTGGAGCCAAATAACATGACAGTGTTATATGGCCATGATGTGGGTTGAATTTGAACAGGAAAACATACCCCTTAGCACAACAACTGGTGCAACACTGTGAACATTCTTCTGCATCAATTGTTTAAAGGGACAGTAATGTCCCCCAAAAAATATATCCAGTTTTGTAGACTTTAAAAAAAAAAAAAAATCAATATGCTCCAAATCTGATCTCTCAAGCCGCTATGGTTAGAGAGATAGATATTCAAAGTTCCCCCTCCCTTGGCTTCTCCTGATGTCAGCTGTAAAGCTGATAGCAGATGAATAGAGTCGAACAACTCGAGGAGGCTCTGCAGCAGAGCCAAGATCGTGTTATCTATAAAGAATTCATTCATTGGAAAGAGCTACAAAGTGTGCATAGTTTGCAAGTACACTTTGTAGACATTTCCAATGAATGAATACTTTATAGATAACCCGATCTCGCTGCAAAGCCACCTGCTGGTCCCCTCGGGATCTCCTGCTGTCATCTAGATGCTGACATCAGGAGAAAGGGAGAGGGGGCGAACTTTGAATCCTTATATCTCTCAAACCATAGCGGTTTGAGAGATCAGGTTTGGACCATATTGATTATTTTTTTAAAGGCTACAAAATTGGATATCTTTTTTTTGGGGCCATTACTATCCCTTTAAGGGGTTAACCAAACAGCTATTTGACTTAGCAAAGAACTAACAAGTAGGATGGGTGGAACATGCAGCCAAGTATCTGTGATTCTAACTCTTATTGTGAAACTGACTTAATGGAGAACCCAATGCTCACCCTAGGATTTCAATGTGTGTGCTACACATTGAAATCCTAGTGGAGCATTGGGTTCTCCAGTAAGTCAGTTTCACAATAAGAGTTAGAATCACAGCCTAACTTACTGGATAACCCATTGATCAGGCTAAGATTCCAATGTGTAGCACACACATTCAAACCTTTGGGTGAGCATTGGGTTATCTAGTAAGTTGTGTTGATGTTTCACTAAGGTTGAAACAAACTTCACCAGTGATATCACTTCTCCACTTAGTCTGTTTGTTTGGTAATGTAGCCAATGTACTGAGACATGTCAAACCAAAGCAATCTCAGAACATTGGTTACATTGATCAATATGTGAACTGTGGACATGACATCACTCTGGAAGTAATGTCCTCTGTATCACCTCTTTACCGCTCACAACACACATTAGTGTATCACTGACATCATGTCCTTGCATGAATACATCACAAAGTCTAATATGGTCTAACAACTAGTGGACTCCTGTGATGTAGGTCATGCCTTCCTACGTATGAGGGATACTCTAGCCTTGAGTATGGTTCCACATTGAGACATGTCTAATCCAACATTCATTCATACAGGCACATATTTAATAGTTATGGTTCTCCTTTACTGTGTCTCAAACTACATTACAACAGACATGTTTTTTCTGAGTATATTGTCTATATATGCAATGAACACTTCTATGAGCACACAAAAGTTAAATTTAAACTAAATATTAGTGTTGAGCGAGCATGCTCGGCCGATGCTCGGATCGGCTCGAGCATCGCTCTGCTCGGCACATGGCGGTACTCGTCGAGTACCGCCATGTGCTCGCCCGCCATGTTCGGGTGGCAGGGATCTGTGCCGGAAGGAGGCACAGATCTTGCAGACGCTCCGCTGGACCACCAGGGACTGGAGGTAGGGGGCATTGCAGAGATGAAGGGGGCATTGCGGAGATGAAGGGGGACATTGTGGAGATGAAGTGGGACGTTGCGGAGATGAAGGGGGCATTGCGGAGATGAAGTGGGACATTGCGGAGATGAAGGGGGCATTGCGGAGATGAAGGGGGCATTGCGGAGATGAAGGGGCACTTTGTGGAAGGGGGACATTGCGGAGATGAAGGGGGCATTGCGGAGATGAAGGGGGCATTGCGGAGATGAAGGGTGCATTGCGGAGATGAAGGGGGACATTGTGGAGATGAAGTGGGACATTGCGGAGATGAAGGGGGCATTGCGGAGATGAAGGGGGCATTGGGGAGATGAAGGGGCACTTTGTGGAAGGGGGACATTGTGGAAGGGGGACATTGTGGAAGAGGGGCATTGTGGAGATGAAGGGGGGCATTGACCAGGCACCCTCCCCTCATCAGAGCAGGGGGTGCCTGGTGTAATGCTCGTGTCGCCCCATTGGATTCAATGGGGCTCGGGTGCTCGGCCGAGCACTCGAGCCTCCGGCGGTGCTCGGTCAGAGCACCCGAGCACCCGAGCATCGGGGTGCTCGCTCAACACTACTAAATATGAATACTTCAGAAACAACACTGAACTGCTCATGTGTTGTCCACAACTTTTGGTAGCTCTCTAGATGAGCATTCTTACTGTACAGGTTTGATACCTGGATGTTAGTACACACATGAATTTGTGTCTTTTGTGGATATGTGAATGTTCCAGTAGAGGTTGCTGTGAACATCAGGTCAAACATTGCATCACCAACACAATCACTGGAAACATCAAGGAGTGAGCTTCATGGAAGTGTTATTAAGGCTTCAGTCCAGTCACATGGAAACTCCTCTGTTCCAGGATCATGCTATGGATGCTTGTGGGACAAGAGGACAGGATTTTGAATAGCACCCTAGAACTGATCTTAATGCAACAGCTTCAACACCATTATCCCCTTAATCTTTTTTGTTACAGGGGAGTACGAAAAACCATTGCTTTGTAATGTGTTGTCTACTCATCTGTAACCCATTATGGAGAGAACTATGGACATGTCAACCAGCCCTAGGGATATGTGCCCCTGACATAAATACAAACATCAACAAATATGTTCTGATAGCTCCATGAAACAAATGAACTAGGGCTGACAGTGGCAGTCCAATTTTATTTGTTCCATGGAACTATTAGGACATATTTGTTGATGTGTGTATTTATGTCAGGGGCACATATCACTGCACACACACACAGGTCAGCATGGTGTCCCTAGAGATCTGATCCACGTTTCATGACCTCTGTGTTGTGTAACACACTACCACTGTAGATCCATCCCTCTGCTGCTCTTTTCAGCTATAGATAACTACAGGTCCCATGTTCACTCCAATGGCCCTTGAACTCCAATGGCCCTTGAACCCCTGATGCATTGCACTGGATAACGCTCTTTCGCTACAAGGGTACCATGGTTGCTATGATCATGGCAAATCACATTAGTTGCTATCAATCAAGCCCTGGAAGATGCTAAACATGGGTTATGTGTTGTACCTTAGTTCTTAAGGGGGTGTGTATGATATCCTTGAGGAAGCAATGTTAACATGGAGTAGGGAATGGAAGATAGTTTTGGAATCCCCAGACACAAAATGCCACGTCCATGGTATGGATGATGTTTGGGGCCATACTGCTGCCAGTGTAAGGGCTGTGTCATTGATCCTGTGGGGTGAAACAGAACATCATGTGTGGTGTGGTTGATGTGTTGGTACCAGTTCACAAGACTGGTGATGGACATGCATGGATTGTGTGAATCCTTGCATTATACTCACAGCTAAAGTGGTCCATGATGAGCCTGTCTCTGATCTGCACCCCTTTCAGGGTCTCATCAACATGGCCGATGTCCATTGGCACTTCAGGTATGGGGGAGGCCTGGAAACGATCCACCAGCCTGGTGTCCACTGCAATGTTGTGCAGTATTGGACACGCCATTATTATGTCACACACTTTGTCTGGGGCATACTGCAGTGCTCCCCCCGAGTGGTCCAGACATCTGAATCAGGACTTGAGGAGGCCGAAGGTCCGCTCAATGGCATTCCGAGTTCTGCCATGAGCCCGGTTATATCTTTCCTGGGCATCAGTTTGGGAATTGGTGACCTGGCTGAGGAGCTATTCTTTGCAGCCATAGCCAGCATCAGCTGTGGAAAGTGAGTGACATGGTGAGAGAAGGAGCACATGTTGTGTGAATGATGTTTTCTGAGGTGTACGTACTAGCTGAGAGTCAGGAGCATGGTGAGCATTGTTGTGTGTACACCTGTGGATGTGGTGTGATTTAGTATTGTTAACTCACCCAGAAGCCATTTCCCTGTATGAGTTCCATTCTTGAAGTCTCTGTGTACTGAGAAGATTTGGAGAATGTACGAATCATGACAGCTCCCGGGATACTTTGCACAGACATTCATGATCCTCATGATGCTGTCACACACCATCTGCACGTTCATGGAGTGGAAGTTCTTCCTGTTGATGAATAGATGTCCAGCACGTGCTGGAGCTTTAACACGGACATGGGTGCAATGTATTGCACCCATGACCCTGGGCATGCCTCCCCTTGCGTAAAAGCCCTGCTTCAGTCGTGTCCACTCCATGTTGGTGGTGGTTAAATGTATGTAGGTACTGGTCTTGATTTTGAGGGCTCACAAGACCTGGGCCAGCACCCTTGAGAATGTGGTCTGTGACATGACTGATGCGTAACCGTCTGTCGACTGGAAGGCCCACTTGTCATGAAGTGTATGGCACACAGGAGTTTCTGCAAGCCAGATATGGCAAGGCTGTGGATGTTAATCGTATCTACCTCATCCTTGATGACCTCATACAAGGCAATGATGCTGTGCGGCCTCAACCTGTAGCGATCAATCACCTCGTTATCGATCATTCCAAGGAGAGTGACCCTTGAAGTGGTGTAATTATAGGGGTCACACCTGCGAATGGGCCCGTGCACTCCAGGGGCCCAGCCACCCCCTGCGACCCCTCTGCCTGGCAACCGCCTCCGGTGCTCTACTAATGCGGAGTACTGGGAGATGACATCATTTCTCAGTGCTCTGCATTACTAAGAGGACCGCGTGGGAGCTCCAGGTAGGAGGTAGGAGATGGGGGCATTGTAGAGATTGAGGGGCATTGTGAAGGGGATCAATGTGATAGAGGGGGCCAATGTGGTAGGGTGGGCCCGTGGCACTTCTTGCACCAGGGCTTGGAGGCTTCTAGTTACGCCTCTGGACCCTTGGGCGGTATACCCTGGGCCTTGGTGGTCGTCTATACATATTACGCTGCTCCAGGGGTCTAATAATATGTCCTTGGGACAAATATCCTCCACCAGTTCCTTAAAAAAATCATACAAATAAGAGGACAGATTTTCCTGCGCTGTTGCTTCTGGCAATCCCCTAACTCTGAAGTTCTTTCTCCTTGACCTGTCCTCTAACTTAGCTGTTTTAACCTGGAGGTCTTCATGCTTCTTTTCCAGATTTTTATGTTCTTCCTTTACCATTTACAGCTCAAGATTAAGTGAGTCCACTTTATCCAATGCTTGTTGTAGTTTCACATTAATTGTATTAATTTCGGTCTGTATATTCTTGAGACTATTAAAGAAATCCTCTCTTATTTTTTCCCTATGATCTTCCAACGCCTGCATCAAAAAGTCCTGCGTGACCAAACTCGGAATACTCTACGAAGTCTGAGGGAAATCTGCAGAAGTATTAATCTCTTCTGTTTGTTGCATCCTCCCCCCTGTATTAACCGATTTCTCTCCTTGAGATAACGGAATTGAAGTCCTACTCCCTTTTGCTTTTAGCTCCATCTCAGGAGATGTATAGAATGTTATCAAAGACTTCTCTTGCTTTGACACTTTCTCTTCCTTATTTTTCTTTTGTTTAGAATTTTGATTCTTCCTGGAAGCCATATTACCATTTCCTTTCTTCTCTATATCCGTCTTATACTCACATCAATGTCAGCTCTTTTTACTTCCTTATAAAAAACACCAGATCTTGTCTTTAAAGGGTTCCAAACCCTAACTCCTTTCCACCTGTGGGTTCCCCCTCCGCACCGATAGCGTCCCAGCTGTAGCGCAGCTACTCCACCTCCTGGTTCATGAGGCCTAAGCAGCTTAAATAGACAGGTCTATTTCCCTGGAAACAGGAGGGAGCAACAAAATACAAAGTCCAAAGGCATTAATAGCAGGAGACGATCGCGAGCCTGTCCAAAACTATATATACATATCCAACCCACCACTTTGTGCCCAGACCGAACTCACGTTTAACCATCAAAGCCGTCCACTCCTTCCCTTCCTCCATCTCTACCGCTTCTTCTCTGCCTATATCTAGCAATATCGCTCTACTATCTGTCCAGACCTTTTAAACGCTGCTCACTTCTTTTGCCGGAATCCTCCGTATCCTCCCTCCATCCCTTCCAATCATCCTGCATTCATCAGGAATGAGTCTTAGACGCCATCAGTGCGTACCGCCATGACTTCTCCTCCTCTCCCCCTCCTCTTCCCGCTCTCACGTGCATTCTCACATTCTCACGTCCTCGTCCATCCTCGACTTACACATATTCTCCAAAGAATGTTATTCTGTGCACCTTTGGCCTTCTAAAATCAAGTTTCTGTTTTCTGGATCACTCAAGACGAGCTCAACAATATGCACCAGCAAAGGCATGCATCCTTGCGTGTGTAATACTACACAATATAGCCATTGACACACTTCTAGTGGATGACATGCAGCCAATAGCCATAGATGATGTACCTGATCCAATTGCACAGGATGAGAAGACCCTGAGGGGGCATTGATACAAGACAGACTCACCAGGGACCACTTTAGCGGTGAGTATAATACAGAAATTAACACTACTCATGTATGTCCATGATCAGTCTCTGGGAAAGTGTGCAAACACAGGAACACAACACATAATGATCTGTTTCACCCCAGAGGATGAATGGCTTACACAGCCTTGAGCTTGCCTACAGTATATAACCCAAGAGGCAGCTATTCCATGGACGTGTCATATTGAAGGCGTGACTTCAACTCACATCTGCCATTCCTTCGTCCATGTTGACATTGCACTTCAAGGATATCATACATCCCACATGAGAACAAAGATACAACACATTTCCCATGATCATCATATTCCTGGGTTCAACTGATAGCATATGATATAGATTGCCTTGACCATAGTCATAGCAACCATGGAACCCTTGGAGAGAAACAGCGATATCCATTGCAATGCACATGCAATACAATGTCACATCAGGAGTTAAAGGGGTATTGGATTTAGCATGAGAACCTCAGTTGGGTATAGCCTAAAGGAGCAGCAAAGGGATGGATCTACTGTGGTAGTGTGTTCCACAGCAGTGGACTAACTATATGTGAATCAGGTTGCAATATCCTCATTACCTTTCTGTGACCTGTCTACTCCCAGGACCAGATTCCACATCTGAGGAGAGGGGGCTTACACTAGGTAAAAGGGGCGGAAAGGGGTACTTTATCATTCAATAACCCTTGAACTAAAACTCTGACAGGATTGGCTCAAGTACTATGAAGATTATTAGGAGCTGCTGTTTTTGTGAAACATTACTATCCCTTTTAAAAGAAGTTTTAACATACTTCTTTAAATTGAGGCCTTAACCCATTGAGTGCCAGGGAGGTATCCAACTCATTGTGTTGCAATGCTTTTGATACCTCTCTGGCACTCAAATGTTAATGTGTTACCTTTCAGTATATTATCATGATCATGATTCAGCAGCTCCATAGTGCTGCAAACAAGTTGCTGGTTTCTTAAAAGAAGATTATATTAATAAGAGTTCCCATGACAGTAATTATCCATTGCTGCAATTATAGAGATACTATATTTATGATGGCTTTTGGATGTCTGACTCATCATTATGAAAAATGGAAATGGAAACTGTTGTGTTTGCAATTCTTCTTACAAAAGGGGTACTTTATATTTGTTGTTTTGACCAATTGGTCACCCCCCAGTCAGAGTGACCCCACTTCTATTTTTCATGTTGCTTTGGTAACTACACACTCATATTTAGCCTCCAAACACTCGCTAAGCACATTGAGGATTTATTTTATTTTGTTGAATTTCAATGGAATTATCTGGACTTAAGCAAAAAAGTATCATCATAGTAACAAAATAAACTCCATTTGCAATGAATTAAGTTTAAAAGTATTCATTGATCTCTATAAGACTCTCTGGAAACTATTTATCTTTTCATTCTCATTGCCTTGTAGTTTCTGATTGAACAAGAAGTTGCTGATGGTGTTTTTCAGATTTTGAAAAGGTGAGGATGGCATCAGATGGTATTTTATGCTCCTCTCCTTTCAGTCTTTTCCTTTCAAGTCTCTAGATTTCCTATTATGCAGTGGAGGAAACTGCCTAGAGTGCCAGAATTTGATGGGCCACCTCAGGTGTAGTGGCCCCTCCCTCATACTAAGCTATGGATGTGGCCAGATTACCTGCATCAGGCATCAAGTTCTGGTTTAATGTGGCCATTTTATATACCTAATTACTGATAATGGTCAACCCGTTTATTGGTACAGAGGTCTTGAAGTAATTGAAATGCAATGCATGGAAGACCACCATAGCAACCAGTGGGTTAAGAACATTTTTGGTTATTTTGTGCTATTGCCCAGTGGTTCCTGGGATGTAAATTTGGTCCTCAACAAAATCCTGTTTTAAAAAAAGAATGTAAAAAGAACACTTTGGGCAAGTATAGTACATTTTTAACATTTATCTTAAAAACAGTTAAAGGTAAGAGCTCGGCCCAAACCAGTAAACACAATGCCTCTCATGTTCTAAAGGTCACAGCAACTACTCATCTGGCAAAATACAAACCTTATGAAAAGATAAAAATAGACATAGATGGTGTGTTAAAAGCCTACCTTTTCAGACAAGGCTGATGCATTGAGCTCCCAGAAAAGTTGCATGTCTCTTGAGTTGTGATGCACATTATGCCTGAGTGGGACTTATCCATCTAGCAGAAGTGGAGCAATTATGGAGCAAATCAACTGCAGCATAGGAAATGAAAAAAAAAATCCCCAAATTCCCATTTATTTAAATAAGCTTTCAGACCTTGAATGCTACAGAGGTCTCCAAAGCATTGAGTTGCAATATATTAGACATGCCTCTAGCATTTAAGGGGTTAAAGTGTAGTTTAATGAAATGGGTATTTTAATGTCTACTTTTACTCTAGAATTGTGCCTCTTTGGCTTAATAAACAAGGCCTCGAGTGTTCTCCTGTTCTTTAAGTCTTACATGAACTTCAGCTGGATGGAAGCTCTCTGTGGAAGATGCCACACTGGTGCATATCCATGATATAAGACTAAGAAGTACCCACAAAATGTTTTTTATGCATTTTCTATGAAAAAGAGAAATTAAAGTAGACTTGTCACCCTGATTAACTGAGTTAATTTAAAGGGAATTAAAAACTGCCTATAAATTGTTCTAGCCATTTGTTTGTAATATAAATCATTTTGGAACATTAAACTTCATTTATGTGAATTAGCTTCTGTTCTAGTTCAATCTTAGCAACTTAAGGCCTCGATCCAATTCTGTGCAATAAAACCTCCAGTAGGGCTAAATTATCTACAGAACGATAGAACAAAATGTCTAAGTTGATATTCAATTGCCCTACCAGCTGAAAGCACAACAGACGATAGGCCACAGAAAAAGACTTGTGGCCAAGCTTCCATTTTGTGTGTTAAGTTCCTAAAAAGCAGACAAATAGCAGCAACAACTGGAACTTCAAAGGAAAAAAAGCTAGAGATCATTAGCTCATCTGTGTTACATTTACCTGTCATCCACAGTCTGTCTTCTTCTATCTTTCTTCATTCTTCTCTCCATTTTCTTCTGTTTGTTCCATCAGCCCTGTGAAATAAAGGAAAAAAGACATTAAATGTAACTCTCAAACATAACGTTTACATTTGTTTATAGTTTAGATGTCAGAGTTAGATATTTAGAGAATGCCAACAAAATAAAATAATTGCCCCATTAATCGCCAAGAAGTAAAATATGTGATAATTTAGTGAAAAGGGCAAAGGAGGGAACGCACCTTGGCAAAACACCCGATAATGCACATGAAATACAGACATCATGACATTTATGTGACTCATGTTAAAGCCAAACCCCCACAAAATAAATTGGCAACCTCTGTTGCTGAACCCTGTCTCTCCCCAAGGACACCAAGAATCAAGGCAGAAATCTAAAGGGAAGAAAAATAGAAGAACACAGCCTGAGCCTGAAAGTTCGATGGCGAGTGAAACACCTGGCTCGTCATCAACAACATCAACATCTACAGCTAGGGTCCGGACACAGGAAAACATAGCAATTTCTTCAGGTAATTCATCTCTGTCATCATTACCTCTCCCAGAAGCTGATAGCAATTTTGTTGATGTGGGGATGTGGCAGTTCATGTCCACCCATTGCACATTGTGTGGTGCACGTATGGCAATGTGGTAGAGTATAATCGCAGGCATGGAATCAAGCAGCATCTGAAGCGATTCCATCCCATAGGATACTCTAAGATGGTGGCAGGGAGGATTCATCATCATTATTATTATTAAGACTTCAGGTTGTCATGTGTCCTTAGCGGAGTGGACAAGGGTTATAGGGAAAGCAGCAGTACTTGGTTTCTGGGGGATAATTATTTTGACATTGTGGACCTAAGCATCAAGGTGTTTGCTTTCAGTTGTGCCAGATGTAAGTGTGTCACCGTTTTTGATGAACACTCAGACCAGACTGGTAAGGTTAAAATGTCTTTATTAGGATAAAGTACATACAAGGAGTTAGGCCACAGGCCCACAATATGAAACAATAAATATATATAGCAATAGTAAGCCAGACACGAGATACATAGCAAGCTGAGGAGGCAGCAACTGGCTTCAAATAGTTCTGTGCTGAACCCTGAAGACTGGAGGCTCGTGAGGCCAGGCAACCTCACCCTAGTGGATAGGGTTAACCAGGCTACTCAAACCAGGGCTGACAGCAGGACTATAGGTGACTGGTAGTCCCGTAGGTGGTAACTGGCACGAAACTCAGATGCCTGGGTGGCACTGAACCCAGAAGGGAACAAGGCAACACTGACCAAGGGACAGGGGTCCCAGGAAGACCAAGGCAACCAATTACAGTTGGCAAACCCTAGATCGCTAGGGGTGGATCGAGGCAGGTAACAGGAAGGCCACAAGTGTCCCCTCACCCTAAAGAGTGTGATGTAATGCAACCACTGGTTCTTTAACCCAAAGGCTACTGCGACAAGGAATGGAGCTCAGTGTCCCCTCACACTAACGAGTGTGATGTACTGCAACTGCTGGCTCTTAGCCCAAAGCTACTGCAACAGGGGAAGGAGCACTGGCCCAGCCTAGACAGTCTAGGCACTGAACGGGTTAACTGGAAACGCCCAGAGATAAACTGCAACTCCCACAGGGAGTGAGCCCAGCTATAGTACAGAGGAGGACACAGATAGATCTGAGTAACTCAGTCAGCACTTAAATAGCACTGTACCAGTACTTCGCATGTGCACACCGCCAGGGGCGGTTAAAGTAAGCAGCTACAGCACGAATGCCAAGCCCACGGTCGACAAGATAAGGTTAGCGCCATGCGATGCACAACAGACAAGGCAACTGGAAATCCGCTGCTTGTAACACTGGCCAGACAAGGGCAACCGAGTGGTACAGCCATGCACGGATGGCGACGGAGTGGGTGCTCAGCCAGGGATGGCCACTAGCGTAACGGGAGCACAGCCAGGTCAGTAGCAATGTAACAGGCTCAACAGCCAGATAGGTCAGCAACAGAGTGGGTTCTCAGCCAGAACAGTCAGCAACAGAGTGGGTTCACAGCCAGATCAGTCAGCAACGGAGTGGGTTCTCAGCCAGATCAGTCGGTAATGGACCGGGTTCTCAGCCAGATCAGTCAGCAACGGAGCGGGTTCTCAGCCAGATCAGTCGGTAACGGAGTGGGTCCTCAGCCAGATCAGTCAGCAACAGAGCGGGTTCTCAGCCAGATCAGTCAGCAATGGAGCGGGTTCTAAGCCAGATAAGTCGGTAATGGAGCGGGTCCTCAGCCAGATCAGTCAGCATCGGAGCAGGTTCTCAGCCAGAGCAATCAGCAATGGAACAGCAACATAGGAAGCGCAGGAACATCGTCAGGCAGGCCAGGTCATACATGATCAGAGTAACTCAGTAACAAACGTCAGGAACAGGTACACAACGAAAGGGCGCCCCAGTATAGACTTGACAGGGTATATAAAGGCAAGCCCTGGGTGGAGTCAAGAATACCAGGCCAATAAGAGGACGACATTGAAATGAGACAGAATAATAATGTCGCCGTTAGATCAGGCGCACGGGCACCGTGATAAAGTGCTGATGTATCTATTGTTCTTAGTCCTTCCTTTTTAACTACACACACTATGTATATTGCTGTTGTTGATGAAAGACACAGTTCCTTCCTGCTGTCAAGGGAAAATTAGTATTTCAACACGCCCATGATTTTGGATTAATTGCAGGAGGAGAAGCATTATTGGCTAATTTCTTTTTTCCACATATATCCTCTACAAAATCTTCTATTCTGTCAAGTACCAGTCTGCCCCAGTCACAGCATATGTCAGGGGGTTCCTTGCCTCTGTCACGTTATGTACCAATTTTTTATTGTACTTTATTTTTTAATTGAATTATTTATTTTATTAACTGTTCCCCCGATCCCAGTCAACAACCACCACCCCCCCAAAATAAATTCAATTTTCAATTGATTCGTTCCTGAGACTCCACCAACACAGGGACCCTCGGACCCATTTTATACTATGCCTGTGGGGAAAAAAACTAAAATTTGCTATGTGTTGTGTGTAATTTCAGTCTTCCCATTCATTTCAATGCAATGCAGTAGGTGAAAAAAGCTGAAAAACTGCACTTTCCTCTGGAAATTTCCTGCTAGAAGGTAAGTGTCAGTTTTTGCCTATTTCATTGTTGAGGGGAAAATTGTCGCCCATCCCTAAAGCCCCATTTAAATTAATGGGACTTTTTATTTCTATCCTATAGTTCAGAATTACTTCCGTTTACTTTTGGAAACAAAGGCCATAGTTTATGTCATCCTGACTGAAAGCTGTGTTGTACTTCTAAACTCATGAGTAGGTCTTTCTTAAATCAAAAAACCTTTGCTTGCACTTGCAGTTGTGACAGATGTTATTTACCACACACACTGTGCACATTGCAGTTTCTTATGAGAGGCACAGTTCTTGCTCTCAATGGAAAAATGTATATTCTAATAACAACACACCCATGATTTTGGAGGAGGGGCAGATGGAGAAGAATTATTGGTCAACTTCTTCTTTTCTCCACATATCCCGGGGGCTACTTATTGTGCTGCTATTGCCTCAGGAACATTACTGGAGCTAGCTGTGGCAAGTGAAATCTTCATCATCCATCTCCCATGTTACTGCTATTGTTGATCCCATTCCCTTTCAGCTGCCTAATCATCCTATTGCTTAAACAACTCCACCATTATGGACTCAGGAGGGCATTTGACAATGGCTGTGGCCACTGGCCAACATGATCTGCTGTCACTAGGCCAGTAGGGAATTTTTTTCGCAGGGCTTGCGCTTAAAAAAAAAAAAAATAAATAAATAAAACATAGTCTTACAAAAAATAAACAATTTTTGGGGGTTTGTTTCTAACCAGGCTAAGTCTTACATAGCAATGTTTCCTTAGAGCTTGTGCCAAACAAGTTTAAGTCCTACAAATCAATGTTTCCTCAGGGCTTGGACCTCTGACAAAAAAATCTAACAAATCATCCTCTACAAAATACTCTATCAAGTCAAGTATCAGTCCACCCCAGTGGCATCTTATGTCAGGGGGTTCCTGTCTCTTTCACTTTACAGACACATTTTTTATTTTATTTTATTTTTTTTTATTAAATGTCCCCCAATACCAGTCAAGAACCTCCCCAAAACAAATTCCTGGGTCAACTGATTCATTCCCCAGACTCCTCCCACCAACACAGGCACCATCCTCAGAACCCTTTTATACCATGTATTATGGGATCTTTTAATTGTATTTAGGATTTTTTTTAACTGTCCCCAATTCCAGTAAACAACCACCCCCCCAAAAAAAAAATTCCCTGTTCAACTCATTCTTTCTCCGCACCCCACCAACAAAGGTGCCTTCATGCCCCTTTTATACTATGCCTTTGGGAAATAAAATAATATTTTTTATGTTCCCATTGATTTCAATGGAATGTGTTAAGCAAAAAAAAGCGGAAAAACTACACTTTTTGCGGGAAATTATTTGCCAAGTGGGTTGCCATTATTTGCTGATTTCAGTTTGAGGCGAAAATTTTCGCCCATTCCTAGGTTCTAATATGTACATTAGAGAACTGATCTGTTTTAAAGGGATAACAATGTTTCACAAAAACAGCAATTCCAATTAATTTTGAAAGTGTTTAGGTCAATTAGAGTGTTAATTCAATAGTGTCAGAGTTGTAGTTCAAGAGTGATAAAGTATCCCCCTCGCAACACTTTTACCTAGTGTAAGCTACCTCCCCTCAGATGTGGAATCTTGTCTTGAGACCAGACAGCTCACAGCAAGGGACAATCTTCTTACTGTGAGCATAAGGAAAACTCTTGACAGATTTTTCAGGTTTTTCTTTATTCTCACTGAAGATTGTCCCTCTCTGCGAACCATCCGGACAGTGATGCTGCACTGAGGTGAGCAGTGTTACATCAATAAAAGGGACGGGAGGGGGATACTTTATCATTATACTACTTTTGAACTACAACTCAGACAGTATTAAAATAACACTCCCATGGCCCAAATACTATGAAGATTAATTTGAGCGTCTTTTATTGTGAAGCATTACTCTCTCTTTAAAGGATAGAGAAAACAGTCTATTAAAATAATGCAGCTAATAGTACCACTTTGTCTTAGAGTTCCTGGTATCTAGCAACACTTTCTGTGTTGTTTATATAATTTAATGTTCTTTCAGCCATCTGAACAACCCCTCACTCCTCCTCTCATTCTCTTGCCTTGCACAGTGGGTGCCTGCACACCTTGATGAGAAGACAGAATAACTTTAATAAGCAATCTGAAGTGTAAACTATTAAGTCCCCCCATGGACTTCTTGTACAGCTATTGTAGAACACATTGTAAGACTGCAGATTATTTACTTTACATGCTGAACTGCAATAACTGGAGGGATTTCAAGTTATTTTTTTATAAACAGCAACGCTAATATATTAACTGACAAGTTTAAACAAGGTTCTTTTATTAGACGAGATAATATTATACCAATAAATTAGAATGCCCAAATGAAACCCCACAGTAAAATTGTATTATTGGAGAAATAAATAATTTCCTACATGCACTAAAAGACAATTTATATCCATACCAATAGGGAATCATCCACATGCCTCTATTTATTATATTATAGACTTAGGGTCTTATATTTAAATGAAAGTGGATTAATACTGGGGCAAACCAACTGCACCAAAGGGGGAGGGAAACAATTTCAAGAAATTCCATTGATTTAAATGGGGCGTTTAACCCCTTGAATGCTAGAAAGATCTACAATGCATTGTGAAGTAATTTATTAGACCACTAAAGAATTCAAGGTGTTAAACACCACATTTAAATCAGTGATTTTCCTTTTTATTTCTTCCATATGTTGCAGTTGATTTGCTGCAGGATTAATACACGGCCCTTAAAGGAGCAGAGAATCTTTTTGTTCCTGCTGAATAAAACAAACACTGTTGGGAGATTTTACATTCAAAAGTTTTAGACGCCTGAACTTATTTTTAATCGACAATGCCAATTAGTGTACAAGGGGTCATATTTTTTGTATAATGCAGTCTATGGGAGAGCATAAGTCAGTTCAGTTCATAAACCCAAAATGTTTCTAACTGGCACAAGCATTTGAGTTTATCACTACCACTTCTGCTGTCTCTAACTTGGTCAATAGCACATATGGTAATTCCATTTTCTTTTGCCCCCCCCCACCCCCGCACATATTTGATAATGTTTCAGAACACTATGATTTATCATACCATTCTTAATATTTCTTAGATGTTCTGAAAAACTAGTACTCCTACTGTAAGCCACACCCACATGTAAGATGGTACACTACAAAAAACGAGTTGCAGTTAAGGTAATGTTGTGCCCGTCGTACGTTTCTAACTGGTGATAGATTTTCACAGTACAGGTAGTCGAATACCAAACTGTGACTTAAAACAACCAATTTTAGTTTTATTTCACTAATGGCCCTAAAACAATTGAGGCCTAAGAGCTCTATTCAATAAAACACTGTAAAACTGCCAGTAAGGCAAAAACCAATACCGAACGTTAGCCATGCCTTTGTAGCACAGCTATGCAATAAGCCAGCTATAAGAATGCTCAACGAGCATGGGCCAAACAAACATATTGTATTTAACAGATACACATAATACACTTTGGCAAATATTGCACACATTGCATACACACAAACACACAGAGCTTTTGTTTTTGGATACACAGTACAATTTTATCTTTATTTCAGTGTGATTCAGTGAGTGCAAGGGAGTGATAGAGTGTGATTGTGACCGTGTTCCTCTGTGAGTGACTTGGTGTGAGTAGCTGTGTGAGGGAGCTGGCAAGGAGAAGAGTGGAGGCTGGAGAGATGGGAAGAGGGGCAGGAAAGCAGGAGTAGACCAGGGGATCCCCAGTCAGGGAAGTAGGGAGAGAAGGTGGACGGAGGGGTACCCACCAACAGTGAAGTGCACAGCATATAGGAACTGAAATGCCAGTGGGAACCCGGGGGTGATATATTGCAGGAACACACCACAGACAGGGCCTGACCCTCAAACCGCCTTGCTCAGTTCAGACTCATCCCAGACTACTTTGGAGGAAGACAAATTGCAGGACTGGATGTACTCCCACAAGGAGAATATGGCCCTGGTGCTGAGCATTCTCAACAGGAAGCATATCCTGTTCACCACGGAAAAGATCAGTGGGATTGGTGCTTAGAAGAAGCTCCCCTGGTGTCAGGTCCAGAACCCAGTCCAGGTTTAAGCACACATCTTACTCCATGAAGATGCAATGGGCAGACTGCAAAAGAAAAGTCAAACACAAGATTGGAGACCTTGCCATTTATGTGAGAGGCACCTGAGGTGGTCCCCCTGCAACCATCACCTTTAATCCCTGGGAGGAGATGCTCTGACAGTACCTCTCCACGACTGCTGTTCAGGGGGTCCAAGGTGGCTGTGACATAGGAGATGATAGCACCCTCCAGACTCCTGATAAGTCAATATGTACATAACTGTCCACCACAGAAAGTCTCTTAGCTAGAATGCTACAACACAGTGCCAGTTGAAGACATGGTCAGAACCATGTTGTAGATAATGTTGTAGATCCAAAACATAAACGTGATGAGGGAAGCAGGCCAAATCATGTCCAATTACAAATTTAACCTCTTCCGTTCTGCATTGATCAAACAGACTCATCACTCACAAACAATGATTGCTATTACGTTGTCATACAACATCTGTTATGTTCCTCCACAATGTTACACATGGAGCCACAGGGAGGTCAGCACTTTACCCTTTGAGTGCTATAGGGACATGCAATGCATTGCGCTTCTGGCAGTCAATGGGTTAACAGAGGACGACCACACTACACCAGGGTTATATTGCACAGTTCCACAGAGTACATGGCAGTTGAACAAACAGAAATTGACTGTATACGCAATCACCCCAGGGCCTCAAAACATACACAGGCAAACAACTCCACTAGCACACATTGACCGGGGAACACACCAAAACAAATAGTTGGAGGACACATGTTTCACCTACCAGGAGAACCAGATCAAAAACACATAAAAAAAACCACACAAAAAAATATTGTATCCTTTGAAGTTTGTTATGAGAAACCCAATAGCAAGAGTTTAACCAAAACATTCAATTTCAAAAAGGCTAATTTTACAAAGTTAAAAGAAGCTTTAAAGGATATCCAGTGGGATGTAATTTTCAAAGATAAAAATGCACAAGAGTCATGGAATGTATTTAAAATGCTCTTGGGCAAATATACACGTCAATATATACCATTGGGGAATAAGCACAAGAGAAGTAAAGCAAAACCAATGTGGATTAATAATGTGGTTAGCAGGGAAATGAGAAATAAAAAGCAGGCTTTTAAGGTGTTGAAGTCAAATGGGTCAGATGCATCATTTAAAAAATATAAAGAATGTAATAAAATCTGCAAACAAGCAATTAAGCTAGCTAAAATAGAAAATGAGCGAAACATTGCAAATGAGAGCAAGAAAAACCCTAAACAATTCTACAAGTATATTAACAACAAAAAAGTTAAGGCTGATATTGGTCCTCTTAGGACTGAAACAGGTGAATTGATTAGTGAGGATAAAGCTATGGCTGACACCCTAAATACGTTCTTTGCGTCAGTATATACAAAGGAAGCAGAAATGACAAGCTGTGGGCAAACAGACAAAACCATGGAATTTCCTCCAACATCTACATGGCTTACCGAGGACAAGGTCCAAAAGAGACTGGAAAGGGTTATAGTGAATAAAGTGCCTGGACCGGACGGTATACACCCAAGGGTACTTAAGGAACTTAGTTCAGTAATAGCAAAACCATTATACTTAATATTTATTGATTCGCTTTCATCAGGCATAGTGCCCTGTGATTGGAGGAAAGCTGATGTAGTTCCATTGTTTAAAAAGGGAGCAAGATCCAAACCAGGAAATTATAGACCTGTGAGCTTGACTTCCATAGTGGGTAAGATACTAGAAGGGTTATTAACTGACAGTATTCAGAACTATGTGAAGACAAACAATATCATTAGTAGGAATCATCATGGTTTCATGAAGAACAGATCATGTCAGACTAATTTACTTGCATTTTATGAAAGAGTGAGTAGTAATTTGGACAGGGGAATTGCTGTTGATGTAGTATACTTGGATTTTGCAAAAGCCTTTGACACAGTGCCTCACAACAGGGTACTGCATAAATTAAAAGGCTTCGGTTTGGGTGGTGTTATCTGTACATGGATTGAGAACTGGTTAAATGATAGATGGCAGAGAGTTGTTGTAAATGGAACTTTTTCAAATTGGTCTAGGGTTATAAGTGGGGTGCCGCAGGGTTCAGTCCTGGGCCCAATGCTTTTTAATTTGTTTATTAATGATATAGAAGTGGGAATTGAAAGTAGCATCTCAATCTTTGCTGATGACACTAAGCTATGTAAGGAAATACATACAGAGCTCGATGTTTTTTCCCTACAGAAGGATTTAGATAAACTAAGTGAATGGGCAGAAAAGTGGCAGATGTCATTTAATGTAGATAAATGTAAGGTTATGCATTTGGGTTGTAGAAACAAACTTGCTACATATACTCTAAATGGGAAACAACTTGGGAAATCCTCATTAGAGAAAGATTTAGGTGTACTGATAGACAATAGTCTTCACAGCAGTGTGCAGAGTCACTCAGCTGCTGCAAGAGCAAATAGAGTTCTAGCCTGCATAAAAAGAGGTGTAGAAGCAAGGGATGCTAATATTATCCTACCTCTGTATAAATCCTTGGTTAGGCCTAATCTAGAATATGGAGTACAATTTTGGGCGCCTGTTCTAAAAAAAGACATTACTGAACTGGAAAAGGTGCAGAGACGTGCAACAAAACTGAAAAAGAGATTGGAGGATCTGAGTTACAAAGAGAGACTAGCCAAACTGGGTTTGTTTACATTAGAAAAGAGACGTCTAAGGGGTGATATGATTACCATTTACAAATACATTCAAGGTCAATACAAAGAACTATCCAATGAATTATTTATGCAAAGAGCTGAGCTAAGAACAAGAGGTCATCCATTAAGACTTGAGGAAAGGCGCTTTCGACTAAAACACAGGCAGGGATTCTTTACAGTAAGGCCGGTAAGGCTATGGAATTCTTTGCCTCGGGATGTTGTGCTTGCAGATAATGTAACTGCATTCAAAAAAGCAATGGATGCCTATCTAGCACAGAACAATATTGACAGTTATGACAGATGGCTTCAAAGCAAATAGGATATTGAGCCGGGAAACTATTTGACACACACACACACACACACACACACACCTACACTGGAAATTGCTCCAGAGGGCTTTTTTGTTGCCTTCCTCTGGATCAACAGGGGTGTTATTGGCATGGGCTAGACTTGATGGACGCATGTCTTTTTTCAGCCTTATCTACTATGTTACTATGTTACTATGTAAAAAATGTGATGCTGGCACATGAAACATGATTGTAGATAATGGGAATGTTGCTCACAATGTCCGTGATGTCACAGCTGACTACCCCTGGATTCAATGTCACATAATATGTACCCAACATGTATGCATACCTCCTTGCCATCCCCACTCTTCAGGATACATATGATGACCAAAGCTCAACCACTGTAGGTTGAACAGGATATAGTCAAGCTGTTCATGAGTAAGACTCATAAATAAATTGCAGTGTTTGGGTCTGGATGTAAAAATAGTGAAATGGATAAGGCAATGGCTGAGTGACAGGAGACAGAAGGTGGTAGTCAATGGAGAATATTCGGACGAAAGGAGTGTTACTAGTGGAGTACCGCAGGGATCTGTACTGGGGCCCATTCTTTTTAATATTTTTATTAGTGATATTGCAAAAGGTCTTCAAGGAAAGACCTTTTTGCAGATGATGCAAAGATCTGCAATAGGGTAGACATTCCAGGGGGGGAAAGCCAAATGGCGAATGATTTAGGTAAATTAGAAGAATGGTCAAGAGTGTGGCAGATGCACTTTAACGTTGATAAATGTAAAATAATGCACTTGGGACATAAAAATCCAAATGAAAAATATACCATTAAGGGTACTGTGCTGCCAGAGACAACAGAGGAAAGGGATTTGGGAGTAATTATTTCAAATGACTTAAAGGTAAGCAGGCAATGTAATAAAGCGATGGGGAATGCAAGCAGGGCACTGGATTGTATAGCTAGGGGCATTAGTAGCAGAAAAAGGGAAGTAGTCATGCCACTGTACAGATCTCTAGTTAGACCTCACCTAGAATATTGTGTACAGTACTGGAGACCCCATCTCCAGAAGGATATTGATACTCTAGAGAAAATTCAAAGAAGGGCTACTAAAATGGTGACTGGTCTACAGGAAAAGAAATATCAGGATAGACTAAAGGATCTGAATATGTATAGCTTGGATGAGAGAAGAGAGAGAGGGGATATGATAGAAACATTCAAATACATGAAGGGATTCAACAAAGTACAGGATGGAAGTATATTTCAAAAGAGTAAAAACGTTAGGACAAGAGGCCATAGTCTAAAACTAGAGGGACACAGGTTTAAATGTAATGTAAGAAAGTTTTACTTCACTGAGAGGGTAGTAGATAAGTGGAATAGCCTACCAGCAGAAGTGGTAGATGTCAATACAGTGACAGAATTTAAGCATGCATGGGATAGGCATAAGGCGGTCCTTAACATAAGAAAAGACCAAGGACCAAAAAAGGTTTGAGGTTGTGTGTTTTTTACACAGTAGGAAATTGGGCAGACTAGATGGGCCGAATGGTTCTTATCTGCCGTCAAATTCTATGTTTCTATGTATCTCATGCATTGCAACAGAATGCATTGGATACTATTCTGTCACGCACGGGAGCACGTCAATGTCATCATCTTGCATCCTTTTCATCACTACTCAGGTTACTAATCAAACTATATAATTTCCCCACAAAGCATCTGTGCCCGGAGCACAGCAAGAGAGGAGTGAGGAGGAGCAGCAGACACTCACCCCCAGTGCCACAGCCCCTGAAGAGCCAGCAGTGGGCACCAGCCAGATGTCACCATCACCCACAACAGCCCAACAGTGGATGCCGCAGGAAGCACAATGGTGAATACCACAACAGGCATGGATATGGATGCTTCCAACTACATCAGGCCAGTACTGGATGCCCCCCCACACAATGGGATGCTTCTGGATGACTGGCATGGTCAGCACCGCACATTATGGAGCATATGACCACAACCAAAGCCACAAAGCTGAATGCAACCTCAGCATGAGACCAACCTTCAGCCAACAACCAGGTGTGAAAGGAACAGATTCCAGTGACCACAGTACGATCTATGTCCACTTGAATACTACCATCTTGGTCTCACAGGTGAGCCACAGAGACCAAAACTACTCAAAGAATTCACCCCCACCAGCACAGAGTGAACCATGGGAACACCATAGACACCATAGACACCATAGACACCATAGATCTGATGGGGGCACAACGATCACCCTCATATGCCTCACATGGTGGCTCCCTCACACCTGTTTCTATATTTACCTCACCAGCAGCTGCAGCATCAGAGGCACACACTGAAAACAACCGGTCAACAGACAGAGCCAGAACAAGGAGGAGAGGTATCATAAGCACTTCCAAAAATGCACCATCCACGCCTTCATCCTCTGCCACAGCTACCAGAACCAGCAAGATGGATAAGAAATATATCACCATACAGAGGAGGCTGCTTAGGGAGGCCAGACTCTTCTCCACGAGGTGTCAGTGCAACATGGAAAGAACTGCAGCCACTCTTGGTTGTATTGAATCCCAGCAAGTCATCCTCTACACAGTGATATGCAATACTGGGACCGGACTCATTGACTTTTTGGTCAGATGCTCATAGAGAAAAATCGCCTCCAGAGGCTGCAGATGGAGAGAGCACAACAGTCAAATGAGGGGTCAGCTGCAACCACCTCCCCCCAATGTGTGACCCTCACAATAACTCCAAAATAGGCAAGAGTCACCAGAAAGTTGGTGAATGCATTCACATCTGCACCTCCCAAACCTCCCAAAAATAAACAAATATTTACTTATTGATCCTAATCGTGTCTGCGATTCCTTCAGGTATCTAACAAGGTCAGTGGCAGATATGTCGCCAATGCATAGCTAAGCCACAAACATAGCTCTTGCATGTTTTATTCCTTAGGAAAGTGTTTTATCAGTGCCAAAGAAACACGGCAAATCCAATTTCAACTCACAACACATCTAGCAAATCAAAAACATGAAATGTGTTGTCTGGGTTCAATGTGAGTTGAAGTTCAACAACAGCTGGTGGAAAACATGTGACAATGTGATTTTGGTTGCACACAGGGTCACTGTTACCACACAGGGACAGTATCACTCCAACAAAAAGGTACATCTCCTTAACATAAGATCATGTCAAGTGTGTGGCACAAGGATCACACACTGCAAAAACTAAATTATCACAACACAGTGTCTGAAATACAAACATATTCTTCACAGAAATGAGTGTGCATCCCCTAGCGGGTGTGCCTGTGGTTGGTAGTCCAGGCCGGTCATCAGGTACAGAGGGACCTCTTTTGTGCTGGGGTATTGTGGCACGGATTGTTTGAGGTTGATGTGTACACCTCTTGTCCCTCAGGGGTTGATGGGTTAATGTTGTTGGCCAGGACTTAACTGTAGGGCATTCACATTTGCCGAGTATTCCTTGGCATTCCAGGGGTTAATTTTGCCTTTTCTCTCATTGTGCTATGTCCATGAGCTGTTTGTTCCCTGATTTGTGTTGTCCGATGTTTTTTTTTACCTTCATTGTGTGCTTTATGCCAAGAAAAGTAGGCACTGAATTTCCTATAGTAAATATATCATTCACCACACAGAAATTATGGGTAGAGTTATTCCATTGTTCTAAATGGGTGAAATATTACCACCCGTTGGCATTTTTTTTTAATCTCAGATTAGCAGTTCACAGCACTGGTTATTAGATGGCTTACTGTGCTTGCAAAACTATAGTCGGTGGGAATTGGATTGAGCCCTAAATGAGCAGTACACTGGTGTAGATAATATAATAGGAAACACTGCACACTCTCGCATTGAAGCCTTGATTCAATAACCTCAGACACCAAAAAAACAGCCAACGGCATTTTTTCAAGCACGGCAATCGAATCAATTATCTATTCAATTAGCTATGAAAAAATGCTGGGAAAAAAAAACACTACCGGTTGCTAAAGTTAGAGGTGTTTCAGACCATTAAAAATGTAAAAAACGCCACAAGATGCATTTCAATTGCATGCGTTAGGCTCCATATCTGACTCACTTTATCACTGAAATTTAAGACCCAGTTTTTTTTTGTTTTTTTTAACTAAAGTCCCTTATCAGATTTCAAAACAGCCGACACAGCAATTGAAAAGGAAAAAAAAACTGAAAAAAAAGTCCCCAGTGGATGTATTGATTTGGGATCCTAAGCGTTAGTTTTTTCCTTTACTGTTCCCAGTATAGCAGATATTTAGCCGAGTTTTGGGAACTTAATGCACAAAACAAATGTTTGGCCACAAGACCATTTCTGTGGCCTAACATCTGTTGTGCTTTTAGCTGGTGGGGCAATTGATTACCTACTTAGACATCTTCTTTTGTCAGTCGATATCCATTTTTGCCCTATGCCATGTTTTAGGTCAGGTTATTAAATCAAGCCCTGAGAGTTTGGTCTCAATACTATTACCACTGATAAAGCTGGCTGAAATAGTAAAAATAAGATCTACCGACAAAGCCACATATGTACCTCAGCTATTCTATAGCTGGTGGTGGTCAAAAAGCTCATTGTTCTTTTTTGTTCCCATAACTGACACTAAATAGCATGAATTGTGGGACTGGGGACATCAAAGGAAAAAAAGCCAACTCTTGTTTTTTTGACAGTGTTAAACAACGAGAGTGAGCTCAAAATAATCATTCTCTCCCCACCTCCTGTACACTTACCCTACACTATCCCTAACATTACACTTAAATAATACCACCCCTAACACTATCCTACACCCTGTAATGTAACACTTACCTGTAATCCACTGTCCATCTTCTTCTTTAATCTTGTCTTCTGTCTGTTCTTCTTTTCTTCTTCCTCTATTCTTTTCTTCTATTCTCTATTATTTAAAAAAAATGTTTTAGTTCTGCATCTGTTTAAAAAAAAAAAAAGCTCCCTACAGATGATACAGTTAACCCTTTGAGTGCCTGAGGGGTAGCCGTCTGGCGCTCAAAGAGTTTAAAATAGGTGAAATCTTATGTTCTGATTAAAAACTAAAATGTTTTAATTTCTTCTTTTCTCTAAGCATGTCTCCAATTTCCCCCCTTTGCCTCTGCCACCTCCGCTAGCAGTGAAAGGCATTTGCACTGGCAGAGACCCCCTGTGCCCTACCTCTCAGGCCATTGCCCAAGTCAAACTGCCGTTATTTTGAACCGAGACTGAATTTTATATGCCACTCTCGGTTCAAAATAATTGGCAGGCTGCAATTGGCTGGAAGGTGCTTACGTACCTCCCAGCCAATCATCTTCTAGTGGGGTTAGTCATAATTCCGGCAGTCTGATTTGGGCAACAGCGTGAGAGGTAGGGCATGGAGGGGGTTCTGCCATGAAAATGCCTTCCACCTCCAGCGTAGACAGCGGGAAAAATGGAGACATATTTTGAGAAAAAAAAAATTAAAAATAATTTTAGTTTTCAATGAGAAAAGAAGATACCACCTATTCATAACCCTTTGAGAGCTGGAGGGCTGCCCCTCAGGCACTGAAAGGGTTAACTGTTGCATCTTGGGGAGGACTTCTTTTTTTTTTAAAAAACAGATGCAGAACTAAAGGATTTTTTTAAATAATACAGAATAGAAGAAAAGAAGAAAGAAGAGAGGAAGAACAGAAGACAGAAGGAGAAGATGGCCATGACCCCAGTGTACATCAGGATTACTGGTAAGTTTTTACTTTTCAGGATATCTGTTAACTCTTGATAGATTAAGCCTATGAGTGCCAGTGGGGTATGCAACTGTGTGCAATTCATTGCATACCCCACTGGCACTCATAGGGTTTATCTTTTTCTATTTTTCAACCGCAAGTATTTGTTGGAAACAAGTTTTCCAACACATACCAGTGGTTTTTCACCATGTGTTAGGGACTATGTGCCTCATTTTCATGGCACAGGTTTTTCTCCATGAAAAGTGTGGTCTTTAACATATTTTGTGCCAAATGGACATTTTTGTATAGCGGTGACTCTTGACAGCACAATTACTATAATTGTATACTGTGCTGTCAAAACCACCACCACTGGTTTTAAAGGGATAGTATTGCTATAAATTCACAAAAATTAATATTGTAGACATTATAAACATGAATAGAAAGAGTTATGTCCCATCTCTCAAACTTTTATAGTTTGAGAGATTGAAGCGTGTAAAGTTCTGCTTTCCCAGAAGTCTGCCACCTAGCTGAGAAAAAAAGAATCCGGTCCTGGGACCATCCTGCAGCTCTTCGGCAGAGCCGAAATAGCGCAATGTAGAAAGAACTATTTAATTGGAACTGTCTACAATGTGTGCTTGCAAACCAGACACACGTTTAAGACAATTCCAGTGACGTAGTTCCTTCTACATCATGTTATGCTGATGAGTGGCAGAACGGTTCCAGGATCTGATTCTGTTTTTCTCAGCTAGGTGGCAGACTTCTGGGAAACTGGAACTTTACATGCTTCGATCTCTCAAACTATAAAAGTTTGAGAGATGGGACATAGCTCTTTCTATTCATGTTTATAATGTCTACAATATTAATTTTTGTGAAATTATAGCAATACTATATATAACGGGGCAAATAGTATCAAGCCCTTTGTCTCTTCACTCTGAGACCTTGATATTTTGGTCAAAACCCAGTGTCTCAGGGTTAAACACTGAGTGTTCACAGGTATGGTTGGTGATAGGTTTCTAAAATGCATTTCATTTTCTCTGTTACTCATTTTATCTGGTACAGCATTGAAAAGCTGTACTTTTTTTGCATTAGATGAGTAATAATTTAAAAGATTAAAGGCATGGACAAGAAGTCATGAAGCCTAGAAATGTAATGCTAATATGGGATCCAAAATGTAATGTTAATAAGTAGTGATGAGCGAGCACCCCAATGCTCGGGTGTTCGGGTGCTCTGACCGAGCACCCCCGTAGGCTCGAGTGCTCGGCCGAGCACCCGAGCCCCATTGAAGTCAATGGGAGGACTCGAGCACTACACCAGGCACCCCCTGCTCTGATGAGGGGAGGGTGCCTGGTCCATAGGAAAAGGGCAGAAAATGATGGAAACACCACAGAAATGGTTCAGGGACAGCATAGGGAGGATGTCTGGATGCATCTTGGACTCCAACATCGCTGCTGGGAACGATCTTTCGCCCGTAGTACGCCATTTTTACAGACTGATCATAAAACACACAAAAAGGAAAATAAAAACGACTTTAGGCGAAAAATTGTTACCAAACAATATTTGCTGTATATTTACTTGTATATCATCTGCAAATTCTCCCAAAAATTTCCTTGATTTTCTGAAGTGAGGCCATGATTAAGAGGGAAACGTGCGCAGAGGCAAATTATCCCAAAAATTTCCTTGATTTTCTGAAGTGAGGCCATGATTAAGAGGGAAACGTGCGCAGAGGCAAATTATCCCAAAAATTTCCTTGATTTTCTGAAGTGAGGCCATGATTAAGAGGGAAACGTGCGCAGAGGCAAATTATCCCAAAAATTTCCTTGATTTTCTGAAGTGAGGCCATGATTAAGAGGGAAACGTGCGCAGAGGCAAATTATACTGAGGCCATGATTAAGAGGGAAACGTGCGCTGAGCTGACCATCTAAAACATTATGGGTGAGGGTCTGCTGCAGAGCTGACCATCCTAAACATTATATGCGAAGGCCCGCTAGTGAGCTGACGCTATAAAACATTATATGCGAAGGCCCGCTAGTGAGCTGACGCTATAAAACATTATATGCGAAGGCCCGCTAGTGAGCTGACGCTATAAAACATTATATGAGAGGGCCCGCTAGAGAGCTGACCCAATAAAACATTATATGAGAAGGCCCGCTGGTGAGCTGACCTATATAAAAATTGTCAAACAGGGCCCGCTGGTGAGCTGGCCCTATATAAAAATTATATCACAGGGCCCGCTGGTGAGCTGGCCCTATATAAAAATTATAGCACAGGGCATATGGAAGAGGAGGAGGAGGATGAGAAGATTAAGAGTCAACCATATACCCGTTTTTTGGGTGGAAGGGGTGAATGGGAATACAGAGTATTCCCATCATTGTAAATAACATATATAAAGTGAGTTTATGTTCCCCCAGGGCTTTCCTCCAGTGGAGTGGAGAAGTCAGGGGAAATCCAGGCCTTGTTCATTTTTATAAGTGTCAACCTATCAGCATTGTCGGTGGAAAGGCGGATACGCTTATCTGTTATGATGCCACCAGCAGCACTAAATACCCGCTCAGACAGAACGCTGGCGGCAGGGCAGGCCAGCACCTCCAAGGCGTAGAGTGCCAGTTCATACCACGTGTCCAGCTTGGACACCCAGTAGTTGTAAGGCACAGAGGGATCATTGAGGACGCTGACACGGTCTGCTACGTACTCCTTCACCATCTTCCAAAACTTTTCCCTCCTTGTGACACTAGGCTGCGCATCAGGGTGAGGGTGCTGGCGGGGTGTCATGAAGGTGTCCCACGCCTTGGAGAGTGTTGCCCTGCCTTTCTCGGAACTGCTGTGTGCTCCCCTTTTCTCCCCTTCTCGGTTGGCCAAGGTAGCACGTACTCTGCCGCCAGCGTTGTCAGATGGAAAATTTTGGAGCAATTTTTCAACAAGAACCTTCTGGTATTGCACCATTTTGCTTGTCCTCTCCACCGGAGGAATGAGAGATGAGAAATTCTCTTTGTAGCGGGGGTCCAGAAGGGGGAACACCCAGTAATCCGTGTTGTCTAAAATGCGTGTAACGCGTGGGTCACGGGAAAGGCAGCCTAACATAAAGTCAGCCATGTGTGCCAGAGTACCAACAGTCAAGATTTCGCTGTCCTCACCAGGAGGATGACTCTCAATATCCTCATCCTCTTCCTCCTCTTCTGCCCACCCACGCTGAAGAGATGGAACTAAAGTTCCATGGCTACCCTCTGTAGCGGAGGCAACCGTGTCTTCCTCCTCCTCCTCCTCCTCCGCCTCCTCCAATTGTCGCTGAGAAGACGAAGTGAGGGTGCTCTGGCTATCACCTTGTGTAAGCTCTTCCTCCCCCATTTCCACCTCTTCCACATGCAAAGCGTCGGTTTTAATTGTGAGCAGCGAGCGTTTCAGTAGACACAGAAGTGGGATGGTTACACTGATAATAGCGTTATCGCCGCTCACCATCTGTGTCGATTCCTCAAAATTGCGTAAAACCTCGCAGAGGTCTGACATCCATTCCCACTCCTCACTTCTGATTACAGGAAGTTGAACGGAGAGGCGACGACCGTGTAACAGCTGGTACTCCACTACTGCCCTCTGCTGCTCACAAAGCCGGGCCAACATGTGGAAGGTGGAGTTCCAGCGCGTGCTCACGTCACACAGCAGCCGGTGAGCTGGCAATTGTAAGCGCTGCTGCAGCTTCAACAGGCCGGCCGAAGCTGTAGATGACTTACGGAAATGTGCACACACGCGGCGCACCTTGGTCAAGAGATCATGCACATTGGGGTAGGTTTTTAGAAATCGCTGAACCACTAAATTAAATACATGCGCTAGGCATGGTACGTGTGTGAGCTTGCCGAGCTCCAAAGTCGCCACCAAGTTACGCCCATTATCACACACAACCATGCCTGGTTGCAGGTTGAGTGGCGAGAGCCACTGCTCGGTCTGGTGACTAATCCCCTGCAACAGCTCTGAGGCCGTGTGCTGTTTGTCCCCAAGGCAGATCAGCTTCAGCACGGCCTGTTGACGCTTCCCCACTGCAGTGCTACACTGCTTCCAGCTACTGGCTGATGGGGGAGTGGCGCTGCGTGTAGAGAATTCGGAGGTGGAAACGGAGGAGGAGGAGCCAATAACGTAGGTGCTGGCGGAAACCCTGATGGAGGTAGGGCCCGCAATCCTCGGCGTGGGTAGCACCCGTGCCATCCCAGGGTCCGAGTCGCTCCCAGCCTCCACGACATTCACCCAGTGTGCCGTCAGGGAAATGTAGCGTCCCTGGCCACAAGCACTTGTCCATGTGTCAGTCGTTAAGTGGACCTTCCCAGTAACTGCGTTTGTCAGGGCACGGGTGATGTTACGGGACACATGGTGGTGTAATGCGGGGATGGCACACCGGGAAAAGTAGTGGCGGCTGGGGACCGCGTACCGAGGGACAGCTGCTGCCATCAGGCTGCGGAAGGACTCAGTGTCCACAAGCCTAAATGGCAGCATTTCGATGGCCAGTAATTTGGAAAGGTGTGAGGTTAGTGCTATGGCCTGTGGGTGGGTGGCTGGGTATTTTCGCTTGCGCTCAAATGCCTGGGGTAACGAAATTTGGACGCTGTGCTGGGACAGGGAAGTGGATGTGGTCGCTGATGGTGCTTCAGATGGTACAGGTGCAGGGCGGGAGGTATGCGGGCCTGCGCCTTCGACAGGCGATTGGCCGGCACCGAAAACAGGGGAAGAGGAGGCAGTGGTGTGGCCTGCAGACACAGATGGGCGATCCAGGCGTTCCTCCCACTTACTACGGTGCTTGGATGCCATGTGTCGGATCATGCTGGTGGTGGTGAGGTTTCTAGTGTTCATGCCTCGGCTCATTCTGGTGTGGCACAGGTTGCAAACTACAATTCTTTTGTCGTCCGCACTTTCCTTAAAAAAACGCCATACCGTGGAACACCTACCCTTTGGCAAGGGAGATTTACGCAAGGGGGTGCTCCGTGGAATATTTGCGGGCCGGTTTGGTGTGGTCCGCCTTCTTTCTGTAGCCACACCACTGCCTCTTCCAGCCTGTTGCGGTGCTGCAGATGGCTCACCCTCAGGACTGCTGTCATCGCTGGCTCTACACCTTCCCAGGTGGGGTCAGTCACCTCATCGTCCACCAAGTCCTCCTCCACTTCCTCACTCTGATCATCCTCCCCATGTCTTGATCCCACCACATACTCAGTCATTGACAACTGTATAACATTCTCCTCAACAAGGTCTTGAGACAGTAATAGTGGTTGATTTAATGGCAACTGTGTCTCATCATCATCATCATCATCCACTACTTCCTTTGACCTTAAATGCCGTTCACATCTGTCATCTTCTTGTGATTGGGTACCCTCTAGAGGTTGTGAATCAGGGCACAAGATGTCATGTTCCTCTGCAAGCGTGCTTGGAGAGAGGGTCAAATGAAGGATTGGTGATGAGACGAGCTCCTCACTATATCCCAGTGTGGGATCACTTCTTTGACCAGACCGTCTATGGTGGGAGGAAGGATGATCAGAGTGAGGATTATGTTGACTAGACTCTTGGCTACTGAGAGTGGACTTGGTGGAAGACAGGGTGGTGCTTAACCGACTGGAAGCAGTATCAGCTGTCATCCAACCGACCACCTGTTCGCAGTGGTTGGACCTCGAGAGTGATGTCCTGCGACGCCCTGTAAAATTAGACATGAAGCTAGGTATGGTGGATGTCTTTCTTTCTTGTGCTCTGGCACCAGGCACAGTTTCTCCGCGTCCTGACCCGCGCCCTGAACTTTCAGGATCACGTCCACTTCCCCGTCCCTTTTTACCCGCCTTCTTCATCTTACACGGAATATGTGACTTTAATATTTGAGTTTGAAAACTTAACTAGTGTTGAGCGAGCGTGCTCGGCCGATGCTCGGATCGGCTCGAGCATCGCTCTGCTCGGCACATGGCGGTACTCGTACGAGTACCGCCATGTGCTCGCCCGACAAGCTCGGGTGAAGAGGATCTGTGCCGGAAGAGGCACAGATCCGAAGAAGCTCCGCTGGACCACCAGGGAATGGAGGTACGGGGGCATTGCGGAGATGAAGGGGGCATTGCGGACATGAAGGGGGACATTGTGGAAGAGGGGCATAGACTCTATGCCCCTCTTCCACAATGTCCCCCTTCATCTCCGCTATGCCCGTCTTACACAATGTCCCCCTTCATGTCCGCTATGCCCCTCTTCCACAATGTCCCCCTTCATCTCCTCTATGCCATAGAGGAGATGAAGGGGGACATTGTGGAAGAGGGGCATAGCGGAGATGAAGGGGGACATTGTGGAAGAGGGGCATAGAGTCTATGCCCCTCTTCCACAATGTCCCCCTTCATCTCCGCTATGCCCCTCTTCCACAATGTCCCCCTTCATCTCCTCTATGGCATAGAGGAGATGAAGGGGGACATTGTGGAAGAGGGGCATAGCGGACATGAAGGGGGACATTGACCAGGCACCCTCCGCTCATCAGAGCAGGGGGTGCCTGGTTTGATGCTCGAGTGCTCCCATTGTATTCAATGGGGCTCGGGTGCTCGGCCGAGCACTCGAGCAGCAGGGGGTGCTCGGTCAGAGCACCCGAGCACCCGAGCATCACGGTGCTCGCTCATCACTAAACTTAACAGTATTTCTTCCTATTCTGCAACTGTGCAGAGTACACAGAATAGGCTGCTAAACTGCGGTGACACACACTGAATGGAATATGTGACTTTAATATTTGAGTTTGAAAACTTAACAGTATTTCTTCCTATTCTGCAACTGTGCAGAGTACACAGAATAGGCTGCTAAACTGCGGTGACACACACTGAATGGAATATGTGACTTTAATATTTGAGTTTGAAAACTTAACAGTATTTCTTCCTATTCTGCAACTGTGCAGAGTACACAGAATAGGCTGCTAAACTGCGGTGACGCACACTGAATGGAATATGTGACTTTAATATTTGAGTTTGAAAACTTAACAATATTTCTTCCTATTCTGCAACTGTGCAGAGTACACAGAATAGGCTGCTAAACTGCGGTGACGCACACTGAATGGAATATGTGACTTTAATATTTGAGTTTGAAAACTTAACAGTATTTCTTCCTATTCTGCAACTGTGCAGAGTACACAGAATAGGCTGCTAAACTGCGGTGACACACACTGAATGGAATATGTGACTTTAATATTTGAGTTTGAAAACTTAACAGTATTTCTTCCTATTCTGCAACTGTGCAGAGTACACAGAATAGGCTGCTAAACTGCGGTGACACACACTGAATGGAATATGTGACTTTAATATTTGAGTTTGAAAACTTAACAGTATTTCTTCCTATTCTGCAACTGTGCAGAGTACACAGAATAGGCTGCTAAACTGCGGTGACACACACTGAATGGAATATGTGACTTTAATATTTGAGTTTGAAAACTTAACAGTATTTCTTCCTATTCTGCAACTGTGCAGAGTACACAGAATAGGCTGCTAAACTGCGGTGACGCACACTGAATGGAATATGTGACTTTAATATTTGAGTTTGAAAACTTAACAGTATTTCTTCCTATTCTGCAACTGTGCAGAGTACACAGAATAGGCTGCTAAACTGCGGTGACGCACACTGAATGGAATATGTGACTTTAATATTTGAGTTTGAAAACTTAACAGTATTTCTTCCTATTCTGCAACTGTGCAGAGTACACAGAATAGGCTGCTAAACTGCGGTGACACACACTGAATGGAATATGTGACTTTAATATTTGAGTTTGAAAACTTAACAGTATTTCTTCCTATTCTGCAACTGTGCAGAGTACACAGAATAGGCTGCTAAACTGCGGTGACGCACACTGAATGGAATATGTGACTTTAATATTTGAGTTTGAAAACTTAACAGTATTTCTTCCTATTCTGCAACTGTGCAGAGTACACAGAATAGGCTGCTAAACTGCGGTGACGCACACTGAATGGAATATGTGACTTTAATATTTGAGTTTGAAAACTTAACAGTATTTCTTCCTATTCTGCAACTGTGCACAGTACACAGAATGTGCTGCTAAACTGCGGTGACGCACACTGAATGGAATATGTGACTTTGATATTTTACTTTGAAGACTTAACAGTATTTCTTCCTATTCTGCAACTCTGCACAGTACACAGAATGTGCTGCTAAACTGCGGCGACGCACACTGAATGGAATATGTGACTTTGAAATTTTAGTTTGAAGACTTAACAGTATTTCTTCCTATTCTGCAACTCTGCACAGTACACAGAATGTGCTGCTAAACTGCGGCGAAGCACACTGAATGGAATATGTGACTTTGATATTTTTCAGTTTGAAGACTTAACAGTATTTCTTCCTATTCTGCAACTCTGCACAGTCCACAGAATGTGCTGCTAAACTGCGGCGAAGCACACTGAATGGAATATGTGACTTTGATATTTTAGTTTGAAGACTTAACAGTATTTCTTCCTATTCTGCAACTCTGCACAGTACACAGAATGTGCTGCTAAACTGCGGCGAAGCACACTGAATGGAATATGTGACTTTGATATTTTAGTTTGAAGACTTAACAGAATGTGCTCTAATCTGCAACTTTGCACACTAAACAGAATGTGCTCTAATCTGCAACTTTGCACACTAAACAGAATGTGCTCTAATCTGCAACTTTGCACACTAAACAGAATATATAAAATTTTTTTTTTTTTGTTTTTTTCCCCCCACACAAAATAACCTGCTGCCCCCACACACAGTAGTCCTAAAAAGGACTTTTGGTTCTTTTTTTTTCACAATTTTGCTTTTTTTCTCCCTACACTGACTTTCCCTTCCTATCCTCATCTCTCCCTGGCTAAGACTGAGCCGAACTCGCTGGTCAGGTGCTATACAGCACCCGATCACGGGTTCTGGCCAGCCAATCAGTGTAATGCCAGCAGCCAACATGGCTGCTGGCATTACACCGATGTCAGAGCCTCCCTGCACGTTTATTGGCTGCGCAGCAGCCGCAAAACGTGCGGGGAGGAGACACGAACATGGCGGGCGAGCACATGCGGTACTCGTACGAGTACCGCCATGTGACGAGCAGAGCGATGCTCGAGCCGATCCAAGCATCGGCCGAGCATGCTCGCTCAACACTATTAATAAGCATAATCCTTTTCAGGAAGGTTGCATAATGCATTGAAAAACAAGGCATTGCACATCCCTCTATACCTCTGATCCCTAAGGGTTAATCATACTTTGCAAAGAAATGGACTTTAAAATAATCACACCTGATGACCACTAAAATCTGATAATAACCCCCATTTATCTAAATTTGGACAGAAAATAATATTCTAAAAATCAGTTCTGTGTGGCTTCTTTCACCAATATGAATCTTTATCCTTTATCTTGAGTTAGTCATCCTGCATAGACTGCATCTCCAAAATGAATCTGATCATTAGCCTTTGAGTGGCAGAGAGGTATTCAACTCATTGTGTTGCAATACTTTCGACACCTCTCTGTCTCTCAAAGTGTTAAGTCAGTGTCTTGCTGGCTCTTTCTACCATTTTGCTGTACTACTTGACTACCATTAAAGAGGAACTTTCATGCTAATTATATTGCACCAGACTATATTACTAACCTAGCGATATGCAAAGTTATACTATCCTAAAGCTCAATATGTCAGTGGTATTTCAGTAAAAACACATCTTCGGCAGGAACCAGAGGACAGACAGCACAGATATCTTAGAGGAAATGTACCACTAAGTCTGCGCTATCTGTCCTGTTCTCTGCTAGCATTGGTGGTGACGTTCCTTTGTGCTTTAAGGCACCGGAAGGGACTGACTGCACAGGCGCACAGAGCTTCTCTTGTAAGCTCTGTGCAGTCTGATGCCTGCAGAAGATGTGTTTTTACTGAAAAACCACTGACTTATTGAGCTTAAGGATAGTATAACTTTGGATATCCCTAAGTTATTAATATATTCTGGGGCAATGTAATTAGCAAAGAATTTCCACTTTAATTGGTTCAACAACTTTAAATTTAAATTTGAACTGGATACAATACCCACAGGTGTAGACATAATTCATTTTGCAGGACCTCTGGACTCTAATCTCCTCCCACTTTTTGATAGGATGCCTTCAGTGGAAGGAATTTGTAATGCAGGTGTTCCATGGCAATGAATCATGTCTGCTCCTTGGACATGATATAG
This sequence comes from Rhinophrynus dorsalis, assembly GCA_037306005.1. Taxonomy (NCBI): domain Eukaryota; kingdom Metazoa; phylum Chordata; class Amphibia; order Anura; family Rhinophrynidae; genus Rhinophrynus; species Rhinophrynus dorsalis. Next base: position 226,070,750 of record CM074722.1, read on the forward strand.
AGTACTGATTAAAGATTAATTATAGAAAAGTAATCCACACAAAATTGATTCAAAGTGGTCTTTAGGATTTTCTTTTCAGACCTCTTTTCACCTCCACATTTTCAGAAGTCGCAATAAATATGCGACTATATAAAAAAGGGCTGATTAAATTGAGCATTGTCTAAATAAAATATAAGAATAACTCATTATTTATAGCTTGGAGAAGGGATATAGTTCATAGGATTGAAACATTCAAACATATTAAGGAATTTAATAGAATTCAGTAGAAAATACCTTTAGGAAAAGAAGAATAATAGAACAAGAGGAAATGATCTAAGAATGTAAGGTGAGAAACTAAAGCTGAGATGTTAAAAAAGTTGTCATAATGGAAAAAAATTGGATTGTAGGTTGGTAGTAATAGGTGGAGAGGATTGTACTTTCAATTTTTCCATTTGTCATATTAATACTGCCCACAACTTTCAGCTAATATTACTTTAAGTTTCCTTCTCCCCGTCCCCTTTTTTGGACCATTTATATTTTATTATGTTGAAAAAATTATGGTTAATTAGACAAATAATGGTGGCTAACAAGATTTTTTAAATAACTTACAATATCATGGTAGATTAAACCACAGCCACTTTGAAGATTGATTTTTCCCTTTGACAGTAATATGTCTGAGAACTGACAGACCATGGCATAAGACATTTCCAGACTCATTAAAGACAAATTCAGTCACTAGAACATTTTGAACATCATGCCTAAGAGACAGTCTGAAAAAAAAATATTTACATAAAGGGTAATGTATAGACTACTGGTTCTCAACCCGTGCCCTCGGTGGCTATTAACAGGCCAGGATTTGAGAATTTCCTTTTAAGAGCACAGGTGAGTTAATCAATATGACTGAGCCTCTGATCAACACACTTGTGTTCTAGCAGGGAAATTCCTAAGTCCTGGCCTGTTAGTGGCCACTGAGGGCATGGATTGAGAACCTCTGGTATAGACTAGCCTTCCAGTGGATGTAATAGAAAATAAAATAGTAACTTAATCAAAGATGGATTGGGATAAAAATAAGGTTAATCTAACCAAAGTAATGCATTGCTTACCCCTCTGGCACTCAAAAGGTTAACCAGTTAAAGACCACAGACCATGCAATCCGAAACAGGGCTCCCCGAACAGCCTGCATCCGCTCGGAGAGCCCTGAAATCCATGTCAGTCCTGGCACGTCATGGGTCCTTATAGCATGTTGGACCTATGATGTACCAGGGCCATTTTGGGTCATTAAGGGGTTCAATATTAAATAATAAGCTTTTTACTTTGGGAAATGGGCAGACTAGCTGATCAATACTATTACCACTGTTAAAAAAAAAAGTGGCAATGGTAGTTTTGCAAGCACAGTTCAACATTCTCATTGTTTTGTCAACATCCAAGGTGCAGTAAATCAGAACAAAGTCCAACAAAAATTAGCCCATGCAGATTAATGGAATAGCACTATCAAGGATCCATTTTGTTGTATGCAGTCAATATTAACACAGGATAAGGGGATACATATCCCGCTGGTAATCCTGACCCTACAAAACCCAGATGTACAATCTACAATGCATGTTAAAAACCATCATAGAACAAAAGAAAGCAGGTTAGAATCCACACACGCATGCTCCTTCAGCCAGCAAGAAAGGGACATTAAGTTAACTCCTGAAATCACAACAAACCACCCATGAAACGTGACTCCAGTGCCTCCATCTCCCATACAGCTATCATCAACAGAAAAATCCCCTGAATACCAAAGGGTTGTGCAAAACATCAATAATCAATGCGTTGCACACCTCCTGGTCCACATGGGATAAATCAGAGCCCAGCACCCATTAGTCCAGTCTGTCTTCTTCCCCCTGCTTGTTCCAGTGATATATCCTCTTTGCTGTTACCTGGCCTGTTCCATTTTCCAGAGACTACTTAGAACTCCAATTCATCCACCCTTGTTACACAGGTTGCAACAGTCTACCTCGTCAGCTGTGTGCCTGTTGTGTTCAATCATCACATCCAGACAGTGGTCCGACAGTGGTCACTATTCCCTAGCTCCATGTTTCCACTACATCAGAATCAGTGGCTTGTGAGGGACAGGGTACTTGTGGAGCCCCAGTGAGGGTGGCAATCCACCTGTTGGTGTAGGACTGGATCCTCTAGATGGAGAGGCACAGAGAATACCTTCTCCAGGTAGAGGAGCAGGTGAAGCACCAGCACCTGTGCTGCTCATTACAGACATTCCACATCCACAGATGCCAGAGGAACCTGTGGGTCAACCCAGGAGAAGAAGACAACTACAAAGATCCACAGTATACCGAATCAAGGTCACACTGTTTGGCATGGGGAGAGGATGTGGTCATAGATCTTTACAGGTTGACCTCACAGAGTATCTTCATGAGCTCATAAAATATCGACCCCACTGCAACCACCAACCATGCCCTATCTGGCATGGAGAAGCTGCTATGTGCTACCCATTTCATGACATCTGAATCCGTTCAATCCAATGAAAGCTATGCATCTGTAATGTCCCAGCCTGCATGTTCCAGGGTGCTGGGTGCTCCTAGTTCTGAAGAGGAAGGCCAGGAGGTACGTTCACTTTCCCACCACTCAGGTGTAGTGGCAGAGTTAAGCATGATTGCTACAGAGGGGTCCTTTCAATCCAATGAAGGCTATGTATCTGGAATGTCCCAGCCTGCATGTTCCAGGGTTTTGAGTGAGGTGCTCCTATCTCTGAAGAGGAAGGCCAGGAGGTGCATTCATTTCCCTGTCACTCAGATGCAGTGGCAGAGTCAAGCATGATTTCTACAGAAGGGGAGGCATTCCAAAAATGATGGGGGCTATTGACTGCACACACGTTCGCTTGAGAGTGCTTTTGCATGAGGCACGTTGTCACGGTTTATTATGACTCTCAGACACAAGTTTTAGGTAAAAATCAATTTTATTGAAATAATAAATTGATAACTTAGGATGGCAATAACATACATATATATATATACAGAATATAGCACAGACAGAAGGCAGACTCTACCGGTCCTGTCAATATACCGGACAGGACAGTCTTTAGGCTCTACCGGCCTTGCCAATACCGGGTAAGGCAACCTGCAGATGGAATAGCATAACGGTTCTACCGGCCTTACCAAATTACCGGGCAAGGCAGCCTCAATAGATACACAATGTAGGCTCTACCGGCCCTGCCAATACCGGGTAAGGCAACCTCAGATGGAATGTGGCAAAAGGTTCTACCGGCCTTACCAATACCGGGCAGGGCAGCCCAGAGATAGTAGCAGCAGTCAGATGAAACTGGCAAATTAGCAGAATCGTTAAGCAGCAAGGCTTTGGAGCAAACCAGCGTCCACACGCTGGGAACAACACTGAATAGTATAGCCGTTAGGCTTTGCGAGCAAACCAGTGACCGCACACTGGAGTAACAAGTGAGTAGTATATCCGCAAGGCTTAGGAGCAAACCAGCATCCGCACGCTGGGACCAACACAGAATTGTATAGCCGATAGGCTTTGGAGCAAACCAGTGACCGCACACTGGTGTAACAAGCGAGCTTGTATAGCCGCAAGGCTAGGAGCAAACCAGCGTCCGCACGCTGGGACAAACACAGATTTGTATAGATGATAGGCTTTGGAGCAAACCAGTGACCGCACACTGATGTAACAAGTGAGTTAGTATAGCCGCAAGGCTTAGGAGCAAACCAGCATCCGCACGCTGGGACCAACACAGAATTGTATAGCCGATAGGCTTTGGAGCAAACCAGTGACCGCACACTGGTGTAACAAGCGAGCTTGTATAGCCGCAAGGCTAGGAGCAAACCAGCGTCCGCACGCTGGGACAAACACAGATTTGTATAGATGATAGGCTTTGGAGCAAACCAGTGACCGCACACTGGTGCAACAAGCGAGCTTGTATAGCCGCAAGGCTTAGGAGCAAACCAGCGTCCGCACTCTGGGACCAACACAGATTTGTATAGATGATAGGCTTTGGAGCAAACCAGTGACCGCACACTGGTGTAACAAGCGAGCTTGTATAGCCGCAAGGCTTAGGAGCAAACCAGCGTCCGCACGCTGGGACCAACACAGATTTGTATAGCTGATAGGCTTTGGAGCAAACCAGTGACCGCACACTGGTGTAACAAGTGAGTTTGTATGGCCGCAAGGCTTAGGAGCAAACCAGCGTCCGCACGCTGGGACCAACACAGATTTGTAGAGCTGATAGGCTTTGGAGCAAACCAGTGACCGCACACTGATGTAACAAGTGAGTTTGTATAGCCGCAAGGCTTAGGAGCAAACCAGCGTCCGCAAGCTGGGACCAACACAGATTTGTATAGCTGATAGGCTTTGGAGCAAACCAGTGACCGCACACTGGTGTAACAAGCGAGTTTGTATAGCCGAAAGGCTTAGGAGCAAACCAGCGTCTGCACGCTGGGACCAACACGGAATTGTAGCAATGTCACCAACGCGACCAGGCAGAAGGTCGCCAGGATACTGAAGACAGGTGATGAGATGACAGGAACCAGCAACCATCAGTCAGGTCAGGAAACAGCAGAGAAGAAGTTCAGCAGTAACTGCAACACCAGAGACTAGGCCGGAACCAGGACTGGAGTAACTCAGCATCCAGGAAACACTGGAACAGTAGAGATCAGGAACTCAGGAACACAGGAGATCAGGAACTCAGGAACACTGGAACAGAGGCCCAGCTATCACTAGCATAGTGATAGCAAGAAGGTCAGAAACAACACGAAAGGGCACTCAAAGGGTGCCCAATCCAGGTTTAAATAGGCAATAAGAGGCGGGCTATCTGCAGACAACCAATAGCAGCCCCCTAGTGGTGACAGACAAGGAACTGCAGGAAATCACGAGCACCGTGATACACGTTTGTTCATAAATAGGAAGCATTTCAACTTGATCAATGTACAGATGGTCTGTGATGCTACCCTGAGGATCACCCACGTGTGTACATCTTTTCCTCGGAGTACTCATGACTGCTACGTCCTCAGACACTCCTCCAGCTTCCATGATTTCGAGAATGGGACCGTAATAGGAGGATGGTTGCTGGGTGAGTAAACAATGTGTACATAAACATCACATCATTACAACAGAGACAAGGGCAGCCACATAATAAGGGGGAGCATCAAGGTATGATTACATACCACCAATTCTCATGATCACACACCACCATAGCATCACATACATGAGGTTCATGTGTCGCATTCTCATTTCTATTCCCTCTTAGGGGATGCAGGATATGGCTTCAAACAGTGACTCCTCACACCTGTTACTCATCCCAGACACCAGCACAGCACAGGTTCAATGAGGCTTACATCAGGACAAGGAATGCAATAGAACACACTTTCGGCCTCTTAAAAACAAGATTCCATTGTCTTGACAAATCCAGTGGAACCCTCCAGTATTCATCCCCTAGATTGTGTGATATTACACAATGTGGACACATGATTATTAGGGGATAAACATCCTGATCCCTTTTTGGAGGTTCCAGTACCATAGCCAGTGGATGGTGATATCCAGATAGGTGCTGAGACATGGGACAGAGTCATTTGTAAATTTTTTAACTGCAACATCCTGTCTGGACCCACCACACTTCATGTCACAACCAATATGAGCTCCCCATGCTAGATCACCAATGTGGAGAAAAACATAATCACAGTGTATTATGTTACGTCTCACTCTATAGGATGCTGAGTTCCTGCTTGATGTCTAACACAGCATCTGAATGGAGGTGAAGTATACACACCTGCCTGACTTCCCCTGCAGTGCTGTTACCTCCTCACCCACTGCCTTGGAATATGCATGCTGGAATATTCCTTGGACACAGCCTCAATGCATTAAAAACATCCACATGCCACGCAATGGATGGCACCAGATGAGTCTTTATGTCCAGCTGATATGTGTGATATTATATAGCCTTTTTGGCCTGCAAGTTTGCAAACATCACATAGCCACCTGTGAATTGTGCAAAATCTCACAACTGTTTCATTTCCATTGCCTTCCATACATTCACTTTGCATTACCCTGCACAGGACAATGAGTCAGATTGGTGTAGAAGATGTGTGTGTGATAAAACCCTTCCTTCCCACAAATGCTGTGTCTCATACTTGTTATTTTGCTTAGGAAATTGACACACTTTAGGAGGTCACCTTGATCTGTGCAGCCTATGCTCGTTGTTTCTTGTACAGGACTAGTTATTGAATAGCTACAGAACACAGGTATGTTTATCATATGGTATTTGTTTACCCTTACCGACTCTCTTAACATGCCCAATAGTATCGAGCTCTAGATGAGCTTATTGTTTCTTATATGCCATCAAATTCAATGGGGCATGTGTATAAAGACAAAAATGGGACAATTCAAGGACAAACTGCACCTTAAGATACTAACAAACATTTACATTGCTTTAACCCCCTGAGTGCCAGTGAGGTAACCAAAACATTTCAATGCAATGAATTTTCCCAACACATTTTAGAGTTAAAAAGCCTATTTAAATCTAATTTTTTTGTTTGCCCTAGGAATTATCCACATTGCTCTAATATATATTTATACATATACCCAATATTAACATTTGTATGGTTAAAATAACTAAATAACTTTGTTTTGTGCAGCTACAGTCTTCTGCTTTTTCTCTGGATGGATATTTGTCTTATGAAGTAATTTGTTTTTCTACAGTGTACCAATGCTGCAGGTGGGAGTTAAGAACATATAAGGGTGTTATCTTATGTGCATCACACATCACCTAGTGAAATAACTTCTTCTAAATTGCATACTCACTGTAGAGTTTATATAACATTTTGTAACTTTTCTATACTTATTGAAGGCAGTACATTCTACAGGAATTCAAGCAAAAATCCACTTGATAAGGAAATAATGTGTTTGGAATTAGGCCGTTTGCTTTTGAAAATAAAAACATTGCAACTGTACTCATCAAAACAGTTGAATCAATTTAATCAGTGTTGTATACTCATTAGACATTTTAATTCAAGGACGGACAGAATGATCCCCCTTTTTATTATGAAAATGCACAGAGCCCGTTCTGAATTTATACATCCATGCACCATACATAGGAGGCAGTCTGAAGGATCTACCAGATTTCAAGCCCCATCTTCTTGGCCAGACCTTTGGGGTCCTCTTAGGGGGGCAGCCTCAGTGTTTGCACACACCTCGATTAAGTAACCTTTTATACTTTTTTTTATAATGCCTAATGATGGATGTGCATTCAAGTAAGCAAAAATCCACCTGACAAGGAAATAGCTTTTTTGGATACAAGTCTCCTGCTTGTTTGGCTGATATTATACACGAAAATAAGAACATTGCTATTGTACACATCAAAACAATTATATGTGAAGATGGTACTGTTATGGACACAGGTATGTTGCTTCAGAATTTGCGACAAAACTGCGTCCATTACATGGATATGTTCCCCTGTCCTAAAATCTCATTTAGTGTTTTAGACACCATTTTCCTTTTGTTTCTTTGTTGTCTCCCTGGTCTGTTTGGGCGGGAAAATGACAAAGAAGGACAACCTACTGTTTGTTTCCTTTGTTCTAGGAGAGGGGAGGAGGGGTGTGTCAATCAGGTAAAGTGGGCTGGTGATGGGCGGGGCTTGCCAACAATAAGACAGGTGTGCAGAGAGTCAAAGGGGCAGTCTTGACGAGTCTTGAAGGGAGTCTTTTGTGGAAGAAGGATCTTGGAGAAGGAGAGCCATGGAGAGGGAGATGTGACCAGCAGCAAGGGGGTCATGCCTTGCCTAGGCCCCAAGAACTGTTCCAGGATCCTGGCCTGTTTTTCCCCTGCAGCACCATCCTCATTGTTCCAGATAGATGAGTATAGAAACTAAGTATCTCTCTATTATTTTCATACTATCTATAATATTTCTAGGAAAAATACCTTAGTAACCAACGTATAGTGTTTTCTACTATAATTGTTGTATTATGTGTTTTATTTGCAATGCAGTAAGTAATTGTCTAGTTAATATTATTAGATGTTTTAGCTAGAATATATTTGATAATATACAGTGTATTGTTAATATTATTGTTTGTTATTAAATATTATTGCTTATTGCTAGTACTGGGGTGTTATTGTGTTAATTGTGGTATTGGTCATTAGGACAAATTTCTCTGGATATATCCTTTAATTAAAGGGTTGGCTTTTGGGTGTGGGCAAATTCATATTGCTTCTAATAGCTGTGTTGGGGTTTGTGTGGTGTGAGCAAGTTGTAGGCCTTGCCTTTGTTCATAGATTTTATCTCAGAGCAAACACATGGTCTGACTCCATCTTGCTAGGCCCCAGCCTGTCTCCACATGGTTGAGGATGCCATTTTGTAAAAAGCACATGGTGTGAGTTTGCAGTTTCTTCACAACTACATAGATTTTAACACTGCTGCTATTGTGCAACCTTTTGCGCCAAATTAATTCACCCAAAGCCACGAACTTAAAACAAATGGCGTAGTTGGCAGGATATTCGCAGAAATTATTAATATTAATGATTAATAACCATTATTGACATATTTCCTAGAAATTAATATTTTGTTAAAAAATATATTTTTTTAATTATTTTTTAATTAATATTTTTTCCTGGGCAATTTAGTAAGTAAGCGTCCCAAGTTATTTTTGTGTGCCAGTACCACACTGCGACAAGAGTGGTGGGTTTTAGTATTGTCACACTGCAAGGGGCTTATTCACTAGAAGAGGATTTGTGTGCTGGAATACTCTTGAATTGTAATAGGTGTACTTTACATGCTTTGATTATAGACTTGTGGGTCCCTCATAGAGGAGTTTCAAACTTCGAAGTGTATGGATAAGTGCTCATATTACAGTTACCTGTATTGTCTGTATTGCATATATGATACTTGCCTGGGTATTGTGATGTGTATGCCTGGGTATTGTGTATGTGTATAGCTATATACAGAGGCAAGAGGGAGCGTTTACAGTTACACTGCTTCAATTAACCCTTGTGTGCTCTCATTAGAGGAGTGCTAACTTTGAGGCATTTTAATTGTAACCGTTTAGGTCAAGGTTCTGCAATTGCCGGACGTGGTATTTCTAGTGTGGCTAGATTTATTGCGCATATGCATATCTCTGTACTGTCAAGATTTCCTATTAAAGGGACTTTAATTAACTCTTGTGCGCTCTCTGTAGAGTGTAACTAACTCTGAAGTCCTACTTCAGTTAAATCCTAGTGTGCCTCTGCAGAGAAGTGGCTAACTTTAAAGTCACGCTTCAATTATAGACTTGTGTGCTTTCCATAAAGGGTAACTACACTGGACAATTGACTAGTCACTAGCACTTGTACCTAGACAGGTGACTTGAGCACCTGAGGCAGGTGACTAACTAGCATTTGTACCATTTGCCTTTGTGGAGATGTCACTAACTTTGAAGTAGTGCTTCAATTATAAAACTTGTGTGCCCTTTCATTGGGAGAACTAACTTTGAAGCCTAATAGGAAGTCACCTGACGTGCAGGTGTGTGTATATGAGTTTGTTTGTTTTCTTGAAAGGCATAAAAACATTCAACAGTTTGTGTGTTCTGTAACTTTCATAGTGGTTTGCGTGTTTTCTCCCTGTGTGAAAGTAAAAACATACGTGTGCCTGCTAACTTGTGTTCAGGTACTTGGTTAAACACGCATATCTGTTCTGCTGTTAAAGTGCTTTAATTAGAAACACTTGTGTATTGCTTACAATACTAACTTTAAAGTATATTTAACGGAGAGCATGAATTTCCTGAGAGCATGAATTACTGAGTGCTTTGATGGGGGATTAATTCTACACTGCCCAAAGTAATATGTCTGGATAAACTGGATTATTACCTACATAACATTGTACTGTATCAGGTGACTTTGAGCGCTTGTTCCCAAGGCAGGTGACTAACTAGCATTGTACCATTGCAGTGGACAATTGACTAGTCACTAGCACTTGTACCTAGACAGGTGACTTCAAATACTTGTACTAAAATTCCCAAGACTGATGTATGTGTTATGTATGAGTTTGTTTGTTTTCTAGAAGGGCAGGAAAAAACATTCAACAGTTTGTGTGTTCTGTGACTTTCACTGTTAGTTTGAGTGTTTTCCCAAGAGTGAAAATAAAAACACATAAGTGCGGCCTGTGTGTGTGTGTGTTAGTGGTATACACATACTAGTAAGGCTCACTACAAACACGTGATTGTCCTACCGTCTGATTGCGCTTGAGATTCTGACTGAGAGAATGGGATTCTTTAAGAAGAAGTTGAGTGCATTGATTGGGGGCAAAAGACCCAAATTTGGGGCTGTACCACATTGGGCTACTGCTATGGGTAGATGGAATGCCATAGCAGATGAGCTAGTACGTCACAGTGCTCCAGTGTACCCAGAGGTTGGGGAAGAGATAGGAGGTATGGCACTTAAGCTTGATTTAGGGGTCTATTCTAAACATGAGAGCAGAGCTGCGGCAGAAGTGGGGTGGATTATTTTACATGCCTTAAAAAATGAGGTAGTAAAGAGACAAGCCCTAGAAAGAGATTTAGCTGATGTAAAACAAAAATTGTTAATATCAAATGAATGTTTGGAAAATAACAATGCCCGTAACACTGAATTACAGGAGACTAATACTCGGCTAATCAATAAACTTGACCGTAGTCGCTCTCACAGGGGTAAAGTGCCATACACCACCAGAAAGGTGAGAACACTGACTACAGGGCCCTGCAGGGACCCAGAGTCACTCTTCTCATCCTCCTCTGAAGAAAAGGAGTACTCAAAATACTCATATGTTTCCTCCTCTGATGATGACGAAAAGGTGGACAGCTTCAAAGCTCGCCCACTCTTCACCCAGCAGAGAAAACGAAGGGTACACAGGGACTGTGATAGACATGAGTCTGTAAATGCTAAAAGAGGGTCCCCTTTGTCAATGATAAATGGTACAGCAGAAAATGGTCAGATTTTTGTGAGTAAAAAGGGTTAGCAGAATTGGGGGAATACAAAACAGAGGAAAAGGTTAATCAGAAAAGGGGTGTCTCCATGGCTAGCAAGACATAAACGAAGGATGAAGGGAAACCACCTATTGATAAACCTAAGAGGAATAATAAACAGGATGCTTCCACACACACAAAGGTGTCAAGGAAAGAAATGATGGTAGATCTTGTTAAAGCTGGTGTCAATGTAGATGAGCTAAAAAAAAGGTCAAATCATGTCTTGTTCAAAAGGTGGAAAGCTTTTAAGAGAAAGGTACATATTAATGTACCTATTTCTAAAACTCTCACTAATGAAGCAAAACTGATATACACACCATCTGAATTTAATATTCCTGTTGCTAATTCCTGTCCTCCTGTTCCCCATCCTAGGAAAACAAAATCCATGTACCCATCAGCTGAATTATGTGCCATAGCAGACAATGACGGAATGGACCCATGGGACGGCCAATCCCCAGCACAATGTTACCCATCAAGGCTGGGGATCGACAGCCCCATGTTCCTTTGACTGTAGGGTGGGGAAAGGAAACCAACCACACCTAGGTTTTAGCCTTAGTATACACTGGGGCCGAGGTAACAGTGTTACAGGTAACCCTTCCAAACTTGTAGGCCCCATCATTTCACAGAGAGGGTCTAGGGGAAAGAGTAACTAAGGCTATACAAACCACAGTCACATATTCCATAAACAAAGGGCCCCTGGGTTTATGGATAATATTTTGAGTTTCCAATTTCCTGACAATATCTTGGGGGTAGATATATTGTTAGGACGCATAATAGAGATGCAGTTGAGAGATGTTCAGATTTTGGCTTTCCTCACAAACCCTTTTATGTTCATGCGGCATGGGAGGTGGTGAGAGGAAATACAAACTGGACACCTGTTGTCATTCTCCCTCCCTGTAGTCCAACAAGGGCTACCAGGAGGGTTGAAAGAAATCAGATTAGTCAGTTTTAGTTCATCCTGCAATTTTGCTCTTTAAACGCTCCTGTGATTCCTGTTAAGAAGTCAGACGGTTTCTTGATGTGGAACGATAGATTATTGGGGACTCAATAGAGTGGCACCGCCAATGAGCGCTGCGGTCCCCAGTATCGTCCCTGTCATTTATGACAGCCAAACAGACACAGGGGTGGCATGCAGCGATTGATATAGTGGATACTTTCTTTTCCAATTCTCATTGCACCTGAGTCACAAAATTCCATTTGCATTCACTTGGGAAGGAAGCTAATACCTTTGATGCCCCAACACTATCTACACTCCCCCGCCACATGCCATGATCCGGTTGCCAGAGAATCAAGCCAACTTCCAATACCTTTTAGAGACTGTGACATTAAAGGCCCCAACCACTTGGGGTGAAGAGGCCTACCTATCCGTGCAGAGGTGGGCCAGGAGTCCAACTCTCATGAAGTGGAAAATGGTACACACAAGAGCAAGGTGGATTAACAAAGCTTCAATGGTCTCGCGACATATGAATTCTTGCCACATCCAAATACTTGGAAGATACCTGCGTCACAGCTTTCTCCAATCAAGTCAACTTTGCCATCTGAGAAATTATACCCCGCAAAGAACAAAAGATGCTGGACTGTTGTCACATGCAATCCGTATGGAGAGGTGGTGATACAAGAGCAAGATACAGGTGATTCAAATTACCAGAAGTATGCCGATATAAAGAGACTACCTTTGGCTTATTACATGGAACATTAGTGTGGGGAGGTACAGAACTTTGGGAGAAGATTTGGGCAGCTGCCTGAACAAGACTAATGCCAAGAGTTGTGGGGGAAATGAACCTCAGTAAAACTACGGAGGAACTGACTCAAATAAGGAACCTGAAGACCAAAATGAAGACTTCCCGTAGATATAGTTTTCAAAACTGACACCGGTACTCGCTTTGCTGGTCAGTCCAACAATGGGCGCAGGCTATCCCATATCACCCCAAGCCTCGGGGTTGATTAAAAGGTGCAATGGGCTTTTGAAAGGACAGATTCATACACTATCCCCAAGTATGTCATAGAAGGGGTGGGATAGAACTTTTACACAGGCTCTTAGGATTTTACATGACTGACCAACAGAACTTATCACTATATGCCCGGCTTACATGTAATGACAATCCATTTGTTAGTTTGCAGGTTGACATGTACTGGTAGCCACCCCATATTTCAATTTAAACTAACATTTTATTTTATTTTATTTATTTTATTTTTTTATTTTATTTTATTTTATTTTTCCTCTTGGTAAAAAGGATCTGATGAATTTTAGGCTAAATACTCAGCAACAACTATATGGCATTCTCAGAATGGAAACTATCAGAAAAGCATTCAAGGCAGTGGTTCTTACTTTTCATTGATAGGTTCGCAGTTCATAAATACAAAGGGGCATGTGTATAAAAATGTCATAAATCAACTGTGTAATATATAACAAATAAGCAGTCATGTTACATCAGGTAACAGTGGGTGTGTGTGGGGGGGTAGTCCTCCCTTAATTTGCTAGCAAACCCTCTGGATCTTCCCAGAGACTTATGCATACTCCCCCCCCAGCACTACTCTTAGGTATCTGAGGACTGGACACTTAGATGTTTCCTTGATAGATATGTTGTTCAGCAGGGCTAATTCCTTCTCCCCTTGACATTTTGAATTTTTATCAATTACATTGCATAAAATGTGGTAAACTTTTGTCACAGACTTGAGTGTGCTTCAGTTCCTTTCTACTCTGTGAATCACTTTTGATTGTTGCTTGGCACCTAGAGCAGACTTGAAAATGGTATTGAGACATTTCACTGCAGTGCAGTGAATTTGCACTGTTCTCCTTCACCTTTAGAAAATTTTGTCATGTGATTGTGCAGGAGGTAGGAACTCAGACATCTTTAGTTGGAGGAGACAGGTGTGAGTGGGATGCATTATTCAGCAAAAGGTTCTATAAATCATATGCAGATCTTTTGATTTGCCTTCATCCTAGATTAGTTTGCACACATACATACACGAGAGACATTCATTATCTTAACATATTGTTAAATCCTTAGTAGCTATCAATACACCAGCTGACCTTCCACAAAGTCTGCACATCTACTTAATATCCAGATCCTGCAGTATCAACAAGGTAATTACATGCCTCAAAGAACAATATCATTGCTCATCTTATTGCAGGTTGCTAAGGTTACCAATGTGACAGAACAATAAAATGAGAATAATTAGTAAAGTTCCTGCTGTCTTTATCAAAATTATGTTAAAAATAATACCAAGGCACCATTATTGCCCTGGTACATGGGTGTGTATAATGATACAAGTCAATGAGCAGCTCAAATAGAGGCATAGGTAGGGCTTCACTCTTTACAGTGAGTGAAAAAATGATTTGATCCCCTGCTGATTTTGTACATTTGTCCACTGACAAACAAATGATCAGTCTATAATTTTAACGGTAGTTTTATTTGAACGGTGATAGACAGAATAACAACAAAAAAATCCTGAGAAATGCATTAAAAAAAAAGTTATACATTGATTTGCATTTTACTGAGTGAAATAAGTATTTGACCCCCTAACAATCAGCAAGATTTCTGGCTCCCAGGTGTCTTTTATACAGGTAACAAGCTGAGATTAGGAACACTCTCTTAAAGGGAATGCTTCTAATCTCAGCTTGTTACCTGTATAAAAGACACCTGTTCACATAAGCAATGAATCAATCAGATTCCAAACTCTCCAACATGGCCAAGACCAAAGAGCTGTCCAAGGATGTCAGGGACAAGATTGTAGACCTACACAAGGCTGGAATGGGCTACAAGACCATCGCCAAGCAGCTTGGTGAGAAGGTGACAACAGTTGATGCGATTATTCGCAAATGGAAGAAACACAAAATAACTGTCAATCTCCCTTGGGTCTGGGGCTCCATGCAAGATCTCACCTCGTGGAGTTTCAATGATCTTGAGAACGGTGAGGAATCAGCCCAGAACTACACGGGAGGATATTGTCAATGATCTCGAGACAGCTGGGACCATAGTCACCAAGAAATCAATTGGTAACACACTACTCCATGAAGGACTGAAATCCTGCAGCACCCGCAAGGTCCCCCTGCTCAAGAAAGAACATGTACAGGCCCGTCTGAAGTTTGCCAGTGAACATCTGAATGATTCAGAGGAGAACTGGGTGAAAGTGTTGTGGTCAGATGAGATCAAAAATTCAGCTCTTTGGCATCAACTCAACTCGCCATGTTTGGAGGAGGAAGAATGTTGCCTATGACCCCAAGAACACCATCCCCACCATTAAACATGGAGGTGGAAACATTATGCTTTGGGGATGTTTTCTGCTAAGGGAACAGGACAACTTCACCGCATCAAAGGGACGATGGACGGGGCCATGTTCCGTCAAATCTTGGTTGAGAACCTTCTTCCCTCAGCCAAGGCATTTTAAATGGGTCGTGGATAGGTATTCCAGCATGATAATCACCCAAAACACACGGCCAAGGCAACAAAGGAGGGGCTCAAGAAGAAGCACATTAAGGTCCTGGAGTGGCCTAGCCAGTCTCCAGACCTTAATCCCATAGAAAATCTGTGGAGGGAGCTGAAGGTTCAAGTTGCCAAACATCAGCCTCAAACCCTTAATGACTTGGAGAGGATCTGCAAGTGGGACAAAATCCCTCCTGAGGTGTGTGCAAACCCGGTGGCCAACTACAAGAAACATCTGACCTCTGTGACTGCCAACAAGGGTTTTGCCACCAAGTACTAAGTCATGTTTTGCAAAGGGGTCAAATACTTATGTCACTCAGTAAAAGGCAAATCAATTTATAACTTTTTTGAAATGCGTTTTTCAGGATTTTTTTGTTGTTATTCTGTCTCACTGTTCAAATAAACATACCATTAAAATTATAGACTGATCATTTCTTTGTCAGTGGGCAAATGAACAAAATCAGCACAGGATCAAATAATTTTTTCTCTAACTGTATATAGGCCACAAGAAAAAGACATTCTTGATACACGTGTTCCCTTAAGACTGAGCCAAGCAGAGATAACTGTGATGGTGGTCTTAGAGTGTGAGGGGTTTGCAGGAGCCCTCACAGTCCTTTGCTAAACCTAAAGTGACCCTGTTTCCCAAAATCACCATCCCACCACCTGCATTTTCCACAGCTAACACCTCCATTGCCAGACTGTCTGATAACTAGAGTTAAAGTGTATATATAGAATATAACCCTCCAGAATACTAACCTGCCCATTGACTAAGGGACCTGGAATGCATAGCAAAGCAATGTGCTGCAGTGCTCATGACAATTGAAGGATTGATACTCCATTAGCATCAGTAAAAAAAAATGTAAAGGATGCACAGGAATCTTCAAACAGTTAGGCTAGCTAAAATTTTAAATAACAAAATTATTACAAAATCCTGAACAAATCTACAAGTATATAAATACCCAAAAAATTACGTATGATATTGATCTCCTTAAATCTGAATTAATTAGTGAGGATTAGGCAATGGCTGACTCCTTAAACAAGTTATTTTCTTATGTATATACCAAGGAAGCAACAAGGGCAGGTTATGAGCAAACTGGGAGAATCACAAAATTTCCTCCATGTACATGGTTTACTGAAGACAAAGTCCAGAAGAGGATGGAAAGGGTTATAGTGAATAAATCACCTGGACCGGATTACATACACCCAAGAGAACCAAAGTGATAGTAATACTTAAAATGTTAAAAAAAATATATGTATTATATTGATCAGAGCTGTCCATAGGATGGTATAACAGTAGCACTGTAAAAGTTCAGGCCATTGGTATAATGCATCTAAATTAGCAATATAATTTTTCCATCAAAACTGCATTGCAAATAGCGATTGAGCACTTTTCCTACATTCCACCCTGCATGACAGCCAACAACATTATTCAAAGGAGTCAGTATGGATTTATGAAGAAACATCATATCCCCGTAGCTAGACCATCATGGTCTATGTTTGCCGTAGGGACTGAAGATCTTGCTTGTCAGATGGGGAGTCATTGTTTCATGTATATTCTTCTAAACCTCTGTTGCCAGCCCAGCCATAACACATTACTTAGCAATGAGTAGCAGGTCAATGGAAAGGCCATCGTAGTCCAGATAGGACTCAGGAAAACTTTTTGTTCCCCATTTCCTCACGCCATATGCATGAACCAGGTGGGGGACAAAAAAGGCCTCATGCACCTGTTACTGTCAGAGAAAGGATTACAGTATCATACCGACATTTAATACAGGATCATCAAACTACTGCATATCAGAAGGTCAACACAAACTATTACAACATGTGTCTATGATGTCAGAACTATGCAATAACAGTATTCCATTTATCTAGATTGGTTTCATTGAGCCAAATCACTTGTTATCGGGAAATGGTTCACACCTCTAGACCACAGCTTGTGATTATGGAGTACAGTTTATGCACCAGTTCTTAAAATACTTTAATGAACTGGAAAAACTGCAGAGATGTGCAACAAAAACGATTAGAGGGATTAGAGGACCTGAGTTATAAAGAGAGACTAGCCAAACTGGGTTTGTTTATCTTAGAGAAGAGACATCTAAGGGGTGATTTGATAACCATTTACAAATATATTCTAGGTCAAAACAAAACAAACTAATTTTTTACTCAAAGAGTTGAGCTTAGAACAAGAGGTCATCCATTAAAGCAGAACTTTCAGGTAGTAATAAGTCTCTCTTCAATAATAAAACATATGGCGACTAGCATCATAATACATGTATTACAGCTCTTAAGTGCCACATTCTATAGAAATCCTTAATTTTCGGAGACTGTCGGCCAGGTTAGTGCCGTCTGTGATCCTGTGCCGTCAGTCCCTTCCGGTTACCTTGTGGCATGCTGCAATGCTTCTTAAAGGAGACCGGGACTGACAGAGCAGGTGCGGGGACAAGATGTCTATGCTGATGCCTGGCTTCCAGTCTGGTAAGATTAAAGATTTCTTTAGAATGTGGCACTTTAGAGAGGTAACACATGTTTTATTTGTGTTTAATTATTGAAGGGTGACTTATTACTACCTGAAAGTTCCACTTTAAAACTAGAGGAATGCTGATTTTGATTAATACAAAGGCAGGAGTGTTTTTACTATAAAGGTAGTAAAGCTATGGAATTCTTTGCTTCAGGATACTATGCTTGCATATCCTGTAACTGCTTTCAAAAAAGTAATGGATACCTATTTGGCACAGAACAATATTGAGAATTATGACAGTTCAAAGTATATATATTGTTGAACCAGGGAACTATCTTACTGCCATTTGGAGTCAGGAAGGATTTTTTTTTACCCACTTGGGGCTTAACTGGAAATGTCTTCAATGGAGTTATTTTTTTGCCTTCCTCTGGATCAACAGGGGTGATTTGGCATAGGTTGGACTTGATATATGCATGTCTTTTTTCAGCCTCATCAACTATGTTACTATGTATAGTATGTTAAGTACATGAGAAACGTCACAAACGCGAGTGTACTTCAAGGTTCCCACTAGAAATCCATTACTACAGTTATGTTTGTCTAAACCATAATCTGTCATTTACATGAAAACAGTCTCTTGGAGATATAACCATGGCAAGAACTACCAATACTGTCATGTCACTGGACCTGAGAATGGTGCAGAATCTCATGTCTCTAGAGGCAGGAATGTAAACCCATGCTCTTTATTGTAAAGTCCCAGTTCTGTCTAGGATGTCACTATAGATAAACAATGGTATGGAGGAGTGGTAATCAATGACATACAGAAGCATGCATCATCCAGTGCCAGCTCCAGGTATAATGATGTGGCACTGTAAATGCATAGCAAATGCACACCCCTAGTACACATTCTGAGCAATCTTACAGCCTGTGTTTACAATATGTAGACCTGATTATAGAACTCATCAGACCATTCCTCTGCACTGTACTGCAGTAGGACAGTTCCTGCTTATGTGGCACCATGCATGGCTTCCTGGCTTCGATACACTTCTGTGGCTTGTATATTCTCCAGACCTGTTCCCCAGTAGGGCATATCCACCATGAGCTGCTTTCTCCTTTGATCATGCGTGGACTAACATTTCCCAAGAAATGATTGTCCATCTTGTTGGTGCATGTGATCACTGCTGAATAAAACATTCAGTTGTGTACATTTTTGTCTCTTGTTTCTCATGTTTAAATTTAGCTGATTTCATGTGAACCTTTTTTCTTGGTGTTGCAATTTCAATATTGAATAATGTATACAGCATTACCATTGGGGCTCTGTTCAGTCCTCAAGCACCCCCTTTTCACACTCTGAGCAGTTTGCATATGCAGTCCTACTAATGCAATCTGAATTATGAATGCACAGTATGTAGGGGCACAGTGGCCCAGTGACAACTATAAGTCTCTAGCTGGCATTGTAAATCTGAAATATGCATACAGAACCCTTTGTACATGCTCCTGTTATTTTTTAAACTTTAAGCTAAAGTAGACTGGAAGAAGAATGATTAATTAACTAAATGGAATGTTTATTTTCTTATTAGAGTTTTCTTTTTTGCCTGGAGACCTGCAATATTGTGTTCTACCTTTTGTAAAGTGAAATATATGGGTTTTATGGAGGCTGTCATTATCTGATTCACTGACGCAAAAGTGGTGTGAACTCATGGGTGATATGTCAGAAAAATACATAGTCTATAAATATTTTAGTCAAAAAAATATTCCCACTGAATTAAATGGGGCTTTGAACTCACTAAACGTTAGAGTAGCCTCCAAAGAATTCATACGGTTAAATGTATTTTAAAAGTAATGGGAATTTAGGGACATTTTATTGTTCCATAGGTTGCAATTGATTTGCTCCAGAATTGCATTGCTTTTTCATAGCATATTAGCTTTAGTGAGGGTAACATAATGTCAGCACAGCGGAGCAATGCTTTCTGTACCCCACTGGTACTCAAAAGGTTAAAGGGATAGTAATACCTTATAAACAATGCATCTCCAATTGAGCATCCTATAAGCTGGGCCATGAAATGATGTATTTCAATCTTTTCCATTTTGTAGTCAGATTTGGAATCCAGTCATGGGACCGAATAGCATGTAGTGAGGGACAAACTTCAGGCACTGAGTATTAGGAAAACCCTGCCTCCCTTGACAAAGGGCAGGATTTTCCTCATGTCCAATGAAGATTGGCCCTCACTGAGTGCTGTCCTGTCGCTCAGAAAGCAGCATGATGTAGGGAAAAGGGGAAGGATGGGGATCCTTTTGCATTGAATTACTCTTTAACTACAAAATGGAAAAGATTGAAATATAGTGTTTCATAGAGGAGGATGTAGGAGAATCTACTGAAGATGTATTTTTTAATGTATTACTACCCCTTTACGTGACAGTTAGCATAATATGTATACTCAAATAGCATTTTTTTGTTTTCGTCTTCACCTATATTTTTAAATGTTTATATCCCTGGCAGGGAGCTCACTGAATTTATGTTTCCAGATAATTACTGTTAGGGACTGTGAAAGCAGGGTTAGCAATATAATGTAACCCTATCCCTGAACTGGAAAAGCCTGCCTCCACTACAGCATATAGAGCACTCATTGCTTCAGGGATAGAATTATATTGTATTGTTATCTCTCCTTTCATAGTTCCTGACACAGAGCTCTTTGGAAACATGAATTCAATGAGCTCACTGTTAAGGAATATAAAGGTATACAAACAAATAGTGAAGATGAAATAATTTAACTTTACATATTATATATATTTGCTAGACAATTCTCCTCTGAAAAACTGAAGCAGTGAGCCCAAGACCTACATTTCACTCTTGTTGGATCTTATCAGTGAGGTTCTGCTGTTCTCTCTAGGTATCGGAAAGTATATTTTTAGGGAGACACCCCAAAGTTATTTGCATACATAAAGTGAAATTCCGAGATGCTTCCATACAATACTCACAGTATTTGGCCAGCTCATCCACAGGTCAGTATTTCTGACCCTCAATTTATGTTTGCTACTAACAGTCTGAGGCATCTGTTAATTTGATGTTTTGCTATTCTGTATTGATATATCATTCTGGCCAGAAATGGCAACAATTATCACACAATTGTTCAGGACTTGTAATTCTAAAAGCTGCAGCTGTCAGTATCACGGTGCCGTGATTACTTGTCTGTCGACATTGTTACTTCCTGTCTATTGCCTGCTGATTCTTATTGTCCGCTGGGTTCTGCTCCGCCCAGTAATTGTCTTTTTATACTCAGTTCTGACTACCTTTGGCACCCCTTCATGGTGTTCCTGACCAGATGTTTGTTGCTCTGTTCCTGGTCCGTGTATGATCTGGTTCTGGACCTAAGTAGGGTGATTGTTCTATTTATTTACAATAAAGCTTTTAAACCTTACCTGACTGTCTGAGTGTTCTTACGAAACCGTGACATCCAGTTCCCAGTCTACATCACCCATATGATTGTGCTATTGCTATTGTGCTGGGCGCCATGCCTCCTAGGGGTAGAACTTAACCGTTGTCGTGTGATGAAAACCGGGCCATGGAAGAGTACATTGCTGATGCCTTGGCTCGTGGCATAATTTGCAAGTCTTCCTCACCTGCGGGGGCTGGATTCTTTTTTGTTAAAAAGAAAGACAGGGAACTCCGACCCTGTATTGATTATAGGGGTCTCAACAAAATAATGGTGAAAAACGCATATCCCATTCCACTCATCACCGAGCTGTTTGATCGTTTAAAGGACGCATCCAGTTTTACTAAACTGGACCTAAGGGCGGCATTTAATCTGGTACAGATCAAAGAAGGTGATGAGTGGAAATCTGCTTTCAATACTTGTACAGGGCACTACGAGTATTTAGTTATGCCATTTGGTCTATGCAATGCCCCAGCTGTATTCCAGGAACGCATAAATGATGTACTCGGGGACTAGTTACAGTCCTGTGTGGTCGTATACCTGGACGACATTTTGATTTATTCTCCCGACCTGGAGACACACCACAGACATGTCACAGCGGTTTTGCAGAGGATAAGGGAGAATAAGTTATATTGCAAACTCGAGAAGTGCAATTTTCACAGGTCTAGTGTGTCTTTTCTTGGTTATGTCATTTCTAAGAAGGGCTTTGCTATGGATAAAGACAAGCTCGCAGCAGTGTTACAGTGTCCATGCCCCACGGGCCTCAAACCCTTACAGCGGTTTTTAGTGTTTGCGAATTATTATAGGAAATGTATTCACGATTACTCCAGGATTGTAAAACCACTCACTGATATGACCCATAAGGGTGCTAACGCCTCTGAGTGGTCTCCAGAGGCTGTGAGGGTGTTCGAAACATTGAAATCCGCATTCTGCACTGCCTCAGTCCTGTCGCATCCTATTCCTGGGTTGATGTTTGCGTTGGAGGTGGACGCCCCAGAGACAGGAGTAGGGGCAGTGTTGGGCCAAAGACCGGGCCCTGACAAGACCTTGAGACCATGCGGATTCTTCTCAAAAAAATGACCAAAGCACAGAGCCTGGATGACATTGGTGATAGGGAACTCTTGGCAATTATTTTGGCCTTACGTGAGTGGCGCCACCTGCTGGAGGGTACCAGGGCGCCAATATTGATTTTGACGGACCATAAAAACCTAATGTACCTCTCTGAGGCCAAGAGATTATCCCCAAGACAAGCAAGATGGGCATTGTTTTTGTCCCGCTTCAATTTCATTGTCTCATACCTACCTGGTACTAAGAATGTGAGGGCTGACGCTTTATCCAGACAATTTGGTTCTGATCCTGAATCTGACTCAGTACCAGTGCCTATCATACCTCCGGACCATATACTTGCCACATTGTGGACAAGCATCACATCTCATTTGGGGGAGGAGATCCTGGCATCTCAGGCCAATGCTCCCCCAGAGAAACCCATGGGCAAGTGTTTTGTGCTTTTCGGGCTAAGTTAATTTAGACATATCAAGCTTCCTGGGCGGCCGGTCACGTTGGGAAAAATCAATTAATTTGGTCTCTGTCCCGGATGTTTTGGTGGACTGGTATGAGAGATGATTGTGCGGTGTTTACTGCCACCTGTGCCACATGTGCTCGTTCTAAGACCCCAAGACACCTCCCGGTGGAGTTATTGCAAGCGGTCCCCAATGGTGATCGTCCATGGTCACACGTTTCTATTGATTTCCTGGGGGAGCTGCCGGTTTCCAATGGCTATATTGTGATACTCATGATGGTTGACAGATTCTCCAAAATAGCCCATTTTGTGCCACTCCCTGGCTTACCGTATTCTAAAGATCTGGCTACAGTCTTTGCCAGGGAGGTGTTCCGACTCCACGGGGTACCCAAGGTGCTGGTCTCAGATCGTAGGAGTCAATTTGTGTCTAGGTTCTGGAGGGCCTTTTGTAACTAGATGGGGATCCAGTTGTCCTTTTCCTCTTCTTATCATCCCCAGACTAATGAGGCAGCTGAGCGTTCCAACCAGGGCCTAGAACAGTTTTTACGTTGTTTTATATCTAACCATCACGATAATTGGGCTGACTTGTTGCCGTGGGTGGAGTTCGCCAGGAATTGTGTAGTGCAACTCATCCGGGAGCTCACCCTTCCTTATCAACTATGGGTTCCAACCATGCTTGCTCCCGGACACCTTCCAAGCACAACAGATTCCAGCTCTTGATGAGCATATTAGGCAACTCCGCTCCATGTGGGCACAGGTCCAGAATTCCCTATGTGATTCCTTCCTACAAGTTCAGCGTCACGCTAATAACAGAAGATTGCCGGCTCCTGTATTCTAGGTGGGGGACCGGGTCTGGCTGTCCTCCAAGAACCTTAGGCTACAAGTCCTCTGCTACAAATTTGCTCCCCGGTTTGTGGGTCCATTCCGGGTACTCCATAGAGTCAACCCTGTCTTCTATGGATTAGAGTTACCTGCCTCCATAAGGATACATAACGTGTTCCATGTATCTCTTCTCAAGTCGTTAGTGTGTAACCGCTATGCCACCACCACTGCAGTCCCAGTGTAACGGTTTGTTTGACACACAGACACAGTGGTTTAGGATAAAACACAGATATATTGAATTCACAGTAATAAAATAACCTTCACAGGTCCTGTAGTATATAAGCTGAATAATACAGACATACGACAGGTTATATATACATATGCCTACACAGGTCCAGCATAAACATAAAGTCCACAACAGTCTATACTGACACAGGTCAGGCAGATTATCATGGATTCCCAGGAGCAAGGTACTGCTTCTTCTTTGAGTGTAAACAGTCCCATGTGCAGATAGGTCTGTGATGGGACTCTCTGCATATAGATAGCTGAAGGATTTGTAACGCCCAGAAACAGATAAGCAGAACTAACGTGAACTGCCTAGGCAACAATGGAAACAGAGTCACATAAGGTACTGCCGTAGCAGTAACGGAGACCAGACCACTTGCACCACTTGCATTCTGCCGGAGCAGTAACGGAGGCAGACACTTGCACTTTGCAGAGGCACTAACGGAGACTAGGCCCAAGGCAAACTGCCGTAGCAGTAACAGAGGCAGACACTTGCACTCTGCAAAAGTAGTAACGGAGGCAAACCGGTGGCTCATTGCCGGAGCAGTAACGGAGGCAGACACTTGCACTTTGCAGAGGCAGTAACGGAGACTAGGCCCAAGGTAAACTGCCGTAGCAGTTAAGGAGGCAGGCACTTGCACTCTGCAGAAGTAGTAACGGAGGCAAACCGGTGGCTTACTGCTGGAGCAGTAACGGATGCAGACACTTGCACTAGCAGAGGCAGTAATGGAGACTAGGCCTAAGGTAAAGTGCCATAGCAGTAACAGAGGCGGACACTTGCACTCTGCAGAGGCAGTAATGGAAGCAACCGGTGGCTTACTGCCAGTGCAGTAACGGAGGCAGACACTTGCACTCTGCAGAGGCAGTAACGGAAACTAGGCTCAAGGCAAACTGCTGTAGCAGTAACGGAACTGGCCACTGGTACTCTGCAGGAGGAAATGGTGACACAATTGCCAGACAGTCAGAATGTAGACTAGGCGACACAACACAGGAACGCCAACCAAGCTTGGTCAAATCAAGGAGCAGGAACGTCAGCCAAGCCGGGTCGGATCACGGAGCAGGAATGTCAGCCAAGCCGGGTCTGATCACGGAGCGGAACGTCAGCCAAGCTGGGTCGGTACACAGGAGCAGGAACGTCAGCCAAGCCGGGTCGGTACACAGGAGCAGGCGTAGAAGAATAGTCAGGCAATCCGGGTCGGTACACAGAAGCAGTAGACAATATGCAGAGTAGTCAGGCAGGCCAAGTCGGTACACTGAGAATCACTGAGCAGAAACAAGCACTGGCACAGAAACACCACAAAGCCCAGTATATAAAGGTCATACTGGGCGAGACAAACACACAGTAGCCAATGGAAGCAAAGCACAGGATAGACTGAGAGAAAAACAACAAAGGAGCACGGGCACCGTGATAGTACCACCCCTCTCATAGACCCCCTCTCCTGGAAGAGGGACCTGGTTTCTAAGGATATTGTTACGGTTCAGTACACTCAGACAAGGAGGTATAGGTAAAAAACACAGCTTTATTGAAACACACGATGAACAAGGTAACCCTCACAGGTCCAGTTTAGCACACTGACATAAGACAGGTTACAAATGGTTAACCCACACGGGTCCAGTATAGTGAACACAATACTGACACAGGTCAGGTATAAATAGATACAATGTATGACGCTGTAACGGTTTTTACGACATTCAGACCAAAGGTTAAAATAAAACGCAGTTTTATTGAGGTAAAACAAGGAACACTGCCCCTAAGGGCTAGAATAGGTAATAGCACGTCTCAGGCAAGTATAGGGATGTAGTACAGTCCCAATATGGTTAGGAGTAATATAACTTGCAACAGAACTCAGTGGAGGTAAAAGGGTTAATGCCCAATACAAATAATCAGTCTCTGTTGTGGTGATTAGCCAACGCCCGGTGAATATAAACAGTCCAGGTAGTAGTGCAGATAGCAAGCGCTTAGCAGTGCGACTAAACTGAATCACTACAAGATCAGTTTTTCTGTAAAATGCCCAATTGTATAGCAAGAGCTGACTGGAGCCAGAGCCAATAGCACCCCTTAGGTGCGGTAGCGGAAGAGATACACTGCAAGAGCCAATGGGACCGGAGCCAATAGCACCCTTAAGGTCTGGTAACGGAAGAGAGACACTGCAAGAGCAAAAGGGACCGGAGCCAAGAGCACCCCTTAGGTGTGGTAACGGAGACACTGCACAAGCGAATGTAAAGTGAGCTAAACGCACTCCCTGGTGTGGTATGATGGTACAACACTGTGAGCAACAAGAGACCAGAGCCAAGACACCCTTTACGGTGCCGGAACGGAGCACACACTGCGAGATCTAACGGAATGCCCAATAGCACCACGCGGTACAACGACTGCCAGGGTAAAATATAGAGGCACCGTAAATGGAGGTCACGATTGGTCTGCTAGTGTAAACGGATAGGCTTGGTAATGGAGGCAACAGGCTCAGCAAGTGTTAATAACGGGCTCAGAAGCGGAGGCAACAAGCTTGGCAAGTGTACACAGACAGGCTTGGTCACGGAAGCAACAAGCACAGTAAGTGTTCTCTGACAGGCTCGGTAATCGGAAGCAACAAGCTCAGCAAGCGTTCTCAGGCAGACTTGGTAACGGAGGCAACAAGCACAGCAAGTGAACGGACAGGCTCAGTAACGGAGGTACAGCTCTGCAGATGATAAGTAGTGATTAATCTGCACAGCACTGCAAGAACAGTTCAGAATGTCGCCAGGCAAAGAGATCAGAATCTCGCTGGAACGCTGGAAGCAATCACGGAGCAGGAACGTCAGCCAGAGCCGGGTCAATCACGGAGCAGCAACGTCAGCCAGAGCCGGGTCAATCACGGAGCAGGAACGTCAGCCAGAGCCGGGTCAATCATGGAGCAGGAACGCCAGCTAGAGCCGGGTCAATCACGGAGCAGGAACAACCAGAGTAGTCAGATGGGCCGAATTGGTACACAGGAATACAGGAACACAGCAACGAATACACAGGTACGGGAACACCACGAAAGGGCACCTGACAGGTGCCATAGGCCCGGTATATGAAGGGACACCCTGGGCGGGCCAATCAAGCTCCACCAATGAGAGAGCACCACAGCAGAGAGTGACAAGGAATCACGGGAACCGTGATAGATGCCCTCTTAACTAGTGAAGTGCTGGTCGCAACACTCTGCAGGCTAAATGTCGCCTGAAATAACGGAGGCCACAGCAACGGACTGCCAACTCAGGCTCTGGACGCCTGTGACCAATGGTGGACGCCCACCAACGACTAATGGAGAGGTCAGAACTCGTGCTTAACGGAGGCCCTACCGAAATAACCCAGCTCTGTGTGCACGCACTACCTGACAGGGTGAATGGGCTATGGTATAAATGGATGGCCACAGGAAGCACCCTACTCGTCAGCGGAATACCAAGCCCACACAATACTGCCCAACGGAACCCAAGGTAGTAACAACGAGGCCCTTCCCCCGAAGGGGTTAATGCGCAGTGGTCTGTACAACGGAATGTAACGGAGGCTCCCTAATGAACCAACACAGACCAAGCGAGTGCAACACGGAGTGGAAGCAGCGAGAGTCTGACAACAGATGAGAGTATGCAGACAACGGACACAGCACTTTGACCAAACACAGGATAGGTGCCCAACCAGGAGGCTGGCAAGCAACACGAATCGCCAACTGGAACAGCAGAACAGGAACCTTGCCCAGATGGGCGATTGCGAGATCAGGAACATCAGCCAGGCCAAGTCAGTACATGGAGCAGGATCCTCAGACGTGCGGTTCGGTACACAGAGCAGGGTTGTCAGTCACGTCGGGTCGGTACACGGAGCAGGAATGTCAGATGGGCCGGGTCAGAACAGGAAGCAGGAACATCAGCCAATCCGAATCAGTGCACAGCAGCAGCAGGAACGAGACTAGAGAGTGGTCAGTCAGTCCGGGGTCATACACTGGATCAGAACAACGACACTAGTGCCAGGCATCAGGTACACCACGAAAGGGCACTCGCAGAGTGACAGCCCAGGGTATATAAAGGCTGTCACTAGGAGGAGCGGTACAGGCAGCCAATAGGAGCATAGAATCAGCCATGATGAACAGAATGTTGCCCAGATCACGGGCGCCGTGATAGTACCCTCCTCTCAATGACCCCCCTCCGAGAAGAGGGGCCAGGCTTCCGAGGGTACTTGGTATGGAATGTGCTCTGTAACCTGGGATCCTTGGAATTAACCCACGAATGTTCCTCTGGGCCATAACCTTTCCAATGGACCAAATACTGCAACTTGCCTCTGAATCTGCGAGAATCAATAATATTTTGCACCTCATATTCCTCCTGGCCTTGGACTTGAATAGGCCCCGGTGCCACGGGGGTAGTAGTATAACAATTACAGACCAGGGGTTTACGCAGTGATACATGGAACACATTATGGATCCGCATGGATGATGGGAGGTCCAGTGGATAAGACACAGGATTAATCTTGCGCAAAACTTTGAATGGACCAATGAACCGGGGAGCCAACTTATGGCAAGGAGTCTGAAGGCTGAGATTCTTAGAGGAGAGCCAGACCCTGTCCCCAGCCTGGAAAGAGACCACTGGCCGCCGCCTGCGATTAGCTTGGCACTGATACCACTGGAACGAAACATTCAGGGTCCTTTGTACCTGTGCCCAAGTGGAACGGAGTTGCTCCAAATGCTCATCCAGAGCTGGAATTTGTTGTGACTGAAACAAGTCTGGAAGCAAGCAGGGTTGAAACCTGTAATTGATGAGAAAAGGGGAGCTTCAAGACGATGAATTGACCACACAATTCCTGGCAAACTCCGCCCAGGGCAACTGGTCGACCCAGTTATCATGATGGTCAGACACAAAACAGTGTAGAAATTGTTCCAAGCCCTGGTTGGCACGCTCAGTGACTCCATTGGTCTGGGGCTGATAAGCAGAGGAAAATGATAACTGAATGCCCATCTGAGCACAGAAGGCCTTCCAGAATCTCGATACAAATTGGCTCCCACGATCAGACACCAATACTGTGGGTACGCCATGTAAATAAAACACTTCCCTGGCAAATACTCTAGCCAACTCCTGGGCTGAGGGAAGACCGGGAAGTGGCACGAAGTGTGCCATC
The DNA here is from genome assembly GCA_037306005.1 of Rhinophrynus dorsalis. Taxonomy (NCBI): domain Eukaryota; kingdom Metazoa; phylum Chordata; class Amphibia; order Anura; family Rhinophrynidae; genus Rhinophrynus; species Rhinophrynus dorsalis. The sequence continues at coordinate 226,099,772 of CM074722.1, forward strand.
TTCGAAAATTGATCCACAATCATCAGAATAAATTAATGTCCCCTAGACACCGGTAATTCGCCCAGAAAATCAATGGAAACATGAGACCAAGGACGTTCGCCATTAGGTATTGGTTGCAGCAAGCCCAGAGGCAGGTGTCTAGGGGACTTGGCACGGGCACAGGTAGAGCAGGCTGCGGTAAAAGCTGTGCAATCAGCACGCAGAGAAGGCCACCAGAATAGCTGTGAGTGTGACCAAATTAATTGATTTTTGCCGACATGCCCAGCGGCTCAGCAACGAAACATTTGCCCACTGGGGTCTCCGGAGGTGCATCAGACTGATTAGAAAGAATTTCGGATCCCAGAGGAGAAGTAATGCTGGTACGTAATATAGCCAAAATATGATCTGGCTGGATAATTGGTAGCGGAGCCTCATCTCTCTGTGTGTCAGGGTTAAACTGCCTGGACAACGCATCTGCCCTGACATTCTTGGAACCAGGCAGATAAGACACAATGAAGTTAAATCGTGATAAAAATAAGGCCCACCTGGCCTGACGTGAGGACAACCGCTTAGCCTCAGAGGGATAAATAAAATTTTTGTGATCAGTCAGGATTATAACAGGGGTACGGGTGCCCTCTAGCAGATGCCGCCATTCTTTGAGAGCCAAAATGATAGCCAACAACTCTCTGTCCCCAATTTCGTAATGGCTTTAGGCAGTAGATAATTTCTTAGAAAAAAACCCACAGGGCCTTAGCACACTCCCAGGTTCCAGACGTTGAGATAGCACTGCCCCTACCCCAGATTCTGAGGCATCAACCTCCAAAGTGAATGGTAGGGAGGGGTTGGGGTGGGATAGTACCGGAGCAGAAGAAAATGCAGATTTCAGAGACATAAAGGCCTGTTCAGCCTCTTGAGACTACTGAGACGGATCAGCACCCTTGTGAGTTAGGTCAGACAGACGTTTGACTATAGTCGAGAAGTTCTTAATAAACTTCCTATAATAATTGGCAAAATCGAGAAAGCGTTGGATGGCCTTGAGCCCTTTGGGACATGGCCACTGGATGACTGCTGCCAACTTGTCCCTGTCCATCGCGATGCCATCCTTAGAGATAATAAAACCCAGGAAAGGTACCATGGGCCTATGGAATTCGCATTTCTCGGTTTTGCAATATAGTTTATTCTCACGGAGTCTGCGCAACACTGCTGTGACATCCTTAATGTGTTGTGACAAATTGGCAGAATGGATAAGAATGTCGTCAAGATAAACAACCACACAGGACTGTAACATGTCACGAAGAATGTCGTTAATAAATTCTTGGAATACAGCAGGTGTGTTACACAGTCCGAATGTCATTACCAGATATTCGTAGTGCCCTGACCTGGTATTGAATGCCGTTTTCCACTCATCACCGGCTCTTATCCTGACCAAATTATAGGCGGCACGTAGGTCAAGTTTAGTAAAGATGGAGGAGCCCTTAAGGCGACCAAATAGCTTGGTGATGAGTAGTATGGGGTAAGCATTTTTTGGCATGAGTTTATTCAAACCCCTGTAATCAATACAGGGGCGCAGCTCCCCATTTTTCTTTTTCACAAAGAAGAATCCTGCCCCCGCGGGCGAGGAAGACTTCCTAATAATGCCCCTCTGTAGGGCACCCGCAATATAATCCTCCATTGCCTGATTCTCCTCGCAAGACAACGGGTACGCACGACCCTGAGATGGAACAACACCCGGTGGCAGATCAATCACACAGTCGCACGCCCTATACGGCAGCAAAGCGCTTGTCTCCCCTTTACTAAATACGTCTCTGAATTGCTCATATTCAGCTGGCACAGAAGGAGAGGCACACATAATCCTCGTAGGGTGGGAAATGCAGTTTTTGTTGCAAAACTCGGACCTTGCCGTAATCTCACAAGTCTGCCAGTTAAACCTAGGGTTGTGCATATGCAGCCAAGGAAACCCCAAATTGAGAGCATGGTGTGGAGAACGGATAATCTGAAAATGTTGTACTTCGGAATGTAAAGCCCCAATGCACATCCTTAGGGGAACCGTTTCCATGGTAATCTGGGCAGGTACCAACGGCCTCCCATCGATGACTTCAATGGTTAACGGAGTCTCTTTTGCCACCAAAGGAACATTATGTGAGCGAGCAAAAGATTCATCCTTGAAATATCCGGCTGCGCTGGAGTCAACAAGTGCCAAGGTTTCCACATCTAGGTCTGCCCATGAAACTACCACCTGTATGGTAGGTTTCTGACTGGTTGGGTCAAGGGACTGCTGAACACCACCTAGGGCCTGTCCCCCAAAGTGCGTTCATTTCCCGGCCAGGTTGGGCAAGTATGCAACAAATGGCCCGCCTGGCCACAATACAAACATAATCCTTGTCTGCGGTGGTGCGCCCTCTCCTCCTTAGACAGCCTAGTGAACCCCAGTTGCATAGGTTCACAACTTTCGCCAGCAGGAGTTGGAGGTAAGGGAGGTGAGGGAGGTAAGGGTGGGAAATTTGATCTCACAGCCCCCATTTCTCTCGCCCTTTGCTTGCGGTCTTTAATTGCCATCCGCTCCTTGATACGGGAATCCATTAGTATAGTGAAATCGATAAGCTCATCAAGGTCAGTTGGTAATTCTCTAACGGCCGTCTCGTCCTTTAATTGATCACAGAGACTCTGAGCAAATGCCGCTACCAACGCCTCATTGTTCCAGGCCACCTCTGCTGCAAGGGTACGGAATTCTATTGCATAATCCGCCACAGTGCGGGACCCTTGTTGGATTTCCATCAACTTTTTAGCAGCAGAGGCGACTTTACTGGGAACCTCAAATATTCTTCGAAACGCCCTTACGAACTCAGAGAAGTTCTGAGTACATGGATTAGCGGACTCCCAGAACCCAAGCCAGGGCTCTCCCCGTGAGCAAGGAGATCTTAAACCCCACTTTAACGCGTGAAGGGTTAATTCCAGGAAAATCTCCAATTGGTTAATAACCCCCTACACAGGTTAGGTTCGCCATCGTACCTGAGAGGTAATGGAGCGGTAGCCGTCATACCTTTAGTAACGTTAGTGAGAGTACTCAACTGAGCCTCCGGTGTCAAAACAGGGGGGACCACTAGGGCTGGTACTGGTTTGTTCATGTGTGCGGTGCTCTCAAGGATCATTTGTACAGCCAATGCCAACTGATCTAAACGTTGTTCTTGGAGGTCCATTCTCCAATGGATATTTTGCGCATCACCTTTACCGTTACTGTCTGAGGTCATGGCCCTTTCGTACTATTACAGTTCAGTACACTCAGACAAGCAGGTATAGGTAAAAAACAAAGATTTATTGAAACACGCAATGAACAAGGTAACCCTCACGGGTCCAGTTTAACACACTGACACAAGACAGGTTACAAATGGTTAACCCATACGGGTCCAGTATAGTGAACACAATACTGACACAGGTCAGGTATAAATAGATACAATGTATGACGCCCTCTTAACTAGTGAAGTGCTGGTCGCAACACTCTGCAGGCTAAATGTCGCCTGAAATAACGGAGGCCACAGCAACGGACTGCCAACTCAGGCTCTGGACGCCTGTGAATGTGACCAATGGTGGACGCCTACCAACGACTAACGGTGAGGTCAGAACTTGTGCTTAACGGAGGCCCTACCGAAATAACCCAGCTCCGTGTGCACGCACTACCTGACAGGGTGAATGGGCTATGGTTTAAATGGATGGCCACAGGAAGCGCCCTACTCATCAGCAGAATACCAAGCCCACACAATACTGCCCAACAGAACCCAAGGTAGTGACAATGAGGCCCTTCCCCCGAAGGGGTTAATGCACAGTGGTCTGTACAATGGAATGTAACGGAGGCACCCTAATGAACCAACACAGACCAAGAGAGTGCAACACGGAGTGGAAGCAGCAAGAGTCTGACAACGGATGAGAGTGTGCAGGCAACGGACACAGCACTTTGACCAAACACAGGATAGGAGCCCAACAGGGAGGCTGGCAAGCAACATGAATCGCCAACTGGAACAGCAGAACAGGAACCTCGTCCGGATGGGCGATTGCGAGATCAGGAACATCAGCCAGGCCAAGTCAGTACACGGAGCAGGATCCTCAGACGCGTCGGTTAGGTACACAGAGCAGGGTCATAAGTCACGCCGGGTCGGTACACGGAGCAGGAACATCAGCCAGGCCGGGTCAGAACAGGAAGCAGGAACGTCAGCCAATCCGAATCGGTGCACAGCAGCAGCAGGAACGAGACTAGAGTGTGGTCAGACAGTCCGAGGTCATACACTGGATCAGAACAACAATACTAGTGCCAGGCATCAGGTACACCACGAAAGGGCACTCGCAAAGTGACAGCCCAGGGTATATAAAGGCTGTCACTAGGAGGAGCAGTACAGGTAGCCAATAGGAGCATAGAATCAGCCATGATGGACAGAATGTCGCCCAGATCACGGGTGGCGTGATAGATATTTAGAGTGAAAATTGCGCAGAAGTCTCGGGACATGAAGGTCATTCTGATCAACCCAGGAACGATCCTCAAGGCCATAGCCCTTCCAATGGACCAAATATTGTAATTTTCCTCTAAATCTGCATGAATCAATTATGCTTTGGACCTCGTACTCTTCCTGGCCTGAACCTCCACAGGACCGGGAACCACAGGAGTGGTAGTGTAGCGATTGCATACCAGAGGTTTCAGTAAGGATACATGGAACACATTGTGAATGTGCATAGATGCTGGGAGCTCCAAGGCATATGACACATGGTTAATTTTACGGATCACCCTGAAGGGACCAATGAACCAGGGAGCCAACTTATTAGACGGAACTTGCAAATTAAGGTTTCTGGAGGAGAGCCATACCCTGTCCCCCACCTGAAAGGAGACCGCTGGTAGCTGTCTACGGTTAGCATGGCGCTGATGAAGCTGGAACGACAAACTGAGGGCCCTCTGAACCTGTGACCATGTGGAGCGGAGTTGCTCGATGTGCTCATCCAGAGCTGGAATCTGCTGCAACTGGAATGAGTCCGGGAGCAAGCATGGCTGGAACCCGTAGTTAATGAGAAACGGGGAGCTCCCGGATGATGAATTAACCGCACAGTTCCTGGCGAACTCTGCCCACTGCAACAGGTCTGCCCAATTATCATGATGATCAGTGACAAAACAGCGCAGGAACTGTTCCAATCCCTGATTGCCACGCTCAGCGGCTCCATTGGTCTGGGGATGGTAGGCAAAAGAAAAGGACAGTTGAATGCCCATCTGGTTACAGAATGCTCTCCAAAATCTGGACATAAATTGGCTCCCACGGTCAGACACCAGAACTCTAGGTACCCCATGCAACCGGAACACCTCCTTAGCAAAGACAACAGCCAACTCCTGGGCAGAGGGAAGGCCAGGAAGAGGTATGAAATGAGCCATCTTAGAGAATCTATCGACCACCATAAGAATGAACGAGTAACCCCTAGACACTGGCAGTTCCCCCAGGAAATGAATGGATACGTGGGACCAAGGACGTTCACCATTTGGCACTGGTTGGAGTAGGCCCACTGGAAGGTGTCTAGGGTCTTGGCACAAGCACAGGTGGTACAGGCTGCTGTAAATACAGAGCAGTCGCCCGTAGGGAAGGCCACCAGAAAACTTGTGAGAGAGACCATATTAGTTGATCCCTCCCAATATGCCCAGCAGCCTTAGAAGAGTGGTATGTTTTGAGCAACCGGGTACGAAATGGTTCCTCCACAAAACACTTACCCACTGGGGTTTCTGGGGGTGCCATAGCCTGGGTGGCCAGAATCTCCTCCCCCAGTGGTGAAGTGATACTAGTGCGTAGGGTGGCCAGAATGCGATCAGGCTGAATGATGGGTACGGGAACCTCATCCTTCTCCATCTCTGGCCCAAATTGTCTACACAGGGCATCAGCCCTAACATTCTTAGAGCCCGGGAAGTAGGATACTACAAAATTAAAATGAGATAGGAACAGGGCCCACCTGGCCTGACGAGAAGACAATCTTTTAGCCTCTGAGAGATAAGTTAGGTTTTTGTAGTCAGTAAGAATTAGTACAGGAGTTCTGGTACCTTCCAGCAGGTGGTGCCATTCTTTCAGAGCAAGAATGATAGCCAGGAGTTCTCTGTCGCCAATTTCATAGTGACTCTGAGCACTGGACAGCTTTTTAGAGAAGAACCCACATGGTCTCAGAGCACCCCCAGCCACTGGACGTTGTGATAGTACTGCCCCAACCCCTACTTCAGAAGCATTGACCTTCAACGTGAATGGAAGGGAAGGGTTAGGGTGTGACAGTACCGGGGCAGATGAAAAAGCGGATTTTAATGTCTGAAAAGCATGCTCAGCAGCATCAGACCATTGGGAAGGATTAGTGCCCTTGTCCGCAAGGTCAGACAGAGGTTTAACAATGGTAGAGACGTTATGGATAAACTTCCTGTAATAATTAGCAAACACAAGAAAACGCTGAATTGCTTTTAACCCCTTGGGTCGTGGCCACTGCAAGACTGCTGAGAGTTTCTCCTGGTCCATGGCAATACCATCCTTAGAGATCACGAACCCCAAAAAAGGCACTTTGGACCTGTGAAACTCGCACTTCTCCATTTTACAATATAGCTTATTCTTGCGTAAATTAAGCAAGACCTCAGACACATCCTTGATGTGTTGGGACAGATTGGCAGAGTGTATGAGTATGTCATCAAGGTAGACTACTACACAGGACTGTAGCAAATCACGTAGGATATTGTTAATAAATTATTGAAATACAGCGGGTGCGTTACAAAGACCAAATGGCATAACTAGGTATTCATAATGTCCAGATCTGGTATTAAATGCCATTTTCCACTCATCCCCCGCTCTTATTCTGATCAGGTTATAGGCAGCACATAGGTCTAATTTCGCAAAAATGGAAGAACCTTTTAACCTGTCAAATAGCTCAGTAATGAGTGGTATGGGGTATGCATTCTTGGACATAAGTTTATTTAATCTCTGGTAATCAATGCAAGGCCTTAACTCGCCATTCTTCTTTTTCACAAAAAAGAACCCAGCACCAGCAGGTGAGGTAGACTTCCGAATAATCCCTCTATTAAGGGCGTCCTCAATGTATTCCTCCATGGCCCGATTCTCCTCGCACGACAGCGGATACGTGCAGCCCCTAGGGGGCACAACCCCAGGGGGCAAATCAATGGCACAATTGTATGCCCTATGCTGGGACAATGTGCTAGCCTCTCCCTTACTAAAAACGTCACTGAATTGATGGTATTCGGCTGGCACAGAGGGAAAGGCACACAAAATCTTAACAGGATGAGTCACACAATACTTCATACAGTACTCGGACCAAGACGTGATCTCGCAACTCTGCCAATCAAACTGGGGATTGTGCAAATGCAACCATGGAAACCCCAGAATGACCGCATGATGAGGAGAATAGATAATCTGAAATTGCTGTTCCTCCATGTGGAGGGCCCCAGTAGTCATAGAAATCGGAATAGTCTCCATAGTTATCTGAGCTGGTTCAAGCTGTCTGCCATCAATGGCCTCAATAGCTAAAGGAGATTCCCTTCTGACCAACGGAATCTTATGTAACGCAGCAAATGAATTATCCATGAAGTAACCGGCCGCGCCGGAATCAACCAGAGCCAGAAACTCCATTGAGTGTTCTGCCCAAGAAAACACCACCTGGATACTGGGTTTCTGCATGATCAGGTCTAGGGACTGCTGAACACCACCTAGGGCCTGTCCCCCAAGGTACACTAGGTGCGTTCGTTTCCCAGACGTACAGGACAAGTACGTAATAGATGCCCAGCTTTGCCACAGTATAGACATAACCCCTGCCTCCCGCGGTGTACCCGTTCCTCCTTACTTAGTTTGGTGAACCCAAGTTGCATAGGTTCACAGGATTCCTGTTTACGATCAAGAGGAATCAATATATTCGTCCAGGTCACTAGGTAATTCTCTAGCTGCCGTTTCATCCTTAATATGGTCAGCCAATCCTTGAGCAAAGGCTGCCACCAGCGCCTCTTTGTTCCAACCCACCTCTGCTGCCAGTGTACGGAATTCTATGGCATAATCGCCCACAGTACAATTGCCCTGTTGTATCTCCATCAATTGTTTGGCAGCAGAGGTGACTCTACCAGGAACTTCAAATACTCTCCGGAAGGTTCGTACAAACTCCCTGAAGTCAGTGGTGCAAGGTTTAGCATTTTCCCACAAGGGATTGGCCCACGCCAAAGCTCTGCCCGTTAATAGTGAAATCATGAACCCGGCCTTACTGCAGTCATTAGGAAAAGCATGAGGGGTTAGTTCCAGAAATATCTCCAATTGATTTATAAACCCTCTGCACAGGGCGGTTTCACCATCGTGTCTGAGTGGTAACGGAGCAGAAACCGTTAACCCTTTAACTGTGGCCACAGCTGCCAAGGACTGACTCTTCGGTGTCAATACTGGGGGGACCACCGGATTCTGAACTGGTTTATTGAGATGCACCGTGCGCTCAAGAATAGTTTGTATGGCCATTGTCAACTGGTCCAAACACTGCTCATGTACATAAATCCTCCCGTGGATGTTCTGTGTATTTCCCTCACCTTTACTGTCTGAGGTCATGGCCCTTTTGTACTGTAACGGTTTGTTTGACACACAGACACAGTGGTTTAGGATAAAACACTGTTTTATTGAAATCACAGTAATAAAATAACCTTCACAGGTCCTGTAGTATATAAGCTGAATAATACAGATACACAACAGGTTATATATACATATGACTACACAGGTCCAGCATAAACATAAAGTCCACAACAGTCTATACTGACACAGGTCAGGCAGATTATTTTGGATTCCCAGGAGCAAGGTACTGCATGGGTTAATGGTCTTCTTTGAGTGTAAACAGTCCCATGTGCAGAGAGGTCTGTGATGGGGCTTTCTGCATATAGACAGCTGAAGGATTTGTAACGCCCAGAAACAGATAAGCAGAACTAATGTGAACTGCCTAGGCAACAATGGGAACAGAGTCACATAAGGTACTGCTGTAGCAGTAACGGAGACCAGACCACTTGCACTCTGCCGGAGCAGTAACGGAGGCAGATACTTGCACTTTGCAGAAGCACTAATGGAGACTAGACCCAAGGCAAACTGCCGTAGCAGTAACGGAGGCAGACACTTGCACTCTGCAGAAGTAGTAACGGAGGCAAACCAGTGGCTCACTGCTGGTGCAGTAACGGAGGCAGACACTTGCACTTTGCAGAGGCAGTAATGGATACTAGGCCCAAGGTAAACTACCGTAGCAGTAACGGAGGCAGACACTTGCACTCTGCAGAAGTAGTAATGGAGGCAAACCGGTGGCTTACTGCTGGAGCAGTAACAGAGGCAGACACTTGCACTAGCAGAGGCAGTAACGGAGACTAGGCCCAAGATAAACTGCTGTAGCAGTAACAGAGGCGGACACTTGCACTCTGCAGAGGCAGTAACGGAAACTAGGCCCAAGGCAAACTGCCATAGCAGTAACGGAACTGGCCACTGGTACTCTGCAGGAGGAAATGGTGACACAATTGCCAGACAGTCAGAATGTCGCCTAGGCGACACAGCACAGGAACGCCAACCAAGCCGGGTCGAATCACGGATCAGGAACGTCAGCCAAGCCGGGTCAGATCACGGAGCAGGAACGTCAGCCAAGCTGGGTTGGTACACAGGGGCAGGTGCATCAGCCAACCTGAGTCGGTACACAGGAGCAGGCGTAGAAGAATAGTCAAGCAATCCGGGTCGGTGCACAGGAGCAGAAGACAAAATGCATAGTAGTCAGGCAGGCCAAGTCGGTACACTGAGAATCACTGAGCAGAAACAAGCATGGCACAGGAAGACCACGAAAGGACACTGGAGGGGTGCCAATAGCCCAGTATATAAAGGTCATACTGGGTGGGACAAACACACGGTAGCCAATGGGAGCAAAGCACAGGATAGACTGACAGAAAAACAACAAAGGAGCACGGGCACCGTGATACCCAGGTCCTGTGCACATACAGGATCACGGTGAGTATGAGGTGCAGAGAATCCTGGATTCTCGTAGATTCCGTGGGCAGATCCAGTACTTGGTGCACTGGAAGGGATATGGTCCAGAGGAACGTTCATGGGTTAACCATGCTGACATCCATGCTCCTCTTTTGTTGCGCAGGTTTCATAATAAGTTTCCGCAGAAGCCTGGACCACCTCCATGATTCCTTGTCTGTCAACATTGTTACTTCCTGTCTATTGCCTGCTGATTATTATTGGCTGCTGGGTTCTGCTCCGCCCAGTAGTTGCCTTTTTATACTCAGTTCTGACTGCCTTTGGCTCCCTTTCGTGATGTTCCTGACCAGACGTTTGTTGCTGTGTTTGTGCTCCGTGTATGATCCGGTCCTGCCTGACCTTGCTCCTGTCTTCGCTGCCTTCTCCGTTGTTGACCCGGTTTGCCTGACTATCGTTTTATGTGTCCGATTCAGCTTGTAGCTGACTTCCGCTCTCTGTGTACCAAATCAGGCTTTGGCTGACTACAGCTCTCTGTGTACCGATCCAGACTTTGGCTAACTACTGCTCTCTGTGCACCTATGCAGGCGTCGGTTGACTACCGCTCTCTGTGTACCAATAAAGGCTGTGGCTTACTTCTCTCTCTCTCTGTGTCCGATCAGTTGTAGCTCCGTGTAGCTGGCAGAGTTGTCCATGTAGCACTGACTCTCTAGTTTCCTAGCATGTACCATTGCCTGTGCCTGTCAGTGTTGCCGTTGGTCCTCTACCTTCAGAGAGTAAGCCTGTGCCTTCGCTGTTGCCTCCGGTTACGCTTTTCTGAGTAAGCCTGTGCCTGTCAGTGTTGCCTTCGGTTCCAATTATCCCAGAGATAGAGCCTGTGCCTGTCTGTGTTGCCTCTGGGTATATACTTCTGAGAGAGAGCCTGTGCCTGTCAGCATTGCCTTTGGGTTAATTTGCCATCAAGGTAAAGCCAGTACCTGTCAGTGTGGTCTATGTTACCTATACCGCTGTTAAGCCTGTCCTGTCAGTGTGGCCTTAGGCTACCTACATGTACCTGTCTGTGGGGCCTAAGGTTACCTACACCGCTGTTATAACCGGTACCTGTCAGTAAGGCCTAAGGTTACCTATCCCACTCTCAGAAGCCTGTCCTGTCAGTGTGGCATAAGGTTTCCTACACCGCTGTTCTAGCCTGTCCTGTCACTGTGATCACCCTGTTTGTCTGGGCCAGTCCGTTTGCCTGGTTGTCTAGTCCCCTTCCTGGGCAGACTAGTGTCATTCTCGGTGCTGCCTGTTACCTGGGTCATGCTTCGTCTCAATGCTTCCATTGCCTCGCACTAGGTCCCCTGTTCCATTGGGGATTCAGCCCTGCAGTACCTACCTCCACTTGTGGGCAACTTCCTAGGTGGTACTGTTGAGGTCCAGTTTCAATTTCCAGTCTACTGTTCCTGTACTTATCTTGTTACATCTGTTTGCTCATTTGTACCCTGACCTGTGTCAGATTTGGAAGTGCCTTGGCACTGTCTTGGTCTGGACCTGTGAAGGGAATCTATGTTCTTTATTCATTCAATAAATAAGCTGATTTTACCTTACCAAATTGTCTGAGTGTTCATTAAAACCATGACAATCAGTAAGTAGTTAATTGTCTAAGGAAGCAGGATTTCAAATCCCATTCCCTCCCAAGATAGAAGTTCCTCCTTCGTATGTCTCTTTAAAGTGTTAGTAATGTCTAAAAAAACCTTTTTTGCATTTAGAAGAGCTTAAAAAGCTGATCTAAATGCAAAAAAACGTATCTCTCAAACCGCTATGGTTTAAGAGATACGGGCGTTTAAAATTTGATTTCTCCTACTGACAGCTGTAAAGCTGTCAGCAGGAGATCCGTGTCTGTCGACACGCTGGCGCTTGAGAAGTGCCGAGATCTCTTTACTTACACAGAATCCATTCATTGGAATGGTCTAAAACGTGTGCCTGCAAAAAAGTTTTTTTTAGACATTACTAACACTTTAAGAGTCCTCTCCTTAGAGTAGAGAGGAAGTAGTATAACTGAAGGAGGTCAGCGAGAGAGTTTAGAGTGAGTGGAGTTGGTGAGAGGGTGGTTAGTGGAGAGGGTGTTCCTCTCTGTCTGAATCAGGTTGAGACAGAGGAAGCATATAGATGACATGGGAAGGAGATGAGGATCTCCTTGTATAACAGCTCACCTCGAAATGACGATTCGGCATCATCCTGCTCATCGTTTTGGGCGTTGAGTTTGTGCACACTTGGCACCTGTAGAGGCCGCCTGTGTCATCTGGCTAGGTGGTTCGGCGGCTCTGGATGACGCGGGATGGGTGCAGGGGTTTGATGCATCTCGGTTAGATGCGTCAATTACGGGCGTGAGGGTGGGTATTGACACAGGCCTCAACTTTATACAGGAAGCTCTGTCTGTCTCCTCCTATCTACTTCCTGGTTCTTAGTATTTAAGGGAACTGGATTTCTATCCAGTTACCCTTACGTTGTTGTCCAGTGCAATTGTATTTCGCTTGTATCCTGATATCATGTGTATGACCTTGGCTTGTCTTACCATCCATCCTGTGCTGACCTGTGACTCTGTCTAACTCTTCTTTGTGAGCTCCCTAGCTGTTTGGACATCCAATCTGGTGCAGACCTACTGTTCTGGCTGACTACCCGCTTCGTGTATGGCTCTGGCTTGTCTGACTATCCAACCTGGTTCTGACCTGGGGCTCTGATCTGCTTCTCTCTGTGATGCCTCCTGAGTAGTGGACATCCTAACTGGTGCAGACCCATGGCTCTGGCTGACTTCCTGCTCCGAGTATGACCCTGGCTTGTCTGACTATCCAACCTGGTGCTGACTTGGGGCTCTGTCCAGCTACCCACTGTGTTGCCTCCTGTTTAGTGGATATCCTAACTGGTGCAGACCTGTGGCTCTGGCAGACTCTAGCTTTACTGACTGCAGGTGTGAGTCAGTAGTCTCCCTTGTTGCCTTCCTTTTTGGGAGATAGCCTTCTCCTTTCTGACTGCAGGCGTGAGTCAGTCTTCTCCCCGGTTACCATCCTTAGAGGAGATCATTTGGGTCTGTGCTATTCCTATCTGGCGTATCAGACTACCATTGGCTTTGGCCTAGTCTCTGCAGTCTAGGTACTTGGAAGCATCCTCCTATTTCTGATAGAGTCCCTGCCTCTTTGATTACCCTCTGCTCCATCCTGAGATTTGCTATATTATTTATTACTATTCATTTTTACGATTCTAATAAAGGTGAATTTTACTATACTGTCTGACTCTTGTCTTTGCTTGCAAACCGTGACACCTTGGTGGGAAATTTCCATGATGCGTTAATGAAGACACCTGCGATGTCTGGTATGTGAAATACACCAGAGAAAAAGTATGAGAGGATATTATGAATTGATTTGGCTGAAGAAAAACCTACCATCTATGTCTGGAACAGTGAATAAAAAACATATGGCTGAGGTGAATTCTGGTACACTAGGGAAAATGGTAGGGGAGCAGGTAGGGATGTATGAAACTTTTCACTCAAAAGAGACACAAAGTACATCACCACTGACACCTGCTGCTAATACTATTGAAACATCTAACCCCCATAGTATTATTAATGTCTCCAGTAACCCTTCAGTATATGAAATATCCAGTATTGTGTTATGGTGGAAATTCTTGTGGCCATAGAAAGCAAAGAAGGAAAGTAGGAAAGTTCTTTAGAGAAATGAATTGGGAGAAATTTAATGTATTTTCTATGTGCTGGGATTTCCATGGAAAAGTGTCAAATTGTGTTTTTTTTTTTCAAAAATTCCAGCAAAAAAAATATATTTTTTTTTTCCCATGCTTCGTGGCAAGTTCCCAACACTTGGATCTAAAAATATGTCTGCTTATGAACATGAGATGGTTCAGTTGGTTAATGCACCAGCTGTAGAATCTGTTCTGGTCCTGGCAAGGTCAACTCAGCCTTTCATTCTTCCGAGGTAGATAAAATGAGTACCATTACAGTGGGAAATAACATCTATACCCCCAGGACATGCTTGAAAATGAGACACAATGTCAATGTATCCTTCCTGGTAAAAATATTATAAAATTATTATTTTTATCTGTTCAGTCAGATGCAGAATTTCAGACTATTGCTCTGTTATCATATGTTCTCGTGTTTTTGCTGTTGCATTTTTCTGTAAAACACAAACTGAAAGGTTAAAAAATAATTTCTTTATGGAAAAAAAATGCTATTTACATTGATTGGATGTGTCAATTGAACGAGTGTCAATTTGCTAAATATTATCAGACCCAAACTTATATTTCAGATTTGGTGCTGCAAAGGTTATCCCTCTGGTTTTGGAGCATTGTATTATATAAACATAGCCTTCCCTTAACTTAGCTGCTGCTAGAACTATGGTATATCTGGTATATGTATGTGGTTAATGATTGTAGTATGTAACAAAAATCTGTGAAAACACTCACCATTCAAACAGCATATACATTCAAACAGGGTATTTGTTTATTGCAGTTGAGAAGTAGGCTCCAAATTTCAAACGGGATTCCCAATCTTAGATATACTAAGCCAGTTTTTTCCTCAAGGGCACAACCGAGAAAATAACAATGTATACAGGAACAGTTACTACTGTGTAATGTTATGGCATTAAAGGAAAACATTCAAAATATGAATGTATAAGAAATTCCTAATTTGGCTAACAAACTTGATTACATTTTGGTAAGGAACTTATATAATCATCATTAACGGTCTGCTCATTGCTAAAGAGCATGTGAGGATTTTCATGTTTTGCAGCAGGTCACTTTTTCATTTAATCTCCAATGCTTTGTCTCTAGTATACAAGAAGTTAATAGAATTTGTATCAAGGGCCAGATTGACAAGGGCTCTAAATGGTTCCTGTGCCTTAGTTTGGATGTCCCTGTACGAAGCCCTCATGTCATGATGTTGGGATGATCACATCTGATAACATCTGCTCCATATTTGTAGGAACAGACACAGGAGAATCCCAGGCACACTCAGACCATGCCTAGAGAAAAACACAACCTTTCTGCTTTAGGCATGGAGCATTTAGGCATATGAAAAAATATAACAGGCTTATTTTTTATGTATATATGCCTGGATTTCCTTTAATTTTCATTTGGGCTATCAGTTGTGGATAAATGGTAGCCTTTCACATTTGCATTGTTACTAGTTTCAAAATACCTTGCTGGTGGTCTGCATGACAGCTGGCAGACATTGGTGAAGTATGGTGAAGACAGAATTATGGAAAGTTGCCAAACCTATCCCTGTAATCTCCATAGATCATATATATCTACATATAAATAAAGTCTTGTAACAAGCGTTATACAGAACGGATAAGATTTGTCTCCAATGTATAATAGAAGCTATAACGGACAAACACAGGACTCCATCCATGTTGTGTGTTAACTGCACACAAAACCACATTAACTGAATTTAAATGAATTTTACAATACATGTTTGTAGCAAGGGTTTATAAATTCAAACTAATTTACCAAGAAGACAGCTGGTCGAGTCTTGAGGAAGCTTCTTGCACATAGAGTATAAATGTTATAGATGGCATTGTAACAGAGATAAATTTGAATGCACCTTCTTATTAATAGGTAATTGCTTCTATCAGCAACATCCAACAATACTGTTGCACCTTTCATTACACTAGACTGACTTTCTATGTTGCTGATAGAATACTAAAAAGATAAAAAAATGAGAGTTGACTAACAAATCATAAATTAATTAAATGTTCTGATCACTGAAAGTATGTATTATTAATACTGACTGCCACTATTTTTCATATTAAACTTGTGAGTGTGAAGGCCACACAGTAATCTTCAGGGCATAATGGCAAAGAACGATTTAAAATCCAATATGAAAAATAAACCTATTCTCAACAAATGTATAGAGGACAATGAAGCATTGTAGACAAGAGGGATCCATAGTCCCCAATGTGATGAATTATGTAGGAGAAACAGGGGAGCAAAGAAATTTGAAACAAATTATGAAACATCTCATGAATAATTCAAGCCCTTGGCATTGCAACATGCTTGATAAATCCAGGACTGAATTGTAGATATGTAGCATTGTTTTATCTAAACAATCGCTTTCTGTATACAATTGCTTAGAGATTTGACAGCTGGCTTGGTATTTTTTCTTACAGTACAAAATATGTTTTATACTGCTTCATTTCAGTAATCAATGTCAAAGAACTGTGTAATTAAGGAATCTAAGAAGAGCAAATTAAGAAAATTAATCTAAGATGAGCAAAAAGGATGACAGAACAAAACAGATTTTAATATGTGTGTGTGTGTGTGTCTTGGGGAGATATTCCACACCTGTCTGGGCTGTGGATTACATGAATAACTTTTATTTCTTTTTTAATATTTTATCTAAATTATATTGTGTGTACAGCATGGTTTAAAGGGGAACTTTCACCCCGCAATAACTAAATCTCCCCTTGCTGCTCACCTGGCGACTAGCTGCTTAGTAGCGCTAGTCGCCAGAAACCTTACCCGGTTCTTCAAATATATGCGTTTTAAAGGAGCAGGAAGCACGGACGTCTCTTCACAGTGATGTCCGTGCGCCTGTGCTGTCAGTCCCTTGTCAGTCCCTTGTGCACCGTACGGTGCACAATGGACTGACAAGGGACTGACAGCGCAGGCGCACGGACGTCACTGTGAAGAGACGTCCGTGCTTCCTGCTCCTTTAAAACGCCGAAATCTTGAGAACGGGGTAAGATTTCTGGCGACTAGCGCTACTAAGCAGCTAGTCGCCAGGTGAGCAGCAAGGGGAGTTTTAGTTATTGCGGGGTGAAAGTTCCCCTTTAAGTTAATGACTAGAAATAGGCAATTTTTTTCTATCTCGGAGATTCCTCTGAAGAAGTGGTCAGTGGGTCACAAAACATGTTAGGATAACATATTACGTGTTATTATAGCCTATATAATAATTTGCTAGGATGTTTGTCACGATGCAGTCATGCGCAGTAGAGACTGCCCGCATTCAGGCAGTCTCTACTGCACATGATTGCATTGCATGAGTGAGGTGACGCAAGACTGCATCACATAGAGCAGTGAGATAGCAGCTGCTTAATCCTTTGCTCTGGCACTCAAAGGGTTAACATTACCCAGACCTTGGCTTGTATTCATTGTAAGTGTTCTGTATTAAAAGGAGGGGTCATTACATTATATAAATATAAACGTTTTGTGATCAGAGGCTCCATTATTTTCCTCCAACATCAGTAAAAAAAACCACTATATATATTTTTCTCAGAATTCCATTTTTATTTGATATCAAGTATATTGGACAGTGTAGGCAGCATGTTACTTTGAGCCATATGTAAACGATCAATTAATTATGTATCTCAGCCTCGACTTGAATACAAAATTTTTAGTGCATATGGAGAGGCAAAAAGCTGTCATGGAATTTACTGGAAAAAAATTAAAGCAAATATTAACATAGAAGCTGACATTCATTACTGTAAATGAAAATGCAGGAAAACACTTTTGAGATAAATGCAGTAATTACAACAATATGAATGAAATTGCAACAACAGACAGTTAATTGCTTTATGCATGTACAATTACAGGGAAAAACAATCTGGATCCATTTTGCGTGTGTGTGAATGTTTTCTCAAATACTATGTGCCTATACTTCCAATGCAATATAACTGTACAATAATAATTCTATGTATTGTAAGAAGGTAAATCTCTTACAAAGCATTTGCTTTAAAAATCTGACAAGCACACTTTTTTTTTCTTCTGACTCACTGATGCTTAATTATGGAATAAATAGAAGCAGTTCAATTATTTTCTTACACAACGCCACTTGAAAATTACGATTAGCCTTACCATTTTCTTGGCTGCTTTGTGTAATAAATTAATTGTCTTCCATGCCATAGAGAGATATCCTCATTACAAGATATTTATGAAGCCAAAGCTTATTTCAGGGTTGGGCACCTTTCCACACTCTCCAGCTGTTATTGAACTGCAGCTCTGTGGCCCTTGGATGACTGAGAATTATGGGAACTTCATAGAAAGATGAATCTACCGCACTCAGAATTCTCCTATAAAATCACTCCTTTTTTTGGAAAAACACATGATTGGCCTATTTAAATCTGGAATGGTTGGTTTCCTTGGCATAAAGTCAGTAGATTTCAATTGTTTAATGCGTCTATGATTAAGCACAGTTAGTGTGAAACACGTAAGACTATACCATCTCAGTATTCTGTGTGTTTTTCCAAATAAAGATGTGATTTTATGAGAGAATTCTGAGTACAGTGGATTCATCTTTCTTTGAAGTTTCCTTGATAATTTCAGCTCATTTATTCACCCAGCAACTTATCCCCCATTTGACGATCTACATCGGTGAGTGATACTTTATACTCTTGCCAGAGATTAGTGTCGCTTTTTCTTTTGTATTACCTTTGAGAATTATGGAAGTTGTAGTCTAAAATAAACCAAATGATGGCTGTCAGTTGCCTACCCCAGTATAAATGTTTCAAGATACCTGGTTCTATGTCTCTGAAGCTATAGGGGAAAAATTAAAAATCTTTCAATTCCTATTATTTAAATTGAAATTCTAACCCTTTGATTGCTTGAGAGGTCTTCAGTGCATCTGTCTCCATGGTGTACTGGTTTGTGCCAAAATGACTCATAGTTACCTTCCGGAACTGGCCCAAGTACTTGTATCCTGTTTGAACAGCAAACCTATCTGCTCCACAATTCCCTGAACAAGTATTGAACATCAGTAATCTTCAGACTGGTTTTGATCCTATCCATGTATTATCTAATGTAGATTTGAAATGTGCTTGTGGCTGCATTACTATTTTATGTATCCACTACCTTTACATGAAACAGAACTTCCCTTGAGTGTACCGCCTCCAGCATAATGACAATAGATTGTTGATCTAACTAGAATTATTTTATCTTTGCAAAATGTTTCAAATGCTTGATTTAGTTTAGCCCTGGAGCTTTGTGTTATGAAGGTAGGAAGACAAATCCATGGAGAAGAAAAGAAAGAACATTAGGAGCAAGAGAATATGGACTTCACACTGTATGCTAGGAAGGGGTAATTGTATTTTACAGAGAAGTGTAAAAGAGAAGGAAACATAGCATTAAAGTGGATCTATCACCTTAATTCAAGTTTTCATACTGGAATATGCTAATAGAGGTTTAAATGATGTTTCATATGCTAATACAGCTTTGTATAGTACCAGTAAGTGTTTATTTTCAGAAATAAAAGTGTGAATATTGATACATCTGCTGGTTAACATGGCATATAGGCAGTTTTTAATGCAGTTTTCAAATATGCAAACTTGAATGAAGGCGATAGATCCACTTTAAGCTTTAAGACACTGGTGGGAGCTGGGCAAAGCTGATGCTGACCCCCACACACACCATCCCATTTGTTGTAAATGTATACTATACACAATTCAATATAACTGCAATGTCATTTAACTGATGCATTGGACTTAAAGGGGAAATTGCACTATGAAACATTTCTGCTTAATAAAAAGGATAGTGGAACTGGATATGATAACAGAGGGCGTAGGAGGAGGATGAGTTTTGTGTTTGGGTTGCTAACAAAAGGCTTTGTTCCTGCGAGCTTTCATAGTTTGACAGTTTATTTTAGGGTGAAGAACATGAAACCCTCCAGCTGTTGTTGGGCTTTAATCCCCATCAGCTTTGCTGGTCTACGTACAACTCCTGTGAGCTTATGCACTAAGGCAAGGGTGTCCAACTTCAGTCTCCAAGGGCATCCAACAGAACAGGATTTAAAGATTTCCCTGATTACTCAAAGGTGAGTTGATCAGCTGCTCATTCATTTTGATTGGCCCACCTGTGCTCAAATAGGCAAATATTTAACCCCTTAACGACCCATGACGTGCCAGGACCGTCATGGGTAGATTTGACTTAAGGACCCATGACGGTCCTGGTACATCATGGGTTAATTGATAGCAGCACACCTCTGTGCACGCTGCTATCATTAATTCCCGGCTGAAACTGAGCGCTCCAGGACAGGAGCATTCAGTTTCAGCCACTTTCACAAGTGCAGGGTCATGGGAAAAAAGTGGGAAAATAGGGTGGGAAAAAGGGACATGGGGTTTTTCACCCAGGGGGGACAGTGCCCACTTAAAACTGCCCATTTTGTAGGTATGACTGACCAGTCATACCTTTCATGCAGTGTCTATAAAAATTAAGCCCATTGTGCCCAAATAATCCCAAGAGAAAAAAAGGTGTTTTTTTACATTTTTTTTGCCGTTTTCTTTAATTTTACTAAAATAAATGGTGGGTTATCCATATAAGTGTGGTATCAAAAGAAAGCCCCATTTGTGCGTAAAAAAAAATGCATATAATTTTCATGGGTAGAATAAAGTACTTAGAGGGAAAACCCTGTTGAACAAAGACATAGTCAAAAAGGTCAGAATTGCTCCGATCCTTAAGTGAAATCGACCTCAGATTTTCCCGGTCCTTAAGGGGTTAAATCCTGGAAACACTCCAAATCCTATTATATTCTGTGGCATCAATGCACTAAGATTTTTAAAGAGGGAGACATTTTAGTGCATTGGCTCAACAGACTAACATAGGAAACAGAGAGTCTATTACATTGTAGAAGTAATCTCCAGTATATTACTTTATCACATCTTATTGCTTCTTCCCACTAGAAGGATATGGGATGCACAATCCTGATGCATCTTCCTCATTACTAAAATACATCCCCTACAATGCTATATTTACTGTGATGCAATACAAATCAACCCTTTGGATGCTAGAGGTCTTCAGTGCTTTCAAGGCAATGCATTACAGACTTCTCTCTAGCACTTAAAGGGTTAAGAGTGGAGACGTTTTAGTGACCTATATTCAACTGAGCTAATTTTTTTACAGAAATGCTGAAGGTGTTAATTTCTCACAAAAACAATGTTTGTCCAACACCCCTCTGGAATGTTAAAGGATAACACGTTGATTTTGTATGCAGTTATCGCCTATATTGATATACTTGCATTAGGAAGGCTAAATTATCAGGTTAACTCTTTAGATACTCAAGACTTCCCCATCTAATTGCTTCACAAGGAAAGTTAGAGACCTCTTTAGAATTCAAGGGGTTAACTTACATTCCCCATCTATCTGGTCTAGACCAGTCCTGGATGAAATAATTTTTTTGGGCAGTTGATTGATCTGGTCTTATCTTCTGATGTTGGCAGTGCAGAATTCCTTCTCCATGGCAACATATATGCGATAACCTAGTACCAGGAAGTAAGCTAGCAACTGCAGGTCCAGACTATTCCAGCACAGTCAATCAGAGTGACATAGTAATGACATTTGAGATGTGTAGATGCCAACCAGATAACAACACACACATTAGATAGCTGCTGCAGACGAGCCTGCACATTCAATTAAGAAGAAGATGGAGTAGGTTGGGCAGATCCTCGTGACTGCCCATATGACTAGTGAAGCAGGAGGTGTACCAAGGAGCAGGAGAACTGAGTCTGGCTGTGTCAGAATTGCTAGCAATACAGGTGGAGCACTTGTTCTGGGAGGTGACTGAGAGTTCTGCTAGAACAAGGTGGAAAATGATGCGGGATGTAGTGATGGAAGCTAAAACTCAGATTGAGGAAGGGACACAAGAGCTTTGTTGGGCAGAATCAGACTGTGATGGGGAGCTGTGGTAGTGGGGGGTATAGATATGGAGGTCTAAGAGCTCTTGGTGGGGGAAACATCTGAATGGCTTCATTAGCAGTGACGATCTGAATATTCAAATGGGAGCCATTGGGATTCAGAGGTCCTGATCATAAGAGGAAAGCTATGGTGATTGGGGCTGAACATTCTGATCATGGGTGTTTTATTGGTAGTAATGCAGTGAAATCTGGGGAGGGATTTGAAAGGTGATCAGGCTGAGGGCTCTGATGGGAGGCTCTAGTAATGACTTGGATGAAGGGATGGGCTCTGAAGGCTTTTTGTGGGTGTGTGAAGGTTATGAATCACTGTTATGGTAGTGGGGTAGGTATTGTATATGATTTTGGGCAATGGGTGTTCTGAGGGCTCTGGTATTAGGAGAAGGGCTAAAGGCTTTGGTATTTAGGGGCTGAAATCTTTTATGGGGGCTGTGATGGTGGTGGAGAGGGTGAGGATCTGATGGGAAGGGGGTTGAGGGTTCTGATTAGAGAGGGTACCCGAGAGCTGGTAGGGCAAACTGAGGGCTCTGATGGGGGCTGTGGATTGAGGACTGATGAAAAGAAGGGTTCTGAGTAGTGTTGAGCGAGCATGCTCGGCCGATGCTCGGATCGGCTCGAGCATCGCTCTGCTCGGCACATGGCGGTACTCATACGAGTACCGCATGTGCTCGCCCGCCATGTTCGGGTCTCCTCCCCGCACGTTTTGCGGCTGCTGCGCAGCCAATAAACGTGCAGGGAGGCTCTGACATCGGTGTAATGCCAGCAGCCATGTTGGCTGCTGGCATTACACTGATTGGCTGGCCAGAACCCGTGGTCGGGTGCTGTATAGCACCTGACCAGCGAGTTCGGCTCAGTCTTAGCCAGGGAGAGATGAGGATAGGAAGGGAAAGTCAGTGTAGGGAGAAAAAAAGCAAAATTGTGAAAAAAAAAGAACCAAAAGTCCTTTTTAGGACTACTGTGTGTGGGGGCAGCAGGTTATTTTGTGTGGGGGGAAAAAAACAAAAAAAAAAAAAAATTATATATTCTGTTTAGTGTGCAAAGTTGCAGATTAGAGCACATTCTGTTTAGTGTGCAAAGTTGCAGATTAGAGCACATTCTGTTTAGTGTGCAAAGTTGCAGATTAGAGCACATTCTGTTTAGTGTGCAAAGTTGCAGATTAGAGCACATTCTGTTTAGTGTGCAAAGTTGCAGATTAGAGCACATTCTGTTAAGTCTTCAAACTAAAATATCAAAGTCACATATTCCATTCAGTGTGCGTCGCCGCAGTTTAGCAGCACATTCTGTGTACTGTGCAGAGTTGCAGAATAGGAAGAAATACTGTTAAGTCTTCAAACTAAAATATCAAAGTCACATATTCCATTCAGTGTGCTTCGCCGCAGTTTAGCAGCACATTCTGTGGACTGTGCAGAGTTTCAGAATAGGAAGAAATACTGTTAAGTCTTCAAACTGTAAAATATCAAAGTCACATATTCCATTCAGTGTGCTTCGCCGCAGTTTAGCAGCACATTCTGTGTACTGTGCAGAGTTGCAGAATAGGAAGAAATACTGTTAAGTCTTCAAACTAAAATTTCAAAGTCACATATTCCATTCAGTGTGCGTCGCCGCAGTTTAGCAGCACATTCTGTGTACTCTGCACAGTTGCAGAATAGGAAGAAATACTGTTAAGTCTTCAAACTAAAATATCAAAGTCACATATTCCATTCAGTGTGCGTCACCGCAGTTTAGCAGCACATTCTGTGTACTGTGCACAGTTGCAGAATAGGAAGAAATACTGTTAAGTTTTCAAACTCAAATATTAAAGTCACATATTCCATTCAGTGTGCGTCACCGCAGTTTAGCAGCCTGTTCTGTGTACTCTGCACAGTTGCAGAATAGGAAGAAATACTGTTAAGTCTTCAAACTCAAATATTAAAGTCACATATTCCATTCAGTGTGTGTCACCGCAGTTTAGCAGCCTATTCTGTGTACTCTGCACAGTTGCAGAATAGGAAGAAATACTGTTAAGTTTTCAAACTCAAATATTAAAGTCACATATTCCATTCAGTGTGTGTCACCGCAGTTTAGCAGCCTATTCTGTGTACTCTGCACAGTTGCAGAATAGGAAGAAATACTGTTAAGTTTTCAAACTCAAATATTAAAGTCACATATTCCATTCAGTGTGTGTCACCGCAGTTTAGCAGCCTTTTCTGTGTACTCTGCACAGTTGCAGAATAGGAAGAAATACTGTTAAGTTTTCAAACTCAAATATTAAAGTCACATATTCCATTCAGTGTGCGTCACCGCAGTTTAGCAGCCTATTCTGTGTACTCTGCACAGTTGCAGAATAGGAAGAAATACTGTTAAGTTTTCAAACTCAAATATTAAAGTCACATATTCCATTCAGTGTGCGTCACCGCAGTTTAGCAGCCTATTCTGTGTACTCTGCACAGTTGCAGAATAGGAAGAAATACTGTTAAGTTTTCAAACTCAAATATTAAAGTCACATATTCCATTCAGTGTGTGTCACCGCAGTTTAGCAGCCTATTCTGTGTACTCTGCACAGTTGCAGAATAGGAAGAAATACTGTTAAGTCTTCAAACTCAAATATTAAAGTCACATATTCCATTCAGTGTGTGTCACCGCAGTTTAGCAGCCTATTCTGTGTACTCTGCACAGTTGCAGAATAGGAAGAAATACTGTTAAGTTTTCAAACTCAAATATTAAAGCACATATTCCATTCAGTGTGTGTCACCGCAGTTTAGCAGCCTATTCTGTGTACTCTGCACAGTTGCAGAATAGGAAGAAATACTGTTAAGTTTTCAAACTCAAATATTAAAGTCACATATTCCATTCAGTGTGTGTCACCGCAGTTTAGCAGCCTATTCTGTGTACTCTGCACAGTTGCAGAATAGGAAGAAATACTGTTAAGTCTTCAAACTCAAATATTAAAGTCACATATTCCATTCAGTGTGTGTCACCGCAGTTTAGCAGCCTATTCTGTGTACTCTGCACAGTTGCAGAATAGGAAGAAATACTGTTAAGTTTTCAAACTCAAATATTAAAGTCACATATTCCATTCAGTGTGTGTCACCGCAGTTTAGCAGCCTATTCTGTGTACTCTGCACAGCTGCAGAATAGGAAGAAATACTGTTAAGTTTTCAAACTCAAATATTAAAGTCACATATTCCATTCAGTGTGTGTCACCGCAGTTTAGCAGCCTATTCTGTGTACTCTGCACAGTTGCAGAATAGGAAGAAATACTGTTAAGTTTTCAAACTCAAATATTAAAGTCACATATTCCATTCAGTGTGTGTCACCGCAGTTTAGCAGCCTATTCTGTGTACTCTGCACAGTTGCAGAATAGGAAGAAATACTGTTAAGTCTTCAAACTAAAATATCAAAGTCACATATTCCATTCAGTGTGCTTCGCCGCAGTTTAGCAGCATATTCTGTGTACTCTGCACAGTTGCAGATTTGCAGCACATATTCCGTGTAATATGAAGAAGGCGGGTAAAAAGGGACGGGGAAGTGGACGTGATCCTGATAGTTCAGGGCGCGGGTCAGGACGCGGAGAAACTGTGCCTGGTGCCAGAGCACAAGAAAGAAAGACATCCACCATACCTAGCTTCATGTCTCATTTTACAGGGCGTCGCAGGACATCACTCTCGAGGTCCGACCACTGCGAACAGGTGGTCGGTTGGATGTCAGCTGATACTGCTTCCAGTCGGTTAAGCACCACCCTGTCTTCCACCAAGTGCACTCTCAGTAGCCAAGAGTCTGGTCAACATAATCCTCACTCTGATCCTCCTTCCTCCCATCATAGAGGGTCTGGTCAAAGAAGTGATCCCACACTGGGATATAGTGAGGAGGTGGACGATGAGGTGACTGACCCCACCTGGGAAGGTGTAGAGCCGAGCGATGACAGCAGTCCTGAGGGTGAGCCATCTGCAGCACCGCAACAGGCTGGAAGAGGCAGTGGTGTGGCTACAGAAAGAAGGCGGACCGCACCAAACCGGCCCGCAAATGTTCCACGGAGCACCCCCTTGCGTAAATCTCCCTTGCCAAAGGGTAGGTGTTCCGTGGTATGGCGTTTTTTTAAGGAAAGTGCGGACGACAAAAGAATTGTAGTTTGCAACCTGTGCCACACCAGAATGAGCCGAGGCATGAACACTAGAAACCTCACCACCACCAGCATGATCCGACACATGGCATCCAAGCACCGTAGTAAGTGGGAGGAACGCCTGGATCGCCCATCTGTGTCTGCAGGCCACACCACTGCCTCCTCTTCCCCTGTTTTCGGTGCCGGCCAATCGCCTGTCGAAGGCGCAGGCCCGCATACCTCCCGCCCTGCACCTGTACCATCTGAAGCACCATCAGCGACCACATCCACTTCCCTGTCCCAGCACAGCGTCCAAATTTCGTTACCCCAGGCATTTGAGCGCAAGAGAAAATACCCAGCCACCCACCCACAGGCCATAGCACTAACCTCACACCTTTCCAAATTACTGGCCATCGAAATGCTGCCATTTAGGCTTGTGGACACTGAGTCCTTCCGCAGCCTGATGGCAGCAGCTGTCCCTCGGTACGCGGTCCCCAGCCGCCACTACTTTTCCCGGTGTGCCATCCCCGCGTTACACCACCATGTGTCCCGTAACATCACCCGTGCCCTGACCAACGCAGTTACTGGGAAGGTCCACTTAACGACTGACACATGGACAAGTCCTTGTGGCCAGGGACGCTACATTTCCCTGACGGCACACTGGGTGAATGTCGTGGAGGCTGGGAGCGACTCGGACCCTGGGATGGCACGGGTGCTACCCACGCCGAGGATTGCGGGCCCTACCTCCATCAGGGTTTCCGCCAGCACCTACGTTATTGGCTCCTCCTCCTCCGTTTCCACCTCCGAATTCTCTACACGCAGCGCCACTCCCCCATCAGCCAGTAGCTGGAAGCAGTGTAGCACTGCAGTGGGGAAGCGTCAACAGGCCGTGCTGAAGCTGATCTGCCTTGGGGACAAACAGCACACGGCCTCAGAGCTGTTGCAGGGGATTAGTCACCAGACCGAGCAGTGGCTCTCGCCACTCAACCTGCAACCAGGCATGGTTGTGTGTGATAATGGGCGTAACTTGGTGGCGGCTTTGGAGCTCGGCAAGCTCACACACGTACCATGCCTAGCGCATGTATTTAATTTAGTGGTTCAGCGATTTCTAAAAACCTACTCCAATGTGCATGATCTCTTGACCAAGGTGCGCCGCGTGTGTGCACATTTCCGTAAGTCATCTACAGCTTCGGCCGGCCTGTTGAAGCTGCAGCAGCGCTTACAATTGCCAGCTCACCGGCTGCTGTGTGACGTGAGCACGCGCTGGAACTCCACCTTCCACATGTTGGCCCGGCTTTGTGAGCAGCAGAGGGCAGTAGTGGAGTACCAGCTGTTACACGGTCGTCGCCTCTCCGTTCAACTTCCTGTAATCAGAAGTGAGGAGTGGGAATGGATGTCAGACCTCTGTGAGGTTTTACGCAATTTTGAGGAATCGACACAGATGGTGAGCGGCGATAACGCTATTATCAGTGTAACCATCCCACTTCTGTGTCTACTGAAACGCTCGCTGCTCACAATTAAAACTGACGCTTTGCATGTGGAAGAGGTGGAAATGCGGGAGGAAGAGCTTACACAAGGTGATAGCCAGAGCACCCTCACTTCGTCTTCTCAGCGACAATTGGAGGAGGCGGAGGAGGAGGAGGAGGAAGACACGGTTGCCTCCGCTACAGAGGGTAGCCATGGAACTTTAGTTCCATCTCTTCAGCGTGGGTGGGCAGAAGAGGAGGAAGAGGATGAGGATATTGAGAGTCATCCTCCTGGTGAGGACAGCGAAATCTTGACTGTTGGTACTCTGGCACACATGGCTGACTTTATGTTAGGCTGCCTTTCCCGTGACCCACGCGTTGTACGCATTTTAGACAACACGGATTACTGGGTGTTCACCCTTCTGGACCCCCGCTACAAAGAGAATTTCTCATCTCTCATTCCTCCGGTGGAGAGGACAAGCAAAATGGTGCAATACCAGAAGGTTCTTGTTGAAAAATTGCTCCAAAATTTTCCATCTGACAACGCTGGTGGCAGAGTACGTGCTACCTTGGCCAACCGAGAAGGGGAGAAAAGGGGAGCACACAGCAGTTCCGAGAAAGGCAGGGCAACACTCTCCAAGGCGTGGGACACCTTCATGACACCCCGCCAGCACCGTCACCCTGATGCGCAGCCTAGTGTCACAAGGAGGGAAAAGTTTTGGAAGATGGTGAAGGAGTACGTAGCAGACCGTGTCAGCGTCCTCAATGATCCCTCTGTGCCTTACAACTACTGGGTGTCCAAGCTGGACACGTGGTATGAACTGGCACTCTACGCCTTGGAGGTGCTGGCCTGCCCTGCCGCCAGCGTTCTGTCTGAGCGGGTATTTAGTGCTGCTGGTGGCATCATAACAGATAAGCGTATCCGCCTTTCCACCGACAATGCTGATAGGTTGACACTTATAAAAATGAACAAGGCCTGGATTTCCCCTGACTTCTCCACTCCACTGGAGGAAAGCCCCGGGTGAACATAAACTCACTTTACATATATTATTTACAATGATGGGAATACTCTGTATTCCCATTCACCCCTTCCACCCAAAAAACGGGTATATGGTTGACTCTTAATCTTCTCATCCTCCTCCTCCTCTTCCATATGCCCTGTGCTATAATTTTTATATAGGGCCAGCTCACCAGCGGGCCCTGTGATATAATTTTTATATAGGGCCAGCTCACCAGCGGGCCCTGTTTGACAATTTTTATATAGGTCAGCTCACCAGCGGGCCTTCTCATATAATGTTTTATTGGGTCAGCTCTCTAGCGGGCCCTCTCATATAATGTTTTATAGCGTCAGCTCACTAGCGGGCCTTCGCATATAATGTTTTATAGCGTCAGCTCACTAGCGGGCCTTCGCATATAATGTTTAGGATGGTCAGCTCTGCAGCAGACCCTCACCCATAATGTTTTAGATGGTCAGCTCAGCGCACGTTTCCCTCTTAATCATGGCCTCAGTTCAATAAAATCAAGGAAATTTTTGGGAGAATTTGCCTCTGCGCACGTTTCCCTCTTAATCATGGCCTCACTTCAAAAAATCAAGGAAATTTTTGGGATAATTTGCCTCTGCGCACGTTTCCCTCTTAATCATGGCCTCACTTCAGAAAATCAAGGAAATTTTTTGGAGAATTTGTCTCTGCGCACGTTTCCCTCTTAATCATGGCCTCACTTCAGAAAATCAAGGAAATTTTTGGGAGAATTTGCCTCTGCGCACGTTTCCCTCTTAATCATGGCCTCACTTCAGAAAATCAAGGAAATTTTTGGGATAATTTGCCTCTGCGCACGTTTCCCTCTTAATCATGGCCTCACTTCAGAAAATCAAGGAAATTTTTGGGAGAATTTGCCTCTGCGCACGTTTCCCTCTTACTCATGGCCTCACTTCAGAAAATCAAGGAAATTTTTGGGAGAATTTGCAGATGATATACAAGTAAATATACAGCAAATATTGTTTGGTAACAATTTTTCGCCTAAAGTCGTTTTTATTTTCCTTTTTGTGTGTTTTATGGTCAGTCTGTAAAAATGGCGTACTACGGGCGAAAGATCGTTCCCAGCAGCGATGTTGGAGTCCAAGATGCATCCAGACATCCTCCCTATGCTGTCCCTGAACCATTTCTGTGGTGTTTCCATCATTTTCTTCCCTTTTCCTATGGACCAGGCACCCTCCCCTCATCAGAGCAGGGGGTGCCTGGTGTAATGCTCGAGTCCTCCCATTGACTTCAATGGGGCTCGGGTGCTCGGCCGAGCACTCGAGCCTCCGGGGGCGCTCGGTCAGAGCACCCGAACACCCGAGCATTGGGGTGCTCGCTCATCACTAGTTCTGAGGACTTTTTATAGGGCTCTGAATAGTTGTCCGAAGGCTCTAATGGGTGGGTTGTGAGTGTCTTATGTTAGGAGGGGGACTCTGGGATGTGGTGGATAGGGGATGATGACTCTGATTGGGGGCTGCAGTGGATGGGGTTCTCTTACTACTGATGTAATGTGGGACAAGTTTTAGGTGTCAGACAGTGGCACACTGTCACGGTTTTTGATGAACACACCAGATCGGTAAGGTTAAAATGACTTAATTATGATAAAGTACACACACGTAGTTAGGCCCTTAGACCCACACAAACAGAACATAAATATATACAGGTAGGTACAGCAATCACAAGCCAGTAATAGAACTGTATGATGGAATGGAAACAATCACTGGCAATGGAGGTTCTGGCTTGTACAGGACAGGCAGGAGGCAACGCAGCCCGAGAACTGACCGGAGGACTTCGGTGACAGATAGTCCTGGAGGAGATGACTGGCACGACCCAAACGCCTGGGAGGCACAGAACCCAGAGGAGCGAGGCAACACTGACCCTGGCACAGGGATCACAGATAGACCGAGGCAACCGCTTAGTAGACAGCACTGACCCTAGGGTTAGGGTCACAGGGAGACTAAGGCAACTCTCAGCTAGCAAACCCTAGAATGCTAGGGGTGGATCGTAATATAGGTGTATATTTATATATATATATATATATATATATATATATATATAAGGAAGGCAACCAGTGTCCCCTCACTCTGAAGGATGGTACAACGCAACACTGGCTCTTGATCCCAAGGCTACTGCAGTGAGGAATAAGCACTAACCCTACCTAAAAGATCCAGGTACACAAAGGGTCAACAGGTAACTCCCAGTGAGATACTGCAACTCCCCAAGGGAGTGAGGCCAGAGCTGAAAGGGAGGAGGACGCAGAGAGATCAGAGTAACACAGTCAGTGCTATGAACACTGTACCGGTACTTTGCGTGTGCACACTGCTGGAGGTGGTTATGAGCGTATCTAAAGCTTGTATGTTTAGCAAACGGTTGACAGAATAATAGTGCCACGCGGCGCACACCGACTAGAGTAACGGCACGGCCACAGAGGGTATCGCTGGACCAAATGGAGGCAACCAAGCGGTGTGGCCAGGCACGGATGGCAACAGAGCGGTGACAAGCCTGACACGGTCAATAACGGAATGGGTACTCAGCCAGGTACGGTCAGCAACGGAGCGGGTTCTCAGCCAGATACAGTCAGCAACAGAGTGGGTTCTCAGCCAGATACGGTCAGCAACGGAGTGGGTTCTCAGCCAGATACGTTCAGCAACATAGCACCAGTAATACAGGAAACTTGGGAACGTCGTCAAGCAGGCCAGGTCATACACGATCAGCAATATACAGAACAGCAGTCAGGAACTAATACACCACGAAAGGGCACTATAGTGTAGACATGACAGAGGTTATAAAGGCTATCACTGGCGGCAACAAAGATACTGGCCAATCAGAGCAAGGTAGTGAAATAGGAGAATCAGAATGTCGCCACCTGCAGCCAGGATCACGGCCACCGTGATACACTCAAATGGTTATACCATACATTCTGAAAATTCAAAACATTTTGAAGCACACTTTTCCAGTCACAGATTTTCATTAGTGTCCACAGCACTGCGGAGAGCCCACTCCCATTTCTTCCCATCCTGTATCTATGTCCCTCAACCCCTCTATATCTCTCTCTCCTTCAACTACACCCTCAGATGTCTCTCTCTTTCCTTCTACTCCAGGGCTAGTATTAAAAGAATGGGGAAACTGGAAGTACTGTGCCTCTATGATGATTTCTTTATTTAGGTAATGATGTCTATACGTCTAATGGGAACAGAGGAGCAATCTGCCAACAAACATATCACAGATAAATGCCTGACAATTTCTGGCAGGATGCCCCTCTAATTGTACCCTGTACGTGGAGATATATACGTGGAATATGATAAATAGAAAATTATTTTCTACAGATGATCAAAGCGCTATTCAATTGTATAATGAATTAAATTATCCTATATATACAATATTGGCTTTTCACTTCAAAATTCCACAATATCTTTCTATCCCTATTATAATATTTTTTGCAGGGTCCCACAGCTCAAAGTTTTGATTGCAGCTTGTCTTAAAGAAAAGGTCCGATTACGATCTCAACAGATGATTCGCATGTGAACCCAATAAAAGAAGAAGGATGGGGCAAGACAGCGCATCAAATACATCTAAGTGTAGTATTTAATAACAAGCAAAATATCATACAAAATAAACTGAAATGAATCAAAATATCAATGGAAAAATAGAACAATCCAGATCATAAAAAGAAATCAATAAAATGACCATATCAATCAAAGATAATCAAGACGCATTGCACATAATTAATATCATACAAATACAAGAAATCGAAATAAAACAAAAATAGTCAATAGAAATAAAGAAGGTAGTGAGTGAAAACAAAGTCTTCGTGTAACCTTTCATATAAAAAACCCTTTGATTGATAAGGGTATTTGTGGATCCTATATCGTGAGTTGGTGTGAAATGGTGGGATAAAAATGCAATGGATACAAGTGTGACTACGTGTCAGCCATAATACTCCTTATACTGAAAGGATCTATCATGTATCGTGGGAATGTAGAGCGGGGTGTCCGGTACAGGTGGCCGCTTACTTGAACGTGGTCAATATGTATCCAAAAACAAATATGCAATCCGGATACCCGGTGTAGGTGGCCGCTTACTTTACATCCATGAAGAGTCTCTGCGCATCACACTTGTGTAGGAGCACACTTGGTCCTGTTGCTCGTCCCACTCTGCCACCTCTCCCACTTAAGATCCAATTTCCACTGTTTCAGTGTGTAACACGATCCTCTGTTTCCTCTTCTATTTAGTCTCAGCGTTTCTCTCCGTGCCGACTATTCAGCCTCTCTGCATCAACGCGTTTCGGCGTAAACTCGCGCCTTCGTCTGGACGTGCTGTGTGGGACCCAGTTAGCTCTCCCTATTTTCTTATTTCCACAGTCAATCAGATTTGAATGACAAGGTCAAAGTTTAACAATGTATATTTTATAAAATCAATACAATATATCTTCCAAAAGAAGAATAAAATAAAGCTAAAATTGATAATCAATAAGTATCTGTGTAAATGAAGATTTCAACCGCGTGTGTGCTAGAGGGGTCTCCAATGCTTTGTGTAGCTAAGTGTTGAAGACCTTGATAGCATTCTAGGAGTTAACCACTTTATTTAAATCAGTGTGCATTTTAGAAATTTTTAATTTTTCCTATCACTAAGGTGAGTTAGCGCTGTAAGCTGTTGTTTTTTCTTTTGCCTTTTCCTATTGCAGTTGGTTTGCCCCAAAATGTATCCACTTTGCCTTAGTGGACCTTATGTATAAAGGGAAAGGGGATCAATTACAGGTAAATCTAACTGGACAATAGGGGATAAAATAAAAAGACCTATCTGGCATTTTAGGGGTTAAAAGCCCATTTTAAATAAATGTGAATTCTGGAAATACTAATTCCCTCCTCCAGTGCATGGTTTACTCCAGAATTGCACAACTTTTACTTTCACCATTTGAGTGCCAGATGGGAGCAAAATGCATTGCTTTGGAATGCATTTCACATCCCTCTGGCACTCAGATGGTTAAGGTCTTTTGGTCTATGCTCCTGACAACAAGGTCACACCTTTCAAACCAATGTGTTGTGCAGTGTTCACCCCTCTGGCATGCAAAGGGTTACAGTAAATGTTATGCAATTCTGGAGCAAAGCATCTGAACTGTGGGGGGAAAAATTAAGACTTTCAAAATTCACAATGATATAAATAGTTGGAGGTGGGGGAAAGGTCCCATCGTGTTCCCTCAAAAAAAAATGCGAAAACCACATTGTTTTCCACTTTCTCCTGGGAAAATCTTCTTTAAATACAGAGATTAAAATCTTCACTGTTTTCGCCCATTGGCAATAATTCTTTGCTATTTTTTCAATGGCTAGAAAGTATTTGCCCCTTGATTAACGTGTTTTTCACCTTTTTGCTATAAAATGTGCCTTTTTCCAGAAAGTGAAACACAATAGAAGCAGCTACAGAGAGAGAGTGAGAGGTGCTCTGCTGTGAATTAGTAGCGAAATTGAGGCAGGAGAGGCTCCTTGTGACTGCTATCACTATGATCAAGTTTAAGAACAATAAAAGGAGGAGCTCAGTGTCCACTGGGTCTGAGGAGAAGAAGGAAGTGACCACTACAGACCCAATGCTGGCCTGTCCCCCTAAATCACCCCTAGGGATCTTGGGGAAATTAATCTCAAGGAAGGAAGAAGAGGATAGTAGTGACAGCAGGACAGGTCAACTGCCTGGGTATTCTTTAAAAATGTTGCACACAAAACATTGTGCGACTACAGGGTACATTAAACATGTCACCATGTTTAAAAGGGCAACATTAGAATCTCGCCCTGCAAGAATGGTGTGAGATTCTCATGTTGCACCATTAAACATCGCTTCCAGCTGATGACATCCTGCCTGTCACATCCTACTTGTGTCTGTGTTCATAATAATAATGAACCAATTCAAATTCAAATCTGATACAGGTAATAGACTGTGAAGCACTTATGATCAGCTCTGCTCTGCTGCTCTTGCACATTTATTCGTGCCATTAAGGATGAAAAATACAAACTAATGTACTGTGGAAAGCTGCTCCGGGCTCTTTCTCCCTTTCTCTGCGTGCTCCACTCTGCCCTGTCACTCTTTACGCACAAAAGGTAAGAGAGTGCCTGGAGCAGCGCTCAGCATAGATGAGTGCTTAGATGACTGCCTCAATCCACATTATTATTATGTATTATATGAGAGATTATGATTTGAATCTGTTCATTATTATTATGCATTATGTGTAAGCTTTGCATAAGACACACACGAGGGAGAGCTGACACACAGACCGAGGAAGAATACAGAGACATGCAGAATGTGACAGGCAGGATGTCATCAGCTGGAAGCAATGTTTAATAGTGTGACATGAGATTCTCACTCCTTTTTTGCAGGGCAAGTTTCTCATGTTGCCCTTTTAAACATGGGGACATGTTTAATCCACCCTGAAATCTCACAATGTTTTGTGTGTGACATTTTTTAAGTTAATCAGCTGCCTGTGCCTGCTGCCATATGTGCTGTACCCTCTGCCAGACCTGCTGCTGCCACTGCTGCCCCTGCTGCCACTAGTGCTGTTCCTGCTGCCAGTGCTGCCCCAGCTGCCACCAGTGCTGAACCTGCTGCCAGTGAAGAACCTACTGCCAGTGTGTCACACTTGCCATTCCCAAGCAGTCCCACCACTAGTACTACTACTAAGAAGGTCCAGTAGCTTGAACAGAGTGTGAGGAATGAAGGAAGGAATGATGATCATATTACTAGTGACTGTGAGGAAGATGACTCAGGGGCTAAAATTTATGTGGTTGGTATTTGTGGTATTAACAGTGATGGTGAAGCAGCTGGTGGGACTAGCTTTAGGGGAGTGGTAGGGGGAGCAATGCAGAGCATCCAAACTAGCAGTCAAGGGAGCCCACACCATTCCCCTGACCCTGGGAGTCCCATTCCCCACCCCCCACAGCATTGTCCAGGTGGAACATGATCCTGAATAAGGCAGAATTGTTGCCTATCAGCAATAATACCACCACCTCCAGCAGGAGCATATATCAGCTACCTGGTGCTAGTGCTGCCAGCCTGCCTTCATCAGGTCACCAAGAAATGGCAAGTGTGATAACAGGGGACCCTCTGTCACATTTCTCATCACTTCCTCCAACCAGTGAGATGCCTGTAATAGAGCAGCAGCAGCAGCACAGAGTGACTGGTGATGGTGGTGATGATGGTGGAGAAGCTGGGGTGGAAGAGACATTGATGGCCTTTTTAGCCCAAACTGGGAAGGAATGGGAGACAGGGATGAGGATGGGTATCACCACCACCACCAGCAGTGAGCTTTTGGAATTTGCAGAGTTTGCAACTTCTCTAATTCCTGCTGCTGCTGAGATGCAAGATTAGCATGATGCTGAGGAGCAGGCTAGTGTGCCACAGACTACAGTGAACACAGTGGGAATGGGGTCAACAAGTAATGCAGGACTAGGACAGGTTCCATTTGCCAGTGTCATAGCTCCTCATGGCAGTTGCTCATTGGCGTTGGAGGAGACACCACATCCTCTCCTCTTCTGGGTTTTGGCCGGTCATCCAGCAAGAGTGTGCGCACGTCACTGGCTTTCTTATAATGTGTGCATGCTCTTCTCATTGGTTCTCCGGTGGTGAGGCTTTTGCTTCCTCCCACTTGCCAGGGCTTTATCTGCCTCCCTGGCCCATTGCTCAGTCACCCTTTCATGGTGCTTCTGAGCAGATGTAGGACTGTGCTCTGCTGCCTTTCTGTGCCTCATGTGTTACCTGGCTTGATCCTTGGCTTGGCTGACTACCCCACAGGCTCTTGACCATTGGCTTGGCTGACTACCTCCACAGGCTCTTGACCATTGACTTGGCTGATTACCCCACAGGCTGTTGATCACTGGCTTGGCTGACCACCTCCTCTGGCGCTTGACCATTGGCTTGGCTGACTACCCAACAGGCTCTTGACCATATGCTTGGCTGACTACCTCCATAGGCTCTTGACCATTGGCATGACTGAGTACTCCTCCTTGGGCTCTTGACCATTGGCTTGACCAACTACCTCCTTGGGCTATAGACCATTGGTTTGGCTTACTCCTCTTTGTGCTAGTACCATTGGATTGGCTATACTATTCTTAGGCCCCTGACCATTGACTTGGTTGACTACCCTATCGTCTTCTGGCCCTTGGATTTGCCTACGGAGTACCCTGTGGCTTGGTCGACTACCTCATAGTCCTCTGAGAAGTGCGAGTCTATCTCATGGTCTGTTCTTTCATTATTACTGCGTGCCTTATTACAATACTATTAATAAAGCTTTATTGATCATATACCTGTGTCTGGTCATCATTCCCAGGGAGTTCTGTGACAGCCAGCAGCAGCAATGCTCCTGATCCTAGTTGCATTGCATGTTCTGAGGCAGTGCAGCAACAGAAGCAACATCATCCTCTGCCCCAGCCAGTGAAGAGTAATGTGGAGGAGAAGATGAAAGAGGCCATACTTCTCCACCTTTTCCCTCACCCCCTGAAGTCATGGATGTGGACTATTTTTCTCTTGGGGCAGCCACAATGCAGTCATTAACAACAGCACTGTGCACAATTTGTGACAAGTCAGTGGAAAGGGGAAAGGAGGGAACACACCTTGGCCTGATAACACACATGAAACACAGACACCATGACATTTATATGAAACATGTTAAAGCCAAACAAGAAGTGAGGCAGAGATCAAAGAGGAGGAAGAACCGAGTAACCTAGCCAGAGACTGAGCGAAACAACTAACTCGCCGTCACCTTCTTGCTCTAGGGTAACTACATCTTCTGCTAATCTACCTTGTTCATTGTTTCCTCTGCTGCTAAGTGATAGCGACTCTGTAGATGTTAGGATGTGGTAGTTTCTGTCTACCCTCTGCACACTGTGTGGTGCACTGACCACATATGGCAGCGTGGTGGAAGAGAATAGCAAGCAGGGCATCAAGCAGCATCTGAGGACATTCCATCCCACAGAATATGCTAAGCTGGTGGAAGGGAAGAATAATAATTACTATTAAACTGTCAGCATTTTGTCATGTGTCCTTAGCGGGATGTGGACAAGGGGCATAATGACAGCAGCAGTACTTGGTTTGGGATTTTACATAGGGGACCCTAAGTGTGATGGTGTTTGTATAGAGTTGTGCCAGGTGTTTCATGTGAGTACAGATATACCCATTGTTCCACTTCCCAGTCCTTCTCTTATTTACAATGTGCACATTGCAGTTGATGATGTGAGTGGCACAGTTTCTGTTCTTAAGGAAAAAATGTATATTTTCAAAACACCTATGATTTTGGAGGATAGGTAGGTGGAGAAGCATTATTCTTCTTTTCTCCAAATATACGAGAAGTGGTTGGGGCTAGTTATGGTGCTGCTACTGCCTCAAACGCATCACTGGAGCTAGTCCTGGAAAGTGGAACCTTCATCAGCCATCACCCATGCAACTGCTGTTGTTGATCCCATGCCCTTTGAGCTGCCTAATCATCCTGCTTCAACAACTCAGCAGCAGAATCAAGAACAGCAGTCACAAATTCCGCATCTACATCATGGCATTTGACTGTGGCCACTGGCCAACATGACATGACCTGCTGGCACTAGGCCAGTAGGGCATATTTTGCTCAGGGCTTGTGCTTTAAAAAAACAAAAAAAACCCACACAAAAAAACACATAGACCTAGAAAAAAATAAACAATTTTTTGGGGCTTGTTCTAACAAGCCTAAGTCCTACAAATCAATGTTTCCTTAGGGCTTGTTCCAAATAAACCTAAGTGCTACAAATCATTATAACACCTCTTCTCTGATGACTTCCCCCTGTGTAACTTGTGTTGTAGTTAGCAATGGGCGAAAGTTGTCATCATTTTCCCGCAAGAAATTTCACAAAAACCACATTGTTATCCGCTTTTTCGCTGGAAAATCCACATTAAAACTAGTGCTTAAAATGCTTGCATTTTTCACCCATTGGCCAAAATCTTTCACCGTTTTTTTCAATGGCTAGAAAGTTACGTTGTTTTCACATTTCCGCTATAAAAACGTGACGTATTTGCGGAAGGTAGACAATAGAAGCAGATACAGAATGAGATAGACGTGCTGTGCTGTTCTGCTGTGATATCTTTGCAAAACTGAGGCGGGAGAGACTCATAGTGACTGTTATCACTATGAGCAGGTTTAAAACTAATAAAAGGAGGAACTGGAAGACCCTTATTATGTGTCCACTGAGTCTGAGGAGGAGGAGGAGGAGAAAGTGGCTAGCAGTACTGAACCAATGCTGTCCAGTCCCTCTAAATCACCCCAAGCGATCTTGGGAAATTTAATGGGAAGGAAGGGAAAAAAGGGAATGGGATGGAAGAGAGAAAAGGGAATAGGAAGGGAGGGAGAAAAGGGTAGTACTAGTGAGAGCAGGACAGGTCCGTTGCCTGTGCCTGCTGCAAGACATGCTATCACTGCTGCCAGTGACACTATTGCTGTTCCTGCAGCCACTAGTGTTGTACCTGCTTCCAGATGTGCTGCCCCTGCTGCCAGTGCCACAATTGCTGTTCCTGCAGCCACTAGTGTTGTACCTGCTGCCAGACATGCTGCCCCTGCTGCCAGTGCCGCCATTGCTGTACCTGCACCCACTAGTGTTGTACCTGCTGCCAGACATGCTACCCCTGCTACCAGTGCCACTATTGCTGTACCTGCAGCCACTAGTGCTGCCCCTGCTGCCAGTGCCACCATTGCTGTACCTGCAGCCACTAGTGTTGTACCTGCTGCCAGATGTGCTGCCACTAATGTTGTACCTGCTGCCAGACGTGCTGTACCTGCAAACACCATTGCTGTACCTGCAATCATCATTGCTGTACCTGCTGCCAGATGTGATGCCTCTGCGGCCACCAGCACTGTACCTTCAGCCAGTGCTGAACCTGCTGCCACCAATACTTTGCCTGCTGCTAGTGTTTCTTGTAGTACTCGGGGGGGGGGGATGATGCCAAGTGTGACAGCAAGGGACGCTAAATCACACTTGCCATTCCCAAGCAGTCCTGCCAGTGCTAGTACTACTGCTATTAAGGTCCAGCAGCTTGTTAGCATTAGGAGTCAAGGAGGGGGTAATCAACAATATTCTCATATTACTAGTGACTGTGAGACTGAGGAGGAAGACTCTGTGGCTGAACTTGATGTGGTTGGTGTTAGTAGTAGTATCGGTAATGGTGAAGCAGCCGGAGTGGTAGGGGAAACATTTGAG
Source organism: Rhinophrynus dorsalis (assembly GCA_037306005.1). Classification (NCBI taxonomy): domain Eukaryota; kingdom Metazoa; phylum Chordata; class Amphibia; order Anura; family Rhinophrynidae; genus Rhinophrynus; species Rhinophrynus dorsalis. The sequence continues at coordinate 226,139,155 of CM074722.1, forward strand.
AGCGTCCAGACTAGCGGTCAAGGGAGCCCACACCATTCCTCTGGCTCTGAGTGCCCACTTCCCTTCACTACAGTGTCTAAGTTTAACTTGATCCTTAAGAGGCCAGAACTGGTGTTGGAGGAGATCAGCTGCCTCTGCCTGCTTATACTGCTGCTAGTGCTAGTCTGCCTTCTTCTTTTGTTCAAAAGGAAATGCCGAGTGTGACATTAGGGGACCCTCTGTTACATTGCTCGTCAACTCTTCCAAGCAGTAATGAGATGTCTGGAATAGAGCAGCAACACGTAGGGACTAGTGGGGGTGGTGATGATGATGCTGGAAAAGCTGGGGTGGAAGAGACATTGATGGCCTTTTTCGCAGAAACTGAGAAGGAATGGGAGACAGGGATAGGATGGGCATCCCCACCACCACTAACAGTGAGATTTTGGAATTAGAGGAATTTACAACTGCTTTAATTCCTTCTGATGCTGAGTTGCAAGGGCAGCAGTATGCTGAGGACCAAGCTAGTGTGCCATAAACCACTGAAAAATGGGGTCAACAAGTGATGCGGGACTAGGACAGGTTCCACTTGCCAGAGGCAGCAATAATCCTGGTCATAGTTGCAGTACTGAATCTGAGGCAGTAGCAGCAACAGCAACAACATTATCCACTGCCATAGACAATGAAGGGGAATGTGGAGGACAAGAAGAAAGAGGCCAGTCTTCTTCATCTGTTCACTTTCCCCTGAAGTCATCATAGGTGTGGGACTATTTTTCTCTTGGGTCAGGGACAGTACAGTCATCAGCAATGGCACTGTGCACAATTTGTGACAAGTCAGTGAAAAGAGGAAAGGAGGGAACACACCTTGCCACAAGCTCCCTGATATCACACATGAAACACATACACCATGACATTTACTCCAAACATGTTAAAGACAAACACCCACCACAGAAATCAAGCACTGCTTTTGCTGTCCCTGACTCTCCAGAAAGCCAAGAGGCGATGCGGAGATCAAAGAGGAGGAGGAATAGAACAACCCAGGCAGAAACTGGAAGTTCCATGACGAGTGAAACAACTAACTCTCCATCACCTTCTAGGGCAACTACATCTGCCAATCCACCTCATTCATCATTACCTCCACCGCCAAATGATAGCCACTCTGTTGATGTTAGGATGTGGCAGTTCGTCTCTACCCATTGCACACTCTGTGGTGCACTGACCACACATGGCAGCGTGGTGGAGGAGAATTGCAAGCAGTGCATCAAGCGGCATCTGAGGAGATTCCATTCTTCAGAATATGTTAAGATCCTGGCAGGGAGGGTTTATCATTATTATTAAACTGTCAGCAAGTTGTCATGTGCCCTTAGTGGGGTCTGGACAAAGGGTATAGTGACAGGGCAGCACTTGGTTTCAGGTGTCATGGTGTTTGGATACAGTTGTGCCCCCAGATGTTATTTACCACACACACACTCTGCACATTGCAGTTGCTGATGGAAGTCACAGTTCCTGTTCTCAAGGGAAAAATGTATTTTCTAATAAAACACACAGACGATTTTGGAGGAGGAGCAGGTGGAGAAGAATTATTGGCCAACTTCTTCTTTTCTTCACAGAGACTGGGGGCTACTTATTGTGCTGCTACTGTATCACAGTGCCTGTGCTTTTGCTGGCGACATTGTTATGTCAAAACTACTTCCTGATTCTCTTTTATTGGCCACTGTGGATTGTCTCCGCCCAGCCCTAGCCTTTTTATACTGAGCCCTGTAACTTCAGCGCTGCTCTTTCATGGTGTACCAGTTGCCAGTGCTTGTTCCTGTTATTCGTGTGAATCCTGTGTATGACCCGGACTGTTTGACTATTCTGCCTGATTTACATTCCTGCTCTGTGTACCGACCCGGATTGGCTGACATTCCTGCTCTGTGTACCGACCCGGCTTGGCTGACGTTCCTGCTCTGTGTACCGAACCGGATTGGCTGATGTCCCTGATCTGTGTACCGACCCAGCCTAGCTGACGTTCCTGCTCAGGGCCATGACCTCAGACGGCACAGGTGAGGGTAATGCACAAAATATCCATTGGGGGATGGATTTACATGAGCAGTGTATGGATCAGTTGGCACAGGCTGTACAAACGATATTGGAGAGTACTGCTCATTTGGACAAACCAGTACAAGCCCTGGTGGTCTCACCCGCTATGACATCGGGAGCTCAATCCCTGACTCTGGGAGGCTCAAACAGAGGGTTAACTGCTACCGCTCCACTACCACTAAGATATGATGGTGAACCCACCCTGTGTAGAGGGTTTATTAACCAGTGGGGAATTTTCTTGGAGTTAACCCCTCAAGCCTTTCCTAGTGCCCGAAGTAAGGTGGGCTTTATGATTTCATTGCTGACCGGCAGAGCATTGGCTTGGGCTAACCCCTTGTGGGAATCAGCCAAACCATGTACCAAGAATTTCAATGAGTTCTTGCATGCGTTTCATAAAGTGTTTGAGGTCCCAGGAAGAGCCACCTCTGCTGCCAAAAGATTGATGGAAATCCAACAAGGGTCCCGTATGGTTGCGGATTATGCTATCGAATTCTGTACATTGGCAGCGGAGGTAGGCTGGAACAATGAGGCGCTGGTGGCAGTATTTGCACAGGGACTTAATGACCGCATTAAAGATAAAACGGCAGCCAGAGACTTGCCGAGCTAATTGGACGAATTGATTGAGCTTTCCGTTCTGATTGATTCCCACATTAGGGAACGAATCGTGGCTAAGAACCGCAGGAAGCGGGTCAGAAATTCCGGGCAGGCAAGCAGAGTTTCCCACCTATGCCTCCCTCACCTCCCATTCCTCCTGAGCGTAAACAGCAGAAATGTGAACCGATGCAGTTAGGGTTCACCAAACTGACTAAGGAGGAACGAGCCCACCTCCGCAGACAGGGCCTGTGCCTATATTGTGGTCAAGCTTGGCATTTACTACACACCTGTCCCATAAGTCCGGGAAACGGATGCACCTAGGTTACCTTACGGGACAGGTCCTATGTGGCGTTCAGAGGTCCCCAGATCCTGTGAATCAAAAATCCACTGTACAAGCTGTAATCTCTTGGTCAGAACTCTCAGTGAGGTTCTGGCCCTGGTGGACTCCGGTGCAGCCGGGTTTTTCATGGACAACTCTTTTGCCGCATTACACAAGATTCCGCTGGTTGAAAGGGAATCTCCGTTGGCCATCGAAGCCATTGACGGTAGGCCGTTGGTACTGGCACAAATTACTATGGAAACTATACCACTGTCTCTTCGCATTGGGGCTTTCCACACGGAGAAGCAATGTTTCCAGATCATCCAGTGTCCTCACCATGCTGTCATTTTGGAGTTTCCCTGGTTACATCTGCACAACCCCAGGTTCGATTGGCACACATGTGAAATCACGGCTTGGTCTGACTTTTGTATTAAGAATTGTATTTCTCAACCTGCTAAGATCATGTGTACCTCTCCCTCCATGCCCGCTGAATATCAATAATTTAGCGACGTCTTCAGTAAGGGAGAGGCTAGCACCTTGCTGCAGCATCGGGTTTACGATTGCACTATTGATTTGCCCCCTGGTGCCGTTCCTCCTCGGCGTCGCACGTACCAATTGTCTTGTGAGGAGAATTGGGCCATGGAGGAGTATATCTTGGATGCCCTGAAGACAGGGCCGGATTTGCCATTAGGCAAAGTAGGCACCTGCCTACAGGCGCACGCCACCGAGGGGCGCCTGCCATTGGGATTTTTTTTTTTTTTTTAAATTTAAAAAAAAAAGTAGCCACCTCGCTGGCGCTGCCCCCCCCCTTCCCTCTTTCCTACCTCACCGGCGGCAGGACCTCTCTGTGCCTCCTTGGCACAGTCCTGTAGGTGGTGAGCTCCCTCGTCGCATCTTTAGGAATGCAGAGTGCTGGGAGATGACATCATCTCCCAGCGCTCTGCATTCCTGAATAGGAGACCGCGAGGGAGCTCCATCAGCTACAGGACTGTGCCAAGGAGGCATCCAGTCATTTTAAGAACCACATCCCTTCTAGACGTACTCTTCAGTTAAAATCAGATTTCCTCCAAACACGCAATGGTTTCACTACTCCATGTTATCCAGATTCACACTGCATCTAGAGCCTCAGTCCCTTCTGAGTCACACACACTTCCCAGAACTCCCCATTCAGGATCACACTTCCCCAGATCCTCACCAGCTCCGGAGTCAAACCTCATAACTGTATCAACTCCAGAGGAATCCCATTAGAGCGAAGCCCTGGAGAGCGACAACAAATGTGTAATACATGCAGTCACACACACACCTCACACATCTCTCTTTCCCTGTGTGTGTGGCTCTCTCTGTCTTTCTCTATATATATCCTCTCTATGCCCCCTCTTCGCTCAACGTCCCCCCCAGCTGTCCTCTCTCGGCAGGATTTGCCCTTTCCCTGAGAGATGAAGTGATTCTCCTGATATATTAGAGGTTCTATTGAGCTTTTCCCCGCTGAGCTTCCTCCACAGGCGCTTCATTACTGAGAGTTCAGCACCTCGGACAGGCCAGCTCCTGACAGACAGCAGCTGAGAGGGAGAGAGAGAGACAGCTCCTAACAGAAAGAAACCGCGAGAGATCATGACAGAGAGAGAGACAAAGAAAGATCATAACAGAGAGAGACACACAAAGAGACACACAGCTATACACATTCACATTTCTCTACAACACATACACAGAACTACTAAAACGTACACACACACACACACACCTAAATACAGGCAACATACCAAGACACACACAGAACACATATACTAACACACTCACAACTAAAGATATTTATATTAAAATAAAATCACTTTAAATATTTAAGCTGAATGTCTGTAACTATGGTTGATCCACAGGGGTGTGGCTAATTAAGGGTGTGGTCATGGTAGGGAAAAGGCGGGGCTAGGGGTGCCGAAGGGTGTTGTGCCTAGGGGCGCCTGAGATGTAAATCCGGCCCTGCCTGAAGAGGGGCATCATCAGGAAGTCATCCTCGCCCGCGGGGGCTGGTTTCTTCTTTGTGAAAATGAAAAGTGGCAAGTTACGACCATGTATTGATTACCGAGGTCTTAATAAACTTATGTCCAAAAACACCTACCCTATTCCACTCATCACAGAGCTTTTTGACCAGTTGAAAGGCTCTTCCATTTTCACCAAGTTAGACTTGTGGGCTGCTTATAACTTGATCAGAATCAGACCCGGTGATGAGTGGAAAACAGCGTTCAATACCCGGTCTGGACACTATGAGTACCTGGAGATGCCTTTTGGGCTATGTAATGCCCCTGCAGTGTTCCAAGAATTTATAAATGACATTCTCTGTGACATGCTACAGTCTTGTGTAGTTGTTTATCTTGACGATATACTTATTCATTCGTCCAATTTGTCACAACACATCAAGGATGTGTCCACAATATTGCTCAGATTGCTTGAAAACAAATTATACTGCAAGATTGAGAAATGCGAAAATCACAAGTCTATGGTCCCATTCTTGGGCTTTGTGATTTCTAAAGACTGCATTGCTATGGATAATGATAAGCTCACAGCAGTTCTGCAATGGCCATACCCTTTGGGGCTCAAGTCTATCGAACGTTTTCTTGGCTTTGCCAATTAGTATAGAAAATTTATTAGAGACTTTTCCACGATTGTAAAGCCACTTTCTGATCTTACGCACAAGGGTGCTAATCCCTCCCAATGGTCTGAGGAAGCTGAACAAGCATTTGCGACTGCTCCTGTATTGTCCCACCCTAATCCCTCTCTCCCTTTCACCTTGGAGGTAGACGCCTCAGAAACTGGGGTAGGGGCAGTTCTTTCCCAATGCTTAGACCCAGGGAGCACCCTCAGACCATGTGGTTTTTTCTCAAAAAAGTTGACTACTGCCAAGAGACTGTCCTCTCGACAGGCCAGATGGGCCTTATTCCTGTCTCGCTTTAATTTCATTGTATTTTACCTAGCTGGATCTAAGAATGTTAGGGCTGATGCCCTTTCCAGACAATTTGGTCCGGAGATTGAGAAGGATGAGCTTCCTGCACCCATTATTAAGCCTGATAGTATTTTGGCTACCCTACGGACCAGCATCACCTCACCACTGGGGGAGGAAAAATCCTGGCTACTCAAAAGGCTGCGCCCCCCTGACACTCCAGTGGAGAAATGTTTTGTAGCAGAGACTTATCGGACACGCTTACTAGTAGCATACCATGCATCCCGGGCGGCTGGGCAAGTAGGTAGGGACCAATTGATTTGGTCCCTCTCGCAGTTGTTCTGGTGGCCTTCTTTACGTGCTGACTGTACCTCCTTCACGGCAGCCTGCCTTACTCATGCGCGTGCCAAGTCCCCTAGACACCTCCCAGTTGGTTTGCTTCGACCGGTACCTAACGGTGACTGTCCCTGGTCCCACGTATCGATTGATTTCCTGGGAGAATTGCCAGTGTCTAAGGGGTATTCATTCATTCTGATGGTGGGCGATAGATTTTCTAAGATGGCTCACTTTGTGCCTCTTCCTGGCCTTCCCTCTGCCCAGGAGTTGGCCATTATATTTGCAAGGAAGTATTACAGTTGCATGGTGTACCCAGGGTACTGGTGTCAGATCGTGGGAGCCAATCCGTATCTCGATTTTGGAGGGCATTTTGTGATCAGATGGGCATACAATTGTCCTTTTCCTCTGCCTACCATCCCCAGACCAATGGGGCCGCAGAGCGTGCCAACTAGGAATTGGAACAATTCCTACGCTGTTTTGTGTCCGATCATCATGACAATTGGACCAACCTGTTGCCGTGGGTAGAGTTTGCCAGGAACTGTGTGGTTAATTCCTCGTCCGGGAGCTCCCCATTTCTCATCAATTACTGATTCCAACCATGTTTGCTCCCAGACTCATTTCAGACACAGCAGATTCTGGCTCTGGATGAGCACATAAGGCAGCTCCGCTCCACATGGGCACAGGTACAGAGGACACTCAGTAATTTGTTTCAGCATTAGCAGTATCACGCTAATCACAGAAGGTTGCCTGCGGTCTCCTTCCAGGTTGGGGATAGGGTATGGCTATCGTCCAGGAACCTTAATTTGCAAGTCCAGTGTAATAAATTGGCTCCCCGGTTTGTTGGTCCCTTTAAAGTCCTCCGTAAGGTTAACCCAGTTACCTATGCCCTGGATCTTCCAGCATCCATGCGGATTCATAATGTATTCCACTTATCCCTTTTAAAGCTGTTGGTATGCAACTGTTATACAACCACTCCTGTGGTCCCCGGTCCTATTCAGGTGCAAGGCCAGGACCAGTACAAACTTCAGAGTATCATTGATTCACGTAGGATTAGAGGAAGGTTACAATATCTTGTGCATTGGAAGGGCTATGGCCCAGAGGAGCGCTCCTGGGTAAACATGAATGACTTTCACGCTCCTACTTTGCTGCGCAGATTCCATGCTAAATACCCCCAGAAACCAGGTCCTTCTCCGCTAGGAGAGGGTCTTTGAGGGGAGGTACTATCATGGTGCCTGTGCTTTCACTGGCGACATTGTTATGTCAAAACTACTTCCTGATTCTCTTTTATTGGCTACTGTGGATTGTCTCTGCCCAGCCCTAGCATTTTTATACTGAGCCCTGTCACCTCAGTGCTGCCCTTTCATGGTGTACCAGTTGCCATTGCTTGTTCCTGTTATTTGTGTGAATCCTGTGTATGATCCGGACTGTTTGACTATTCTACTTGATTTATGTTCCTCCTCTGTGTACCGACCCAGATTTGCTGATGTTCCTGCTCTTTGTACTGACCCGGCTTGGCTGGCGTTCCTGCTCTGTGTACCGAACTGGATTGGCTGACGTTCCTGCTCTGTGTACCAAACCGGATTGGCTGACGTCCCTGCTCTGTGTACCGACCTGGCCTAGCTTACGTTCCTGCTCTGTGTACCTCCCAGTACTATACTACCCAGTTGTCTGCAATTCGGAGGTCCTTCCTCCATACCTTTGCTATCCTGATAGTCACTGTTGCCTCCATCTATCTACCTGCAGCACTGCTTCGTGACCCTGCGTTACTACCTTGCGCTGTTATCCTATCACTACGGTGTTAGGTGTTGTGGTTGCATCCGGTATGCTTGACCTGCTTGTTCTTACATACTGAGGTTGGGTGGTTTCAGGGCACCTTGGTTAGGCTCTGGTTCTAGGCAGTATTGTCCAGGTCTGAGCGTTTACCGTTACGGTTTGGTGCTACAGCGCGTCAGGGTCACAGCTCTGCACTGTCATCCGGGAGTTTCTCATGACTCTCTGTCTGTCTGTACCGTTTGTCCTCATTACACGGCAGTCCGCCTTTGTTGCCTATAGTACCCTACAGTCTGTAGCCTTCCTTAGACTGCTAAGGTATTTGTCCACTGGTCTTCTGTTCCGGGCCTATGTTTGTTCCATTTGCCTAGTCTCGACCTTACTGTCCCGTGGGATAGTAGAGGCCTCCTCTCAGTCACCTACTGGCGGCCTACCGATTGGGCTCACTCCCTGCGTAGGGAGTCTCCGTTGTCCGTGGCACTACTAGGGCCTGCTGGCGTTCCTGGCCTAGTAGTGTCATTGCTCATTTGCGTACCAGATTCACACGAACTGACTTGTGTCAGCATTGTACCTTTGGTACCTGCTGGGCCTGAGTGGGTTACTACGCTCCTTGTGACCTGACCTGTGTCAGTACCTGCTGGGCCTGAGTGGATTACTACGCCCTTCGTGACCTGACCTGTGTCAGTATTATAACATCTGTATCTACTGGACCTGTGTGGGTTACTATTCATTTTTGTAGCCTGACCTGTGTCAGTATTGTATATTTGTATGTACTGGACCCGCGGGGGTCACATGATAATTGTGCTATTAATAAAACTGTGTTTTACCAAACTTTCTGTGTCTGAGTGTCTAATAAACTGTAACATACTGCCTCAGGGGCATCACTGGAGCCAGTCATGGCAAGTGGAACCTTCATCATCCATCTTCCATGTTACTGCTATTGCTGACACCATTCCCTTTTAGCTGCCTTATCATCCTGCTGCTTAAACAACTCAGCAGCAGCAGTACGAACAACAGCTGCAACTCAGGACTCAGGAGGACATGTGACAGTGGCCACTGGCCAACATGACCTGGTGGCATTAGACCAGTAGGGCATTTTTATTTTTTATATATATATATGAAAAGAAATGGTAATATACCATGAAGCCAGTGCATTCACAGGACTTGTGAAAAAGATGATTTATATATATATATATATATATATATATATATATATATATATATATATATATATATAGCCCACTATAAAAGTTTCCTCTCCCCTGCTGTCAGCGTTCTGCTGCCAGCAGGAGAATCCAGTCTCTGAATCAAGCGGAGGCTCTTCAGCAGAGCCGATATCTCGTTATGGAATGAAAAATTATTAATTGAAACAGTCTTCTACGTGTGCTTGGTAACCAAGCACACATAGAAGACTGTTTCAATGAATCATTTTTCCTTCCATAACGAGATATCGGCTCTGTTTAAGAGCCTCCACCTGTCCCGGGACCGGATTCTCCTGCTGGCAGCAGAACGCTGACAGCAGGGGAGAGGAAACTTTGAAAGCGGCTATCTCTTAAATAATAAAGGTTTGAGAGATGCCGCTGGTGTCATTTAACTCAGTTTATTAAGGGCTACAATATGAGGGATAGTAATTTTGAAGTAATACTATCCCTTTAAACACCCTGCTACATCTATATTACTTTTTTCCAATGCTTAAACTCTTTTTTCTAATTTACTGCCTACATTATCTACACTGGCAGGTGTTCTACCTATGGAAAGAACCTAGTTTCTGGCGGAAAGTTGGGAGAGTGTTACAATGTATCCCTGATGCCAAAAAGACTGGAGGAAATTAGCTGATGGAGTCTTTCCCTCCAGTTACACTTTACACTCAGCATAGGGGTTGCTCAGTGCACTGTATATTGTGAGCATAACATTATTTGGATCCCTTATATATTATACATGACATTTAACTGATTCCCATGATTTTCCTGTATACTAGCAGGGTCTTTCAAGGTCCCACTAGAAAGTCAGTAGAAACAGTTATCTGTTAGTTATGTGTTTTGCTGCCAATCTGTGCCTCTAACTAAAATGATGGTTTACCCCCAAAAAAGCAGCCAAATCATCCTGAGTCTAGTGGGTACAGCATCTACATTTGATAGATGGGGAAAAAGGTGGCCACAGAGAAGCTGACAGCAGCTTCTACAGGAAACTACTTTTGACACAATGCCATGAGTCTACTTTATGGTGACCCAGCTTCAGAAGACTACTGCATAGAGAGAGGCCCTGGGAAAGGCAGCATTTCACAGCAATAGGGGATGGCAAGTTGATTTATTAGAGCAGGGTGCTCAAACTTGTCCTCAAGCCCCTCAAAAGATTATGTTTTCTCCTCAGTCAAACACAAGTGAATGTTGTTAATCCAGGCAGATCCTAGAGAATGATTTAGCCACTGATTTATTCAACCAGTGTTTATCTGAGGAGAATCTAAAAACTTGCACCACTTGGAGGGCCTGGGAATGGGTTTGACATGACCTCTGAGGGAATAAAAAACCCAAGCAGTATACAGCATAATTGGGAAATGCCTTAGATGTCAGATATGGTGCTTAGGGGATCCAAATGTAGACAAACTACAATATACATGGTGCTAGGTTCTCTGTATGATGTAAGTGGTGTCTGGAGGGAAAGAGCACCATTAACTAATTCCCTCTAGTCTTTTCAGAGAGCTGGGACAGTGGTACAGTGTACTATTATCCCTGCTTTCCAGTCAGGGACAGGGATCTTCCTCAACCTAAGTGTAGATATGTTTAGTAGAAGATTATTTTAAAAAATATTAGACTTTGAAAGAAATAATAAAAATATAGACAAGTTGACTTAATTTATTCTGCCCTAAAATAATAAATCCAAAGTAAAGGAGGACTATCACTGTAATGCATGCAATAGACCTGATTCTTCATGGGTTAAATAAGACTAATACTTTTCAGGAGGGTTTAAATAACCCTAAGACTTTCCATAGAGCAGAAATATAACATTTTGTACGAAACTGGGTTTGAGGAGGATTGTAACACTTTTATATATATACTTTTTCTAGTATTACTGATTATTTAAACTGCAACCATTGTTGCAATTTGCATTGTTTTGTGACTTTAGAGACTGATTTCTAGTAAATGTAGTCTTTCACTTAACTTCTAGGGCACTTAGATTGGCAGGGTCTAGTATAGCTGTATGTCTCTACCTCTGCATGGTGACCAGGCTCAAATACTAAACGAGTGCAGATGGATTCTTACACAAACATTCATATCTGTCCTGTCAATCCTGGTCTTTTTCCATCTGGAGCTATTCCATCTTCTGTCTTTAACAATAACCTTGTCAAATTGAAGGTTGAGTCACTAAAACGGCATCAAAATATTGGTTTACATTAAACGTATCACATAAATGGAGCTTAATGGGGTATAAATACATGTGACGCTATAACCCCTGAAGTGCAACACAATAAATGTAGCACACTCCTTTGGTACTGAATTGAAAGTAATGTCTCAGTCTTTTGCTGATGACACTAAGCTGTGCAAGGAAATACATATAGGGCTGGATGTTTTCTCTCTGCAGAAGGATTTGAATAAACTGAGTGAATGGGCAGAAAAGTGTCAGCTTACCTTTATTGTAAATAAATGTAAGATTATACATTTGTGATGTAGAAACACACATGCTACATATACTCTAAATGGGAAACAACTTGGGGAATCCTTAGAGAAAGATTTAGGAGTACTGATAGACAATAGACTTCAAAGCAAATAGGATACTAGCCTTCATAAACAGGGTGTACATGCAAGAGATGCTAATATTATCCTACCTCTATATAAATCCTTGGTTAGGCCTCATCTGGCATCTGGAGTACAGTTTTGGTAACCAGTTCTTAAAAAAGACATTGTTAAACTGGAAAAAGTGCAGAGATGTGCAACAAAACTGATAAAAGAATTGGAGGATCAGAGTTATAAAGAGAGACTAGCCAAATTGGGTTTGTTCACATTAGAGAAGAGACGTCTAAGGGGTGATATGATTACTATTTACAAATACTTTCAAGGTCAATACAAATAACTATCCAATTAATTATTTACCCAAAGAGCTGAGCTAAGAATGAGAGGTCATCCATTAAGACTAGAGTAAAGGTGCTTTCGAGTAAAACAAAGGCAGGGGTTGTTTTTACAGTAAGGACAGTAAAGCTATGAAATTCTTTGCCTCAGGATTCTGTGCTTACAGATACTCTAACTGCTTTAAAAAGTAATGGATGCCTATCTATCACAGAACAATATTGAGAATTATGACAGTTGGCTTCAATGCAGATAGGTTGTTGATCCAGGTAAGTATCTGACTGCCATTTGGAGTCAAGAAGGATTTTTTTACCCACTTGGACTAAATTGGAAATAGCTTCAGGGTTTTTTTTTGCCCTCCTCTGGATCAACAGGGGTGTTTTGGCATGGGCTGGACTTGATGCACACATGTCTTTTTTCAGCCTCGTCAGCTATGCTACTATGTTACTATGTTCTTCTGATGATAGTTGTTACACCTCTGACCTGTTGATGGTGTATCTCCCAGTAAGACATGTGGTTGTGCTTCAGGTGGGAACTCATTGCGCAGGTGCTTAGATGTGAGCATGCATCCCCCCACTCACATATTTCTTACACAGAAAACAGATAGCGACATGCGTAGCTTTTGAATCCTGAGTGAAATATCTGCATAATGTAGACTTCAAAGACCGCTGTGTTCCTGAGAGGCTGCTGCTGCTAGTACTGGGGCTAGATGTTGCTGAAATTGTACTACTACTAAGTGTCACAACTTTTATATTCCTCTAGGCTTTTAGAGGTCTCAAACAATTTATTTTTACTTTGCCCCTTTAAGGGATTTTTGCAATATTCACTACTATTTCCAGGGCAGGTGTTTTTGTGATTGTGTGTTATTTGTTTATTTATTTTAATTAACTACCCCCACCCTATCACTGTCAACAAAACACAAAAAACACACTCCTTGTTCAACTGCTTCTTTCCTCAGATTCTCCTAGTATAGAAATAACAGCCAGATTAGGAAGAAAATTGTATCATAGTTGCCTGTCTTTCCTGTAAGTCACTCAGAATTTTGGGATGTTTGAGGTAATTCTCTTTTGTTCCCTTGTCACATTCTTAGACTCACCTAGCACAGAGATACCAACCAGATCAGGAAGGAACATGGGCCACAGCTGCCTGTTTTTATTATTTATTATTATAAATGTTGAGGTATTGGGGGTTAAACATCCTTTGTGCCCCTTCTCACAACCTTACACTCCCCTCAGACAGATCTAACAGCCATAGCAGGAAGAAACTTTGATCACGGCTACCTGTGTGTTGCCCCTCAGTTGTGCTAAATCTTGGGGTATTGGGGATACTTCTCCTTTGCTCTCTTTTCACACTCCCAAACTCTCCTGACACACAGATGACAGTCAGTTCAAAAAGTAACTTGGATTATAGCTGCCTGTCTACTCAGTCACACAAAATGTGTGGTATTTCTTCTCACACCCTCAAGTTCTCCTAGCACAGAGATAACAGCCAGATCAGGAAGAAACTTGGTTCACCATTTCCTGTGTATTACCAGTGAGTCACATAGAATTTTGAGGTATATGAAATAATTCAAATTTTCTCCCTTCTCACACTCCAAACTCACCTGACACAGAGATAATAGCCAGACCAGTAAGGGACATAAATCGCAACTGCCTTTGTTTTTTCAATCCCATACAATTTGGGGGCATTTGGGGTAAACCTCCTCCCTTCTAACACCCCCAGACTCCCGAAGGACAGAGATCAGGAAGAAACCCTTTAACAGGGCTGCATGCTTCTTCCCTGTAAGTCACACCAAATTGTGGGGTATTTGGGTTCAAATTCCTTTCTCCCTTCCTGTCCCCCAAACTCCCCTAATACACAGAACATATTTAATGCCAAAAAGACTCTCTAAACTAAGCTTCAGCTCCACATTATTAGCCTGTCTTCTCTGGCTCAAAAACTTTTTCTCCTTTTTGCCAATTTTAACACATTTGTAGGCTATGTTTCTGATGGTGCAACATTTCCCACCACAATATTACTACTTCTGAGGTCTTCAGTGGAGAAAAGTAGCTGAAAGTCAAAGTTGTGAGTTCTACAGCAAAAATGTGTTGAAAAATTTGTTAGCATTCAGAGAGTGTGATACAGACATGCAACACACACAGTGAGGTACACACAGGCACACACAGACACACACACACGCAGAAGTGAGTCATAAGGGGGTGACTTATGTGTCATTGTAATGAGTTTGTGTTTGTATTCATATAGTTGAAATGCATGTGGTAATTGCACATACTATGGTGGAAGGTGGATCATGCTGGCTCCTGGGGTGTGAGTGAGTATGAGTGAGTGTGTGTGAATGACATTCATTCATGTAGTTGAAATGCATGTGGTAATTGCACATACTATGGTAGAAGGTAGATTGTGCTGGCTTCCGGGGTGTGAGTGAGTGTGAGTGAGTGTGAGAGTGAGTGATTGCATGTGAGTGATTGTGTGAGTGTGTTAGTGAGTGTGTGTGATTGAGAGTGTGTGAGTGTGAGAGAGTGTGAGTGAGTGTGAAAGTGAGAGTGTGGGAGTGAGAGGGTGTATGAGAGTAAGTGTGAGTGTGTGATTGAGTGTGTGAGTGAGAGTGTGAGAGTGTGTGTGAGTGAAGGTGTGAGTGAGAGAGTGTGAGTGTGTGTGATTGTGTGATTGAGTGTGTGTGATTGAGTGTGAGTGTGTGTGTGTTTTGTCTGATGTGTTTGTGTCTGTGGTGTAAGAGCGAGTGGCAGCCATTTTGTTTTTTCAGTTACTTGATTAGTGGTGGGCGGGCTGGATAGTGGGGGCAGGCCAACTCCCTGCATGATTTAAATCACTCCCCCATTGAATCACCCAATGGGAGCAGTAACTCCTCCTTACTTAACCCTTTGAGTGCCAGAGGGGTACACAACGGATTGCTTTGCAATGCGTTGCGTACCCCTCTGGCACTCAAAGGGTTAAGTTGAGGTAACATAGCAATATAACACATGGTGGCTCTTCAGTTGAGGCAGCATAGCAATATGCCGAGGGAACAAATAGAAAGTGGTGCTTGAGGCTTGCCCTCTATAATATACAGCAAAGCATCTCTCTCCCTTTAAGGAGAAAGGGCGGGAATCAGGAAGCAGAAAGTGGAGGAGTGACAGTTGAAAACAGACAGTTAGTGAGGTTGACTGAAGAGATGAAAAGCGTTAAATATAAGAGTTGCTATTAAGTTTATCCCTGAGTTTGCATTTTATGTAATCATTACACCCTCGTACTGAAACAGAGTGTATGGAGGGTTACAATTATCTGTGGGAGGTGAAACTGTGTTTGTGGGGTTATGATCCTGAGTGAGAGTGTGTGTGGACCGGGAGAAGTTATTGATATCCCCTACTTCAGGAGCGAGTGGCAGCTATATATTTTTTTGTCAGTTGGATAGTGGTGGGCGGGCTGGAGGGGTCTAGCCAACTCCCTATATGATAAACATGCCCCCATTGAATAACCCAATGGGAGCAGTAAAGTCCCCATTGAATCACTCAATAGGAGTTGTGTCTCCTAATGAGACATAAATTATTTAATGAGGCATTCTGTTCAATGTGTGTTTGTTTTCTGAGGAGACATAAATTATGTTCTGTGTGTGAGGTACCATAAATTATGCAATGGGGCTTATTCTTTTATATATAGATATATTTCTACAGCAGTGTTTACCATTAACTTGTTTGCGTCAAATGTAAGTGTGGTATATAGTAGCAACCCTTATTCATCTCCCTCCTCTTCCTTCTGTATGCTGCTGTTAATAAATTTGGCCTGGCTTTCTGCTTGTACAATTCAGTCACAGCCATCCTGGAAAATTAACTGCTGCTTTGGATATGCCAGTGTGGAGCTGCACACTGGCACACTCATCATAACTAAGGTTGTGGATGTTAATAACTTATGTTGATGTTGTTGATGCTTCTGGTTATTCAACACAAGTGAGTGTGGCTGAATGGGACTTGGATTTGGAAGAGGCAATGATGCTGAGGATGACTGACAGGATAATTGTGTACTTTTTATAATTTTCACTTATCCAGGGTCAGAGTTTTCAAAATTTTTTCTCAAACAGTTTTATAGACATGCAGAGTGCTCATTTCCAGTGGTGGAAGATTGAGCCTTTGTCTTTCTGCTAACATTCTGGCCATGTCACCATCTCTCCATCTCAGCTTCAATTGTATCTGAAGAAGAGGAGGTTGCTGGAAGGATATATTCTAGATCATCATCATCATCATTAGTCATCATTATGTTATCCCGAGTATCAGCCTCTCCCACTGCTTCTTGCCCACTACACTTATATCCCTCTATGCTTTTAGAGGTGTCAAACAATGTATTTTTACTTTCACAAAGTTCACTACTACTTTGAAGACAGGTGTTTTGGTGCTTGTTTGTCTCACTGTCAGCTTCAGTAGTTGGTTTAGCTGCTACATATTCCTCCATTATGCAGTTGTCATCATCAACACTAGAATGAGACCCATTGTCATCTTCAGTGTTCTTCTTATATGTTTTTTTGTGCTGGTGGTGGTGGTGGTGGAACTTTTGGTGGGACCTTGACAAACTGCACCCTCCCTGGGAGGAGAGGGATCATCATTTATTGCACACTCTACAGCAATCATGGCTAGAGTTAGTATTTGAATTACCACTTTACTCCCTAGTTCCTGCACTGCTCCACCTTTCCCCATCCCCCAGCCCCTTGTGTGTGTTTTTACTCTGTAGTACACCACTGATGGACTATGATGTCTCAGTGTTGTCTGCTGTCTAACAAGACTGCCTCTGTCATAAAGCTAATATCAAGCTCTCAGTCAACTGTCTCTCACCTAATATATCTATTTATTTATTTGTTTTATTTTTTTAAGTTGTCTACCCTATCTTATCACAGTCTGTCCAAAAAATATATAACTAAAAAACAAAATCAACAAGTTCTTTCCCCAGACTTCCCCTGCACAGAGACAAGCAAACTGTACCCCAGCTGCCTGTGTCTTGCCAGTCAGTCACACTGAATTATGGGGTATTTGAGGTCAACCTCCTTTCTTCTCCCCCAGAGTGCCCCCAGTATCCCCTAATACAGAGAACAAATGCTATACCTAAACTAAGCTTCAATTTCCTTTTATTTGTCTATCTTCTCTGGCACACAAAACATGCTGCTTTCTCCTCTCACAAACACAGAATGGCTGCTGTGAGAGCCTGACATCCTTTCATATGCCTGTTGAAAAAAACTTTCATGTGGTGGGGAAAAATTCAGTCTTCCCATTGAATTCAATGCAATGAGCTAGGTGAGAAACGTGGGAAAACTGCACTTTTCACTGGATATTTTTCACCAAGCAGGAAGTGCCATTTTTCCTCAGTTTCGGTTTGAGGTGAAAGATTCAGCCCATCCTAGTTAAAAGCCTCATTAAAAGCAAAAGCAAATATTTATTAGTTCCCTATAGTGCAGTTGGTGAGCCCCACAAATGCTTCATTTTTGTCTTAATACATATTGTCTACTGTTTGTACGATACAGCATAAAGAGTGCTATACATCAAGCAATGACTAGTATGTTTTTCTGAGCACTGACTAAACAGTGTGTGTGGGTGGGGGGGCTACTGATGTCTGCCTTACTCTAATGAAAACAGTGACAGATTACCTCTGCTTTTAAAAAGATATCTGAATCAAGAAGATAGGAACAAGGAGAGAAGCCATGTCACTCGCTGTGCATTACCACTGACTCATATACAGCCAGCCTGCTGGAAATGTGCCTTAATGGACACAGCATTTAATGTGCCCATGTGTTAAGCTTTTTGAAGTGCAGAATGGTTTGTATCATGGCTCTCAGCAAAACCAAGTGAAGATGATAAGAACATCATAAAGGACTCTATATTCATAGAAAGACATCAGATTCATGAATACTAGAAAATTTGATTCATTTTGGGAAAAAAATAGAACATGATCCATGATAATGAAATGTATCCTATAACCTAAAGAGGTAAACAAAATCATACTAAAAAGGCCTAAATTGCTCTTATCCTCTAGTGTCAAAAATCCCTGCACACTAATGGGTAAAGAACAGGTGGGTTTATCAGTGGCTCATTCACTTTGATTGGTCCATCTTTACTCAGACAGGAAATCCTTACATCCTCAACTGTTGCTAGCTCTTGAAGTCTGAACTTGGACATTTCTGTTTTAAATCATTGGGATTTTTGCTTGTTCCTTGCAGGGTAGGACTGATACTGTGTATTAGATACAATATCCCTATACTGTCTGCAACTTTGAGGTGTTCAAGCAAAAAGCACAGTTTGTGAACTGATTTTCTGTGATGTCAGGACAGAATCATGGGATGTCACCGGACCCACCCATGCTGCTGCACCAGATCAGAAATGTACTCTGTGGATCTCTTTTCTGCAGTGTCATGACAGAAAGGAAATGCCATCATGCTCTAGGTTAAATACCCTATAAAATACCCTTGGCCTATGACAAACATGAGTTAAAAAGCTTTAACCCCTTGGTTTCTAGCTCAATGCATTGGAGATCTCCCTAGCATCCAAGGGGTTAAATAATAGCCTTTAAATGGGTATCTAACTGGTGCAGGGACATTAAGATTGCTCTGGACACACTCACAATTCGGAATGTGGGAGTGGGCGGCACAATTAATTTGCTCCTCAAAATTGCACACTCTTTGTAGTTGCCTACCCTGCCTACTGGGAAATCCTACCCTGCATATGAACACCATTTAACCTTGCAATAATGAAAGAAAACCCCTAATATGAATAGGGATATAGGCATATGTATAAAGTGGTTGTAGGACAAAGTTAGTACATAAAATGGTGAAAATACAAGCTGGGCAACATATAACTGCATTTGTACTATCTGCATCAATGTGCAGGTGATATGCAAAATAGACAAAAAATGCACCAAATTGCACCATAAGTTAAAATAAATTGCTCCATAAATCATAGCAAATAGCCCCCAAATTCTATGCCATTGTATTATGGTATCAAGTTTGGACAAATACATCTAATGTATAAAAATGACAGGACAGGAATAAGAGTATCCGGCTAAAGTTTGATCGCTGAATTATTAGCAGGGGAGACGTGCAACCACATAAATCATATATTGGGAAGCTGAAATTGCCCAAAAAGAATAGTAACAGCATATAGAGACAGTAGGAGGAAGATGATAAGTGAAGATGCAGGGTTTTGTAACAGTAGTGCAGGGTGATTTTGTCAGTGTGTTGTTATATTACTGAGATACTTCCTTTAGCAGGTCAGCTTCTTAGAGATGCTTCAGATTCAATGTAATAGCACTGTATTTATATATACATGGTATGACATAGATTTGGAATAAATGATATGAATACACAATGAGGGAGGAGGAATTAACTTATTAAACATACAGTCTGCATAGTTAAATGATATGGTGTGTTGTATGCCATAATTTGTATATATATAAATGCAGTGCTATTCTAGCTTTATTTGTGAACCCTTGCCTGAAAAAGGGAACTTAGTATCCTGAAACCTTGCACATTCTATGTTCTCAGTTAGCTAATAAAAGGTATAACCTTTATATCACACTTGTGAATTTTTGTTACAAAGTACAGTGAATCTTATATACTCTGTTGGCTAACATGGTACCACCCTTTCATCTAGGAGATGCTTGAAAGTGATGAGTGTGTATGACTAGCAAGTGGTTCATTCCAAAGTGAAGGAGCAGCCAGTGAAAATGTTTGCAGCCAAGAGATGGCTCGAGTTGTGTACGGAGCAGACTGAAGGAAACCATGAATGCAGATAGCATGAAGGGGTTAGTGAGAAATAAGAGCAGAAATGTGAGAGGTTGTAGAAGAAGAAAAAGACTTTAAGGAGAGGAGAAGGATCTTGTACGAGATATGAGACATCATGGGTAACCAAGAGAGGAGATTATATGGAAGGTATCTGGGAGCAAGGGTAGTTATTCTTGCAGCTGTAGTAAGAAAAGATTGCAGTGGAGAAAGATTAGAAGCAGAAAGACCAGAGAGTAGAAATAATAGATAATAGAGAACTCACCATAATGTATGTTGCACATATCCAGGTGCTACTGTCCAGCGGGCTGTCCACACCCCTGATCCGAAAGACTGATAATGAACGATAGGACAGCACTCTGGAATCCAAAAAACGCTGACAGGAGGTATACAAATACAAAGCTTTATTATGAAAATCAATTAAAAAATATATAACGACAGCTATAGGGAACAGAGGCTCTTGTGATGTTCCGTGCTCACATAAGTGACCAAATGTCATCATCTAACGCGTTTCACGCTCCTCCAGTGCTTACTCATAGACATAAAACATAATAACTCTATCTTCAACTTATAAAAAGTTTAAAATCAATGTTAATTAGATCTTAATTAGAAAAGACATGTGGTAGGTTGATGGTTATTTGAATTTCTCCAATCCACAGTTCCTATAGTCGATCTGTGGATGGATTAATCCATAACCATATCTGTGCAGGGGCAACGGGATTCCTTTCTTGAATCTATCTTATAAAGACAATAAATCATTGTCAAAAAAATCCCGGTACAATGCTCAATACCAAATCCAAAAAAGAAAATATCAAACAGAGCACCTCCATAATTATAGATGAAATCTCAACCAATCCAGTATTAATCAATAAAGGAAACCCTATCACATACCCTCACTTACATTCCATATCTCCCCAAATCCCCTTTCAATCCACACAGAAGAGCAGAATCAGTAAATACAACATCAATAAAAGCATATCTCAAAGCCCTCTATAATATATGACTAATATCCCACTCTGCATTTAATCCATGGGGAATCCTCGTTTTCAGCTGAAAAATCCAATAAGCTTCTCTACGATTTATTAGTTCAAGCATATTTTCCCCCCTTGGCGACAAATTAACCCTCTCAATTCCCTGAAAACTACAAAGCGAAATGTCTCCCGCATAGCATTCAAATATATGTCTAGCCACCACCGAATCCTTCTCTCCTCTAGAAATTTGATATAAATGTTCCATAATCCTAGTTTTTAATGGGCGTACTGTACGACCAACATATTGTATTGAACAACCAACACAGGTAAAGAGGTATATAACACAACGTGTATTACAGTTAATTAGGCAAGGAATAACATATTTACTACCATCCACTGAGCCTAAGAACTCCCTGGATACTTTAGCCACATCACAGCATTTACATGCTGTTGCTCCACATTTAAAAAACCCTTTGTTAGATAGCCAGGTAAGGACAGTGCATTTGGATTGAAAGAGACTAGGGGAGACCATGTTACCAATAGTGGCCCCCCGTTTTGCCACAAAATCACAGTCTTTCTCCAATATATGAGCTAAACGGGTATCAGACTGTAATATAGGTAACAAGGACTTCACTAGAGTACAGATATATCCATACTGAGGGCTATAAGTGGTGAAAAAAATCTAACCCTATCATCATGTGTACATCTATCTTTAACTTCTCCCAATCTTGACGCAGACAACAAGTCATCCCTCGTCTTACTCAGTGCCCCCGGTGGGCTTCCTCTAAAAGATGTTCCTCATACCTCCTCTTCCGAAATCTATCAGATAACTCTAAAGAAGCTTTTTCGTATCCTTCTATAGTAAAGCAATTCCTGCGATAACGCAAATATTGTCCCTTCAGGGGTCAACCTACCACATGTCTTTTCTAATTAAGATCTAATTAACATTGATTTTAAACTTTTTATAAGTTGAAGATAGAGTTATTATGTTTTATGTCTCTGAGTATGCGCTGGAGGAGCGTAAAACGCGATAGACGATTACATTTGGTCACTTATGTGAGCACGGAACATTGATCTAGTCTCTGTTCCCTATAGCCGTCTTTATTTATTTTTTATTTGATTTTCATAATAAAGCTTTGTATTTTTATACCACCTGTCAGCCTTTTTTGGATTACAGAGTGCTGTCCTATTGTTCATTATAGATATATAAAGGAGGGACCACATTTTGGCAAGTTTTAGTGATATCTTGGATATGGTCAGAGAATGTCAGTATAACACCAAGACAACATGCTTTGGTTACAGAGCAAATAGTTGAATTGTCAACTGTGATGGAAAAGGGGGTTGGGGGGCACGGTCTAGGAGGAAATGCAACAAATTATTACTATCTAGCTGTAATTTATTTTTTATGTATGTATGTACTTATATATAACATAAAGAGGGTGCAGCACCCATCAGATATTTTTGAATTAATTTTATTAGGCAAATGTTCAAGAATAATGGTAGACATTTCAGTCACAATTCTTGATAAAGGTCTTGTAACCAAAACTTTGACCAGTATTCTTGACCATTTTCCTAATAACATTATTTTTAAAAAGTCCCACCGGTGCCGCCCCCTCTTTATTCAACATATACTATTCTAGTTTGGGAATGGGAACCTGGGCAATTATTATGTTGTAGTCACTGTTACCATCCCCCTACTTCAATGTATGTATGTATTATTTATTTTCTCTTTGAAAAGTGTGTACTCTCTTTTGCCACCATTTTTATATACACATTAGGCCACAGAGAAGAAGACATAGTGTATTATTTTATCTAGCTTGCCTAGCTTATATTTGCCTTTAATCACTCCAAATTGTTTGAGTAAGTGAAAATAAAATACTCAATACATATTGGAAAGGTGTATTATATAGGCTCCATCCAGTTATGGTAGTGGGTGGAACAGACTTCTATATAAATACACTGGTGGAAATATTCCAGTTTTTGAGGTCCCCGCTAATTTTTGAATGCACTCCAGTTCAGAGATAAGGGCATTCGACAGATTCAGCTTTTAATACAAAACATTTTTGTAAACCATGATGGCAATATGTAATATATAGGATTTGCTTAAAATGGGATACCTTGGAGTGTGGTAAGCAAGCTTAAACATATTTTGGTCAAACTATGTGACAAAATAATTTGTTTTAATATATTCCATATACAGGGTTCAGATTTAGAACATTTACATGAAGCAGCACAATTGTTTTCTGTCTTTGTTTTGTTTTCAGTTTGGGGATTGGGGAGCGTCTCCTCATCCCTTGCTGTCCTTCATATTTTGTGCATTTGGGTTCTTTTATAGAGGAGCTATTACCCTTTGACAATTTGTATCCCCTTGCTGCTGGAAGTAGATACATCAAAAAAGTAATGTCAACTGTTATGTTTTATAAAATATGCTCATTAATATTTTTGAAAATTAGTATTTGATCTACGTTGGTCAGGTAGTTGGTTTGCTGCGGAACTACAGTTGGGTTTGACCCAGAATTGCTCCTCTTTTCTTTTGTTCATAAGGCCCTTAATAGAACAACATAAAAACCAGTCTTACCAAACATTTTGGGGGCCTATTCTCTGTGGCTGGCACAACACAAACAAGCAAAACCTAAAACCCTAAGACTAATGTCTCAGGCTTCATCTTTGAGAGCTTTGCCTCCTATTTTCTAAGCACAGAAAAGTCTGTTAAAGGGATAGTAATACTTCGTTTTATCTTTATTTTATTTTGTAGGCATTAAAAAAACATGAAGAACGATATAAGTCTTATCTCTCAAACCTTTATGGTTTAAGAGATATTCACAAGCAAAGTATCCCCCCCCATTCAGCCAGATCAGAAGGGAGGTGCCCAGGTAGACTGCAGAGAGGGACAATCTTCAATTAAGATAAGGGAAAAAGGTGAAAAACTTGTCAAGGGGGGAAGGGCTTTCATTGTTTTCATTGTAAGAAGAATGTCCCCTTCTGTTATCTGTCTGGTCATACAACCAGATTCACATCTGAGAAGAGATGGCTAACACTAGGTAAAAGGGGCAGGAGGGGAAACTTTGCTTGTGAATAGCTCTTAAACCATAAAGGTTTGAGAGATAAGACTTATATCATTCTTCATGTTTTTTTTAATGCCAACAAAATAAAATAAGGTTTAAACGAAGTATTACTATCCCTTTAAGTTGTACAGAGAGGCTGCATATTGCAAGCCCTGCTAGACCAGTATGCCTGCTCCCAAAGAAGCAGGGCCACTAACTGGGACCAACCTAAGCATATTTGCCCTTTTAAATAATTTATCTCTTATTTGCAGTATCTTTGCTATGTTTGCACTTTTTTCAATCTGAAATGCAGTGTTTACTGAATAGTGCCAACAGACATCAAATACCACACTGGCATTATAATTGAACAAGCGCAACAGTAGTGTACTTAGCACTGTGAAAACATTCTTCCTGTATAATGTTCTGTACAGATCTAATTTGTATGCGCAAAACCTCTGCAACCTATGTGAAGAATTAATTTTTAATAGAACACCATCTAAAGCCTTTTGAGACTTATTGGGCTAAATTACTTGGAGCAAGATTTGTAATTATTTTATGCTTTTAAAATAATTTCTGATACTTTTCATCTTGTGCTACAATGTTAGCATTCCCCAAAGACACACACATTGGAGCTCTTTAGATCTCTTTGAAGCAAAAAGAACAATAATATTTTTTTTTTTTTTTTTTTTTTTTTTTTAGAGAGTGTTTTATTTAAGTGAGTTCAATGTGATTTTCAGGCTCCCATATGCAAATGAAAAATGTTATAGCAACGTTACCTTTTCCCAAACCCTCTTCACCGATTATTTATTAAGAGAATGAAAAATTAAAAAAAAATAAAATGCTGATATAACTTTAAATCACAGCTACATGAGTGTGGAGAAGGTTCTCATGAGGGTCGTGGGAGGGCCCAATAGTCAGGCGAGTGTTGGGAGAGGGGATCTCTTAGGTTATCTTTTGCTCCAAGAGAGGGACCAAATAAATTTGACGTCTATACTGATGTCCCTAAGTACAATAGATCAATCATCTTGCAAAGGTTTTTTTACTACTAAAGAAAATAATAACCACTCTAATTCCTTTCAATTGAGGAAGATATACAATTAGGGATTTTGAATTGCTGGAAAGGTATAATCCAAGCAAAATAAATTAATAAATAAATGTTCCTCTTTTTTATCCTATCAATGCCAAACAATCTAAACATTTTCAGTCGAGTTGTCAATAGAGACACTGAAACATTATGTCAACAACCTACCGTTTTTAAACACAATTTCAGCAAACAGGAAATGCAAAAACTAAACTCTATGCAGAACAATAATGAAATAATTATCAGAAATGCAGATAAGAGAGGTGGAATATTTATTCCATCTCTCTTATAGGCTACTTGATGATGTGGTTACATATGAAAATTGCCCTCTGATCGTACTCAGGCATATATGTGAACTCCGATTGCTTCTATTATCCACCTTAAAAAGGGGAAATCATTTAAAAGAGGAATATATGTTTCTACCCTATTCATTTGCCTCTTTTCTTGTATTTTATCATTTAACCAAATCATATAAATCCACCACAGACCTGCCAGGATGCACATTTATGTATGGAATTCTCTTATTAGCAATTTGTCTTAAATCATTCATACAAAATTTAGTTAGTTTTCAAACCTCACATGATAGATCTATTATGGGACATGCAGGATTGCAGCTGAAGTAGAAATTATTACTGAGCAAATTCTAATGTCGGGAGCCTCTATATAAGTATATCATATGCACAAAGCTTAGATGCTACATTCAAGAGCCTCAACACACACAATAATTTACCCAGTAAACAAATTAATTCTATTTCTGAAACTATTCAGTTTATTTTAAGATACAATCATTTTCTTTTCCAAGAGGTTGTTTCTACTTACAATATATTATTAATAATCATCAACTTGAGAAGACTGAATTCCTTGATGATGTACTTTTTCATAATGACAACAAGATATGTAAAACAAAACTATAGAAAGAACAGGATATTAACAGACAAGACTTGTTAAAATTTAAGGATGTAAAAATAACATGTCCAATCAATCAACACCAGTTTTTGAAATCACTTAAATCAAAAAGCTCCGCAAATCAAACACTTCATAGAAAAGTACTGGCACATTCTTATGGAGGACCTTATACCAGCGGGCCCAAGGTGGTGTTAAAGGGGATCTCTCATGTCACCAAGAATAGCGTTATATAGTCTAAATGACTGCAAATGTGCACCACAACATAACTGAAAAGTGTATGAAGGTTCACCTTTATAAGTTTTAATCTCTTGTTTAAGTCCGCAACGGTCTGAATTAGCGCAGTCGTCTTGCTGACGAAACCGATGATGGGCAGCGTAACCCCTCCCATGTTCTGTTGTTTGACGTGCCCAAACTTCAGCTTGAGCTCTACACTAGACTTCATGTGAACATGTGTCATGTGATCTAGTATTGTGTGCACGCTGTACGTCCTTCACCGAGCATTCGGAGGAGGTACAGGAGGCCAAAGTATACTATATGCACCAGATTACATGTATGATCTAGTTTACAGCTCAACAACAATATCAGTGTATTGGCTAATGAAAGATAAAACTAACAACTATGTGTACCCCAGTTCACTTGTATGCCCACTTGTAAAGGACTACGTAGGGGTGGGTGAAAAGTGTGAAAAATTTCCCGCATGACTTTTCTCTAAAACTTGCAGATTTTTTGCTTTTTCTGTGAAAGATGTCGCCTTTCCGCCTATGCAAAAATGTCCTCCTTTTCGCCTATTTTAACACAGATTTCACCTATATTTCCTATAGGTACTACATTTCCCACTGTAATATTACTTCTTCTGAGGGCTGAAGTTTAGAAATAAGTGGCTGAAAGTCCTACAGCAACATATGGTTTGAAAAATGTGCATTTGTCCTTTACCCACAACACTAACTTCCTGCTTAAGTGACACTGGCACATATTCATAATGATGTCAAGTAATAAAAAAAATAAAGTACAGCCTACAATGTGGCAGATGTGTTTTGTAATGGTGGTGGAGGGGGACTGGCATGGTGTGATTTGTGTATGTATATTTACCATTGTCATACGAAATCCTCCATCTCAGATTATTGGCACATATTACTTGTCGCTCATAGCAGTGGTTCCAAGTGGGGTAGATGGTTGCAAACCTTCTTCACAACCCTCCTCCACCTCCTCATCTGTGCTGCTGGTAGTATATTTTTCCTGGCTTTGTCTGTCATGTGTGATTTCTGCTACCTAATACTCAGATGGTATGAGATATTGGTTCATTTTTAAGAATGTTAGTCTCCCAGCATTGCTGCTTGATAGCCATGTCCTGTGGTCATTGGCAATTTAACCAGTCTCACTGAAAACTCTCAGACTCAACACTTGCTGAAGGACAACTGAGGGTTTCTACTGCAGTACGTGTCAATGCTGGCTACACATACTGATTTGCTTGCCAGTATTCCATGGGGTCATTGTTTCTATCTAAAACGTAGCTATCCTGTAAGTATGCAGAAACCATCTCACATGCAGTGGGACCACTTCTATGAGTTACACGGTGTTCCTGTGTGTCAGTTACCAACCCATACTCAAGGAGCAAGTCCAAAAGAGATGTGCTGCCACCACCACCAGTGTTGGTTTTTTGTCACCCCTGCTGAGACCCATGAATTGCTCTGTGTTCATAATGTGAAATTCTGGTTGATGATGTAGCTGCTTCTGCTGGTTGAAATGCTTTGCTGCCTTACTTTTCACAATACTGCCTAGATGTTTGTTGTGCCCTCACTTTCTCCCTCTCATTCTCCACAATGCAACCCTCCACTCGACCAACAAGCATGTCTTGATATTCCTTGACAGAATCCGATACCTCAGAGAATGGCTGCTGATCATCATAACTCCTTGTTGTGAAAAACTGCTGATGGCCCTTTGGAGGAAATTCTGAAATGTTGTATTTAAAGCAGGGGTCCAGTTAAGTGGCAAGAATGTATTCCTCATTGCTTTTAATGGACATTATGGGAGGATCTTGTTCTAACATGTCTTTACCAGCTGGTGTATGTCTGTGTTGTCATTCTGGTAAGAATCCTCAGCAATGCTCCTCATTTTTTTCTGCAATAAAAATATCAGTTGTAGAATTTCACTAATTCCTGCCCCAATACGACTCACCAGCATGGCTGCCTCCTCAAAGGCTTGCAGCAGCTCACATACATCGCACATTAGTTTCCATTGGCCAGATGACAAAGATGCTCCCTCCAAAGCCTTCCAGTTTGCATGGTGTACTCTCTAATGGACTTATTCTGCTCATAAAAATGCTCTAGAATGTACATGGTGGAATTCCATCTGGTAGGGACCTCCATTTTCAGCTGGTGATGGGCAGGTTGTTACTCTCTTGTATGGAATATAGAGCGTTGCGTGCACTGTAGGAGTGACTAAAATGGGCACATATTTTGCTGGCAATAGTAAGCATCTTTTTGAGGGTTTCGGATTCTGCCAGGAATCTGATCACAACTAAATTTAGCACATCGGCAAAGCAGAGCACATGCACCACACCACCTATTCTCAAAGCAGCGATTATGTTGGAGACATTATCAGCAGACACAAAAACAGGTTTTAAGGAGCGGGGTACAAGTCATTCCTCTATCACCTGCTCTAGCATACTCAGAACATCTATTAAAATATTTAATTTAGTGTGTACAAGTTTAACTTTTCTAGGCTTTCTTTATAACTAAAACATTCCATTCCCCTATTAGTTTTGTAGCCCTCCTCTGCACTTTCTCTAGTTCCATAATGTACTTTTTCAGAAAAAGCACCCAGAATTATTTCTTCTATGGAATCCTCTAAGCCAGTAACATCGGATTCCAAAACAGATATTGAAGTGTCAATTTCAAAGTCTGAGTCTTTTCTTTGTTATAGATTGAACAGAAACTTGCAATAATGAAGAATCCTCTATTTCTTGAGAGTCCTCAAAGTGTATTTGCTCTTTGGCAAGTTCATCGCTTTTCTCTGTTTCCATTTCTTCTACAATTGGTAGCATATCTTTTTCCAGTTCTTCTTCTTGAAGTACAATTCTAGTTTTTTGTATTTCAATATTTCTATATTCAAGTTTAAATGAGCAATGAGGTATACTTTGTGGAAATTTTCCTTTCTGAGGGTTTGATGTTTGAATCAGAGACAAACACGTAGGAATATCTTGGACATCTTTTACCTTTTTGGTGTAAGTGTGATCTTTTGTTATGTCCACTACATCTCCTTCTATTTGATAGCCCATGTCTGGGCACTGGACACCTGAATCAATCTTATCAAATAAGATATCTGTTTGTGTGCTGGAATCTGTGTACTTGATGTCGATATTTGTACTCTTATGCAGTACACATGGTTTAAATGGAGACTGTGAAAAGTGAATTGTTGTTGATGAATCGGAGACATCTAGAGTATTATATGAAGCAGAACGCGTGGAAGGTACTCCACTTCCACTACTAAGACGAATAGTAAATATGGTTGGGATGGCTGTTAACTTTTTTTTTGGTCCCACTTTGAATGTATTTATCTTCAGTAAAATTAAGTGAACACAAACGATACATATATCCTCTGGAATAATCAAATATTTGTTTACAACTGTAGTAACATAGTCAAAACTTGACCAATATTTTCTATCCAAAGTTGAACTCTTTCACATTTTTAGGAAAACAATGTAAAATCATTGGAGTGTCTGACGTCTTTATTCCACTCATGCTGTGACAACCATTGACAAAACACTCTAGAATGGTTCGTATCTGTTAGAAAAAAAAATGTAAACATAATAATAGCAATTTTTTTTTTTAATAATTTTAACTTTTTTTTTCAATAACAATAGCAAGACAGCTATAAAGCATATCTAGGTTACAAAATTAGGAATCCCTAAGATCAAGGAATAAAAATACTCTATGCTATAGGAATATAATCATTTTTTAGATGGAAATTCATGCTAAGTAATTTTTTTAACAAAAGTTATATCAGCTGAAACCAATTTTCATTAAAAAAAATTAAACAATTACAATTTTATTAAAATAGTGAGTTATTAAAATGATTGATTGTTTTACAATGTGTGTGGGTTTGTTGTGTGTGGGAGTGTGTGATACTTTGTAAACAAAGGTGTGTAACACAACAAGTGTGAACATGTACCAGTGTGTGTTTGTGTGTGTGAATGAAAGTGTGCATACAATGGATATGTATATGTTCACAAGTGTGAACATGTACCAGTTTGTGAGTGAAAGTGTGTGTACAGTGGATGAGTGTATCACACAACCAGTGTGAATATGCACCAGTTTTTTTATGTTTGCGAATGAAAGTGTGTGTACAATGGATGCGTGTATAACACAACCAGTGTGAACATGTACTAGTGTGTGAGTGAAAGTGTGTGTAGAATGTATGTGTATCACACAACCAGTATGAACATGTACCAGTGTGTGAGTGAAAGATTGTGTGTAATGGATGTGTGTATCACACAACCAGTGTTAATATATACCAGTGTGTGTGTATGTGTGTGTGTGTGTGTGTGTGTGAATGAAAGTGTGCATACAATGAAAGTGTGCATACAATGGATGTGTGTATCACACAACCAGTGTGAATATGTCCCAGTGTTTGTGTGTGTGAATGAAAGTGTGTGTACAAAGGATGTGTGTATAACACAAATGTGACCATGTACCAGTGTGTGTGTGTGTGTGTGAATGAAAGTGTGCGTACAATGGATGTGTGTATTACACAACAAGTGTGAAGTGTGAACATGTACCAGTGTGTGAGTGAAAGTGTGTATACAATGGATGTGTGTGTAACACAACAGGCGTGAACATGTACCATGGTGTGAATGAAAGTGTGTGTACAATGGATGTGTGTATCACACAGCCAGAGTGATGTGTGTATCACACAGCCAGCGTGATTATGTACCAGTGTTTTTGTGTGTGTGAATGAAAGTGTGTGTACGATGGATGTGTGTATAACACAACCAGTGTGAACATGTACCTGTGTGTGAGTGAAAATGCGTGCACAATGGATGTGTATCACACAACCAGTATGAACATGTACCAGTGTGTGAGTGACAAAATACACAGACACACAAAGACAATACACACACACACGTCCATCACACAAACAAAATAAACAACACCATACACTCAATACATACACAAACAAAATACACTCAGTACCACACACAAAAGAATACACAACACAATCAACACACATAGACAACACACACATGCACAACACAAATGCTAGCAATACAAACATGCTACATTCACAAATATAAAAGAGATATACACAAATGCACAACAAACAGAAAAAAACACACAAACACAAATTACACATAAAAACACACGCATGAAATACACAAAATACACACACACACAAACAACATACAAATCAATTATATACAAAAGCACAACAGACACAAGCATGACGCACACACAAAAAATACACACATCCACAACTGATACACATACACAAGCACAAATCTCATAATATACAAACGCACAAAACACAATACAGACATTCACACAACAAGACATATACAGACAGGCACACAACACACATACACCCACATATATGTAAACATAGGTTTCTATGTGACTGTGCCTACAATAAATCTAGGGTGCTATTTATGAAATGCTTGTTGTTCTCTAGATTTTTTTTTGTTTTACTATTAAAATATCCTATAATATAAAAGGCCAGAATGTTTATCTGATGCAGTCATGCTGGGAGCATTCTGTGAGCTTGGGCAGTCTCTACTGTGCATGACTGCATCAAGTGCACCACCAGGGAGGCGGCAGCAGTACGCAGAGCAGGACTGGCCTCTTTACCTCCCTGCACTTTGCCCCTTGTCCATGGGCTTTTACATTAGTAATAAACATTTTCTTGGAATGATACACATTATTGCGATTTTAGGAAAATCAATAACCATTTAAATTAATAAGCAATAATTAGGCTAACTCTCTGACACTAAAAGGGTTATACATTCCAGGCAACATATATAAATGCCATTTTGAGCAAAATCTTTTTTTTCATGTAACATTGAAATGATTAGTTTTGTTGTTAGCAGAACATAATGCATTTTTCACAAAATGGGGTTCTTAATTGCCTGTTAGTAAAAATGTTTTAGTTGTAAGTTGAACAAATTTATTATACAGACCTGGTTCAATGTAGATGAATATAAATATTGCTGTGTTAACACTCAATCTGCTTGCTCTTGATATATTTTTAGAAGGCAAGCGGACTGGTATTTATATAGTGAGAACGGATGCTATGCATTGCGTGCACGCGCTTTCCCTAGAGATAAGATCCCTGAATGCGCATATGATAAAGTGCGTCTCAGGACAACGTCACTGTGTGGGAGGAGTTGTAGATGAAGGGGTTGGTCACAGGATTTTGCCGATTTGACTGAGCCGATTACGTCGATTACGTCATTAGCTGGAGAAAGAAATGCTTTGATCCTACACATGGCTAAAAATAAATCATAACAGCATATATATAATGCTTATGCAGTACACACGAATGGATTTGAGCCATACTTTAATGGAGATGAGAGATCCACTTTAAGAAAAATACAAAAGTTGGTAACCAAACAGCACCTAGTGATATACAAAGGAACATTTCTAAGATGTTGAAAGACAAAACCTTTTTTACCACACCCAGTGAAGTTGTAGCACATGCCAAAAGCTAAACAATCATCTACTACTGGCAAACAATATAAAATAATAAACTTTAGCAATTGCCATGTTAAATATGTAGTATATCTGATCAAATGTGACTGTGGGTTCCAATACTTTGGTAGAACTAAATGTAAGATCAAAAAAAGATTATTTGTGCATTTAACTAATATTTCTGGCAGTCTGGAGACTAACAGGCTTAATGGTTAAAAGTTAAATATGGGTGTGAACATAAATATAAAACTACAACCAGTGAGTCTTACATACAGGAATGGAAAATCTCATTAAAACCTTAGTGTTTCATTGTTGTGATTCCTGTATTTGGAGTATGACCTTGGCTTTGAATTCTGTTCACTCTTATTTGCCCCCTGTCCTGATCTCAGCTTTGTCCAGACCTGATTCTGTTTGCCAATATAGATCCTGTGACTTTGGTTTGTTTGTAAGCTTCTCTTCTTATTAATTACCTGTATGAGCCTCTTATTTCTGGTGCTTTTCATGGACCATCCTGGTCCAGGTCCGGCTCAAATGGACCTGGCAATTGGCCTTGTGGTCGACAAAGTTTCCTGTGGCTTGAAGCTGCAGAAAGGTTGTACCGCCCCTAGCTTTTCACCCTAACTTCACTCTCAAGCAGCTTCCAACAGCAGCCTTAAGAGTTAATATTTTCTGGTAACCTGTGGTCACCCAACACCCTGTTTCTCTCTGCAAGTTATTAGTAGTTTGGATTCTCTGCTTCATATCAGTCCGTCATATCAGTGTTTCAGCATTTGTTCTACATAGTAAACTCATCTGCCCTGCAGGTCTGTCTCCTGTCCTGTTAGGCAGCATTACATTTGAGTGCCTTATGCTATTTAATATGATATTGCACTTGCAGCAATATTTGTTGTAGTTCACAGTAACAATCTGTCAATGTGACTTTCTAAGGATTCAATTGTTTTAGTATTTTTGTTGTTACTAAACTGGGTCACAGTCAAAATTTATAATAGGACTTTCCAACTTGTTTTGGGTGACCTTTTTATACAATATTTAAATTTAGCAGCAAGCCATAATTATTGTGGATTAATAAAAGCACCAGCTTTGAAATACCATCTATCAAAATAGACCAAGGGGATATTATACAATAATTTATGAAATGACATTTTGAACTACATCTGTAATGTCACATCAACTGCAGTTGTCAATATCTTGACAAAAATGGAGTATTGGAGAGTTTAGTTCTGTCCAAGATTAATACTTTTTGATCAAATGCTGTAAAAAATTGTCACTAGGTAAAATGTGTAGACTTGCTATTTCAAGAAACCAGATCATAAGTCACAGAGTATAACTGTGACCATTAGTGAATTTAAAAGGCAGTGAAGATGACGGATTATTTCTTTTTCTTCTGATCTATATAACTCACTCCTTCACAAAATATCTCAAATGAAAATTGCTTTTTTTCTGACACAAGGCTTTGAAGATACTTATGTCAGTTGTTTAGAAGGTCAGAACAAAGTCCAAGGTTTATTTCCACTTGCATCAAAGGTCATTAATATATACACAATATCTGGGACTGTTTGATATAGATACCATCACTTAAGTTGAATGTCCTTGCCATATGTTGCTGTTAATGAATAATCAAGTATATCAGTGAAACACACTGTAGATTTGAAAGATTTCATAGGAAAGAAAATGCATCTTAAAATGCCAGTGATACTAATCTCTAAAAAATTTCAGTCACTTAAACAAATTGCTCTGAGTTAATTAAATTTGTGAGGAAAATGTGATGAAAGCTCTTTTGAAGAAGTGCCCACTTATTCCTGTATATCACATGGCATGCATCAGAACCTTGGCAAGTATATCTCTGAATTTCAAGATACATACAATGGAGCCTACAGCTACTGGGGGATCAACCAGAACACTGGTAATTATGTTGGGGCAATGGATGATAGAGATGTTCTCAACTCACGAAGAAATAATACACTGAGCAGGTTTCTAACATCCAAGGGGTTAACATTAATATTCATAGAACTTAGAAATGTTAAAAGATTTGGTGAATCGCACAGTGAGGTATAGCAGAGGATAACCTGTTTCCACTTAATGCATTTCGCAGCTATCAGAGTTTTAGGCAGAGGTGTGTAATGCTGACATGTAGATAAGCTAACTGGGCATTTATTTGTTTATAAGTACAAGGAATGTGTTTACATGGCACAACTCATCTCAGTGTGCACTGTAACCCTATGTCTTACTCATAAAGCAAAAAAAGAATCTTTAAATAACTATACTGGTTTAACTAAGCGAAGACGGCAATGATCAATATTCTGGGAAAAAGAGTTCCTGAAATAGTAACCGCCATTTTCATCTGACTGAGTCTTGGACTATTGCTTACAGATTAACATATCCCATTCCACTTTTATTATTTGGTCTTATACTATACATCCTAGATGTGCATTTAATAATTTTCTATCTGCACTGATATATAACAACTTTGGGTATACAACGTCTACAAGTGAATTTACGGAATTCTGAACTGTCTCCATATAATACAGTTATGTAACTGTTTTTACATATTGGCCACTGTGAAGGGAATTATTTTGTTGTTTTTAGGTTTGTCGTTTTTGCCAATTATTATTTTAATATTTTATGTGGTGTTGCATAACGGCCCTTGCCGCATCATTATTTTTTGGTGAATGAGGCAAATATATTAATCAAGATATTTATGGGAATGTTTTCTTGGTTTTGGAGCCTTACTGGACTAGACACATAGTAGACGGTTGGGGTCCAGTTACAGGAATCCACCAAATATCAGGAAACAACATTGTATAGTGTTTAGTTTGTGTTTATTGTTTTTGTTCATTTTTATGTGGATTTGTTTTTCCTGGTCTTTTCTGTGGATCTCAGCAGCATTCATACTAATTAAAATACATTTTTTACTTTTCTATATTATTTAATATTTAATTATTATCCCTACTAACAGTTTAGCTCCAAGATATACACTTTTTTGTTAAAACAATAATCTTCCCTAGAACATAGCCCCCACAATATGAATGAATATATATATTTATTTCTATAGTACTACAAGAATGCACATTTTTACAATTTAAAGGCTGAGACAATACAGGTTACAAGTACTTAGCAAAGTGAAACACTGGAAGTGGGGCCACTTCTCAAACGCTTACAGCTTTAAGATATCTATCTACATCTGTACTCTTGGTTTTACTTTTGTCACTGTAGTATCCAAAGGAGTGTCCTACACTTACAAATCAAGTTCCTGGATTATGCATAATGAACTAAATTGAACATTGTTACAATAACCAGTAAAAAAAGATACAGAAGGGCAGTTGGGCAACTTTTATACTGGGAAGAAAATTACTATTTCTTGGGAAGGTTATAAGTATCCCTCAACTGAATACTAAACCAACGAAGGTCAAAGTGATCTTGCAATGGAAAACCCTTGCTTCTGCTGCAAAACCTCTTGGGAAGCAGAGCTAACAATAATATTTGAGATTTTAAGCAGGATGCCAGTTGAGGAAACAGTTATGCATCGCAAAGGACAGCTGCCCTGAATCTAGTGACACTACATTAATGTTACACAACCAGTTGAGCACTCTGTTAAACACGCTATGCAAATGCTGGAAGGGGCAGATGATGTAGGCTCATTCTTTCTCTTGTAGACTGGCAGTGAACATTAGTCCTGAACCAGGGCAAGCTTGGTCCCTGTTTAATCTCTGTATTAGAACTGAACATGTGCAAATCACACATTTAGCCTTTGCCCATGGCCACAAATAATACAGAATCTGAGCCAGAGAGCCATCTGTCTCTGTTTAGGATCCATTTTCACTGATCTGTGATCAAGTGCAACAGGACCCTCCATTACCTGTCCCCTGCAGTAATCCCCTGTGTTTCTGGTGATCAACTGGGTATTTTATTCTCTAACAATAATGTGAGGCCTCTAAATTAACTGCAGCTTACCTTTCAGGATCCATATTTTTTATTTTCAAGGTTAAATATTCCCTTTAATGAAGTTGACAGGTCTGATTTTCTAATAATTTGTCAAGCTTCCAGTGCTTTTACAGTGCTATTTTCTGAGACAGATACATAACCTTCCTTGGTGACTGAAATCACTAATGTCGCACCAATCTGGCAGGCAAGTGCCACCCAGGCCAGCCTACACTGAAGGAGAATCATAGTGGTTTCACCCACTGATAATTCGCTTGTATTGGGGGATTTTATTTTAAAGTGATAAACTTGCTCTGTGTAAGAAAATCAAATTGATCAAATATGTCTTATAACAGGGGTTTGTCTGTCAAGATATATATGTGTGCATTTATGTATGCATACATGTCTGTATCTCTATGGATACAGACATGTGTATGTGTGTGTATGTGTGTGTGTGTGTGTATATATATATATATATATATATATATTCACAGCTATAAAATGCATGGGTATGATCAGTATTATGGTTTGGAACAGTGGGATTCTATTTGCTTAATTAAGAATTCAGGCAATTTCAGCATTCCAAAACTCTAGGGGAAAAAAGCATGAAATCAATAAAGGTTGCTTCAAAGGATTTGACAGGACTAACTAGGGAAACAAATGCTTCTGAACAACCTTTTCCTGGAGCCTACTGCCATCAATAATATCTCTTTAAAGCCAGCAGGAATTTGCAAGTGGGTGTGGTGAGAAATGACCAGTTGATATGCATTTTTTATGATGAGCTAACCAGTTTTTCACCTGACCTAACTGATATGAAAAATGGTATAAAGGAGGAGTATTCTTGGGTGAAATCAGAAGAGCAGTAAAGGAGAACATCATGGGAGAGCAGTAAGGGAGAACAGCAAGAGAAGAACAGCATGTGAGAGGAAGACCTGTCCTTGAGAATCCTGATGTGAGCCCAGCAGACCAGACCAGAAACCAAGATTTGTGCTGGAGGGTGTGAGGAGACTGTCATCATATTTACTGGTATCACTATCATTTCATTTTTCTCATTTCTGTGACTCCTAATATTTTATTCATGTATATACCATCCGAACTGTAACAGTATTTTGATTTTGTACATAATACAGTCATTTTTATTATTATCCCTTATCTGTGTGTTTTCATTACCGCCCCAAAAGGACAATTGTACCCTTGGTAAGAGGGGCTATATATATATATATATATATATATATATATATATATGTATGTATATAGAATTTCTTACACCTGTCTTATGGTTGGTGTTTCTTAAGGATTTTCCATGAGGGTGACCATGTTGAGGTGACACTGTCACTGCAAACAGTTATCACGGTGCCCATGCTCCTCTTGCGACATTCTGTCAGTCTACACTCTGCTTCACTCCTATTGGCTATACTGTGATTGTCCTGCCCAGTATGACCTTTATATGCTGGGTTCTGGCACCTCTCTGGTGCACTTTTGTGGTGTTCCTGTACCAGTGCTTGTTCCTGCTCTCAGTATTCCCAGTGTATCGACCCGGCCTGCCTAACTACTCTGCATCTCGTCTCCTGCCTGTGAACTGACCCGGACCGCCTGACCATTCTGCTTCTCCTGCTCCTGTGCACCGACCCGGCTTGGCTGACGTTCCTGCTCCATGTACCGACCCGGCTTGGCTGACGTTCCTGCTCCGTGTATCGACCCGGCTTGGCTGATGTTCCTGCTCCATGAATCGACCCGGCTTGGCTGACGTTCCTGCTTTGGCTGCCTCTGTGTCTCTTTGGCGACATTCCTATTGGTTTGGCATTCGTGACGCTCCTGGTTGGTTGCGACATCAGGGCGAGTTGCTCAGTTGATCATTTCGTTACTGTCATGGCAGTGCTCAGTTGTGTATTTTCCATTACTGCTCCAGCAGAGTGCAAGTGGCCTAGTCTCCGTTTACTGCTACGGCAGTGTGCAAGTGGCCTTGTCTCTGTTACTGCTACGGCTGTGTGCAAGTGGCCTAGTCTCCGTTACTGCTCCGGCAGAGTGCAAGTGGCCTAGTCTCCATTTACTGATAAGGCAGTGTGCAAGTGGCCTTGTCTCCGTTACTGCTACGGCAGTGTGCAAGTGGCCTAGTCTCAGTTTACTGCTACGGCAGTGTGCAAGTGGCCTAGTCTCAGTTTACTGCTACGGCAGTGTGCAAGTGGCCTAGTCTCCATTACTGCTCTGGCAGAGTGCTAGTGGGTTATCTCCATTTACTTCTACGGCAGAATACAAGTTGCCTGATCTCTGTTACTGCTATGGCAGTGCCCACATCTCTCAGTCTCCGTTTACTGCTATGGCAGTGTGCAAGTGACCTAGTCTCCGTTGGTGCTCCGGCAGAGTGCAAGTGGCCTAGTCTCCGTTACTGCTCTGGCAGAGTGCTAGTGGGATATCTCCATTTACTGCTACGGCAGAATACAAGTTGCCTGATCTCCGTTACTGCTATGGCAGTGCCCACATCTCTCAGTCTCCGTTTACTGCTACGGCAGTATGCAAGTGGCCTAGTCTCCATTACTGCTCTGGCAGAGTGCTAGTGGACTATCTCCGTTTACTGCTACGGCAGAATATAAGTTGCCTGGTCTCCGTTACTGCTACGGCAGTGCCCACATCTCTCAGTCTCCGTTATTGCTAAGGCAGTGATCATGTGGCCTAGTCTCTGTTACTGCTCCAGCAGTGTTCTATGTTGCTCAGTCTCTGATACTGCTCTGGCAGTTCACATTTGTCTGCTAACCTATTACTGGGCGTTACTCATCCTTAAGCTCTCTATCCTAAGTGAGCTCCTTAACAGACCTCTCTTCACATGGGACTGTTTACACTCGCTGAAGGCCATTACCCCATGCAGTACAGATACCCTGGGAATCCTTGGTATTCTGCCTGACCTGTGTCAGTATATTTTGTTATGGACTCTATGGTTATACTGGACCTGTGTAGGCATATGTATATGTAACCTGTCTTGTGTCTGTATTATTCTAATAAAATACTACGGGACCTGTGAGGGTTATTGTAGTACTGTTTTTTCAATAAAACTGTGTTTTATCCTAAACCACTGTGTCTGTGTGTCAAATAAACCGTTACAACAGTTCCCTAAAAATATAGTTCATTTCCCCTATTGTCACCTTCTGCGGACCCCGCCGCTCTATTCCTGGCCACCACCGGGTCACTGCTTCAGTCCGCCGACATGTCCCTTCCTCGGCGCATGCGTTTGTATTTCTGGCTTCCCCAGCCGATGCGCATGTGCCCATCTTCTTGCCTGCTGTGTGCGGACGGTAAGTTCCTTCCTCCTATTGATTCTGCTTCATCTCTCACATTGGGCACAGTCCTGTAGCCCATTTGGAGTGTGGCTATGTTTCTTGCCCATTGGACATGTCATAAGTCCATTTTGGCATTCTGTTAGAGTTGCTGTTCTGATTGGGCTTGGTTCTGTAGCCCATTAGGACTTGGGTCTGCCGCCTACTCCTCCTCCTCCTATTGGAGGAATTCTGTTTAAATCCCCAGCCATCCCTTCAGTCTTTGCCCGTTCCACGTGTTTGTGCTGGTAGTTCTGTGAGTTTCTGTGTATTTCTGCTAATCTCTTGTACCTTGACCCATCTTGTCTGACCACCGCTGCTCTCTGGTTCCCTGACCCGGCTTGTTTGCCCTCTGCTGCTCTCTGGTATCCTGACCCAGCCTGTCTGACCACTGCTGCTCTCTGGCATCTTGACCTGGCTTGTCTGACCTCTGCTTCTCTCTGGTATCCTGACCCAGCTTCGCCCTCTAGCGTTGGACCCAAGCATCAACCAGCACCTAGGCTGTGAGGGTCCCTACTCCCCTGGTAGTAACAGTTGGATTGGGCCAGCCATTCTTATGGATCCTGCTGATCTGGCATGCCTAACCGCCAGGTAAGAACACCAGGAGCAAATCCTGGCGTCACATACTGCCCAACTCCAGAGCCTGGAGAGGAAGATGGACGCTATGCTTGAAATGATGCATACCTTGGTTACTCAGCCGGCCTCTGCTTCTACGCATCAGGGGTTTTTATACACCCTCCTCCTGACTACGTACCCCCCCGAGATTCCCCTACAAATTTTCTGGTCGTTCCTTCTACCTACGTGGGTTCCTAATTCAGTTTTCCCTTCAATTCCAAAGCCTGCCTCAGTCCTTCAGCACCCACGCTGTGCTGGTGTCTTTCATCATCTCTCTCCTCAAGGGAGATGCTCTCGCATGGGCCTCACCACTGGTGGAGCAATGGTCCCCCTTGCTTGATGACTCCGAGACCTTCATGGCTGCCCTGAAGGCGGTGTTTGACATTCCTGGGAGGAGTGCCTCCACTGAGGCTGCGCTCCTAGATCTGCACCATGGCCAAAAGTCGGTGATTCAATACGCAATTGTGTTTTGGACCCTGTCCTACAAGACCAAAGGGGCTTTGAGAACAGCCTTTAGACGAGGCCTTAACAAATGTCTCAAGGATGCCCTAACATACCGTGACATGCCCAAAGGGCTGGAAGACTTCATCACATTGTGCCTTTACCTCGACCGACATATGCACGTGAGGCAACAAGAACGAGGAAGAAGTCTACATGGGACTCCATCGTCCGCTCCTACCGAGGGTTCACCCCCGCGCAAGACTCCCATGGAGGTTGGAGAGTTACGCGCTTCTCCGAAGAGGATAAAAGGAGAAGACGCATGCAGGGTCTATGCCTCTACTGTGGTCTCAAGGGACACATGCTGCAACAGTGTCCCACCCAGCCGTAAATGCCATGGCTTAGCCAACTAAAAAGGCAGTTCATTAAGCCCTAAGACACACCTTCGCTAAGCCCTAAGGCACACCTTCATGCATCCATGTGCCTTTGACCATCAAATGGTCTTCTGGGTCAACCTTTGTTGCGGCCTTCATTGATTCAGGTGCAGCATAGCTTTTCATGGACCTCAGTTGGGCTAGGTCTCTTGGCATACCCAGTCACCCCAAGGAACTGCCTCTCTTAGTCTCCTCGCTGGACAGCAAACCTCTTGGTGATGGAAGAGTTGTGCAGGAGACCGCACCCCTGCAGGTCACTACTGGGGTCCTTCACGTTGAGACTGTGGCGTTCGACCTAATATACTCCCCTCTGGAGCTGTTATACTAGGCCTACCTTGGCTCCACCGCCATGACCCCGTTATATCCTAGAAGAGTGGTGAACTTGTTCGATAGAGTTCTTCATGTGCTCAGTCCTGTCTGTCTCGACCTTTGGTGAACCCCATATGCTCAGCGTCGACTGCGGTGCCCTGTCTCTCCACCTTCCACTCGTCTACCATGACTACAGCAAAATTTTCTCCAAAAAGAAGACTGAAGTCCTGCTCTCGCACAGGGCCTACAACTGCCCTATTGACCAACTTCCTGCTGCTATGCTGCCCAAAAGGGCGCACCTACCTTCTCTCCGGTCCAGAAATGACAGCTCTGGCTGACTATATCCAAGACAACCTTGCCAGAGGCTTCATCCATCCCTCAACATCACCTGCTGGGGCCGGGTTTTTCTTCGTGGGCAAGAAGGATGGGGGTCTCAGCCTTTGTGTCAACTACAGGGGACTCAGTCAGATAACCGTGAACAACAAGTACCCACTGCCCCTTATTCCAGAGCTCTTCGACCTGCTCCAGGGAGCAGCCTGGTTCACGAAGCTGGATCTCCGGTGGGCATACAATCTTGTTCGGATCCGGGCAGGAGACGCATGGAAAACAACCTTCAATACAAGATTCGGGCACTACGAGTACTTAGTTATGCCCTTTGGGCTCTGTAATTCCCCAGTTGTTTTCCAGGCCTTTGTTAACTATGTATTCCGAGATATGCTAATGTCCCACGTCCTTGTATATCTGGACAATATGCTGGTCTACTCGCCTAAGCTGACTCTTCATAGAAAACACGTGAAGGCCGTTTTCCAGGGTCTCAGAGAGAAATGGCTATACGCTAAGCTCGAAAAGTGTGAGTTTTGAGAAGAACAGTCTCCCGTTCCTAAGATACGTTATATCGCACTCTGGATTAGTGATGGATCCTGCCAAGGTGTCGGTTGTCACCTAGTGGCCCTAGCCAACTGACCACCGTGGGGTACAATGCTTTTTAGGTTTCGCCAACTACTACTACGGCGGTTTATTCGGAACTACGCTTTAGTCAATGGACCCATCGCTGGCTTAACTAAAACCCCAAGAGATGGTCATATGAGGCCTTGGCTGCTTTTGCTCCCCTCAAGACCACCTTTACATCCGCCCCCATTCTCCATTATCCAGACACATCCAAACCATTTATCCTGGAGGTAGACACCTCTGAAGAAGGTGTAGGAGCGGTGCTGTCTCAACGAGATCCCGACATCAATGTCGTTCACACATGTTCCTTTTTCTCCTGCCAACTGACTGCCTCCGAGAGGAACTACTATGTGGGCAACAGGGGACTCCTCAACATCAAACTCACCCTCATGGAGTGGAGTCACCTTTTAGAGGGTTCAGGAGTACCCTTTACCATTGACACAGATCACAAGAACCTGCGGTATCTGGAGAAGGCCAAACGTCTCAATCTGCGACAGGCCCACTGGGCACTGTTTTTTACTTGGTTCCAGTTTGTGATCACCTACCTCTTTAAGAACACCAAGGCCGAAGCCTTGTGTTGCCAGTTTACTACCCCGCCTCCTGAAGAGAACCCTAAACTTATTATTCCTAACACCAGGTTTCTTTCCACTATTTCCACAATTACACTGCTCAAAATACAGAAGGCTCAACAGTGGATGGACACTACATGCCCACAGGATGGCTCTTCATTCCTACCCTTTATCGGGCTGATGTCTTGCAATGGTCCCATCAGTCACCTACTTCGGGTCATCCAGGCATAACCCTGGATCTTGTCCAATGACAGTTCTGGTGGCCTTCCATACAGTCAGATGTCATTGACTTAGTCCATGGTTGCCAGCATTGCTCCCAACACAAACAACCTCATACCAAGCCTGCTGTTCTCCTTCAGCCTCTTCTGGTTCCTTCTGTTCCTTGGACACACATTGCCATGGATTTCTGTAATGGTTTGTTCAACACACAGACACAATGGTTTTGGATAAAAACACAGTTTTATTGAAATCACAATAAAATAAGAACCCTCACAGGTCCTGTAGTATACAGGCAGTATAATACAGACACACAACAGGTTAATAACATAAATGCCCACACAGGTCTAGTACAAATCTAAGGTACAAGCAGTCTATACTGACACAGGTCAGGCAAAAGGAGTAGGTTTCCTAGAACTCAGGTACTGCAAGAGTTAAAGTTCATCAAGGAGTGTAAACAGTCCAATGTGTGAAAGTACTGTGATAACACTTCCCAGATAGAGAGCTTCTGGACGCTAAATGGTAGCAGAACAAACGTTAACTGCCAGAGTACAACAGGAATAGCGTAGAGAGCACTGCTGGAGCAGTAACGGAGGCAGACACTTGCAACCGGCAGGAGCAGTTAACGGAAGACAAGCCAATGGTGTACTACCGGAGCAATAATGGAGGCAGACACTTGCAACCGGTATGAGCAGTAACGGAGGACTAGGCCAAAGGCACACTACCGGAGCAATAACGGAGGCAGACACTTGCAACTGGTATGAGCAGTAACGGAG
This sequence comes from Rhinophrynus dorsalis, assembly GCA_037306005.1. Lineage (NCBI taxonomy): Eukaryota > Metazoa > Chordata > Amphibia > Anura > Rhinophrynidae > Rhinophrynus > Rhinophrynus dorsalis. The sequence goes on from CM074722.1 coordinate 226,183,194, forward strand.
GACTAGGCCAAAGGCATACTGCAGGAGCAGTAATGGAGGCAGACACTAGCAACCTGCAGGAGCAGTAACGGAGGACAAGCCAATGGCACACTACCGGAGCAATAACGGAGGCAGACACTTTGCAACCGGTATAAGCAGTAACGGAGGACTAGGCCAAAGGCACACTACCGGAGAAATAACGGAGGCAGACACTTGCAACCGGTATGAGCAATAACGGAGGACTAGGCCAAGGCATACTGCAGGAGCAGTAACAGAGGCAGACACTAGCAACCTGCAGGAGCAGTAACGGAGGACAAGCCAATGGCACACTACCGGAGCAATAACGGAGGCAGACACTTTGCAACCGGTATAAGCAGTAACGGAGGACTAGGCCAAAGGCACGCTGCCGGAGCAGTAACGGAGGCAGACACTAGCAACCTGCAGGAGCAGTAACGGAGGACTAGGCCAAGGCACACTGCCGGAGCAGTAACGGAGGCAGACACTAGCAACCTGCATGAGCAGTAACGGAGGACAAGCCAATGGCACACTACTGGAGCAATAACGGAGGCTGACACTTTGCAACCGGTATGAGCAGTAATGGAGGACTAGGCCAAAGGCACACTGCCAGAGCAGTAACGGAGGCGGACACTAGCAACCTGCAGGAGGAGTAACGGAAAATGACTCTCGCGCTCAGTAGAGCAAGTGGAACCGGATCGCCTGGAGAGTGAGAATGTCGCCAAGGTGACAATAAGCTGTAGAAGCAGGAATGTCAATCAAGCTGGGGATGATCGTGGAGCAGGAACGTCAGCCAAGCCGGGTCGGTACACAGGAATGGGAACGTCAGCCAGTCCTGGTTGGTACACAGGAGCAGGCACTGAAGAGTAGTCAGGCAATCTGGGTCGGTACACTGGAGCAGGAGAACTGATGCGGAGTAGTCAGGCAGGCCAAGTCGGTACACTGGGAAACACTGAGCAGAAAACTAGTACTGGTACAGGAACACCACGAAAGGGCACCGTGTGGGTGCTGGAGCCCAGTATATAAAGGCCATACTGGGCGGGATCAATACAGGACAGCCAATGGGAGCACACACAGGATAAACCGACAGGAAAACAACCACAAGGGAGCACGGGCACCGTGATAATTTCATTGTAGATTTACCACCTTCCAATAAAAACACAGTAATTCTGGTTGTGGTTGATTGCTTTTCTCGTCAAGCCCATTTTATTCCGCTACCCAAACTTCCTTCGACCCCACAGCTTAAGGAGATATTCCAACTCCATGGTTTACCACTAGTGATGATCGAGCACCCCAATGCTCGGGTGTTCGGGTGCTCTGGCCGAGCACCCCTGGAGGCTCGAGTGCTCGGCCGAGCACCCGAGCCCCATTGAAGTCAATGGGAGGACTCGAGCATTACACCAGGCACCCCCTGCTCTGATGAGGGGAGGGTGCCTGGTCCATAGGAAAAGGGCAGAAAATGATGGAAACACCACAGAAATGGTTCAGGGACAGCATAGGGAGGATGTCTGGATGCATCTTGGACTCCAACGTCGCTGCTGGGAACGATGTTTCGCCCTTAGTACGCCATTTTTACAGACTGACCGTAAAACACACAAAAAGGAAGATAAAAACGACTTTAGGCGAAAAATTGTTACCAAACAGTATTTGCTGTATATTTACTTGTATATCATCTGCAAATTCTGCAAAAAATTTCATCGATTTTTCGGAACTGGGGCCATGATTAAGAGGGAAACGTGCACAGAGACAAATTCTGCAAAAAATGTCCTCGATTTTTCGGAACTGGGGCCATGATTAAGAGGGAAACGTGCGCAGAGGCAAATTCTGCAAAAAATTTCCTCGATTTTTCGGAACTGGGGCCATGATTAAGAGGGAAACGTGCGCAGAGTAAAGCAGGTGTTCAACGTGGTTATGGCCCGGGTAAGGTACAGCATTCAGGAACGGAGGCCGTAGCTACCACAGGTTTTACAACATGTCCGTTTGCCCTTTTTAAGTCCAAAATTTATAGTCGGAACAGTGGGGTCTGATCCATTCAGTAAAAGTGACGAAGTGACTTAGTGGATGAAGCCAAGAACTACCTTCTGCTCTGTCGAACACCCCAGCCCTATTTAATTCAATGGGAGGACCTGAGGCACTCCGAAACAACCTGTATATCACAAAATGGAGGGCCTCATTCACATTGTGGTACAATAGTTCAGGTAGTGGTCCAACACTCATAAAGCCGATGCACTAAGTGAAAGGGCTGCCAAAAATTAGACTGAAATGTCACTCCAATACACCCTTTATTACACATAAAGGAGGGCATCATACACACCCTTGAAAAATTAGGATTAATAGCCTGCTGGTGACCCTCTAAAACATTAGAGGCGAGGGCATGCCGCTAAGCTGACCATCTAAAACATTAGGAATGAGGGTCTGCAGCTGAGCCGACCATCTGAAACATTATGGGTGAGGGTCTGCTGCGGAGCTGACCATCCTAAACATTATATGCGAAGGCCCGCTAGTGAGCTGACGCCATAAAACATTATATGAGAGGGCCCGCTAGAGAGCTGACCCAATAAAACATTATATAAGAAGGCCCGCTGGTGAGCTGACCTATACAAAAAGTTGTCAAACAGGGCCCGCTGGTGAGCTGGCCCTATATAAAAATTATATCACAGGGCCCGCTGGTGAGCTGGCCCTATATAAAAATTATATCACAGGGCCCGCTGGTGAGCTGGCCCTATATAAAAATTATATCACAGGGTATATGGAAGAGAGTCAACCATATACCCGTTTTTTGGGTGGAAGGGGTGAATGGGAATACAGAGTATTCCCATCATTGTAAATAACATATCTAAAGTGACTTTATGTTCACCCGGGGCTTTCCTCCAGTGGAGTGGAGAAGTCAGGGGAAATCCAGGCCTTGTTCATTTTTATAAGTGTCAACCTATCAGCATTTTCGGTGGAAAGGCGGATACGCTTATCTGTTATGATGCCACCAGCAGCACTAAATACCCGCTCAGACAGAACGCTGGCGGCAGGGCAGGCCAGCACCTCCAAGGCGTAGAGTGCCAGTTCATACCACGTGTCCAGCTTGGACACCCAGTAGTTGTAAGGCACAGAGGGATCATTGAGGACGCTGACACGGTCTGCTACGTACTCCTTCACCATCTTCCAAAACTTTTCCCTCCTTGTGACACTAGGCTGCGCATCAGGGTGAGGGTGCTGGCGGGGTGTCATGAAGGTGTCCCACGCCTTGGAGAGTGTTGCCCTGCCTTTGTCGGAACTGCTGTGTGCTCCCCTTTTCTCCCCTTCTCGGTTGGCCAAGGTAGCACGTACTCTGCCGCCAGCGTTGTCAGATGGAAAATTTTGGAGCAATTTTTCGACAAGAACCTTCTGGTATTGCACCATTTTGTTTGTCCTCTCCACCGGAGGAATGAGAGATGAGAAATTCTCTTTGTAGCGGGGGTCCAGAAGGGTGAACACCCAGTAATCCGTGTTGTCTAAAATGCGTATAACGCGTGGGTCACGGGAAAGGCAGCCTAACATAAAGTCATGTGTGCCAACAGGCAAGATTTCGCTGTCCTCACCAGGAGGATGACTCTCAATATCCTCATCCTCTTCCTCCTCTTCTGCCCACCCACGCTGAAGAGATGGAACTAAAGTTCCATGGCTACCCTCTGTAGCGGAGGCAACCGTGTCTTCCTCCTCCTCCTCCTCCGCCTCCTCCAATTGTCGCTGAGAAGACGAAGTGAGGGTGCTCTGGCTATCACCTTGTGTAAGCTCTTCCTCCCCCATTTCCACCTCTTCCACATGCAAAGCGTCGGTTTTAATTGTGAGCAGCGAGCGTTTCAGTAGACACAGAAGTGGGATGGTTACACTGATAATAGCGTTATCGCAGCTCACCATCTGTGTCGATTCCTCAAAATTGCATAAAACCTCACAGAGGTCTGACATCCATTCCCACTCCTCACTTCTGATTAGAGGAAGTTGAATGGAGAGGCGACGACCGTGTAACAGCTGGTACTCCACTACTGCCCTCTGCTGCTCACAAAGCCGGGCCAACATGTAGAAGGTGGAGTTCCAGCGCCTGCTCACGTCACACAGCAGCCGGTGAGCTGGCAATTGTAAGCACTGCTGCAGCTTCAACAGGCCGGCTGAAGCTGTTGATGACTTACGGAAATGTGCACACACGCGGCGCACCTTGGTCAAGAGATCATGCAAATTGGGGTAGGTTTTTAGAAATCGCTGAACCACTAAATTAAATACATGCGCTAGGCATGGTACGTGTGTGAGCTTGCCGAGCTCCAAAGCCGCCACCAAGTTACGCCCATTATCACACACAACCATGCCTGGTTGCAGGTTGAGTGGCGAGAGCCACTGCTCGGTCTGGTGACTAATCGCCTGCAACAGCTCTGAGGCCGTGTGCTGTTTGTCCCCAAGGCAGATCAGCTTCAGCACGGCCTGTTGACGCTTCCCCACTGCAGTGCTAAACTGCTTCCAGCTACCGGCTGATGGGTGAGTGGCGCTGCGCGCAGAGAATTCGGAGCTGGAAACGGAGGAGGAGGAGGAGGAGCCAATAACGTAGGTGCTGGCGGAAACCCTGATGGAGGTAGGGCCCGCAATCCTCGGCGTGGGTAGCACCTGTGCCATCCCAGGGTCCGAGTCGCTCCCAGCCTCCACGACATTCACCCAGTGTGCCGTCAGGGAAATGTAGCGTCCCTGGCCACAAGCACTTGTCCATGTGTCGTTAAGTGGACCTTCCCAGTAACTGCGTTGGTCAGGGCACGGGTGATGTTACGGGACACATGGTGGTGTAATGCGGGGACGGCACACCGGGAAAAGTAGTGGCGGCTGGGGACTGTGTACCGAGGGACAGCTGCTGCCATCAGACTGCGGAAAGACTCAGTCTCCACAAGCCTAAATGGCAGCATTTCGATGGCCAGTAATTTGGAAAGGTGTGAGGTTAGTGCTATGGCCTGTGGGTGGGTGGCTGGGTATTTTCGCTTGCGCTCAAATGCCTGGGGTAACGACATTTGGACGCTGCGCTGGGACAGGGAAGTGGATGTGGTCGCTGATGGTGCTTCAGATGGTACAGGTGCAGGGCGGGAGGTATGCGGGCCTGCGCCTTCGACAGGCGATTGGCCGGCACCGAAAACAGGGGAAGAGGAGGTAGTGGTGTGGCCTGCAGACACAGATTGGCGATCCGGGCGTTCCTCCCACTTATTACGGTGCTTGGATGCCATGTGTCGGATCATGCTGGTGGTGGTGAGGTTGCTAGTGTTCATGCCTCGGCTCATTCTGGTGTGGCACAGGTTGCAAACTACAATTCTTTTGTCGTCCGCACTTTCCTTAAAAAAACGCCATACCGCGGAACACCTAGCCCTTGGCAAGGGAGATTTACGCAAGGGGGTGCTCCGTGGAACATTTGCGGGCCGGTTTGGTGCGGTCCGCCTTCTTTCTTTAGCAACACCACTGCCTCTTCCAGCCTGTTGCGGTGCTGCAGATGGCTCACCCTCAGGACTGCTGTCATCGCTCGGCTCTCCACCTTCCCAGGTGGGGTCAGTCACCTCATCGTCCACCAAGTCCTCCTCCACTTCCTCACTCTGATCATCCTCCTCATTTCTTGATCCCACCACATACTCAGTCATTGACAACTGTGTATCATCCTCCTCATCAAGGTCTTGAGACAGTAATAGTGGTTGATTTGATGGCAACTGTGTCTCATCATCATCATCATCCACTTCCTTTGACCTTAAATGCCGTTCCCCTCTGTCATCTTCTTGTGATTGGGTACCCTCTAGAGGTTGTGAATCAGGGCACAAGATCTCATGTTCCTCTGCAAGCGTGCTTGGAGAGAGGTTCAAATGAAGGATTGGTGATGAGACGAGCTCCTCACTATATCCCAGTGTGGGATCACTTCTTTGGCCAGACCCTCTATGGTGGGAGGAAGGATGATCAGGGTGAGGATTATGTTGACCAGACTCTTGGCTACTGAGAGTGGACTTGGTGGAAGACAGGGTGGTGCTTAACCGACTGGAAGCAGTATCAGCTGAAATCCAACCGACCACCTGTTCGCAGTGGTCTGACCTCGAGAGTGATGTCCTGCGACGCCCTGTAAACTGAGACATGAAGCTATGTATGGTGGATGTCTTTCTTTCTTGTGCTCTGGCACCAGGCACAGTTTCTACGCGTCCTGACCCGCGCCCTGAACTATCAGGATCACGTCCACTTCCCCGTCCCTTTTTACCCGCCTTCTTCATATTACACGGAATATGTGCTGCTAATCTGCAACTTTGCACACTAAACAGAATGTGCTGCTAATCTGCGGCTAGGCACAGTGAACGGAATATGTGACGTTTATTTTTTACACTTTCCACACTAAACAGAATGTGCTGCTAATCTGCAACTTTGCACACTAAACAGAATGTGCTGTTAATCTGCGGCTAGGCACAGTGAACAGAATATGTGACGTTTATTTTTTACACTTTGCACACTAAACAGAATGTGCTGCTAATCTGCAACTTTGCACACTAAACAGAATGTGCTGCTAATCTGCAACTTTGCACACTAAACAGAATGTGCTGCTAATCTGCAACTTTGCACACTAAACAGAATGTGCTGCTAATCTGCGGCTAGGCACAGTGAACGGAATATGTGACGTTTATTTTTTACACTTTGCACACTAAACAGAATGTGCTGCTAATCTGTAACTTTGCACACTAAACAGAATGTGCTGCTAATCTGCGGCTAGGCACAGTGAACGGAATATGTGACGTTTATTTTTTACACTTTGCACACTAAACAGAATGTGCTGCTAATCTGCGGCTAGGCACAGTGAACGGAATATGTGACGTTTATTTTTTACACTTTGCACACTAAACAGAATGTGCTGCTAATCTGCGGCTAGGCACAGTGAACGGAATATGTGACGTTTATTTTTTACACTTTGCACACTAAACAGAATGTGCTGCTAATCTGCAACTTTGCACACTAAACAGAATGTGCTGCTAATCTGAGGCTAGGCACAGTGAACGGAATATGTGACGTTTATTTTTTACACTTTCCACACTAAACAGAATGTGCTGCTAATCTGCAACTTTGCACACTAAACATAATGTGCTGCTAATCTGCTGCTAGGCACAGTGAACGGAATATGTGACGTTTATTTTTTACACTTTCCACACTAAACAGAATGTGCTGCTAATCTGCAACTTTGCACACTAAACAGAATGTGCTGCTAGTCTGCGGCTAGGCACAGTGAACGGAATATGTGACGTTTATTTTTTACACTTTGCACACTAAACAGAATGTGCTGCTAATCTGCAACTTTGCACACTAAACAGAATGTGCTGCTAATCTGCAACTTTGCACACTAAACACAATGTGCTGCTAATCTGCAACTTTGCACACTAAACAGAATGTGCTGCTAATCTGCGGCTAGGCACAGTGAACGGAATATGTGAGGTTTATTTTTTACACTTTGCACACTAAACAGAATGTGCTGCTAATCTGCGGCTAGGCACAGTGAACGGAATATGTGACGTTTATTTTTTACACTTTGCACACTAAACAGAATGTGATGCTAATCTGCGGCTAGGACAGTGAACGGAATATGTGACGTTTATTTTTTACACTTTGCACACTAAACAGAATGTGCTGCTAATCTGCAACTTTGCACACTAAACAGAATGTGCTGCTAATCTGAGGCTAGGCACAGTGAACGGAATATGTGACGTTTATTTTTTACACTTTCCACACTAAACAGAATGTGCTGCTAATCTGCAACTTTGCACACTAAACATAATGTGCTGCTAATCTGCGGCTAGGCACAGTGAACGGAATATGTGACGTTTATTTTTTACACTTTCCACACTAAACAGAATGTGCTGCTAATCTGCAACTTTGCACACTAAACAGAATGTGCTGCTAATCTGCGGCTAGGCACAGTGAACGGAATATGTGACGTTTATTTTTTACACTTTGCACACTAAACAGAATGTGCTGCTAATCTGCAACTTTGCACACTAAACAGAATGTGCTGCTAATCTGCAACTTTGCACACTAAACACAATGTGCTGCTAATCTGCAACTTTGCACACTAAACAGAATGTGCTGCTAATCTGCGGCTAGGCACAGTGAACGGAATATGTGACGTTTATTTTTTACACTTTGCACACTAAACAGAATGTGCTGCTAATCTGCAACTTTGCACACTAAACAGAATGTGCTGCTAATCTGAGGCTAGGCACAGTGAACGGAATATGTGACGTTTATTTTTTACACTTTCCACACTAAACAGAATGTGCTGCTAATCTGCAACTTTGCACACTAAACAGAATGTGCTGCTAATCTGCGGCTAGGCACAGTGAACGGAATATGTGACGTTTATTTTTTACACTTTCCACACTAAACAGAATGTGCGGCTAATCTGCAACTTTGCACACTAAACAGAATGTGCTGCTAATCTGCACCTTTGCACACTAAACAGAATGTGCTGCTAATCTGCGGCTAGGCACAGTGAACGGAATATGTGACGTTTTTTTTTTAAATTTGTGCCCCCCCAAACAAAATATAACTGCTGCCCCCACACACAACAGTCCTAAAAAGGACTTTTGGGTCTTTATATGGTGTTCCAACATTTTCTACACTGACTTTCCCTTCCTATCCTCATCTCTCCCTGGCTAAGACTGAGCCGAACTCGCTGGTCAGGTGCTATACAGCACCCGATCACGGGTTCTGGCCAGCCAATCAGTGTAATGCCAGCAGCCAACATGGCTGCTGGCATTACACTGATGTCAGAGCCTCCCCGCACGTTTATTGGCTGCGCAGCAGCCGCGAAACGTGCGGGGAGGAGACCCGAACATGGCGGGCGAGCACATGCGGTACTCGTACGAGTACCGCCATGTGCCGAGCAGAGCGATGCTCGAGCCGAACCGAGCTTCGGCCGAGCATGCTCGCTCATCACTATTTACCACTTCAAGTTGTATCTGTCTGAGGAAGTTAGTTCACTTCACAGTTTTGGAGGGCATTCTGTACAGATTGGGCATCTCAGTCCATTTGTCCTCGGCCTACCATCCCCAGTCCAATGGACAGACGTAACAGACCAATCAGTCACTCAAGCAATTTCTACGTCTGTTCGTTGGACCCCTACAGAATGACTATTCTAGTCTCCTCCCCTTGCCAGAGTTCACTTTCAATAGAAGTCAGCATGAGGCGCTTCAGTGCTCTCCTTTTCTTGCTGCTGGGGGACTTCCATCCTCGCTCCCTGCTTATTTCTTCCTCCTCTGTGATTCTGGCCATAAACTCTCACCTGGACGACCTGGAGTCACTTTGGTTGCGAGTACTTTCTAGTCTGGTTTCTGCTGCCACTCGGTAGACAGTTGTCGTATACCTGGTCCATCCATTGCTGAGGGCGATGAAGTATGGCTCTCAACTGAGAACCTCTATCTATGTCAGCCTTCTGCGAAGTTCGTTCTGCTGTTGGCCCCTTTCAAGTCTGCTCCCAGCCGTCTCCGGTGACTTATGCTCTGGACCTCCCGTCCTCTGTGCAGATCCCAGACTCCATCCATGCATCTCTGCTTAAGAAAGTCCTTCATGCCTGTTTCTCTGCCCCTTCCATGGTCTCCCCTCCGGTGCTGGTTGACAGGCAGGAACAATATGTTGTCCGCAAGATCCTGGACTCCCGTCTCGTCCATGGTTCTCTGCAGTATCTTATGCATTGGTTTGGCTATGATCCGGAAGAACGATCCTGGGTGCCAGCCCCCGACATTCACCCCCCAGCTCTGCGGAGTGCCTTCCATCGTGTTTTTCCTTCTGAGTCCCGTCATCCGGAGGCCTCCCGTTCTGGGGGGCTTGTGTCACCTTCCTCTGTCGCCGTTACTCTGTTCCTGGCCGCCGCCGGGTCCCCGTATCGGATTGTCTGACACCAGTTGCTCTCTGGTTTCCTGACCCGACTTGTCTGACCTCCTGTCACTGTTTTCAAGACACTCAGACCAGTAGGTGAAATAAAATACAGTTTTATTAAGAACAAAATAAAGGATAAAGATCGCCCCCTATAGGTAGCACTGCGTAGCAGCAGGAAGGCAATAGTTTGCCCAATATACAGGTATAGCATAAAATAGCACAGGCAAATAGCAGATACTGAGTACGGAGATACAAGTGTTAACACAGTAATCAGTCAGTCTCAGTTGTGATGTTTGGCACGCCCAAGGTGATAGAGGCAGTAAATGGTGGAGAGGACTCAACACCAAATGTTCATAATACTGAGATAACTGTCCAGCAAAGAGGAACCTGCAACCCAGAACCTGCTGCACTTGAACGGTAGCCCCCACGGGCGTATTAACGTAGCAAGTAGACTGCCAGAGCTTGAGCCAATAGCCCCCACGGGCATAACAACGAAAGTAACTGGAATGCAAGAGCTTGAGCCAATAGCCCCCACGGGCGTAACGGAAGCAACCGGATTACAAGAGCTTGAGCCACTAGCCCCCACGGGCGTAACGGAAGCAACTGGATTTCAAGAGCTTGAGCCAATAGCCCCCACGGGCGTAACGGAAGCAACTGGATAGCAAGAGCTTGAGCCAATAGCCCCCACGGGCGTAATGGAAGCAACTGAATTGCAAGAGCTTGAGCCAATAGCCCCCACGGGCGTAACAACAGAGACTTGCACAGTAGCAGCCAGTGCCGTGCGCCTACCGGACACGGTAACGAACTTCATTGTACTGCAAGGAAAGAAACGGCTCAGCACCAAGGCAACACTGTGTACCAGACTGGAGGCTCAGAACCGGGACGCAGCTCTGCACAGGTTAATGGCTCAATAGTTGGAACACAGCTCTGGTTGGAACACAGCTCTGCACGGGTTAACGGCTCGAAAGTTGGAACACAGCTCTGCAGGGAGCAGCTCGGTAGCAGGATCTCAGCACAACACAGGTTAACAACTGCAACCGTTCAGGACAGTTGTAGGAGGAAGTCAAAATGTCGCCTCGGCGACAGAGGAAGCTGGAACGTAGTCTGGGCAGAAGTAACCGGTGCAGGTTAGATCAGGATACAAGCAGGAACGTAAGTCAGGCCGGGTCAAATCATGGAGCAGGTTCTCAGACAAGCCAGATCAGGATACGAGCAGGAACGTCAGCCAGGCAGGGTCAAATCACGGAGCAGGAACACAGGAACATAATCAGAGCAAGCCAAGTCGGTACACCAGAAAACAGGAACACAGGAACACAGCACAACAAAACTGGCTAAGGAACACCAAGAAAGGGCACCTGACAGGTGCCACTGGCCCAGTATAAAAAGGTTACCAGGGGCGGGCCAAACAGGCTCAACCAATCAGAGCGCAGCACAAGCGAGAGTGACGTGAGGGGAAACACTGCACCGTGATACCTCCACTGTTCTCTGGTATCCTGACCCAGCCTGACTGACCACTGCTGCTCTCTGGTTTCCTGACCCGGCTGGTCTGACCTCCGTAGCTCTCTGGTGTCCTGACCCGGCTTGTCTGACCTCCGCTGTTCACTGCTATCCTGTCCCGGCTTGTCTGTTTCCCCCTCTTCTCGCCTCCTGGCCCTGGTTCACACATTTCCCAGTTACTCCTATCCTGCTTGCACCCCAGCTCAACTGGGGTGGAACAATCTGGTTTTGCGACCAGCACCTTTATCCAACTTCGGCTGCAGCATGGAGTACCTGTCACACCGTCTAAGCACCCGAGCATCGCCCTCTAGCATCGAACCCAAGCATCAACCAGTACTTAGTCTGCGAGGGTCTCTACTCCCACCATAGTGACACCTACAGAGGTCAATTTCTGCCTGACAGTCAGTCAGAATGCAGCTTGCTGCAACTTTAAGGCTACTGGCAAGGCCATCTTTTGGGAAGTTGCAGCCAGGAGAGTATGCACAAAGGTCTGTGACGCTTCTGTGCCGATAGTCAGATGAATAATTTGATCACACAGATACACATACCAATGTCCGTTAACTTTGAGAACCACATCATTCTTTTGAAAACTCTAACAGCTACCTGCTCCCTATCCTATAGCAGTCCAAGTGACTGCTTACTGAGAAAATATTGTATTCAGTTCTGGGCAACTGTGTATTGTCATTTCACACTCACTGATGTGCCCATAGCCTTAGAGAGGCAATTAATAGTTACTACAATGATGTTTTAATATACTGCAATTGCAACTATTTATTCTGTCTCTATTGATTATTCATTATACATTTCTCTTTCTGGGTATGTTAACCCTTCATACCCTGCATAAACTCTCTGTCTCCACTGCTTATTAACCCTGTGGTGATGAGGATTTTTTTACACTAAATGCCTTTATTCAACTATGTTTTCCTTCTCATTCATTACACTCATACAAATTATATTACATTTTTTAAGGATTAATACGGCTTTTTTGCTGCTATAATTATATGTATAACCCATCATTTATTTCAAAATAATATAAAAAAAATTTAAAGAAATCTAAAAAACAAGCATTTTTATAGGTTTTCCTGTCATGGTGATTTGTTATTCATTAGTGTATTTTTTAACAGGGACTGGATAAAAAATATGAACATTTGTTCATATGTCCAAAGTGTTCCTTTTTAGGGGTATTGTCCCTCTAAGATGCAAGTCCTGCTTAGGGATGGGTGAAAACCTTCTCTTCAACCAAAATTGGAAAAAAATGGCAATTTCTACTTTGTGAAAAATTTCCTGTAAATTTTCCCAAATTTTTCTCCTAGCTCATTGCTTTGAAATCAAATTGAAGAAAAACTTTTCTCCACCACACAAAAGTTTTCTCTACTTTTCTACAGCCATATAAAAGGGTGCCTGGCTCTCACAGCATGCTATTCTGGTTTATTAGAGGAGGAAGTAGCATGTTTTGAGGGAATTGAAGCTTAGTTTAGGGAATCTTTTAGGTAGGACACCTGTTCTCTGTATTAGGGGAGTCTGGGGGCACTCTGGGGGAGAAAAAGGGAGGAAGGAGATTGACCCCAAATTCCCCAAAATTTAATGTGACTGATTGTCAAGACACAGGCAGCTGGGGTCCAAATTGCTTACTGACTTTGCTTTTGTTGTCTCTGAACTGGGGAAATCTGGGGAAAGAAGTTGCTGATGTTGTTTTTTAGTTATATATTATTATTTTTTTTTTTATAAACTGTGATAAGAAAGGTTGGGCAAACAAAAAGCTAAAAATAAACAAATATATTAGACAGCCTGATGTGAGCTCTGTGACTGAGGCAGACTTGATAGACTACAGACAACATTGAGAATTTTGTTGCGTGCCAAGCCAAGACCACAAACTCCATCAGTTGTGTACTGTAGAGAGTAAGAACACTCGCAGTAGTTGAGTAATGTCTACCAAATGCACAAGTGGGAGGGGGAAAAGGTGGAACAGTGCAGGGACGTGGGCATAAAGTGGTAGTTCAAAAACTGTCTGCAAATGTTTCAAGGTATATGTTGCTGTAGGACTCACAACTTTGACTTCTAGCTACTTCTTTCCTCAAAAGAAGTAATATTGTGCCGGAAAATGTTGCACCATAGAAAACATAGAAGGCAAATGTGTTGGAATAGGAGAAAAATGCAGGGGAGGGCTGGTCTTGGGTGCAGGAGGGCAATTGGCCCCTGGGCCGATCATATATGTGGGCTGGTGGGCCACTGCCTCACTCAGTCTCCCTCTTGCTGCTATAAATAGAGATACACTAATTATACCACAGAGCTAACAATTGAAATGGAACTACACAAATTATATCACAGAGCTACAATCCATATGGAGCTTCACTGTAAGCATAACTCATTTCTCTTGTAAGCTCTATGTTATCACTAGCATAGCTTTACTGCAGTTGTAAGATCTGTAGTATCATTAATGTAAACCCATTGATACGTGAAGTGGTATGAGGCATGCTCTCTGCTTCTCTTAGCCTCATTATCACAGTGAAGAAGAAAGAGGCAATGAACAGTGGCAAAGGCAATGTTCACTTATATTGCTTTTGTCATATGGCTCCATTTGCAAATGTAGCAGTGAACATGTGTGCATCCACCAGTGAAATGGCTGGAACTAACTGCTCCAGTCTTAGAACAGTCAGTTACAGCCTCCCCACCATGATATCAGTGCATTCTGAAGCACTCAGTGATCAACACATGACATGCCAGGACTATCAGAATGCCATGGGGGTGTGGCATACTGGCTTGGACAGCTAATCCTGCTTTGCAAAGTCCATAGACTCCATATCGCTATGGAGTATAGCTGGCATGCAGTGGCTGCAATAAAAAAAATAAAAAATTGCCAGCCTTGCTTGGAGGGACTTCTCTTGATGCCCCCCCATTATTAATCTCCCAGCTGGGAGATTAATAATTTAAAAGAAAGATAGCCGAGTGTTGTTCCTTTCACTCGCACGCCAGGATTCTGGGTAGGAGTGGGCGGATCAGGGGAAGCCTCCTCAAGTCACTGGTGACATGATAACCAGTTATGAGAGAAGGCTTTTCCCTCTCCTATTCACTTTTACCGGTAGGGATAAGAGTGAAGCAGTAGAGCATGTAGCTCTCCTGCTTCGCCATTATTAATCTACCAGGAACTGAATACAGTAGCTAATTCTATGGCTTTCAAAGATTTTAGTATCTTTGAAGCGGTGGAAATGTAAAGAAAACTTATTTATTCCTATAACACCAAATTTGGAAATATTTGTGCACTTCGGCCTAAGGGTAGAAAGGCAAATGACCCCTTATTTGTGATGGTGAATGTCTACTTTGAAAAATAATATACCTTGCATACCTTTTCTTCATGTTTCTAATAGTTATGACCATTTTGGTATATGAAGTCATTAAAAAAACAAAAAAAACAAAAAAAAAACAGATAGGTGTAGTTATGTGCTTCTGGCACCCCCTACGGTATGTCAACTCATACCAGTGGGGTGACCTATTTCTCCAAATAGTACTAGTTATGAATACATTTGGAAATTCCATAGTTTTCATAGATTTCAGAACTCTTGAAGGTGCAGACATGTTAAAAAATGCCATATTTTCCTTTAGCGCTACCTTCTGGAATCATTTGTGCATACCAGGTTAGTGGTAAGAAGGCAAGTGTCCACTCCTTTGATGAGGCAGGTTATTCCCTTTCCAAATTGCTATTGTCTACCTTTTCTTCATTTATGTAGTTGTTACAATCATTTTAGTAGTGTAAGTCATGTTTGAAAAACTGTAAAACAAAAAAAAAAAAAAATGAGTTTTTAAATTTTTACTTCTAGCACCACCTACGGTATGTCAACTCTTACCAGGATGGTGTAATTTGTCTCCTAAGAGCACTAGATAATGAATACAGTTGGAAATTCCATAGTTTTCACAGATTTCGCTTACTTTTGAAGGGACAGAAATGTTAAGAATGCTAGGAGTGTTTCTGTTGCTTCTGTAAGTGTAGCGCATACTGTTATCACCACTGTAACATCTAACCTTTCTTGTTGTAGTAGTCTTTCAGCAACACCTCAGTCTATGAAATCTCCAGTCTGAAGATAATTCACTCTTGATCCAAAAGTGAAACATGTTGGTATCCGATGTATATGTAAACAAAAAAACATGTGAGCAGTGGAAAAGGATCCCATCAAGACTCTTGCTCATTGAGATTCCACCTGAATTACAACCACAGGCCTGATTGAAATGAACACATGTGGCAAACTGGAGGGTCATGACTAGCAGAAGGGTTTAAGGCAAAAGCATTGAATTTTATAAGTGCTACCCCCGAATTTTGAATACGCACTTACTACCCAATGCATAAGGGCTCTGGTGTACAAGCGGTTAAGGTATTATATGAAGTGATGTAAGTGTTACGATAGCACATTGGTCCTCCTATGTATAAAGCATGGTCTATATGGAACACACTAAGCTTACACTAACCATTTAAGCCACTAGGGTGATCAAAGCACAACACTAATGCATAGATCCTTTAATGCATGACTACTGAACTAATGGTTCCGACAAGATACACCATTTTAACCTACATCACCAGCAGTTGATAATACTGTTTTCTTGGGGTGTTTTAACCCATTATATGATCTGAGTCCATGGAGGGCAACATACATTAATAAATGATTGTTTAGCAAACCGGGAGTGAAATAGTGAGAGGATAGGTAATTAGCCCCAGCGCCAGGGTGTATATGGAACAATCTTTGGTGACTATGTAGTTAACCCTTTGAGGAGTGAATAGCCCTCCTTTATTCAGGTCTCTAGAATACTAAGATTCATCTAAGTATTTGATTCCCGCTAAAGGTATCTTTCATAATACATTGTAATGTACATATACTCCCAACGGAAAGGCAGGTATACAATATCTGATTCTATCCAATTGAATTTTACTAATACCAATTCTCAGAATTGTATTTTATTTCAAATGTGGTTTTGAGTTTAATGTATATAATAAAAGTTAGATTTTAACATTGTTTTGATACCCCAGAATATGTGTGTGTGTTATCAATTAGCAATGATAGTCGTTACTGCCATTTATGAGGAAGGTTTTGGTGCTATTAGTGTCTTTTTCTTCTTGTTTGTAGTTATTATCTGTATACACATTAGCACATTACCGAGTCATATTTTTTGACGCCTCAGGATAATTAAGGTGAGGAGTTCACCACAACCTCTGCTGTGCATGACTAGCAGAAGCATTCCTGAAAGTAACTGAGTGGCATCTGTTAGTAATGATCGAGAATAGTCAAGAAGTAAAACAAAATTGTCTATCATAACAGTAACACCAGCATCCTGTAGTGTTGGTTTCATGCAAGTGTAAAGTATGGAGGAGGATGACTATGAGTTATTACTAGGAGCTGACAACTCCTCAGATGAATGCACACTGGCAGCAGTAGCTGCAGGCACAGACAGGTGACATTTTACAAATTCACGAAAAGGACTGCAGAACAGTGCAACCCCTTAAAAATATGAACAGGGTTGCATGGCAAGTCAAGCATTTTAAAGCTTGGTGAAAGCCAATTCAGGCCAATGTTATGCCTCCTGTTAAAGTCAGGAACATATGCCACCTATCTGTGACATTATAGTATTTTCTTCTAAATTAATTCCTGCTGCTGAGTTATCTGAGTATCATATGTCACAGCGACTTCTGTATCCACCTTTCCCATTATGAGTAGTAAAGATGGGAGCAGTGTGGCTGAAATCATTCAGCAGCAGTGACATGGGACAGATGGTGGTGGTGGTGGATGTAGTTCTTCCTAATACTAGCCCTAGTGCTGTGGAGACAGCAGCAGCACAACAAGCCACTTCAGGCACAGTCAAAATACACCTCCTCTTCTCTCTACCCTAAATTTATGAGTGTTGGAATATATTTCCTTGAGGGCATTCAGTGACTGTGAAGTTTTCAACAACTGCAATGTGTACAGTGTGTGAAAATAAACATTGTGAAAAGGGTTAAGAACTGGAATCACACATCAGCAGCAATCATAAAGCACATCCAAATTATGAACATCAATTTCAAAGTGCTGATAGTTATGTTAAACTGTCCCCCAATAAATCACATGCTGTCAGTCACCAACTGATGCCCTTGCCCATTCCACAACATATATATGTCAGTCACTTGATAGTGGTTGGGTGACTAACTTACTATACACTTAATTAAAACAGTGTACTCTCCCAGCTATCACCTTAGAGTATTCAGCAGGCTGTTCTGTCTGCCAATGCTTCCTTATGCTCTGCATTCTATTGCTCTCCACACATTATGGGCTAGATTTAAGGGCAGCCGTTAAACCATCCGCTAAGTAAAAAAGGCACATCGGCCGCAAAGAACACATGCTTTACAGCAGATTTAAAGGTAAGAGTACAAGAATAGCTATCGGGCGTAGGCACAACAAAACACGTAACACAAAAACCAGCGTCACACCTGATTTCACATCACCGTGCGTCCCAAACACCCGTTAAAACACAACTTAAGTCAAAATGTAAAATTACGGCTGCCATTGTCTAGCAACCCTGATAGATGCACAAACAAAATTCAAACCTACAGCCAATTCCAAGGCCCCAAAGTATCAAAAATTTTCAAATACACCTATATATACCTGAAAATAACGGTCACACCCTGTCTGTGTTTCGAGTTTCAGCAAGCTAGATCACAGGACCCAGGAGTGGAGGATAGTGTTTAGAGAGAGGGAGAGACAGAGAGAGAGAGAGAGAAGCATACAGAGGAGTAAGGTAGAAGGATTTTGGAGAGGAGGGAATTACATTTAAATAGACACATAGCACACTTTTGCACATAGCACATACATCCATACAAACACATACACATACATACACATAGTCTTTTTTTTTTATCACACGTTACACATTTTAAACTTTATTTTGACAGTGTGAATCTGTGAGTGAAAGTGTGTGACAGAGAGTTAGTGGGATCAAGTGTGTCTGTGAGGGCCTGTGAGAGTGCCTGGGTGTGAGTGGGTGAATGATGGCCAGGAGAGGAGGACAGGAGAGAGGGATGGGGAGAGTAGTGGAGGAGGAGGAAGGTCAGGAGGGTATCCCTGAGCAGAGCAGGGGTGGGAGAGGGAGATCCGCAGGGAGGAGGGGGACCAGGCCCTCAAGAGCAGGCACACGCAGGACAGGGAAGGAATCTGCAGTGGGACAAGGGATAGTTCCTGGGGACCACCACACACAGGCAGGGGCAGAGCAGGCAGGACACTCTGGTTCTGACTCCTCGCATGCCGGAGCTGAGGGGGACAGGTTCAGGGATCCCGATATACTGAGGAAGAAAATACAGCCCTTGTGGAGGCTGTGCTGGAGAGGGAGAGTGTCCTCTTTCTGGGGGAGAGGCTCCCTGGCCTGGCTGCGAGGAGGAGAGCTGCCTGGAGCCAAATCTGCATCCGAGTTAATGCGGTGGCCACCTGCAGACGGGATGTGGACTCAATCAAGAAGAGATGGGGCGACTGCAAAAGGCAGGTGAAGAAGAAGATGGGGGATGCTGCCCTGCACGCCCGAGGCACCGGAGGTGGTCCACCTGTCCCCATCACCTTCAGCGCATGGGAGGAGAGGCAGACCCTGTCATCTACCCTCATTGAGGGGGTCCCTGGAGGATCAGACACCGGGGATGAAAGGAGCCTCTACACCACTGGTAAGTGCATCACCCCAAAACCACACACCACCTCAAATCACACACCCATCACAAACAAACACAGTCACATCCTATTATTTGCCCTTCATTCATCCACACAACTGCATCAACACAGCACCCTGAGGGTTTAAACAGGACGTAAGACAAGGACAAATGTCAAGGTTCAACAAGGCCCAAACCTGTCCAACTCCCTGGTTAACCCTCATGTTGCTGTGCTGATCACACACAATACACACAAACCATGCTCAGTGTTGTATGTCAAACATCACAATTGTTTTCACACAATGTTACCCATGTTCCCACAGGGAATCCAGCACATAACCCCATGAGTGCTAGAGGGATTATCAATGCATCTATCAACAATGCTTTGGCAACCCCTCCGGTACTCAAAGGGTTAACCAGACAACAAACACATGTCGATAGGTTAACAATTACATGACACATAGGGGACATTCACTAAGCGGTGAAAAAGAGATGATGTAGAGAATTTTACACTTACATACCCTCACATTACCAATTAAAATGTTAGTCTATGGAGAATATTCAATAACGTGAATCAAGCTGCACAGGCCCCATTGTATGGACTCCATAGAAAACATTGCAGATGGGGAAATGAGATCCCCGGAGAAGTCAGCATCATAATCAGTTCATCAGGTCTACTTAACCGCTTACTGAATCACTAAAAGGATGGATCAGGTCACAAATCACAGTGCCACTGAGAATAACTGGTTGTATGTGCAACACACAGGGCAAAAACAATTACACATAACTAAAGGTGAAAAAGTTGCCCTTGGTGTTGTGTATGCAATCATTTACTCTAACTTGAATTTACATATCTCACATTTGATTCACATAAGGATCCTCAGGAGTGCTGATGCCATGGATGGATGGTACACCAGCCACTATTTGCAGGATACGTATGGGAATCAAGTATGAACCATTGAGATTTGGTCAATAACAGGCCATGAATTATGGATATCTGTGATCGGGTCTGGCTGCCTCACACATAAAGATGGATGGGCTGATCCAGGAAAAAAAAGGCCTCAATCAAAGATATCCTTCAATACTGGCTTGATTGTTGCCCCTCAGGATTCAACTTGAACAGACCTCATGGACAGGATCCTGTAATGTACATCAATCCCTGATTGCCACGGTGGTATCCCATGCATCACAATGCAATGCATAGGTTACCATCATGACAACCAGAGAGTGACATGTAAAATCTGACAAAATCCAGCACTGTACGGGATAAACTGATAACATAGGGATGAATACCACTTGAATCACACTGCAGATCAATTACAAAAAGATATGCACAGAAAGAAAAATGACCAGATATGTATGTGGATATGTCCCTTTCAAATGGGTACAAATATGTCCCAACAATATGTGAACACAGAGTTCAGTTCAGTATGTGTAATTGTCCTACTGCCCATATATGTGCAACCTTAAAAAATAAACTCATACTGATATCATCATCAGAGTACAAATACCTAGTATATTACACCTTACTTGGATGGGTATCAGTGGTATCAATGAAAGTTAGTTTGTGATGGCTGCGCATATATAGGCAGTAAGACAATCACATGTACTGAACAGATCTCTGGGTTCATATCTATCAAGGATATGTTTGTACCCATATGAAAGGTACATATACACACATATCAGACCATATTCCTCTCTGTGTACTTTGGTGTGGCAATGGTTAATTTCACCTTGATGTAACATTGTAGGCATCATAAAGAGATGTTTAGACAGATGTTGCTGTATGTGACAGCTGGAGATGGATTCGTCATTGAAATGGTCCACAGAGTGTGCATACAAACCAGGCACACTTTGTAGACAATGCCAAAGATGTAGTTATCTCCAAATAGATCAATTATGAGTCCGCTGAAGAGCCTCCGTGTGGTCAAATGACTGACATCTCCAGCTGTCACATACAGCAACATCTGTCTAAACATCTCTTTATGATGCCTACAATGTTACATCAAGGTGAAATTAACCATTGCTATCCCTTTAAAGAGATAGTAATACCTAAAATGTGAAAGGAAAAATATATGTTATAGGATTGATCCACCGGGTAAAGCAAGGGTATTCCCACTGCTGAAAGGTGTTTCATCCCAAGAGTATAAAAGCTCAAAGTTGAATATTCCATGGACAATATCACAGTGGCCTGAAAATGTACTATGCCAATGTTGCAAGACCATCCTCTGGCCAGCTTTGGTCCAGGGAGAATAAATCCACAAAGGATTATGTGGCAACAGTGCACATGTACAATTTCAGGCCACTGGGATGTGGCACCAAAGGAATTCAACTCTGAGCTGTGATACATGTAGAATAAAACACCCTTCACCAGTAGGAGTACCGTTGTTTCACACAAGGGTATAAACCCTACAACATATATGTCCCTTTCCACATTTCAAGTATTAATATCAATTTGACACCATCATGGCTAAGTTTACTGATCACACAATCTCAATTCTCCACACAGCTTATGTGCCTCCAGCACTCCAGTAGCCCGTGGAGGAGGCCACCTCACCACCCAGTGAGGAGTATACGGAGGAGGGGACCAGCCAGTGGGCACCATACCCAATAACATCCACACCTCTTGCCCAACTGGATGCCCCACCTCTGGCTGCACCACCTCTGCCTGTACCATCTCTGGCTACACCACCTCTGGCTGCCCCACATCTGCCTGCCCCACCTCTGGCTGCACCACCTCTGGCTGCACCACCTCTGGCTGCTCCACCATATTACAGTGACTGGATGCACCCCACCACTTCCAGGCGCTATTACCCTCCAGCAGCACCACCACCACCACCAGGGAGGCAATGGCTGCCCGGTGATGTGGCTACCACCCAATACAGGCCATACTCATTCCCGATTGACCTACCCTCCTGGATGGCTCCCCAGCATGGCCCCCAGGTATGATCCCAGGTGGGGGCCAAGCACATGCCAGTGGCCAAGGTTTGACCCTTGGCCACTCGACTACCAACACCTGGGCCTGCTTGGGGAGCCCCAACACCCTATGCGAAGGGATGTGTTTACCCCACCACCTCCACCAGTACAGACATCAGTGGGCAGCAGTGAGTCCATTGATGTGGTGGGCACATACCCATCTGAAGCACATACAGCACCAGCTGAGGAGGACACAGCAGCAGCTGAGGAGGACACAGCAGCAGCTGAGGGGGACACAGCAGCAGCAGGTTCACCAGGCACAACCATCACCAGCAGTGAACGCCCCACAGGGATGGAAGCAGAGTGTATGGCTCTGCAAAGGAGACTACTACGGTCAAGCCACTGCACCAATGACAACATCACCAGGAGCTATAGGGAATCTCGGAGAAACACAAACAGGATTGAGGCAAGGATCCATACCCTGGAGTCGGAGTGTCACGGTTAGTTAAGACTCTCAGACTTAAGGTTTAGGTAAAAACATAACTTTATTGAAAAGTTAAGGCAATCCCATAGGCCTATCATACACATACAAACAATACAAATAAGCAAATGATCATATGAATAGGTTTTACCGGCCTTGCCAATAATACCAGGCAAGGCAACCCAGGCGACTAGACGAAATAGTAGTAGCAGGCTCTACCGGCCTTGCCAATACCGGGTAAGGCAACCGTGAGATGGTAACGTACTGGTTCTACCGGCCTTACCAATACCGGGCAAGGCAGTCTGAGGGAATACTGTGAGTAGGCTCTACCGGCCCTGCCAATACCGGGTAAGGCAACCTAAAGGATGGCAACGTGAATAGGTTCTACCAGCCTTACCAATACTGGGCAGGGCAGCCCAAGAGAGGAGACCTTCCTGGAACCAACTGACTGTCATGTGACAATTACAGTAGGATGGAAGAGGTAGCAACTAGGATAAGCGGTCTCGTTCATGCAGAAGTCTCATGCCAGAGAACTACAAGACAACTGCATAGGGACTGGACAGCAACTCGGACCTCACAGTACCTGACTACAGTCAGCGAGCAAACCAGCGTCCGCACGCTGGGACCAAATGACAGGAATGTGAACCGCAAGGCGTACTGGAGTAAACCAACAGGAGTAATGGTACAAGGTTAATGGAGTAAACCAGCGTCCGCACGGTGGGACCAACAGTAGTATGGGCCACCAGGTTTAATGGGGTAAACCAGCGTCCGCACGCTGGAACCAACAGTGTAAAGGCCACAAGGTTTAATGGAGTAAACCAGCGTCCGCAACCTGGAACCAACAGTAATATAAGCCACCAGGTATAATGAAGTAAACCAGCGTCCGCACGCTGGAACCAACAGTAGTATAAGCCACCAGGTTAAATGGAGTAAATCAGCGTCCGCACGCTGGAACCAACAGTAGTATGCACCACCAAGTTTAATGGAGTAAACCAGCGTCCGCACGCTGGAACCAACAATAGTATAGGCCACCAGGTTTAATGGAGTAAACCAGCGTCCGCATGCTGGAGCCTACAGTAGGAATATCGCCGGAGCGAAATGAGAGCAATGTTGCCTCAGCGACTGCAGACAGGGAACCACTGAGACCAGGCAGAGGATCAACCGGAACAAGCACCGCCGAACTGACAGGTGACGGAACATCAGCAACCACGGAGAACGACCGGAACCGACTGGAACGGCAAGCAGGCAGGTACACAGGAACAGGTAGACTCAGGAACTCAGGAACTCTGAAACACTGGAACACTGGAACACAGGAACTCTGGAACTCTGGTACTCTGGAACTCAGGAAATCAGGCCCAATCAGCATGGCAGGCAGGACAGAAAAGGTACTGTCAGAGACACCACGAAAGGGCAACCAAAGGGTGTCCGGACTGAGTTTAAAAAGGCAATGTGAGGCGGGCTGACAGCAGGCAGCCAATGGGAGACCCCTGCAGGTGATAGACACTGGATAGCACCAATCACGGGCACCGTGATACGGAGGTCATGAGGATCAACACTCAACTCCATCAGCTCCACACGGGGGTGATGGACATGCTTGAACAGGTACTGGTGGAGTTGAAAGAGCTGAACCGCAGGGAGAACTTATGGTTAGAGAGGGAGAACCTGCGTTCCACAGAGGGATCCACTGCCCTAATCACCCCCGCCAATGTGACCCCTGAAGCCACACCTAGGGGGCAAAGGGTGACCAGGAGATCATACAGGTTATCCACTTCTGCCACACAGTCTAAGGCCCCCCCCCACTAAAAAAAAAAATAAAATGCCCAACAGGTTACATTTCCCCTGAATAAAGGAACATTATGCTTTTGAATACTGTCTGATCTGCTTTGTATTTGGTCAAAGATTGGGTGGCAGAGTTGTCTCCAATGCATTGCCAAACAATGCAGTGAACACAACTTCTGCCTAGGTAAGATGTTTGTGGGATGTTACAACATGGGTTCACACACAAACACACACACACCGTTGTACAAATTCAACTGGAAATACATCCCTGGAGCCATATTACACAACTGTGTTATATGGTGATGTTGTGTGTTGAATTTGAACAACAAAACATACCCCCTAGCACAGCAAATTGTACAACATTGAACATTCGTCTACATCACATGTTGTGTTTAACCCTTTGATAGCCAGAGTGGTAGGCAATGCATTGCAAAGAAATGCATTGGGTACCACTCTAGCACTCAGAGGGTTAAGGGGATAGCCAAACAAACAGCTATGTGACTTAGCAGTGACATAACAAGCAGGACAGATAAATGGGACATGCATCAATATTGTCTTGGATTCAAACACTCGTGCAACTGACTTACTGGGGAAGCCAATGTTTTTAACCTAGGATTTCAATGTGTAGCACACACATTGATATCCTGGGGTGAGCATTGGGGTCTCCAGTAAGTTGAGTTGTTGTTTTCCTAAGGGTGTAACAGACGTCACCAGTGATAACACTTGTCCACTTAGTCTGGTTGTTCGTTGATGTAGCCCATGTACTGAGATATGTCAAAGTGGAGCAATATCTCAGAACATTGATTATACTGAGCAACACAGAAACTGTGGACAGGAAGTATGTCCCCTGTATCACCTCTTTATCACTCCCACAACACATTAGTGTATCACTACCACCATCTGTTTGCATGAATACATCACAGAGTCCACTCACTGGCAAACCTGTGGTGGACTCCTGTGATATGGATGATGCCTTTCCATGTATGGGGGATACTCTATCCTGAGTGTGGTTACGCATTGACAAATGTGTAATCCAATATATTCTCATACAGACACAGATTGAATAGTGATGGTTCTTCTTTATTGTGTCTCAAAGTGCATTAGAACGTACATGTGTTTTCTGTGTGTATTGCCTATATGCATTGAACACTTGTATGAGAACACTAAATGTACTTTGAAACGAAATCGTACTACTTTAGTAACACCGCTGTCCTGCTCATGTTTTGTCCACAAGGTTTGACAACTCTGTAGATGAGCATCCTAACTGTACAGGTTATTACACTCGTGAATTTGTGTTTTCTGTGTCTATATGAGAATGTTCCAGTAGATGTTGCTGTGAACCTCAGGTCAAACATTGCATCACCAACAAAATCAACAGAAACAGAAAGGGGTGAGCTTCAGGAAGGTGTTGTCAAGACATCAATCCAGTCACATGGAAGATCTTCAGTTCAAGGATGGATCATGTTACGGATGCCTGTGGGACAAGAGGACAGGATTTGGAGCAATAGACCTGAACTGATCATCAAGCAACAACAATTTCGTCTTTATAATCCCCTCAATTTTCTTAATTACAGATGAGTACATAAACCATTGCTTGGTAATGTGTTGTGTACTCATCTGTAACAAATTATGTGGAGAACTAAGGACATGTGCACCAGCCCTATGGATATGTGCCCCTGACATGAATACACACATCAACAAGTGTTCTAAGAGCTCCATGGAAGTAATGAATTTGGGCTGCCACTGTGAAAGTGACAATGGCAGCCCAATGTCATTTGTTCCATGGAACTATTAGGACATATTTGTTGATGTGTGTGTATTCATGTCAGGGGCACATATGTCTGCACACCCACAGGTCAGCATGGAGTCCCTGGTAATCTGATCTACGTTTCATTACCTCTACGTTGTGTAACAATACCACTGCACATCCACCCCTCTGCTGCTCTTCTCAGCTCTAGCACAGTACAGGTCCCATATTGAGTCCAATGGCCCTTTAACCCCTGATGTGACGGAGTATTATCCAATGCATAGCATTGGATAATACTCTTTCACTACAAAGCTAGCATGGTTGCTCAGCCTATGATCATGGCAAATCAAGTTAGTTGCTGTCAATCAAGCCCTGTAAGGCGATGAACATGGGTTATGTGTTGTACCTTGTTTTTCCTGGGGGTGTACGTGATATCCTTGGGGTCTGTATGTCATTGTGGAGAGGGGAATGGAGGATGGTTTTGGAATCCCCACACACAATATGCCACGTCCATGGTATGGTTGATGTTTGGGGC
The DNA here is from genome assembly GCA_037306005.1 of Rhinophrynus dorsalis. NCBI lineage: Eukaryota > Metazoa > Chordata > Amphibia > Anura > Rhinophrynidae > Rhinophrynus > Rhinophrynus dorsalis. Next base: position 226,209,676 of record CM074722.1, read on the forward strand.
CATGCTGCTGCCAGTGCAGTGCTGTGTCAATGTTCCTGTGGAGTGAGACAGAACATTATGTGCAGTGTGGTTAGTGTGTTGGCACCAATTCACAGGACTGATGGGGGACTTGCATGGATTGTTTGCATGCCTGTGTTATACTCACAAGTAAAGTGTTCTGTGATGAGCCTGTCTTTGATATGCGCCCCTCTCAAGGTCTCCTCAACATGGCCGATGTCCATTGGCACTTCATGTATGGGGGGGTCCTGTATGTGATCCAGCAGCCTGGTGTCCACTGCGATGTTGTGCAGTATTGCGCACGCCACAATTATGTCACACACCTTTCCAGGTGAATACTGCAGTGCTCCCCCGAGTGCTCCAGACTTCGAAATCTTGACTTGAGGAGGCCAATGGTCGGCTCAATGGCATTCCTCGTTCTGCCATGAGCCTGGTTGTACCTTTCCTGGGCATGTGTTCGAGGACTGGCCACAGGGGTCAGTAGCCAGGACTTGCAGCCTTAGCCAGCATCACCTGTGTAATGTGAGTGACATGGTGAGACAGGGAGCACATGTTGTGTGAATGATGTTTTGTGTGGTGGACGTACTAGCTGTGGGTCAGGAGCATGCTGAGCAGCGTTGTGTGTACACCTGTGGATGTGGTATGATTTTGTATTGTGAACTCACCCAAAAGCCATCCCCCCGTAAAAGGTCCATTCTCGAAATCTCTGTGGACTGAGGAGTTTTGGAGAATGTATGAATCATGTGAGCTGCCAGGATACTTTGCACAGACATTCATAATCCTCATATTGCTGTCACACACCATCTGCACATTGATGGAGTGGAAGTTCTTCCTGTTGATGAATAGCTGTGCATCATATGCTGGGGCTTTAATATGGACATGGGTGCAATTTATAGCAAGCATGACCCTGGGCATGCCTCCCCTTGCGTAAAAGGCCTGCTTGACATGTATCCAATCCATGTTGGTGGTGGGGAAATGTATATAAGTACTGGCCTTGCTTTTGAGGGATGGCAAGACCTGGGCCAGCACCCTGGAGAATGTGGCCTGTGACATGCCAGATGCCTAACCCTCAGTGGACTGGAAGGCCCCACTTGCCATGAAGTGTATGGCACACAGTAGTTTTTGCAGGCCAGATAAGGCATGGTTGTGGATGTAGATGGGATCCACCTGATCCTTGATGACCTCATACAAGGCAATGATGCTGTCAGGCCTCAACTTGTAGTGATCAATGACCTCATCATTGGTCATTCCAAAGACGGTGACCCTTGGGCGGTATACCCTGGGCCTTGCTGATCGTCTATACATCCTCTGCTGCTGTGGAGCATCCTGTTGCTGCCGCTGTGCATCTGCAGGCAGGTACTGTTCTCCAGGTGGGGATGGACTCCTGTTTGGCTGCTGAGCCAGAGCCTCCTCACTTGCAACAGGTGAAGGCTGTTGATCAGGTGTGCCTGGGGGTTGCTGGTGTTCCCTAGCTCTCTCCCTTGCACGCTTTCTCCGCAGTCTTCACAACAATATGTAACCCAACATAGTGATTGCGCTCTCTCTCTCTCTCTCTCTCTCTCTCTATCTATCTCTCCCTCCCTGAGTGGAAAACAAGCCACAAGTGAGTGTGGTGAGTTGTCCCTTTAAGTACTTGATAGGGCATTGTGTAGGTGTGGTGATGAGGTGAGTGCTGACCAGTGGAGAGTTGTTTTTGTCCAGGTAAGTGTTTGCAGGTGTGTGTGTGTGTGTTATAAGATGTGGTGTACTTGGTATGTGTCTGCCATTTGCGGGGGTGTAGTTGTGGGGTGCAGGTCGCGTGTTGATGTTGCACAGGTGAGCTTGTATTTGCAGGTGTCCGTGTCGTGTGATAACCCCCATTGTTCTGTGCCATGTTGTGTTGGTGTTTTTTTGGGGGTCCTTGTCCCTGTGGTGTTACTTGTTGTTGTGAGTGAGTGAGTGATTTGTGGTGTCTGTCCATGTTTTTGTGTTGCTTTGGCATTGCACGGGTTAATTTTTCCATTTACATGCTTGTGCGGTAAGCATTTTGTGCATTTTCCTATGTAACGGGTGTTTTGTTTTGACCATTAAGTGTCTAACGGCTAAGAAAAGTGGGTCTTAATTTTTTCCCGTTAGGTGTCTCTTTTTTTTCAGCCGTTAACAGTACCGCAAGCCTTTGAATGGCTCTGGGGAATCTTGTTCCATGCGTCTCAATGCACGTAAGTGTATCGGCCGTAAGGATTCTCAAACTGCCATTAGCTGTTCTTTAGATTGATCTTTGAATTGCTACATGGAACTTAACGCACCCGTTAGTCCTTTTTTTTTACTAACGGCTGCCTTTTAATCTAGCCCTATGTGTGGTCATAGCACCACACAGTGTGCAACATCCTCACATCTACAGAGACACTGTGTGCAGGTTGTGACATTACCCTGACTTGCTGCTGGTGATGATTGGAGTGCTGCCCCTGGCCTGCTCTTGGATATCAGCTGAATTTTCCTGTTGGCTGGCAATAGAGTCACTCGCAATTGCTTGCTGCCTGGGAGTGGGATCACTTGTACTGGCTTGCTAGGCAACAGTTGTTGCCTCGCTGTCAGTTGGCCCAGATGACCACCTGCATCTTTTCCCACATTGCAAACAGGCAAGTGGTGGCTCAATCACATCTAAAGCATGTGACTTCTTTGCCTTGGCAAGGGAGTGGGACTGTTCATGCCCGTGGTACACTTTAGTGGCATTGTGCTTGACATGCTTTATCAGGGCAGTTGGGCAAAGGTGTAACCCCTCCTTCCCCATCTTTACAGCTTTGTCGCACATTGAACTGTCGCTGTCCCCAAAGAAAATAGTCCCACACTCACAATTTCAGGGAAGGGTGGAGAGTAATTGAACTGTCAACTGTCACCATCTGAAGTGCCTTCTTGTGCTCTAGCTGTGGTACTTTCTGGTGCTGCTGTGTATGCTGCTGCCTCTCCTGTACTACTGCTAGTGCGAGGATGTAGAACAACCCTCACCACTTCCTGCCCCATGTCACCACCACTAGGTGGAAACCATCATCATCTTTCTCGCCATTACTCCCAGCAACAATACTTGCACTCATGGTGGGCCGGGTGGATGCAGCAGCAGCAGCAGACTGATTAGGATCATGCTGTTCTCCCTGATGCTACTGCTGTGGCATATGATCCTCACTGGTGGTCCCTACAGACAATTCAGCAGCAAGAAATAAACTCATAGCTAACTTCATAATTTCAGTACTACTCGGGTTGGTTGTAATAATCAGTCCTCCAGATTGTTCCTCTAATCTTCATTTGTCACCTCTTGTGTTTGCCCCACTATCAACACAACTTGCAAGGTAGCACAACCACCAGCAGTCTTTCCCTACTCATTGCTGTACTGATGGTGAGTTCGCTCTCACTCTGCTAATGTTACGATCTGCAAACAAGACAAGGAGTCAGACGGTATAGTTAAAATCACCTTTATTAGAATAATAGGTAGTAACACAAACAGGTAGAATAACGAGAATAAGCAGAGGGTGACAGAAAAGGCCAGATACTCTATCAGAAATAGGAGTCTGCCAATGGTCAACCACAACTGCTGGAGACTAGGCCGAAGCCAACTGGTAGTCTCAATGGTAGAGAGTGGAATGCCGGATATGAACCGAAGTCTCCTGTTAGGTAGCTACTACGGAGAACACTGACTCACGCCTGCAGTCAGTTAGGAAGAGCTCATCTCCAATAAGGGATCGCAACAATGGAGACACTGACTCACAACTGCAGTCAGTAAGGCCGGAGTCTGCCAGAGCCCCAGGTCCGCACGAGGATGGATGTCTGTGGGAAACAGGCAACACAGAGGAGCGAACAGAGAGAGTCACCGGTCAGCACCAGTTAAGATAGTCAGGCAAGCAAGGGTCATACATGGAGCGGATAGTCAGCCAGAGCCACAGGTCTGCACCAGATAGGATGTCCAATAATAGTAGGCAACACTGGGAGGATAGTTGGACAGAGCTCCAGGTCAGCACCAGGTTGGATAGTCAGACAAGCCAATGTCATACACGGAGCGGGTAGTCAGCCAGAGCCACAGGTCAGCACCAGAATGGACAGTCAGACAAGCCGGGTCATACACAGGATACAGGAACCACAGGAACTAGAACTGCACTGAACAACAACATAAGGGTCATGATACACAGGCTCAGAGAGGTTTATAAAGGAGTAGGAGAAGGGGGGACCAATTAGGCCCCCCAGGCTGGGCCTATAACAGGCTCCTAGGCAAGTGCCTGATTAATGATGCCAATAACAGGGAACCATATGCGAGGAGGCCGCAGGCAAAAAGGGAAGCAGCCAGTAAGGCAAGAGTGTCAGTCCAGAACCCAGCTCCCAACCAAATGGTGCAGGCCAAAGTAAGGCACTGTGACAGCTAAACATCAGGCTAAGGCAGCTACACTGAGGTGGTGAGTCAAAAATGCTTGTGGGATATTTGCTTAGACAGTGCAACTGTATCAGCCAGAGGCAGCTGCACTATACTCATACTGGTGCTGCTGGGCGCAATCAGAGTGAGACTCGATGGTGGATTCAGAGTGGGAATGGGACATGGTGAAGGAATCACAGTGGGACATGGTGGTGGCTGTGGTGAAGTGGGACACAGCGAGGGAACCGGTGAAGGGGATGGGGACACATCGCCCAGTTCCTTTCACCAATATGTAACCCCATTTCACTGCTGGTGTTCTGCTGCAGACATTGGTTGTAGCACTACTGGCTTAGGTGGGATCTGTGCTTCTCTCTGGGCTGAAAAACTCACTGTTGCAGCTTGTTGTAGAAGAATCCTCCTCCACAGCAGCAGCAGCAAAACTTCTGAAACTTACTCACTCGTAAATGTTTCTATCTCTCTTGGCTTTTTCTCTCTTTAAATGTTCTTGTGTGGCTCTATGGAACTCTAAGCACTATTCAGCATGGCGGGAGGTTCAGGCTTTTTATTATATGATGGTGTGAAATCTAACACCATAGAGAACCATAGAAGGGAATCAGTAAACCGGTGAGAACATTTCAAGAAGCAGCTGTAAAACATAAAAAAAAAATTTCTATAGGTGAAATTTCCCATGGAAAAAGCGTAAAAAAATATATTTTGCAGAATTTCCCACAGGAACAGCATTTGACTTTTTACTTATGCCTGACAATGAAATTGTCATTGGGATGCCAATTACATTGTAGGAATCTAATGTACAATATTGTGATAGTCATCAGGAATTTATTGCTTTTTATATGCTGGAAGGTACAATGTGTTAATGTTTAGAACGAAGAGTGAAATGATTTTCCTTGAATCTGCAGAGTGCAATCAATTCTGCATCCTTGAGGCTCCAACAGTTACAAAGTCTATATTTCATTTGTACTGTATTAGGCAGGCACACTGGACTTTAGAGAGAGCCTAAATCTCCCTGCGGGAGATATGACACTGGCAATCACTCACTGATGATTATGGCAGATAAAAAGCTTCTTCTTTCAGCTATCAAAGAAAGCTTATGTTCACAACATTCAGTCTTATGTTCATCACAGGGGGAAATATAGAAAATGTAGTTGGGTCAACCAACTAGACCACATTCAGTAGGATCTTAGAGCTCCAGGGCCATTTTAGAAAAGTTCATAGTTAGTCAACTGCTAATATAAAGTATTGTGCAGGTGTGTATATTATGGACAAATCTCTAAAGGCAGCCGTTAAAGGGATAGTTATATTTAATATGTTAAAAAATATATATTGTAGTGTTTATCTTCCTGAGTAAAACAAGAATATTGTCTCTGCTGAAAACTGTTTTATTTAAAAGTTAATATAGTGCAATATTGAATTTTTAGGTGCAATATCACAGTGGTCAAAAGTGTACAGTGGTGCTGTTGCTAAACCATCCTATGGACAGCTCTGGTCAGTTAACCATAAATCTTCATAGGATGTTGTAGCAATAATACTTTATTATTGTATAATTTCAGGCCACTATGATATTGAGTTATATTGAGTTATAATTACTTTTGAATAAAACACCTTTCAGCAGTGGGTATACCCTTGTTTTACTCAGGGGTATAAACCCTACAACGAGTATATTTTTACATTTTAAGTATTATGACCCCATTAAGGATATCAATTCAATAGTAATTAACAAAGATGATTTTCTAATATAAAATATATCATACAACCTAATTCTTGGCTAGCAAAGTATTTTATAGTACAGCATACATGTGAGAGGCTTCTGAGGATGAACAACAGCACAATGGCCTGTTCTACGGCCAGTCACATTTTAACTCTCTACTGCCATTACAAAGGAGAAATTTCCACATACATATTAGACTAATCCCACCCAAAAGGGCGGTCCAGTTCCAAAATGACAGGCAAGTCCCCTCTGCATGGCAACACCATCACACCAGCAAAACACATTTTGGCCTTGTTGGGCCTTGTCAGTGAGGTGCAGCTGGATTTTCTAGGCACTGAGAGCAAGGGGTCCGCATCTGGATAACCCTCCACTCTTAGGGAGACCCCCTAAGAGTATTCAAAATAAGCATACACAATTTGAGAGGCTTATGAGGATGAACAAACAGCACAATGGCCTGTTCTACGGCTATTCACCAGTCAGAAGCATCACGTTTTAGCTCTCTACTGCTATTACAAAGGAGAAATTTCCACATGCATATTAGACTAATTCCGCCCAAAAGGACGGTCCAGTTCCAAAATGACAGGCAAGTCCCCTCTGCACAGGAACACCAGCTAACCTTCGACATACATTTCGCCCTTGTTGATCCTTGTCAGGGATGTGCAGCTGCATTCCCTTGGCACTGAGAACAAGGGGTCCACATCTGGATTACCCTTCACTCTTAGGGAAACACCCTAAGAGTATTCAAAATAAGCATACAAAATGTTAGAGACTTCTGAGGACGAACAACAGCACAAAGGCCTGTTCTACGGCTAGTCACCGCTCAAACATCAAATTTTAGCTCTTTAGTGCTAACCCTGGACGTACATTTGTGCTGCTTGTCCATCCTCAGAAGCCTCTCACATTTTGTATGAGTATTTATTGGGCCTCCCTAAGAGTGAAGGGTAAGCCAGATAGGGTTAGCTGGTGTTCTCTTGCAGAGGGGACTTGCCCATCATTTTGGAACTGGACAGCCCTTTTGGGCGGGATAAGTCTAATATGTACGTGGAAATCTCTCCTCTGTAATGGCACTAGAGAGCTAAAACATGATGTTTCTGAGTGGTGATTAGCCATAGAACAGGCCATTGTGATGTTTGTTCGTCCTCAGAAGCCTCTCACATTTTGTATGCATGTTTAATAGTACAGTCAGTGGCAGAACTAGTGACTGGAAAGCCCTTGAGCAAAAGCAAATTCTGAACTCCCAACCTATACCATATTGTTATTTCATGTTTCAACACCAAGATGCAGTGAGCTAAATGCAAATGCAATGGAAAAACCCTCAGCACACTTTTTCATAGACCCACACACACACACAGACACACACACACATAACATGCAGATGATCTCTACTCATATATGCATACATCTACCCTTGGATGACTGCAGTAGAATGGCACTGTTCTTTGCTGGTAATGCTCAGCCACCATTTTAGCAAGGAGCCCTAACATCAAACCAAAGCCTGAATAATAACAAACAAAAAATGAAAAAGGTTGATATAACTTTATACATCGAGTACTTACTGCTAGTATGTATAAAATTATTCATATATTACATCCTTTACTTGCTTTCAAATGCATGAAACATTGACCTGTTCAGAGAGCATTTATTTAATATTGTCTGTGCTGTGTGTATTGTCAGATAAGAGCAACATTGTGATTAGGGATCACTGCTCTTATATTCAGAAAAGATGTTACCTTATCTCATCTCATTTAAATATAACTCCAGACAAGCACACAAACAAATCCCTGGAAGAGGTACAGATGTCTACCCCCTCATAACATATGTAATACTAGATTTTGTCCCTCGGAAACTAATGAAGAATATTTACAGAAATTAGCATGAAGAACAGTGTATGAGGTGTATAATAAACCCAGTTAATTTTTATGTGTCAATGTTCCTAGGAGGAGTACACAGGCACAATCTGTTAGTTCCTGGACAAAAACAACATCTACAACCATAAAGTGGAACTCTCATCCAAAGGCCCATTTAGATTGTTTTACAGAGAATTATAATCCACCTACTAGCCATTTTTCAGTAAAATAAAACTTTTTAGAGAAGGTAGCCTATTTTGGTGGCACACTGTGGTACTTTATGATAATTCCTTGCACAATATACAAATGAGTTATGTTCTAGGCCAAACGTTCCACTCTCTTTAGGACCAAGGACGTACATGTATGTCATGGAATTCAGATTCAGGGCAACCCATGCGGCTGCACGCCATTTGGGGAGCCCTGAATCAGACTGCAAAAAAAAAAAGGTCTGCGTGTGTGTGTGCGGCCGGTCCTTAAGGAGTTAAAAATGTCCTGATGTGTGGACTTTGCCTAAATTCTTTCATAACATATAGTTTGTGATAATACTGGCCCAACACATAAACTGATTAGCATAAAGTACCAAACTGTGCCACCAACAAATAATGGTTATTTTATTAAAAACTATTTACATTATTAGCAAATGGCTTGTAAAACATATAGTCAGCTTTTACTTCTATTTAAAATTAGCTAACCTTACAATAGGGTGACAGGTTCACTTTAACACTTTGAGTAACATGGGGTATACAACAAATTGCTCCACAATTCTATGTATATCTCTGTGTCACTAAAAAGTATAATGGCTGTCAACAGTGTGGTAGAATTACTATGGATCACCTGTACATTTCAGACCAACCTGTAACATGGAGCAACATGTGTTTAGCACCACTATCAGGCTCATACCTCCTTGGGGTAGATGCACTAAAGTCGATGCTGTGGCGATATGATTTGGTCAGTGTGTTCGATGAACACACACATCACCATATGCACTAAAATTTAGGGATGGGAGGGGAGGAGAAGGTCCCCATTAGCATACAAAGTTGTTAAACTGCTGTTGATGTGGAAAGGATGTCCTCCCTTGCACAACACCAGCAGTACGACAATCCTGAAGTCTGAGAGCATTCTCTCTGCTGCCCCGCTTGGTCACTAGAGGAGTGGAGAGGGTCCTTTCAGCACCACTAACAGCATCACATGCCATAGGGATGTGCATTACACACCACTGTAGCACTCAAATGGTTAAAAGTACACCAAGCAGTAAACAATCATCCCCTCAGTTCTGTATCATATTTCATACATGTTGTGCACTCCCAAGGGAACAAGGCTGGGGGTCAGTCAGCATCCATGAGGATTTGTGTTTCTTGCCCACTGGTAGCCACAGATCCCCATATACACTGTCTGAAGCCCCCAGCTTTGTTCCATTGCCTACTGGTAATCACAAATCCCCATGGACACTGCTTGGGCAAGGGAACAAGGATGGGGGAGAAAGTCAGTGTATGTGGGTCTAACAAACAATGGTGATGTTCCCCATGCTGCCCCACAATATAGATATTTAACATGCTGCCCCACAAAATAGATTTACAACATGCTGCTCCACAATACATCTATCTGACATGCTGCCCGAAAATATACATGTTTGACATGCTGCCCCATAATATTCATATTCCACATGTTACCATATACACATTCACTTCCATTAGCATGGCAGCGATCATGAGCATATATTACAAAATGTACATAGTGCATTATCTTGAATCCTGCACTATGCACCATTTTTTTTTTTAAAGAACATCAGACTTCATGGGGGCCATCGGGATGCTTCCTGATGTACCCCTTGCATTGATCACCTAGGCAACAGCATAGATGATCAATGAGGTGAGCAGTAAGGTGATCACTGCTTTCCCCCACCACCTCTATAAATGACAGGGTTGTGTAGGAGGATACACCAGACCCACTCGCATCATGTGGGTCTTGAGGATCCTCCTACTCAACCCAATCATTCATAGGATGCCAGGTTGAAGAGGAGGTGGTAGGGGAAGGTGGTGATCGCTGTCCTGGTTTCTGCATTGATCACTTATTCTATTGGATAGGTGATCAATACAAGGCAGACATCAGGAGGGGTCCCAATCTCTAATCGGGATGTGAGTGGGTCTTGATGATCCTCCTACTCAACTTTAATTTTAGAACACAGAGTTGAAGAGGAGGTGGTAGGGGAAGGCACTGATTGCATTACTGATTACCTCATTAATCACCTGTCCTATTGGATTGGTGATCAAACCTACACTATAAGCATTTTTTAATATGTACACACACAATCGCTCCCATGGGGATTTGTGTCTACCAGTAGGCAAGGGAACAAAGCTGAGGGAATCAGACAGTGTACAATGGTATCTGTGGCTACTAGTGGGCGATGGAACATGTCTCAGGTCCAGGCAGTGCACATGGGGTCTATGGATACCAGTGGGCAAGGGAACAAGGCTGGTGGGCATCTGCTAGCCACAAACCTTGGGAGTGCAAAACATGTATGAGTATGAAATATGATACAGAGTTGAGGGGATGAGTGTTTACTGCTTGGTGTACTTTTTTAACCCATTGAGTGCCACTGAGGTAAACAATGCACATCCCCATGGCACTCAAAGGGTTATTTGTGGTGCTGAAAGGATGCTCACCACTCTCCTACTGAGCAAGTGGGGAAGCATAGAGAATGCTCTCAGACTTCAGGGTTGTCTATTGCTGGTGATGCGTTAGGGAAAGCATCTCTTGCTCATTGCCACTTGCCAGCAGTTTGACTGCTTACTATGCTTATGACTGATTGAGGGCTGTTAATGTATAGGAAACTACAGGCAGATAACAACTTTGCCAACCTCAGGTAGGCGAAGTTCAGACTGTGAACTCTGATAGCAGAGGCTGCTTTTGGAGTTTAGTGCATGTGGTGAAGTGCCACATTAATATGTAAACATACCCCCATGAATACAATAATGGCTCAGTATCCTGCATTTCGATATGGAAATTAGTCATTGTGCTGCATTTCCATATGGAAACAGGCTATTGTTGATGTGATGAGTGAAAACTCATAAACCACTCAAAGACATGTCAGACTGATGTTGATATGTACAGATTTTTGTTGGATTGATGGGGATATAATGTGGAAGACACTTTAGTGCATACTGTGATGATATGACATTAGTTTTGTGACAACAGTAATGTTATTTGTTGAACTCCACTGTTCTACCTTAAATAGTTAATGTGTTTGTTTACCTTAAGTCCTGTCATGTGACCTGGAAGAGGATGTAGTTGCAGGACAGGAAGTAGTCAGTTGTAAGAAACTAGCTCAGAATAAAGACTCTCCTGGTTAAGCTCCTCAATGATTTCTCAGTATCTTATGACAATTCAACACATGGTAAAAGGAGTGGGGTCCATACAATAATGGCAAACAGCAACACAAAAACATTCCTCCCCTGGATTTGGAATCTGGCAATGTATCAGAGAATTGGGCATAATGGAAGGAGCGGATAGAGCTGGTTTATTCTGGACCTGATGCAGCACAATGGATAGATAAACAAAAGGCCGCATACTTTCTTATCAGTATGGGCCAAACAGGTTGTGATGTATGCAGAGTATGGTGTGCAAATGGAAATATATTTGCAGAGGAGAAGAAAAGTACAGAGGTACTATTTGCAAAGTTTGATGCATATTATAATCCACGCAAAAACACCACAGTGCAAAGAAAGCTGTTCTATGAGAGGAACCAAGGGGGCAGTGAATCAGTAGATGAATCGGTCACACAGTTACAACTACTTGCTAAAGACTGTGCTTTTCATGATTCTGGAGACATGATTAAAAACAGAATATTAATGGACAGCCAGTTCAAGGAAGTGCAGGAAAAGTTACTGCAGGAGGAGGATTTAACCTTTGAAAAAGCTGTCAGAATTGCAAGAACACATGCGATGTCAAGAAAAGACTTGCAGTTACTAGGAGGGCCACAACAACAGATCAGTGCAATTGTAAAGCAATCTAGCCATCACAGAACAGAAAAAAGGGAAGACTGGAGAAGGAATAGAAGATAAAACAAAGCAAGTGACACAGAAACAACCTGTGGATATTGTGGAAACACACATAGCAGAGATGCATTATGCCCTGCAAGAGGCCAAAATGCAATAAATGCAGGAAAAAAGGACACTTTGCCAGAATGTGCCATAGAGGAGCAGGCACTATGAAGCCATAGCCACGACCAGCATATTCTATAGATGATGTAGACAGCAATTCAGATGCTGACACAGACAACTCCCAGATATAACTTGCATCTGTGCAGGACACACAACTCTCTGCAGATGAAACTGTGGTCACCTTACAACTAGGGGTTTCTAGGGTCCCTGTCAAGTTTAAAATTGACACAGGAGCACAGGTAAATTATGTGCCAGGTCACATATATCGCAAATTCCTCCATAATGAATTTCAACTTAAAATACAAGGCCTACCAACGCTGATGGGGTATGGAGGAGAGGTCCTGGATATTATTGGGCATTGTCATACAAAGTGTGCATATAAAGGATCTGAAACTAACTTAGAGTTGTTTGTAATAGAAACACAGGCCCCTGCAGTGCTTGGTCTTGCACAAGCCAAGAGACTGGACTTATCAAAATTAATGACTGTTAATGGCCATGACAACATACTTACAGCTAACAGCATTAAGCATGATTTCAGTGTTGTTCTCAGAGGACTCGGATGTCTTCCAGGGATATGCAAAATTTGTATAAAAGAAGATGCACACCCTGTTTTACACGCACCAAGGAAAATACCTTTAGCTCTTCAAAGCAGGGTGGAGCAAGAACTCCCAAGGATGGAAAAGTTAGGAGTGCTCAAAAGGGTCACAGAACCATCTGAATGGGTCAGCCCTATGGTGGTGGTAGAAAATAAAAACACAGGAGCAATCAGAATATGCATAGACCCCCCTGATTTAACGGTAATAATGAGAGAACACTAAAGATTACCCACTCTAGAGGACATATCACACAAACTTGTTGGGGCATCAGTGTTTAGCATACTATATGCACAGTCTGTGTATTGGCACTTGTGTCTAGCTGAGACTAGCAGTCACCTCACCACATTTAACTCCCCCTGTTGGACGATGGCTCTTTACAAGAGTTCCCTTGTCCCCTGGTGTTGCATCTGCTCAATAAATATTCCAGAAAAAATCACATGAGCTCATTTCAGGTCTGTGGAGTGTGGAAGTCATAGCTGACGATTTGTTGGTCTATGGCAAAGACCATGTTGAACATGACAAAAACCTAATTGCATTACGTGAGAAATGTCATGAGAAAAACCTGAAACTAAACCCAAACAAACTTCAGATTGGTTGAGGAGGTAAGCTACTTTGGTCACATCATCAGTAAAGAAGGTTTGAAATCTGATCCCACAAAATACAAGCAATTACTAAAGTGCAAGCACCAACCTCCAGGAAAGAGCTGGAAACAGCACTGGGTATTTTTAATTATCTCTCAAAATTCTCACAGGGCTTAGCTCAGCAAACAGTACCCCTGAGAGCTCTGCTGCAGAAGAATGTATGCTGGTCATGGGATACAAATATGCAAAAAAATGTGAGAAAGTAAAGGCACAGTCCTTCAACTAGATACATCACAATATGGGTTGGGTGCAGTGCTGATACAAAGAGGTCACCCAGTGGTCTTATGTTGCACTGTCACTCACAAAAGCTCAATCCAATTATTCCCAAATTGAAAAGGAAATGCTAGACATTGTAAACGGGTGTGAAAAATGTCATCAATATATCTATGGGCGTCCACTATTAGTGGAAATGCCCATAAGCCTTTAGAACACATAATGCTGAAGCCACACAACTCAGTTTCTCCACGCTTACAAAGAATGGTAATTAAACTGCAACCATATGATATTACTGTAAAATACAAACCAGGGAAGGAAATCCCAATGGCAGACACACTATCCAGAGTGTTTCCATCAGGGCATGAAGCACGGGAGGAACCTGATCTGGAGGAACAAAGGCATACGGTCTTATCTGATACTGGTACATGGCCTGTCATACTGGAAACAATATGACCGGAAACAATACAGGACAAACAACTAAAAAACCTGTATTGAGTCAGGTACAATGGTATCACAGTGCGCTTGTTTATACGCATGGAGCCTATTCGCCTGATTGGTTCCCGCCATGTGTGTACCTATTTGAAATCTCTTGGGCCTAGTAGCAGTTGCCATTACCGTAAAATCTCAGGTATAATATGCACCTGTGTATAATACGCAGGTGCATATTATACCAAAGATTTTGGGGGAAAACAAGAGTGCCTATGTATAATACGCACCCTTGTTTTCCCCCCTTGCTAAAAAATATAAAGGCTGGCAGATCCCTTTCTCCCTTCCCCGGGTCAAACCCACTGTCAGAACAAGCCTTACTTGCTTGAAGTTTAACGCCCCCACTTGAAGTCCGCATCTTCTGCTGTGTGTAGAAGGCAAAATACAGCGTTCCCAGTTTCCCTGCGGGCGGCACGCTTCCCATTTGTGCCCGCTTCCATCAATGGGCTTACAGGTCCTTCCGCCTCCAGCCAATGGTAATGCCCTGATACAGGCGGAAGGCAACAGTGCTCTGCCAGTGATAACGGAAGGCTCAGTGTAACGGAGGCAACAGTGCTCTGCAAGAGTTAACGGAAGGCTCAGTGTAACGGAGGCAACAGTGCTCTGCAAGAGTTAACGGAGGGCTCAGTGTAACGGAGGCAACAGTGCTCTGCAAGAGTTAATGGGAAGACCCAGTGAATTGGAGGCAACAACTCAGTCTGCCCTATATCAGCACAGCAGAAGTCAGAATGTCGCCCAAGCGACACAGGATCAGGATCACAGCTGGAACACAAGCAGGGTCGTCTGGATAGCCGGGTCAGGTCACGGAGCAGGAACGTCAGCTAGGCCGGGTCAAATCACGGAGCAGGAACCAAAGAGAGTAGTCAGATGGGCCAAGTCGGTACACAGGAATGCAGGAACACAGCAACACAGTAACACTGGTACAGGAACGCCACGAAAGGGCATCTGACAGGTTCCAGAGGCCCAGTATATGAAGGCCATACTGGGTGGGCCAAACAAAGCTCAGCCAATGGGAGCGCACCACAACAAAGAGTGACAGACAGATCACAGGAACCGTGATAGTGCCCCCCTCTCAAAGACCCCCTCTCCTAACAGAGGGTCTTGGTTTCTGGGGATGTTTAGAGTAGAAATTGCGCAATAGTCTAGAGGCATGAAGGTCCTTCTGATCGACCCAAGAACGTTCTTCAGGGCCATAGCTCTTCCAATGGACCAAATATTGCAATTTCCCTCTAAATCTCCTAGAATCAATAATATTCTGAACTTCGTACTCCTCTTGACCTTGAACGTCCACCGGCCCAGGAACCACTGGAGTGGTAGTATAGCGGTTGCATACCAAGGGTTTCAATAGGGACACATGGAACACATTATGTATGCGCATAGATGCTGGGAGTTCCAATGCATACGAGACCGGGTTAACCTTGCGGATAACTTTGAACGGACCAATGAACCGAGGAGCCAACTTATTAGATGGTACTTGCAGATTAAGATTTCTGGAGGAAAGCCATACCCTCTCCCCAACCTGGAAGGAGACCACTGGCTGTCGTCTACGTTTGGCATGCCTCTGATGTCGTTGAAATGACTGACTGAGGGTCCTGTGAACCTGTGCCCAAGTGGAGCGAAGCTGGTCAATATGCTTGTCCAGAGCTGGAAAGCGACTGAAATGAGTCCGGGAGCAGGCACGGCTAAAACCCGTAATTGATGAGAAACGGGGAGCTCCCGGATGATGAATCAACTGCACAATTCCTGGCGAACTCTGCCCACGGCAACAGGTCAGCCCAGTTGTCATGATGATCGGTCACAAAGCAGCGCAGGAACTGCTCCAGTCCCTGATTGGCACACTCAGCGGCCCCATTGGTCTGGGGATGGTAGGCGGAGGAAAAGGACAATTGAATGCCCATCTGGCTACAGAATCCAGACACGAACAGGCTCCCTCGGTCAGACACCACCACTCTGGGAACCCCATGCAAACAGAACACTTCTCTGGCAAAAACCACTGCCAATTCCTGGGCTGAAGGAAGGCCAGGGAGGGGCACGAAATGAGCCATCTTGGAGAACCTGTCGACCACCATTAGGATAAAAATATACCCCCTAGACTCTGGCAATTCTCCCAGGAAATCAATAGATATGTGGGACCATGCGCGTTCGCCATTATGCACAGGTTGGAGTAAGCCCACTGGGAGGTGTCTGGGGATCTTGGCACGAGCACAGGTGGCACAGGCTGCGGTGAAAGCAGAGCAATCGGCTCTAAGGGAGGGCCACCAAAATACTGGTGAGAGAGACCATATTAGTTGATCCTTCCCGATGTGCCCAGCAGCTTTAGATGAGTGGTATGTCTCAAGTAGACAGGTACGGAATGGCTCATCCACAAAACACTTGCCAACTGGGGTTTCTGGGGGGAGCTCTCGCCTGAGATGCCAAAATCTCTTCCCCCAGTGGCGAAGTGATACTAGCACGCACAGTAGCCAGGATACAATCTGGCTGAATAATAGGTACGGGTTCTTCATCCCTCTCAATTTCTGTCCCGAATTGTCTGGACAGGGCATCTGCCCTAACGTTCTTTGAGCCTGGTAGATAGGATACTACAAAATTGAATCGGGAAAGAAACAGTGCCCACTTAGCCTGGCGAGAGGACAGCCTTTTCGCTTCAGAGAGATAGGTCAAATTTTTATGGTCAGTTAGGATTAACACCAGGGTTCTGGTGCCCTCCAGTAGGTGACGCCATTCTTTCAATGTGAGAATAATAGCCAGAAGTTCTCTGTCACCAATTTCGTAATGGCTTTGGGCATTAAAGAGTTTTTTAGAAAAGAATCCACAAGGTCTCAGGGTGCCACCCCCAACAGGGCGCTGGAAAAGTACTGCCCCTACCCCAATTTCAGAAGCATCGACTTCCAGGGTAAATGGCAGGGCAGGATTGGAGTGGGACAGTATAGGAGCAGATGCAAAAGTAGACTTCAATGTCTCAAAAGCATTTTCAGCTGCCTCAGATCATAGAGAGGGATTAGCACCCTTATGTGTGAGGTCAGGCAGAGGTTTAACGATTGTAGAAAAGTTCTGGATAAATTTCCTATAATAATTGGCAAAGTCCAAAAAGCATTGGATAGCTTTTAACCCTTTGGGATGTGGCCATTGTAGGACTGCTGCCAGTTTCTCCTGGTCCATGGCAATGCCATTATTAGAGATCACGAACCCCAGGAAGGGCACTTTGGACCTGTGAAACTCGCATTTTTCTAATTTACAGAACAGTTTATTTTTGCGTAAGCGAAGCAAGACCTCGGACACATCCTTGATGTGCTGGGTTAGGTTAGCAGAGTCTATCAATATATCATCGAGTTATACGACCACACAAGACTGAAGCATATCACGGAGGATGTTGTTATAAACTCTTGAAATACCGCAGGTGCATTACATAGACCAAATGGCATCACTAGGTATTCATAATACCCAGACCTAGTATTAAATGCCGTTTTCCACTCATCCCCAGCCTTAATTCTGATCAGGTTATAAGCGGCCCGCAGATCAAGTTTCGTGATGATATGGGGTAGGCGTTCTTAGACATGAGCTTATTCAGTCCACGGTAATCAATACAAGGTCTTAGTTTCCCACTTTTCTTTTTCACAAAAAAGAAACCGGCACCAGCCGAGGAAGTAGACTTGCGTATGATTCCTCTTTTGAGGGCGTCCTCAATGTAGTCCTGCATAGCCTTGTTCTCATCGCAGGACAATGGGTACGTGCGACCCCTGGGAGGCACAATGCCTGAAGGCAAATCAATAGCGCAATCATACTGTCTGTGCTGAGGCAATGTGCTAGCCTCTCCCTTACTGACTATGTGACTGAATTCACGATATTCAGCTGGCACGGAGGGAGAGGTACATAAAATCTTGACAGGGTGCGACAAACAGTGCTTAGTGCAGTATTCAGACCATGATCTGACCTCACATCTCTGCCAATCAAACTGTAGATTATGCAAGTGCAGCCATGGGAACCCCAGAATGACCGCATGATGAGGGGAATGAATTATTTGCAAATGTAATTCCTCCTTGTGGAGAGCCCCAATAGATATAATAATAAGAATCATTTCCATAGTGATTAATGCAGGTTCCAATGGTCTACCGTCAATAGCTTCAATGGCTAAGGGGGTGTCCCTTTTGACCAAAGGAATTTTGTGCAATTCGACAAAAGAACAATCCATGAAGTAACCAGCTGCACCAGAATCTACCAGGGCCAGCACCTCCACAGACTGATCAGCCCAGGAAAATACCACCTGGATGGTGGGTTTCTGTGCACTTGGGTCTAGGGACTGCTGTACTCCACCTAGGTCCTGTCCCCCAAGGTACCCTAGGTGCGTCCGTTTCCCGGCCGTACCGGACAAGTGCGTAATAGGTGCCCAGCTTTGCCACAATATAAGCATAAACCCTGCCTTTTACGGTGCGCCCGTTCCTCCTTCGTGAGTCTGGTGAACCCGAGCTGCATTGGTTCACTAGGTTCGGGTGACCGATCAGGAGGAATGGGAGGTGAGGGTGGGTTCAATAGACTGCCATGCCCATAGCTTCTGGATATCGCCCTTTTAGCCAGGCGTCTTTCACGAATACGGGAGTAAATAAGCATGACATAATCAATGTATTCGTCCAAGTCACTGGGTACATCTCTGGCAGCTATTTCATCTTTGATGAAGTCAGTCAACCCTTGGGCAAAAGCTGCCACTAATGCCTCGTTATTCCATCCCACCTCTGCTGCCAATGTCTGAAATTCTATGGCATAATCGCCCATGGTACGATCACCCTGTTGTATTTCCATCAATCTTTTGGCAGCAGAGGCGGCTCTACCAGGAACCTCAAACACTCTGCAGAACTTTCTTATGAACTCACTGAAATTCTGAGTGCAGGGTTTGGCATTTTCCCACAAAGGATTAGCCCATGCCAGGGCTTTGCCCGTTAACAAGGATATCATGAACCTGACCTTGCTCCGATCGTTTGGAAAAGCATGAGGCGTCAGTTCCAAGAATATCTCTAATTGATTAATAAACCCCCTGCATAGGGTAGGTTCGCCATCATATCTCAATGGTAATGGCGCCACCGCCGTTACGCCTCCGGTTGGTGCAGCAGGACCCATAGAATGATTGTCCGGTGTTGAGACTGGGTGGACCACCGGATTCTGATTAGGTTTGTCAAGGTGTACCGTACGCTCAAGTAATGTCTGCAAGGCCAGTGCCAACTGGTCCAGGCGCTGCTCATGCACATCCATCCTCCAATGGATGTTCTGTGTATTACTTTCACCTTTACTGTCTGAGGTCATGGCCCTTTCGTACTGTAACGGTTTTGTAAGACACTCAGATCATAAGGTTAGAATAAAACACAGTTTTATTAAAAGACACGAAAGACTGCCTCCTACAGGCAGTTAGTATTACAGGAAAATGACAATCATGTACAGATGCCCTGTCAGGCCCATTATACAGGGAAATGAAATATACTGTCACAGGACAGGCATAATCAGGTATTACAAGTACAACATGGGTTAAAGTTCATGGAAAGCAATCAGTCTCTGTTGTGGTGTGTTAGACAACGCCCATAAGATGGTAAAGGAGCGAGACTGTGGTGAAAGATGTAAGAGCACCAGTCAATAAGGCAGAACTGAGACTACTACTTGTGCTGAGCAGGGAATGGAGGCCACAATACTCTGCAAGAGCTAGCATACATTAAGCTGTGAGCACCCAACCGGTGCGGTAAACGGAGACAATGAACACTGCAAGAGCTGAAGAGTAGAGCCAGTAGCACCCAACCGGTGCGGTCACGTAGACACTGACACTGCAAGAGCTGAGGTGGTTAAAGCCAATAGCACCCAATCGGTGCAGTAACCAGAGACAATGTACACTGCAAGAGCTGAGGTGTTTAGAGCCAATAGCACCCAACCGGTGCAGTAACGGGAGGCTGTACACTGCAAAAGCTGATGGAATCGCCCAATAGCACCTGATGGTGCGGTAACGATATCACTGCGAACTGCGAGGGTTAACGGAAATGCAGTGTTAACGGAGGCCACAATGCTCTGCAAGTGTTAACAGAAGGCTCTTTGTAACGGAGGCTACAATGCTCTGCAAGTGTAAACGGGAGGCTCAGGGTTAACAGAGGCAACAGTTCTCTGCAAGTGTTCACGGGAGGCTCGATGTAACGGAGGCAACAGTGCTCTGCCAGTGATAACAGAAGGCTCAGTGTAACGGAGGCAACAGTGCTCTGCAAGTGTTAACGGAGGGCTCAGTGTAACGGAGGCAACAGTGCTCTGCAAGAGTTAACGGAGGGCTCAGTGTAACAGAGGCAACAGTGCTCTGCAAGAATTAATGGGAAGGCCCAGTGAATTGGAGGGAACAACTCAGTCTGACCTATATCAGCACAGCGGAAGTCAGAATGTCGCCCAAGTGACACAGGATCAGGATCACAGCTGGAACACAAGCAGGGTCTTCTGGATAGCCGGGTCAGATCACAGTGCAGGAACGTCAGCCAGGCCGGGTCGAATCACGGAGCAGGAACCAAAGAGAGTAGTCAGACGGGCCAAGTCGGTACACAGGAATGCAGGAACACAGCAACACAGTAACACTGGTACAGGAACACCACAAAAGGGCACCTGACAGGTGCCAGAGGCCCAGTATATGAAGGCCATACTGGGCGGGTCAAACAAAGCTCAGCCAATGGGAGCGCACCACAACAAAGAGTGACAGACAGATCACGGGAACCGTGATATGGGTGTATCCCTTGACGGTGGAGGAGAACCAAGCTATGGAGGGCTATGTGGCTGATGTCCTGTCCAGGAGTATTATTCACAAGTCTTCCTCTCCTGCGGGGACAGGCTTCTTTTCTGTCAAAAAGAAGGATGGGGAGCTGAGACCATGTATTGATTTGAGGGGCCTAAATAAGCTGATGATCAAGAACGCCTACCCCATTCAGTTAATCACTGAGCTGCTTGATCGAATTAAGGGCTTTACTGCATTTACCAAGCTCAATCTCAGGGCCGCTTACAGCCTTATAAGAATAAAAGAGGGCCACGAGTGGAGGACAGCATTTAACACTTGGACTGGGCACTGTGAATATCGGTGATGCCCTTTGTATTGTGCAACGCTCCTGCTGTCTTCCAGGAATTCATTAACGATGTCTTAAGAGATATGTTGCAAAGGTGTGTCATGTTTTACCTGGACAACATTCTCATACATTCTCCTAATATAGAGACCCATCGGGCTGATGTGTCTTTGGTCTTGCAACTGTTGAGGGAAAACAAACTGTTCTGTAAATTGGAGAAATGTCAGTTCCATAGATCCCAGGTGACATTTTTGGGGTACGTTATCTCCACTTCCGGTCTGCTGTCTTGCAATGGCCACTTCCAATGGGTTTAAAATGCATACAGCGATTCCTGGGTTCCATCAATTACTATAGGAAGTATATACAAAACTTCTCTTCCTTGGTTAAGCCACTCACTGACATGAATCAGAAGGGAGCGAATACTTCAGGCTGGTCACCCAGTGCCCTGCAAGCCTTTGTGAACCTGAAGTCCACCTTTTCCAAAGCTCCGATTCTGTCCCACCCTGCCTTTCACCCTGGAGGTTGATGCTTCGGAGTGTGGAGTAGGAGCCTTGCTGTCTCAGCATGAGAGCCCTGGGAGACCAATACTTCCGTGTGGGTTTTTTTTCGAAAAAAGTGTCTGAAACTAAGAGTCTGTATGATGTGGGCGATCATGAACTGCTCACCATTATTCTCTCTCTTAAAGAATGGCAGCATCTACTAGAGGGCACTAGTTTTCCCATTCTGATTCTGACGAACCACAAGAATCTCACATATCTGTCTGAGGCGAAGAGGTTATCTCCACGTCAGGTCAGATGGGCCTTATTCCTGTCGAGGTTCAACTATGTGATTTCTTACCTTCCGGGCACTAAGAATATTAGGGTGGACGCCCTGTTGGGGTGGATTCCAAGGAGGAGTGTCCTCCGACCCCTATCATTCCCTCCCATCAAATATTGACTACTATTCACACAAGTGAGGAGATATTGGCCGCTTAGGCTTCTGCACCTGTTGACAAGCCCAGAGGGAGATGTTTCATGCCAGAGTCTCTACGTATGAGATTATTGGAGACTTATCATTCCTCGAAGGCAGCTGGGTGCATTTGTAGAGACCAACTCATTTGGTCTATGTCTAAACTCTTCTGGTGGCCTAGCCTGAGAACAGATTGTTCTGCATTTGTGTCCGCATGTTCACTTGTGCACAGACTAAGACCCCCAGACACCTACATGTGGGTCTCCTTCAACCCATTCTAATGGGAAACATCTTTGGTCTCATTTTGCACCTCTAAAGGGACTTTCCTCTGCAAGGGAGCTGGATGAGATCTTTGCCAGAGAGGTGGTTCGTCACCATGGTATACCTAAGGTGGTGGCCTCAGATCATGGGAGCCAGTTTGTGTCTCATTTTTGGAGGTCTTTTTGCGGACAGATGGGCATTCAAATTTTGTTCTCCTCAGCTTACCATCCCCAGTGAAACGGTGCTGCTGAGAGGTTTAATCAAGCGTTGGAACAGTTCCTTCGTTGCTTCATTTCGGACCATCATAACAATTGGGTGAACGTGTTACTGTGGACAGAGATTGCCAGGAATTGTGCCATGAATTCCTCCTCTCAGAATTCCCAGTTTATGATAAACTGCGGGTTTCAGCCTTCGATTCTCCCTGAGTCGTTTGAGGCACAGAACATTCTGGCTCTGGATAAGCATTTGTGGGCATGCCGCTCCACTTGGGTACGGGTTCAGAGATCCCTGTAAAGGTCCACGCAACTCTATAAGAGACACGCAGATCGTAGACGACTACCAGCTCCGGTGTTCCAAGTGGGAGAGAGAAAGCGGCTATCATCTTGTAATCTTAACCCCCAGGTGACTTGTAGGAAGCTGGCTCCTCATTTTGTTGGTCCTTTTAGGGTCCTCCGTAGAGTGAACAATGTAACCTACGCCCTCGAACTTCTTGCCAATATGCGCATTTCGAATGTGTTTCATGTGTCTCTACTTAAACCCTTGGTTTGTAACCGCTATACTACGGCTCCTGTCCATCCCAGACCTGTCCAGGTGAGAGGTCACGAGGAATATGAGGTGCAAAGTATTCTGGACTCTCGCAGGGTCAGAGCCCAGGTACATTATCTGGTTCATTGGAGAGGGTATGAGCCTGAGGAGCGTTCCTGGGTCTCTAAGAGACATCTACGTGCACCTGCCCTTCTCAGTGAATTCCACTCCTGCACTTCCTTTGTTGCTGGTCCTCTTCTGCAGGGGAAAGGTCCTTGGGGGAAGGTACTATCACAGTGTGCTTGACAGTCATGCTGCTTGCTTCCCTGTGCTTCTCCTCTTGCTGTCTGGTGGTCAGTGGTGCAGACGAGCATCTGTGACTTTGCGCTTGTTTGTATGCATGGAGTCTATTTGCCAGATTGGTTCCCGCCTTGTGTGTACCTATTTGAACGCCCCTGGGCTTAGTACCAGTTGCTCTTACGTTCCAGTTAGTCTCGTTTGTCTGCTCCGTTTCGTTGTGACTCTTGCTTGGCCTCCAGTCTCGCTCCATGACCCCGGCTTGACTGACTATCCATATCGGTACTACCTGTGGTTCTGGCTGATTCCACTCCATGTATGATCCCGGTTTGTCTGACTGTCCACATCAGTACTATCTGTGGCTCTGGCTCATTCTGCTCCTTGTATAACCCTGGCTTGCCTGACTATGCACATCAGTACTGACCTGTGGCTCTGGCTGACTACTTGCTCTTTGTATGACTCCGGCTTGTCTGACTATCCACATTGGTACTGACCAGTGGCTCTGGCTTACTACTCGCTCCTTGTTGTCCCCTGTTGTCTGACCATCCACTTGGTTCCAGCCTGTGGCTCTAGCCAACTACTCGCTCCTTGTTGCCCGGTTGTCTGACTATCCTCTCAGTACTGAAATGTGGTACAGGCTGGCTACTCGCTTCTTATGGCCTACGCCAGTCTGGCTATTCATAGTATGGTACTGTGGCTTTGCTGCCCTTTCTCCGACTGCCACTACCTGCACAGTACGGTAGGACACACATATCTCTGGGCGCTCGGTCCTACCAACACATAGAACCATAGGCTAGGTTCTACATTCCGTTTCTGCTTCAAGTAGAGCAGGCCTCTGCCTAGTGTCAGTCTGGGTAGTAGACTGTGGTCTATTTGTCATTTTGTTCGGGGGGGGTGTTACAGGGGCATTGCCTAAATAAATGTGGTTTTATTTCAAATTACTTGTGTCTGCCCTTCTGTTGTACTGGTTACCGTGACAAATGGCTGGCCAGAGAAACACAATAAACTACCACCAGAACTACTGGTATTCTGGCCTGTGAGACACGAGTTGTCGAATAACAAGGGCATCATCTTTATGGCTGAACGTATACTTATTCATAAAAGTCAACAGAAGCTTGTTTTGTAACAAATTCACCAAGGACACTTAGGCATTGCTCTGTGCAAATGACAGGCACATGAATTGGTGTACTGGCCTAATATAGACTCTGACATTGAGAGGTTTGTGAAAGTTTGTGATACCTGCAGTGAATTTCAAAGACATAACACAAAAGAACCACTCATCCCTTGGAGGATCCCTTCTTGTGCATAGCAGAGAATAGCCACAGATATTTTCCATAATGAATCGAACAACTACCTGATCATTGTTGACTATTACAACAAATACTTTGAAACAGTACAAGTAAAGGATCTGAAATCATCCACTATTGTATTGGCCTTCAAGTCAATACTTGCCAGGCATGGTGTGTGTGAGGAGCTCATCTCAGACAATGGTCCACAATATTCCAGTGCTGAGTTTCAATCCTTCCTGCAGGAATGGGGCATCAAGCATAAACCTGTTAGTCCATATCTACCACAGGCTAATGGATTGACTGAAAAATATGTAGGCATAACTAAATCCCTTCTTTTGAAAGCACAGTCATCTGGGCAAGATGTACATTTGGGTCTGCTGAACTATTGTGCAACACCACTAGAAAGTTTATGTTCTCCTTCACAGCTACTTATGGGCAGGGCACTGAGAACCACAGTGCCCATTTCTCCAAAGAAACATCAGCCACAGAGTTTTGCGCATTAGTGTGTAGCAGCTCAATGAGACAAGAACGTTTCTAAACAAAAGCAATATTACAACAAAACAGCCAAATCTCTCACACGGCTTACCTTAGGACAAGCTGTAAGACACAAGATCCATGGAAAGACATGGGAACCTGCGCGTATCGTATGTGTATCTGAATCCCTGAGGTCATATGTGATTCAGAATCATCAGGGTCAGGAACTAAGATGAAACAGATGGCATCTACTCCCTGACTTTACAAGTTCTACCACACATAATTCAAATGATGATGAAGTGCCCAGCCCACCCGTCATCAATGGAAAACTTGACTTGCATGCTGCATGCAACACTGAACCAAATAATACTGATGACACAATGGATATCTCATGTGAAAGTACTGCGGTTCCAATTGGAGAGGATTCTCCGAATACTCCTGTTGACACATTCTCCAGTTGTGGTAGCAAACTGAAACTGAAAATATGGGAGAACTTTGTTTCACATTAAATGTGTACATGCTTGAGGGGGAAAATGTGATAATATATAATTTGTTTTGTGACAACAGGTATGTTATTTGTGTAACTGCACTGTTCTACCTTAAATAGTTAATGTATTTGTCTACCTTAAGTCCTGTCATGTGATCTGGAAGAGGATGTAGTTGCAGGACAGGAAGTAGCCAGTTGTTAGAAGCTAGCTCAGAATAAAGACAATCCTGGTTAAGCTCCTTAATGATTTCTCAGTATCTTATGACAATTCAACACACATACTGTTAATGTGCCTTTGACACTGCTCAAACAGGACATCAACATTATGAACCCTCTTTGGCCTTTAGTGCATCTCACCCCAGGTCACTAACACCACAGCTACTCAGAAGGCTAGTTTTCCCTGCACTCACAATGTGTAGACTGCATTCAAATGAAGGAAACTAAATTGAATGAGCTCGCAACCCAAAGCATGGCTGTGCTATGAGTCCTTTTGATCTGTTTGGATGGGCCTCTTCAGCATTGTGGTCCCTGGTGCCTTTCACCAGCTGCACTGCCAGTAGTTCCATACCTGAATAGGCCATGGGGTTAATGTTGGTAAGGGTCACTGTGTTTGCAGCTCACGCTTGGTGTTTGACAATGTATCAAAAACCGAGTATTAGCTGGTTTCCTTTGGTCTTCCCATTTCTCATGCTATTTAGCATGAATTATGGAACTGAAAAAAACACAATAAATATTAGGCCACAATGTGTCCCAATGCTCTTCATGGTTCCTGTTGAGAAAGCAATTGAATTCTGAAGGTACCACTGTTCTGATGGAACCACTGTTGGCTATTGGATCAAGCCCTAAATGTACAATTTGCTTTGACAGTGTTTTCATAAATTTTTGTGGCATAACTTGTTCCTCTTTTTACCCCTTCTTTTCTTTTGATTATTTATTTTAGCTATGTTACCTTCTTGGAATATGTTAACATGGTAGAATTTTGTTTTCTAATTTTTAATTGAAATTAAATTATTTTGTGTGTTAATGATGTGATGCTTTATCAGGATTATTTATTTGTAATTATTATGTTGCCCTTTTCATATTAAGTTTAATTATGTTTAATTATCCAATTTGGTATTAGATATTCAATTGCAGTTTTGTGGCTGAAGGTATATATAAAAGCTCATGATATATGTTCTGATTTTATGCTATGATGAAGTCTGAATGGAACGAAACATGTCAGCAAGCAATAGGTATTTTGATTTACTTATAGCTATTATTTCTGAATACAAGGGCTTTGCTATTGGCCATTTGTTCCTTTGTTGATTGACTGCCTGATTCACTTCAGTTTGGAGTCATATACGGGGAACAGGCTGATTTGTATTCAAGTGGCAATGATTCGCCTAAAAGACATTTCATACAAAAAACCTTGAGGGGGAGAACTATCTGATCTAAACTCTATTATCCTGCTGGAGCATCCTTCATTTTCATGCGGTACTTTAGAGCGGATATGTGACATTTATAGATCCATCAGTGGACTATCTATCCAGAGGTATTCTGGTGGGCCAGCAAGTCCAAGTTTCAGTAGGTTAAAATAGCATTAGCAGACAGTTATATACATACCTGTTGTCTGCATCTTGTCTTGTGAGTGTTCCTGCTGATTTTTTTTTAATATATCTTTATTAAGTTGTATTGCACCATGTTCTGTTACCTCTTTTTTTCTTTGAGGAAATATTTTTGTCCATGGTTCTTTCTATCAAATTAGATAAGTATCCAGTGTGTCTGTGCTGACATTTCACAGGTTGAGCATACATTTTGTACACATTTATTAACACATTGAGGTTGTGTTGTGATTATTAGTGTTGAGCGAGCACCCCGATGCTCGGGTGCTCGGGTGCTCTGACCGAGCACCGCCGGAGGCTCGAGTGCTCGGCCGAGCACCCGAGCCCCATTGAATTGAATGGGGCGACACGAGCATTACACCAGGCACCCCCTGCTCTGATGAGGGGAGGGTGCCTGGTCAATGCCCCCCTTCATCTCCACAATGCCCCTCTTCCACAATGTCCCCCTTCCACAATGTCCCCCTTCCACAAAGTGCCCCTTCATCTCCGCAATGCCCCCTTCATCTCCGCAATGTCCCCCTTCATCTCCGCTATGCCCCCTTCATCTCCGCTATGCCCCCTTCATCTCCGCAATGCCCCCTTCATCTCCGCTATGCCCCCTTCATCTCCGCTATGCCCCCTTCATCTCCGCAATGTCCCCCTTCATCTCCGCTATGCCCCCTTCATCTCCGCTATGCCCCCTTCATCTCCGCAATGCCCCCTTCATCTCTGCAATGTCCCCCTTCATCTCCGCTATGCCCCCTTCATCTCCGCTATGCCCCCTTCATCTCCGCAATGTCCCCCTTCATCTCTGCTATGCCCCCTTCATCTCCGCTATGCCCCCTTCATCTCCGCAATGTCCCCCTTCATCTCCACTATGCCCCCTTCATCTCCGCTATGCCCCCTTCATCTCCGCAATGCCCCCTACCTCCAGTCCCTGGTGGTCCAGCGGAGCGTCTTCAGATCTGTGCCTCCTTCCGGCACAGATCCCCGCCACCCGAACATGCCGGGCGAGCACATGGCGGTACTCGACGAGTACCGCCATGTGCCGAGCAGAGCGATGCTCGAGCCGATCCGAGCATCGGCCGAGCATGCTCGCTCAACACTAGTGATTATATAGCTGCACCTGGGATCTCACATCTATAATCACTGTTAATTCATATATATACATATATATATATATATATATATATATATATATATATATATATATATATATATGAAATGTTTCATTGCTTGTACTCATTTATTTATTAGTGACTTTTT
The DNA here is from genome assembly GCA_037306005.1 of Rhinophrynus dorsalis. NCBI lineage: Eukaryota > Metazoa > Chordata > Amphibia > Anura > Rhinophrynidae > Rhinophrynus > Rhinophrynus dorsalis. Next base: position 226,238,127 of record CM074722.1, read on the forward strand.
AGCGCTGTAGATGTATATTTTCTCATCACCAAATTGCCATGTTTGGTCAATGCACCACACAAAGTGCAATGGTTGGACATGAATCTCACATCTACAGGCTTGCTATCAGATGGTGGGGAGAGGTAACAGAGACAAAGATGGAGGAAAATGAAGCTGGGGTGTCGAGGCAGGGAACGTGGTACATTTTCCCATACCTGGACCCTAGCACAAGAAGACGATGATGATACAGGTGTTACACTTTTCGTCAGACTTGTATGCTGGGTTTTTCTGTTTTCCCCTCCTTTCCCCCTTTCAATACCTTATCACACATAGTGCACAAGCTGTATCTGCTTGGATGGCATCCAAAATCTGATCCAACCAGGCAGCTATAGACCTATATTCCCATGCAATGGTGAAAGCAAGAAGTAAGGTGACATCAGAGGCTGCAAAATGTGCCTTCAAATAGGAATCAAAGCCTTTGTCTGCATGATCTTTAAGAGCAACAGCATCCACCAGAAGCAAGGCAGTGTTTTTGGCAAGGAGAAAAATTGGGGCTCTACCACAGGGGGGTAACCCACTGAGCTAAAACATCAGCAGAAAAAGGATATAAAATATGTATACAGATTAATGCATAATATATTGTCAGGAGCTGTCCATTCCTCCAAGAGTACATGGTCTAAGGAATGGAGAGGAGTAACAACAACTTCCTTCTTGTGCCTCTTGAAAATCAGAATAAGACCCTCAGCAGAAGATAAGGTCTCTCCTTCTAAAAGTTCCCAAAAAAACCTAGTTTGTCCACATCAGTTTCCCCATCCTGAGTGGAAGTATCCCCAATAGTGGGGAAATCATCTCCACAACATGACTGAAAAGCTGTTGTGGGGGGGTATCCCAGAGACCAAGTATCTAAAGCCCCTTGAAGAGAAGAATGTATAGAACTACCTGAAGCAATTAGGACTTTAATCAATGCAGCTTCCTGTTTCAACAGATGAGGGCTTTGAAGGTTGAGTAGGAGCCTCAGAGCAAGAGAGGCATAGAGTATTAGAAAATTCCCTAGAAAGCCCAATCTTGCATGGATAACAATGAGTTAAAGTGGTTAAAGAGACCCTGGAAGCTTTCGTAGCATTGGACTTGTCCATTTGTTCCTTAGGTTCTGACATAATGAGGAGACCTCTTAAAGTATAAAGTAAAACTATTAGAAAGTAGAATAAAAGTACTTATAAATCCTTAAAAGTGCTTATCAGACTGCAAAGGGTTAATGTGGCAAGTAGGAGGGAGATTCTAGCCTCTCTGTAGCAAGTAGAATACAAAAAGGAAGAGAGTCTTAAAAGGAACACATCTTCCCTTGCCAAAAAGCCTGTGCAGAAAGTGCTGCTGGGAACTGTAGTTTATCTTATTGGAAAATGAAGTGGCTGCTCTTCAGCCATTGTGAAACTGCAGCCCCCCCACTCCAATATCAGGCTTCAATAATCAGTCTGTAAGGTTAGAATTGCCTGCTTCTGCCTCTAAACACACACTGGGGCAAGAGAAATCCCAGAATAGCTTTCCATGCCCTATCACTGAAGCAGAAAAGTTCTCAAGGCAATTTCCTCTCTCCCTTCGGGCAAAAGTCTGGGTCCAGATGGATTCTCCCAGGCGTATTCTAAGACTTACAGAAGCATACTTGCTCCAATGCTGACAGAATCTTTCAGTTCCTTTCCAGCATCAGTTCCCTTCCATGCTGAACCCCTGTCAGCCCATATCACTGTAATACATAAACCTGGCAAGGACAAGCTCATATGTTCTAGCTACAGGCTGATATCCTTATTAAACATGGGTGTGAAGCCTTATGCCAAAATTCTGGCTAAACGTATCAAACCACTCCTATCTTTTCTGATCCACCCCGATCAGGCAGGTTTCATTTCAGGGAGAAAGGCTAGGGATAACACCTGAAAACTTTTGAACTTAATACATACCTCCTCTCACCTATCCATTCCCTCCTTGTTGGTAGCTACAAACTCTGAGAAAGCATTTGACCAGGTTAACTGGTCCTTCCTGTCACACTACCTTGTTTCCAGTGCCGCCGCTTCAGCGAAGTTCTGTGTCTTTCCACGCGTCATCTGCAGGCAAGAGGCTTCAAGCATGCTGCAGGCCTCTGTTTTATGTGTGTTTGTTTCCTGTAGTCTCCTTCTACCTACTTCCTCCCTCTAGCTCCTCCTCCTACCTACTTCCTGTGGAGGGGTTTAAAGGGCAGACTGAGTCCTGATTCAGTCACCCTTATGTTGGTGTTCTGATCAGTTCACTATCTAGTATTCCTGATTCCTGTGCATGATCCAGCTTGCCTGTCCATCCATTCTGGTGTTGACCTGTGGCTCTGTCTGACTATACTTCTTGTGCATTCCGATTTGGCTCAGATATCCTTTCTGGTGCAAACCTGTGGCTCTGGCTGACCACCCGCTCTGTGTATGACCTAGGCTTGTCTGACTACTCACTCTGGTGTTGACTTAGGGCTCTGTCCACTGCGCATCCAGCCTTTCATCGCTTCAGTGGATATCCTATCTGGTGCAAACCTATGGCTCTGTCTGACTACCCGCTCCGTGTATAACTTTGGCTCATCTGACTATCCTATCTGGTGCTTACTAGAAGGCCCTGTCTGTTCGCTCCTAGGGTTGGTTCTGTTATTCAGACATCCTTCCTAGTATTGACCTGGGGCTAGCAGACTTCCAGCTACTGACTGCAGGTTAAGTCAATATCACTCTTGGGCGTTACCTTACCACGAAATTCCAGCAGGCTGCGGCCTAGTCTCGGACAGTGTGGTGGTGATATTGGGAGACTGCTATTCCTGATGCAGTACTCGCCTTTTTGATCACCCACTGTGTGTATATATTATATTGTATTACTGTTATTATTCTCATAATAAAGGTTATATTAACTATACTGTCTGACTCCTGGTTCTACTTGCCAACCGTAACACTTCCTTTCTCTCACTTTACAAGCCTTCGACTTCGGTCCCTCTTTTATCGACCGGTTCCTTGCTCTATACTTGAATCCAACAGCCAAGGTTAAAACTAATTGATACCTCTCTGCATCATTCAGTATCTCTAACGGTACACGTCAGGGATGCCCGCTTTCGCTTTTATTGTTTATCATGCTTATGGAGTCCATGGCCCAACATATATGTCTGAAGTCCAGAATTAAAGGGATTCCATGCGGTACTAGCGAACATAAACTATCCTTATTTACAGATGATGTTCTAGCTACTATCATGTCTCCCTCCTCTTCCCTGCCTGCCCTTATGGAGGAATTCCAGAACTTCTCCTCCTTGTCTGATTTTAAAATTAATTACTCTAAATTTAAAAACCTCCCTTCTGGCCTGACACTGCCCATGATATCCCAGCTTCGATCTCTATACCCTTTCAAATGGTCCTCCTCTTCAATAAAATATATTGTGTTAATTTGACCCCTACTCTGGAAGGTGTTTATGAGGCAAATTTCCATCCTCTTTTGTCTGCCGTTTGAAAAGACCTCCACAAATGGGATCCTTTGTTCCTGTCCTGGATTGGCCGTATGAATACTATTAAAATGAACATCCTACCCCGCTTTCTCTACCTTTTCCAGACACTGCCCATCCGGATAACACAAGCTTTCTTTACCTCTGTTTCCCAACTTCTGCAAGGCTTCATTTGGCATCGTCTTAGACCAGGGGTTAGACGCGAGACTTTATGTAGACCGAAAACACTGGGAGCTCTAGGCATCCCAGATCTCCAACTCTATTATCAGGCTGCTCTCCACTCGTCAATACCTGACTGGGCTGTTAACGGGGACTCGAACCTCTGGGTGGGATTGGAATGCCCCTTTGTGATAGGAGGGGATGTCTTGATGGAATTCCTTCTCCCTCCAAAGGCACGACACCCACTGCTACAATCTCACCCGATATTATCTGCTATTCAACACACGTGGGACTGGTGGAACATCAACTCCTCTTTGATTTTGTTTCCTTCTCCCATCTCACAACTCTTTTATTCCAGGGAGACTCCCTTAACTCTTCTGTCCTCCTTGTTCCCTCTCTGGTCGATTTCTCCAAACTGAGTATTAGAGGACATGTTTCGAGACTCTGAAGTTCTTCCTTTCTCCATCCTATCGGACAAATTTTTTCTGCCACCAAAGAAGATACGGCAATATCTTCGTATAAAACATTTCCGTACTCAATATTTGATTTGATCTGGGGCCTCTCGTCTGCCCACACAGTTCGAATCCCTATGTTCTAAACGTACATCGTCTGGTGGGTTCCTGGGTAAAATTTACTCCATTCTGGTGTCGACCTTAACATCCGTTCCTCCTACGTACGTGAAGGCGTGGGATAAGGAATTGGACTGTCCAATATCAGGAGACGACTGGAAGGAAATATGGTCTCTAACTGTCTCATCATCTATCTCCTCCCAAGTTCTGGAATCCAACTACAAATTTTTGTATAGGTGGTATTATACCCCTGTTAGACTCCGAGGCATATATAAATCTGGGAGTTCTCTTTGCTGGTGATGTTCTTTTCATGAACGATCCGTCCTTCACATATATTGGACTTGTCTCAAAATGCAACTGTTCTGGACACAATGTCTGGGACGGATAGAACAATCTCTTGACTTATCGATCCCGAAGTATCTTCAATCAGCTCTTTTCTTTATAGAGCTATCTGTTTTCCCACACTCTCAATGTCACCTTCTGCTGATATTATCTGCTGTTAAGTCATTAATCCCAACTCACTGGAAAGATACTGATCTCCCATCTCTATTGGCATGGCATTTGAGAGTCCAGGACCATTTGCTCCTAACGAGAATTGCTAGAATCAAACAGGGCCTAGACGTTAGTTATCTTTCCTCCTTCCTAATGACCTGGAGACTGTTTGAGGGATGCTCAGGGATTACATGACTCCCTTTCTTTTTGCAACTTCCTATTTTATGTGTACCCCGAGGCCGATCTCTTCCTCTCCCTTTCCTCTCTCCCTTTCCCTACCCCCTCTGCCTGCCCCCCTCTTCCTATTTTCTTCTTCTCCTTTTTCTTTATCTTCTCTCCTCCTTGTCTTGTTAAAACTAATCAACAGCCCCGTACATCAACCCAGAATGTGCCTATTGCCGAGAGCTCCTTGATTACTTATTATTATTCAACTTTCCTGACGATCTGATTATATAATTCCATGTGTGTTCTCTGTTTTTTGATATGTACCTTGGCAATTCATTATTGTACACTGTTGGATTTTTTCAATAAAAATGATTGAAAAAAAAAGTGAAAAGTTTTATAAAACTAATAAAATCTATCAAAGGTTACTAAAAGTAAATAAATAAAAAGCATGTAAGCACCACTGCCAATAAGAGAAAACGCCCATAGAGCAAGGAATGCCACGGACATGCAGTACAGGGGTTAATAACCCACTAATACAGAGAATATTAACACAGAAGTGCTAAATCCTTTATAGATGTGATGCATTCCACAACCTTTTCTGACTGATCAGTTTAGGATTCAATTAAACGTGTTACCAATCTATTGGCATCATGATCATTTTTTTTAGAAAGCTAACTATAGAAAGAAATTACTGCTCACCCCATTCTCTTTGTCAAATCACTAACAGAAAATAAGGACAGATAACAAATAAAAACTTTATTCCAAGAGATGATAGCTTAGAAACCAATGACTTACAAAGCAAAGTCAAAGCAGCTAAGAAATAAAGGAGAATTATACCACAAATAAGTGTCCTTAACTTTTAGAGACATCTCAAATGCATTTCACCACACCACTCTCAATGTAGGCCTCCCAAAGGAAACCAACTAAAGCTTACTTACAAATATTAACCCTCCCCTTGGTCCTACATTACCCCTAACATAAACAAAAATGTATATCCATACTAGCACTAACACTATCCTATCACCTATAGCTGGAACACTTACCTGTAATCCTGATGTCCACCAGGTCTGCTGAACACTAGTCTTCTTCTTCAATTCATCTTCTGTAAGCTTCTATTATCTTCTACTCTCTTCTTTATCTGTCATCTGTTTCTTTCTTCATCGTTATCTTCATCGGTCATCCTCATCTTCATCTGTCATATTCATCTTCATCTGTGCTGTTCTTTATACTTTTTCTTGTACCTATTTATAAAAATTCTTAAAGAGCTACTGCATCTGAGCAAAATCAGAGATCTGAGACTATGATACAAATTTCTTTAATAAAATGCAATGTACAAAAATATTACAAGTAATTTTATATTGAAACTATCACATGGACCTCGTACATACAGCCAATCTACTTGATTAAATTATCTTATAACCCCCTTCACATAAAAGAAGGAGAATATATATTCTCACTATTACAGCCAAAAGAGCATGTGTCAACACTTCACCCTATCTTCGCCAAAAACAACTCATGGTTTATAGGATATATATGGAAAACATCCAAACAACATTCAAACAACATTCCTACTATCCCAATAATGTGTCTCAGCCCAGACAGTGTGAGGAAGAAAAGCATACAAGACATTACACACGATATTGAATTCCAATACAAATACAACAAAACGCCAATCCCACTGAAGAATCGGGCTGTATAAAGGTATATCCTTAATGCACTCAAATATATCGAAACCCTAAACAGGTATAATATAATATAAAGCCAATAATTGATAATCAAATAAAATGTACCAACCTAAAAAGGAATACATGTGCATGACAGACACATCTGTGTAAGGTGTAACATATATGACTGGTATATTACTCACATCAAACACAGAAAAGGTACACTGTAATGATAAACATTGTAATTACTTCCCTATGCTAGAAACATATTATAATGATGTAATACCACAATAGCAAGATACAAAATAAAAATCAAAATGAAAAATCAAAAAGTAAAAATAAAAGAAGGAGGAACTTAAAAAAATTCAAATATTTTTGCTTCAGATGAAACAATATTTGACAGATATCACAGACACAAGCTTATACAAGCTTATACAGCTTGTAATAGGTAATTTTCCACTTTGTGTGTAATTCAAGTGTTAGGAATAAAAAGTTCTCATAAAATATATTTAGCACAGTAACTTTTCTCCCAATGGTGTCTCCCTATATCAATTTATAAAATATCACAGGGCATCACATTGCCTTTAACTAGACATGATTTACTTTGTCTTTAAGTGAATTACAACGGAACGCAAATACATGAATCTTCAATATGTTCCTCATTGGGAGAAAACTGACTGTGATAAATATATTTTTGAGAACTTTTTATTCCTAACTCTTGAATTACACATGAAGCTTGTGTCTGTGATATTTATCAGATATTGTTTTGTCTGCAGTGAACATATCTGGATATTTTTAAGCTCCTTCATCTTCTATTTTTACTTTTTATTTTTCATTTTGATTTTGATTTTTGTATCTTGCTAGTGTGGTATTATATCATTTTGATATGTTTCCAGCATAGGAAAGTAATTACACTGTTTATCGTTACAGTGTACCGTCTCTGTGTTTGATGCGAGTAATATTCCAATCATATGTTGCACCTTATGTGAATGTGATGCACATGTAGTCCTTTTTAGGTTGGTACATATTATTTGCTTATCATTTACTGGCTTTATATTATATTATAACTGCAGACACCTCCCAGCCAATCAGCTTCAAGCTGGAGGGATGACTGAACATGATAGAAGCTGCTTGGCTGGGAAGTGCCCTGTGCAACCCCACATCTCAGCCAATGGAGCATGGTAATTAGTTTGAACAGGGACTGGGCATATAAAAGGCAGTCCATATTCAAATTCCCCTCAGTGCTCATCGGGCAATGGCCTGAAAGGAACAACGAGGAGAGATTTTTGCTATTGCTTCCTGCCGATTATGGCGGTAGTTTAATGATATATTTATTTTAATAACTATACTTATTTTACATGTAAAACACTAAGTTTAAAGAAGAAGAATGAAGAGGAGCACAGATAACAACTGAAGATAGGTGATGAAGAAGAAAGAATAGGATGGCAGATGAAGAAGAATGAAGAAAAAGATAGAAGCCTACAGAAGAAGAATTGAAGACGGAGGCCAGGGTGCAGAAGACCCCATATCAATACATCCATGGGTCACTTGTGTAGGGATCACTACTTTAGTATTTTTTACTATCTTTTTTTGACACTTCACTTACTTCAATGGCTAGGCACAAGCGTAAGGGGACTCAGCACCAAGGTTTTTTTTCTGTAATATTTGGCATAGAAATTAGCCCCTGAATGCGTGTTACTTGCCACCACATGTAACTGAATCTCAAATTATTCCTGTGGGCACAAATATAGCACATGTAGTGCATTTTTTTTTTACGTTCTGTAGTGTGTCACAGTGCAGGTGATTGAATACTGACTTAAAACAGTCGTGGTCTCCTGTTCCCTTTTGTATATCCTTGACATAAAATTGGAGGCACTGCTGAGATCATAACGCAGGTTGACACACTTTGTAGCACAGTTTACCATATTTGTGATATACAAGTCTCACTCAGATTATTCTCAGGATGTCTAAGTGGACCAGCCTATGGGGGATGGTTACATGCGGGGTCCAGAGGCCCAAATCATCAGTGCAATCCATACACGCTTGAAGCTTAAGACTGACAAGCAATTATGGCGTGATGCTATTTGGACAGAGGTTATGACACATTTTGACCAAATGCGACAACCAGATAGTTTTTATTACCAAGCCAGTAAAAACTATCTGGATACTGGGTCCACAAAGGAATTGGATACTAATCTAATCTCCCTTGTGCTCAAATTGCTGCACCTTCTGGCCTATTGCAGAGCTAAATTGGATGCTGGCCAAAAATAAATTGATACGGTAAAACTTGCACTTGATTCTAAATCAGCAAAGGTATCAGAGTTAGAAAAGATGGTGTAAGAATATTATTATGTTCTGCGAGAGTTTAATCTCTCCAGCAGGAAATTGTGGATCTAGAGAGAAATGTCCAGGACACTAAAAGTAAGCTAGAAAACGCTGTACAAAATATGCCACCATCAAAACTGAGTTTTCAAGTTTGCATCTTAAGAATGTGGATTTGCAAGCCCAGGTTGATACACTCTAAACACATCACAAGGAGTGGACCCAGAGATATAGTCGACATCAGTAGAAACTGACTGATTCGCAGGCAAGCTGTAGTGTCCCTGAGGGGGATAGGTCAGCTGATCAGGGAATGCTTGATATTCTGTCAAAACAGATACAAGAACTGTTAGAGAGAGTACAGGCTATTGCTGTCTCAAGCTGGAAATGCCTGTACAGGTCATTAATCCTGGCAAGAATGTACAGACCCAGCCTGCTGCTGCTTATTGTAGTTCTGGCACCTCAGGAGCCACAATTCATGTTGAAATGTGATAAGTCCACCTCAGAACTTACTAACAGGTAACAGGTTACCCTCATACAGGAAGCCGCTGGTTTCTCCTAGCAAAAGGGCTAGGCCCATGCTAGGTAGGTCTGAACAGCAAGATAGGTCATCCCAAGTGTATGAGTTCCAGAAATTCATTAGATTCCTCAGAGAGAATGTACCACCCTTTAACAGGAAATCTAATGTGTCTGTGGTTAACCATTTAGAGCACTGTGTCGAAGGTTTTGAATGTGTTGGTCTTACTACTGACAGGGATAAAATGTATTATGTGCCCTGTGTCTTTGATGTAAGTGAAGGATATTTCTTCTGTTCATTAAAGGATATGGAAATCACCACATGAGAGCAGACTGTTGAAATAGTCCTAGCATTTGGGCCCTATAAAACTCGCCATGAGGCTAAGTGTACTATATATGCTCTAAAATTAAAATGCAAATCAGACCAGGAGCTCAGGCAATTCTTGTCAGAATTAACGTTCGCATACTTCTTAGCTGATAAGGATGCTGACATTCAGTCTTTTGAATTTTGGGAGTTAATTTTTAATGCTTTGCCAAGGTATATGAGAACTAAACTGGCTAGGGATTATTCACCCATCTTGCCATTAGATTGGTTACTCTCCCAAGCTTTAACGCTATATAATGCCCAGCAGAGTGAGAGAACCCCAGTTAGGGACAAGAAGCCTACCCCCCAGTGTGTAGCGTTGTAACGGTTTGTTCAACACTCAGACACAGTGGGTTAGGATAAAACACATTTTTATTGAAATCATAAATAAGATAACCTTCACAGGCCCTGTAATACTTCAGCAGAATAATACAGACACAAGACAGGTTATATATACATATGCCTACACAGGTCCAGTATAACTTGGAAGTCCAGAGTGGTCGTATACTGACACAGGTCAGGCAGGAAAGGGTGTATACCCAGAGCAACAGTTCAGCATGGGTTAAAGTTCTCCAATGGGTGTAAACAGTCTCTTTGCAGAGAAGTCTGTGGTGAGTTCTCTTAGTAACGCCCAGTATGGTAGAATAGCGCAACGTAGGAGACTGCCAAGCAGTAACGGAGACCAGAGTACTTGCACTCCGCCAGAGCGGTAACTGAGACTAAAGATTACTGCCGTAGCAGTCACGGAGGCAACACAGATGCTCTGCAAGAGATTAACGGATAGTTTAGCCAATGGCACACTGCTGTAGCAGTAACGGAGGCAACACTGAGACTCTGCAATAGCTTAACGGATAGTTCAGCCAATGGCTCACCGCCGTAGCAGTAACGGAGGCAACACAGAGGCTCTGCAAGAGTTAACGGAGGGCTCAGCCAATGGCACACTGCCGTAGCAGTAACGGAGGCAACACAGAGGCTCTGCAAGAGTTAACGGAGAATACAGCCAATGGTACACTGCCGTAGCAGTAACGGAGGCAACACGGAGGCTCTGCAAGAGTTAACAGAGGATAAAGCCAATGGCTTACTGCTTGTAGCAGCAATGAACACTAGGCCCCCAAGCACAGCGTTAATCAGAATGTCGCCCAAGTGACACAGCGAACACTGGAACAGGAGAACCGGGTCGAGACACAGAGCAGGAACGTCAGCCAGGCCGGGTCAAATCACGGAGCAGCAACGTCAGACAAGCCGGGTCAAATCACGGAGCAGGAATGTCAGCCAGGCCGGGTCAAATCATGGAGCAGGAATGTCAGACAAGCCGGGTCAGATCATGGGGCAGGAACATCACCCAGGATGGGTCGAATCACGGGAGCAGGAGACAAGAAGCAGAGTAGTCAAACGAGGCCAAGTCGGTACACTGGAATTCACGAAGCTGAAGTAGGTACTGGTTCAGGAACACCATGAAAGGGCACCGGAGAGGTGCTAGAGCCCAGTATATAAAGGCCATACTGGGAGGGCCAACTGCAGATCAACAAATGGGAGCATAGCACAGCCAAAACTGACAGAAGGCAACACAGGGAGCACGGGCACCGTGATAAGCGTAGACTAAAGTTGAGGAAAGCTTGCCATTTGAATCTGGCAAGAGAACCTATGCAGAGGTGTTAAAATTGGCCCAGGTTCATCATCAGGCTCCAGTTAGCCCTGCACCTTCCTCCATTAGCTCCCAAGGGTCCACAGGAGCAAAAGGTAAGAAGCTTTTTGTCAAGGAATACCAGGGTTATAACAAAAACCAGAATAAACAGACTAAGTCTTCCAAGAGGTTTAAGAAAAAAAAAATCCTCTAATAATCCAGGGTACAAATCCCAGCAGCCTCAGCAACCCACCAGTTCTAACGGTCAGAAAACGGTAAGCCTTAGGTCTCAGGTTGACAACCTCACAGTCATGATGGCCAAGCTGATGACTAACATAGGGCAGTCAGGCCAAAGCCCCAGTTCTGCTACACAACAGCTATCTAATCCTTTAACAGGGACAGCTCCTGGATAGCAGCAAAACAGGTTAATGTAAGCCCTACAATAACCGATGATGTTTTAACTCATGAATTGTTTTCTTCAAGTTTATATGTATATTTTGGTATATGCTATTTACCACTCAGAAAGCTTGATGGAAATCTAGAGATTACCTAATATTCTAATTTTCTAAGGAGTGGCCTATGAGACAAGAATGGGTGTACCTTCTGTTAAGGGGGCTTAAGTAATATAAGCATTGTGCTGTGGGAAATAAGGGTTTTTTGTTTGGCCAAATTTCCTGGTTGCTGTACCTGGTCCAAGCTGAGCCTGAGAGACCACTCCCTGATCTAGGATTGGGAAAGTTTATTATTCTTTTTGATATATGCACTGTAATACTTCTAAAATTATTGTAACCCAGTGTATTCTGAGATAGTCTTAAACCGAATACTCCCCAGTAGATTGACCACCCTACTAAGAACTATTACATAGTAGCCATTTGGCTATAAAGTTAAAATAAATTTTGGAAGTCATACAGTCCAGTCATAGAAATAGGATGAAATCAAAGTGATAGCAATTTATATAATTGAGAGTTATAGTTAGCTAGCATTGCTGACACCTGCAGAGCCACTGTTTATTATGTGTGTGTAAGTCTGCATATGAATGCTGTGGGATGTGCTTGAGACCGACCACAACCATGTGCACATTATTCACAAAGTGCTTTTCTGAGATGATCATTGTGCTTCATTGATTTGGTGTTCTTTATTAACCCTTGTATTGCTGTCTGGGAAGTTTTCCTTCTTTTTCTCTGTGTATGTGGTAGAGATTCTTTGTTCTGTTTGATAATTGCATTTTATTCTTGGTGGTATCAGAGCATGATCTTGATCGGTTGAGAAGTCACATGTGAAATTCTTGAAAGTACAATGCAGCATATGTTTTGGATTGAGTAATGGCTGATCCTTGTTGTCCATAGTTCGGATTAACTCCTGCAGCGTTGTATGGTGTAACAGACATGATTTTGCCATTATAATCTTTATGGTGTATGTTGCATTGAGATTTTCATATTATCTTTGCTTTTCTATAACCATACATTATTATTATTGCTTTGGATTATAATGCGGTAATTCAAATTTTTAGTTGGAAATGTATTTCATTATTCTGTGTTACATTCAGTAGGTATGCATATTGAAAACAGCAGATAAATAGTTAGATTCTATTTAGCAGATAGGTTATTAATTCTTGCAATATTGTGCATGTGGTTTTAAAGGACTGTAATGCAACATGTGGCCCTATTGAGCACATCTCATGAGGCAAATCTCCTGCCACTTAGTTGCCCTAGTACATACAGAGTGGGGCAGGTATTTTTACACTGCTACCAACTGTATTGCTATTAATTGTAAGGAACAATTAACCCTTGCTATGCTGCTGTCTTCAAATATTGCTAGTTTATACCTCTGGATACCTATAAGTAAGATTTAACCCTAAACTTGCTTGTATGTTATCTGTATAGTCATCTGATATATTTTACCGTATTGTAATTTAATTAATTTTGTATACCCTTTTATCTCAATTCACTGATTATTATTATATCAAGTTTTATTTATCCTTAAATAAAATTACATATATTGTTTCACGAATATGAGTAATTGATTCTTTTTAATCAATTCTGTTAACTATGTAAAAGTGTCATACCTAAATTGTGTACCAGATCTCAAATTTATTTACTATATAATTTTGTTTATTTTATACGAGATATACAGTGCATGGTATCCTGTTCCATTTTGCATATCCTCGACAAGATGCAAGCTCTTCGAGCCACTTTCTGTTGCTCCTGAAGTTGTTCCAGCGTTTTGATCTTGCCTTGTTTCAGACCACTTCTGGTGTGCTTCTACTATTTTCTGGTTCCTGATCTCGGCTAGCCTCAACCATTCCTATTGTTAGACTCTCCGGTATTGAACTTGTACCTGACCTATTAAGAAATCTCTAGTTATTGACCTCTCCTGTCCTCTACCAACCCTGCAACTCAAACTCTCCAGTTATTGACCTCGGCCTGTCCTTGATCAACTCTGCATCTCCAACCTTCCTGTTATTGACCTCTGCCTGTCTACGACATTCTGGGATCTGACCTCAGCCAGTCCTCAACTATTTTGACTCTTCGACTCTCTGGTTACCGACTCCAGCTTTTCTACGACCAACCCTGCTTCTCCAAAACTCTGTCATCCGACCTTTGCCTTCCCTCCACTTTCCCTTCCTCTTCGACCTTCCGGTTACCATCACCAGCTTACCTATGACTAACACTGTTTTTGACACTCCCCGGCTTCCGACTCTCTCTTAATCTGACTTCAGCATCCAACCACAGTCTATGCTATCACTCCACTTTTCCAGTTCCTGAGTTGGGCTTATTGCCTATTAGTGACTTTGATTCTTTGACTCATTGACCCTATATATTCAACTCCTACAGGGTCTCAGCTGGCTCTCCATATCTCAGCCTATTGAGTGATTTGCCTCCAGTGGTGTCTGGATGTACTTATCCTGCTATCAGGCATTGTGGCCTGCAGATGTAACCCTTTGAGTGCCAGAGGGGTAAGCAAAGCATGGCACTCAAACGGTTAAATTCAATTCTTCTGCAGCAAGGGTACATGCAGCACTACCAAAGCTCCTAAGCCATGATCCCCAACCAGCGTGCTCCAGCTACTAGCAGACCACTCCAAATTATTCCAGCTGACATCTAACCCAGCGTTACAAAGTGCCTAGGTGTGAACCTGCTTTCCACCTGCTCACATGCTTCTTACACAGTCAACACATAGCAAGATGTTAAAGTGAAGTATGTCCATGCTGTTTGCTTCATGGACAGAGGGGTTCCTGAGAGGCTACTACTAATGGGGCTAGATGTGGCTACAAATGTACTAGTAGGTGTCAAAGGTGCTACACATCTAACAGTAGCAGAGGCCCTCATCATAGTTAGGGTTGTGGATGTGGATTACCTGTGTTGCTGATTACTTAATTTGTGTGACTGGGCTGGGGTTGGACATGGAAGTCGTGACAATACTGATGATGACTGACAGGATGATTGTGTATTTTTAGGCACACTTACTTGGCCAGAGTCAGACTTTCCAATTGATCTATCAAAGATTTTATAAACAGACAGAACACTCCGTTTCCGTGGTGGATGATTGAACCTTTATCTTTCAGCTAATTTTGTGGTGATGTCATCCTCTCTTTCATTTTCACCTTCATCTATATTTGAAGAAGAGGAGGATTCAGGCAGATGTTTTCTAGAGCAACATGATCATCAATTATTAGGTTATCACCCACTGCTTCTTCCTTATTACAGCTGAGACTTCAAAAAGCCTCAAATGTAGTGAGAAAGAAATAGTTTATTTTTACTTTTTCCCACATTCACATTCTCCACTACTTAAAGGACTGGTGTTTTTACTCTCACGCTCAAGCACAGCAGTTGTTTGATCTGCCACACCTTCCTCCATTATGCCATAAACACTAGAATGTGACTTGTTGTTGTCTACAGTGTTCTTAGATCATTTAATAATATTATTAGTGGTGCAGAAACATTTATGTGCTTTTCTCAAGAGGAGAAAGATCATGATCCTTTATTGTGAAAACTGCAGCAACTACCACTTCCATAACATTTCTGTGACACTGCTGCTACTCCTTTCACCCAACCCTTGCCCATAGTACATTTACTGGACATTATTAAATAGTGAAGTAAACAACAGAGCTGATTGTGCATGTGATGTCTTGCTCGTTATAAAATATTCTCCCTCTTCTAATATTAGTTTGCCTCAGTCACAGGTCATGTCAGGGCCCCTGTCATTCATCAATTATTTTTAATTTTCATAGTAATTTTTTATAATACTTTTTATTTTATAATTATCTGCCCCTATCATCATCAAAACATACTCCTCGTACAAATGCTTCTTCCTCCGATATTCCCCTAAAACAGAGAACTATCAACAGAAAGGAACTTGTATCAGAGCTGCCTGTGTCTTTTCAGTCACACAAAATTTTGGGGTATTTGGGGTAAAACTCCTTTTCTGTCTTCACACTCCTTACACTCCACTTCACAGAGATAACAGCCAGATCAGGAAGGAACTTGGATCATAGCTGCTTGTGTCTTTTGGGGTAAATCTTCTTTGTTCCCTTCTCCCACCCCAAACTCCCATAACACAGAAAACAGCCTTCTGGAAGAAACTTGAATCACAGCTGCCAGTGTCTTCTCAGTCACACAAAATTATGGGTATTTAGGGTAAATCTCCTTTGCTCCTTTGACAAATCCCCAGACTTCCATAATAAAGAGAACAGTCAGCCTGAAGGAACGTGGATCACTGTAGCCAGGCTCAGTCAACCAAAATGTTGGGGTATTTTGGGTAAACCTCCCTTCTCCCTTCACACACTATCACGGTCCCCGTGTTTTTTGCTGTCAATCTTGGCTGTATACCTATGCATTGGAGGAAGCTGATTGGCCCGCCCAGGATGTTCCTTTTTATGCTGGAGGTTGGGCACTTGTCAGTTGCCCTTTCATGGTGTTCCTGTTCCTACGCTTCGTTGCTAGTTCCAGTATCTCCTGTGTACCGACCCGGCTTGCCTGACTACTCTGTTGTTCCTGCTCCGTGATCTGACCCGGTTCTGGCTGACGACCCTTCTCCGTGATCTGACTCGATTCTGGCTGACGACCCTGCTCCGTGATCTGACCCGATTCTGGCTGACGACCCTGCTCCGTGATCTGATCCAATTCTGGCTGACGACCCTGCTCCGTGATCTGACCCGATCCTGGCTGAGGACCCGACTTCGTGATCTGACCCGTTGCTGGCTGCCGACCCTGCTCCGTGATTGACCTGCTTCTACGTTTGTGAAGTCTGCTGCCGTCTGGTTCCTGTTCCGGTGTTCCAGTACTCTGCTGGCATTACAATGATGTCAGAGCCTCCCCGCACGTTTATTGGCTGCGCAGCAGCCGCGAAACGTGCGGGGAGGAGACCCGAACATGGCGGGCGAGCACATGCGGTACTCGTACGAGTACCGCCATGTGCCGAGCAGAGCGATGCTCGAGCCGAACCGAGCTTCGGCCGAGCATGCTCGCTCATCACTAATAAAGAACTCTCACAGGTCCTGAACATCAACATATGTTACAGACACACGACAGGTTCAAGTAATATAGCATGCAATGTACACATATATAGGCTCTACCGGCCTTACCAAAATACCGGGTAAGGCAACCTAGAAGATGGTGCAATAGGACTGAGGAGGCTCTACCGGCCTTACCAATATACCGGGCAAGGCAGCCTAAACTGGTACAGCAAGGAATTGAGGAGGCTCTACCGGCCTTACCAAAATACTGGGTAAGGCAGCCTAATCTGGAACAACAAGGAACTGAGGAGGCTCTACTGGCCTTACCAAAATACCGGGCAAGGCAGCCTATGACTGGTGCGACACGGTGTAGCGGAGGCCCTACCGGTGCTATAACGGAGGTAGCAAAGCAGCCGGTTAGATGGAGTGGAGCAACCAACTACTGTATACCAGCACATTCACGGAGGCAACACATGCGACTGGAGGTTCAGAGTGGAGAGAACCAGTGCCATAAACTGAGCAACACGGAGGCCTTACCAGTACTATAACGGAGGCAGCACTAGCAACCGGTGTCAGAGTGGAGCAAACCAATTACTGTATACCAGCGCAATCATGGAGGCAACACTTGCGACTGGAAGGACAGAGTGAAGCGAACCAGTACCACATATTGGACAAATATGGAGGCCCTACCGGTGCTATAACGGAGGCAGCACCGGCAACCGGTGTCTGAGTGGAGCAAACCAACTACGGTATACCAGCACAATCATGGAGGCAACACATGCGACTGGATGGACAGATTGTAGTGAACCAGTACCACGTACTGGACAAACACAAAGGCCTACCGGTGCTATAACGGAGGCAGCACTAGCAACCGGTGACTGAGTGGAGCAAACCAACTACAGACTACCAGTGCAATCATGGAGCCAATTCTTGCCACTGGAAGGTCAGAGTGAAGGTAACCAGTACCACGTACTGGACAAACACGAAGGCCCTACCGGTGCTATAACAGAGGCAGCACTAGCAACCAGTGTCAGAGTAGATCAAACCAATTACTGAATACCAGTGCAATCACGGAGGCAAGACAAGCCTGTGGGTAGCGATGCCAAACCAGGAAGGCACCAGAAGTCAGAATGTCGCAGAGGCGACCAGAGTCAAAGCAGAACACAGCCAAGTCAGGATCCAGGAACAGGAACGTCAGCCAGGTCGGGTCAGGATACCGGAGCAGGAATGTCAGCCAAACCGGGTCGGATACGGGAGCAGGAACATCAGGCAGGCAGGAACGGTACACAGGAACAATACAGGAGAGCAGTCAGGCTATCCGGGTCGGTACACAGGCGCAGGTGAGAAGTCAGGCAGGCCAAGGAAGTACACTGCAATCCACAGACGTTGCACTGGCATAGAAACACCACGAAAGGGCAGTGAAAAGGTGCAGGAGCCCAGTCTAAATAGGCAATGCTGGGCGGGCTAAACACAGGCAGCAAATGGGAAGCACCCATTGCTAACTGACAGGAAAAGCAAGCAATCATGGCACCGTGATATACCCCTTTTATACTATGCCCGTGGGGAAAGAAGGGAAACTTGTCATGTGGGGGGAATTCAGTCTCACCATTGATTTAAATTCAAGGACTTAGATGGAAAAAAGAGGAAAATCAAACGGAAGTGACATTTTTTTACCTGTTTAGTTTTTGAGACTAAACATTTCTCCTATACCTACTCATCATAATCCTAGACATTTCTTGTCTCATTTTTATCTATAAATATATAAGAAAAGACCTGTGTGTCTGGCACACACACCCAGAGGCGGCAGTAAGGAGGAGTTATTCAAATAGCCTTTGTACTGCCTGTCCAGGAGATACAGGGGTATGTGATTTTGACAGAAGCAGCCAGGGGGCCGTTAATCCGTTCCTGCTCGTCTGTAATCGCCTGAGTTCCTGTCTGCCAGCTTCCCTGGTTCCAGCATCCGTTCCTGATCCGGTTGGGGTTGCTGAACCTTCTGCTGTTTCCTGCTGCCGTTCCTGATCCGGTTGACTGCCTGAAGATCTGTTTCCTGTCCATCACCAGCTGTGTTCCTGCTCCTGGATCGCCTGCAGTGTGTCTCTCTCCTCCAGTCGCCCTGGTGACATTTTCATTCACTTGTGTTTTACTCTCCAGTATGCGGGCACTGGTTCGCTCCATATACAACCAGTTACTTGTTGCACCGGTAGGGGTTCTGTCACTCCAGTACGCGGGTACTGGTTCGCTCCATGCATGACTGGTTGCTGTTCAGTCCTAGACAGCACCGGTAAAGATTCTTTCACTCCAGTACGCAGGCACTGGTTCGCTCCATATACAACCGGTTGCTTGTTGCACCGGTAGAGGTTATGTCACTCCAGTACGCGGGTACTGGTTCGCTCCATGTATAACCAGCTGCTTATTACACCGGTAGAGGTTCTGTCACTCCAGTACGCAGGTACTGGTTCGCTCCATGTATAACCGGCTGCTCATTACACCGGTAGAGGTTCTGTCACTCCAGTACGTGGGTACTGGTTGGCTCCATGTATAACCTGCTGCTCATTGCACCGGTTGTGATTCTGTCATTCCAGTACGCGGGTACTGGTTTGCTCCATGTATGACCGGTTGCTCATCACACCGGTAGAGGTTCCGTCACTCCAGTACGCGGGTACTGGTTCGCTCCATGCTTGACCGGTTGCTGTTCAGTCCTAGACAGCACCGGTAGAGATTCTGTCACTCCAGTACGCGGGTACTGGTTCACTCCATACATAACCGGCTGCTGTTCAGTCCTAGACAGCCCGGTAGAGTTTCCGTCACTCCAGTACACAAGTACAGGTTGGCTCCTCGTTCCACCGGCTGCCCGCTCCACGTATTAACCAGTTGCTTTCTGCGTTTCTCTCAGAGATTGTGTACTCCAGTACACGGGAATTGGTTTGCTCCTGTGTTATAGGGGGCCTATATCATCCTGTCTATTCAGAGGGCCTCAGTCTGTCCATCTTATGTGACTGGTCTATTACACCTTAAGCCAGTCACTGAGGCCACTATTGCTACCATCCAGTACTTGCAGCCAAGGCTGCCTTGCCCGGTATATTGGTAAGGCCGGTAGAACCTATCTCACATTGTACCAACTTAAGGTTGCCTTACCCGGTATTGGCAAGGTTGGTAGAGCCTTTACTATTCGTTGTACCAGTCTCCAGGCTGCCTTGCCCGCTATATTGGCAGGACCGGTAGAGCCTTTACTATTCGTTGTACCAGTCTCCAGGCTGCCTTGCCCAGTATATTGGCAAGGCCGGTAGAGCCTTATCTACTCGTATGCCAGTCTCAAGGCTGCCTTGCCCAGTATATTGGCAGGGCCGGTAGAGCCTTTACTATTCGTTGTACCAGTCTCCAGGCTGCCTTGCCCGTATATTGGTAAGGCCGGTAGAACCTTTTCCATCTTGTGCCACCTAAGGTTGCCTTACCTGGTATTGGCAAGTCCTGTAGAGCCTGTCTTACATTTTGTATACCACTACTCAGGGTTCCCATTAAACTTTTCAATAAACTTGTGTTTTTATCTTAACCCCTTAACGACGGGCGCGCACGCACCTTGCGGTCCGTTAAGGACCACGGAGCATTTTTTTTTTTATGCGGCTGCGTTACGGACTCCCCGAACGGTGTGCAGCCGCGAGGGGAGTCCGGAATTCCATGACGGTCCAGTTCCGTCATGGGTCGTTAAGGGTATAACAACCCATGACGGAACAGGACCGTCATGGGTCCTTAAGATGTTAAACTCTGTGTCTGAGAGTCATAACAAACAGTGACACTGACATAAGCTGCAGCTGGGGTAGACTGATACTTGACTTAATAGAGTATTTTGTAAAGCATGACTTGATAGATTTGTTGTTAAAGGCCCAAGCCATGAGGAAACATTGATTTGTATGACTTAGACTTATTAGAGGCCCAAGCCCTGAAAAAGCATTGATTTGTAGGACTGAAGCTTGTTTGGTACAAGCTCTATGGAAACATTGATTTGTAGGACTTAGGCTTTGTTAGAAATAAACCCCCAAAAACTGTTTTTGTTTTTTTTTAAGGACTGTGTTTTTTTATTAGGTTTTTTTTAAAGCACAAGCCCTGAGAAAAAAAAAGGCCAGTGGCCAGTGTCAAATGTCCTCCAGTTCTGAGTCCATAACTGCGGAATTTGCAACTTCTGTTCTTGTTGCTGCTACTGAGTTGATTAAACAACAGGATGAATAGGCATCTGAAAGGGAATGGGATCAACAATAGCAGTAACATGGGAGATGGATGATGAAGGTTCCACTTGCCATGACTAGCTCCAGTAATGCGCCTGAGGCAGTAGCAGCACAATAAGTATCCCCCAATATATGTGGAGAAAAGAAGAAGTTGGACAATAATTCTTCTCCACCTGCCTCCTTCCAAAATCATGGGTGTGTTGTTATTAGAACTGAAATTTTCCCTTGAGAGTGGGAACTGTGCCTCTCATCCACAACTGCAATGTGCACAGTGTGTGTGTGGTAAATAATACCTGGGGGCACAACTGTATTCAAACACCATGTCATCAGAAACCAAGTACTGCTGCTGTCTCTATACCCCTTGTTCACACGCCGCTAAGGACACATGACAACTTGCTGACAGTTTAATAGTAATGATGAACCCTCCCTGCCTCCATCATAGCATCTTCTGCGGGATGGAACCTCCTTGATGCCCTGGTTGCGAATTTCTTCCACCACACTGCCATTTGTGGCCAGTGCACCACACAGTGTGAAATGGGCGAACAAGAACTGCCACATCCTAACATCTACACAGTGTCTATCATTTGGAGGGGGAGGTAACGATGAACGAGGTGGATTGGCAGAAGATGAAGTTACACTACAGGAAGAAGGTGATGGCGAGCTAGTTGTTTCACTCCTCACAGAACTTCCAGTTTCTGTCTGGGTTTCTCTATTTTCTCTTCTTTGATCTCTGCCTCACCTCTTGTTGCCTTTCTGGAGAGTCAGGGGGTACAGCAACAGAGGCGATTGATTTTTGTGGTGGGGGTTTGGCTTTAATATGTTTGACATAAGTGTCTTGGTGTCTGTGTTTCATGTGTGTTATCAGGGGTTGTGCCAAGGCGTGTTCCCTCCTTTCCCCTTCTCACTGAATTGTCATAAATTGTGCACAGTGCCATTGGTGATAACTGAACTATGCCTTCCCCCCCAAAAAATAGTCCCACACCCATGAATTCGGGGGGGGGGGGCGGAAGGTGGAGAAGAATTACCTCTTACATCTTGTCCTCCACATTCCCCTTCACTGTCTGGGGCAGAGAATGATGTTGCTGCTGTTGCTGCTACTGCCTCAGAACAAGCACTGCAGTTAGGACCAGGATTATTGCTGCAGCTGGCAAGTGGAACTTTTCTTAATTCCAGATCACTTGTTGACCACATTCCCACTGTGTCCACGGTGGTCTGTAGCACACTAGCCTGCTCTTCAGCATCTTGCTGCCCTTGCAACTCAGCAGCAGCAGGAATTAGAGCAGCTGCAAATCCCTCAAATTATAAATGCTCACTGCTGGTTGGAGGAGGTGATAAGCAATGTGACAGAGGTTCCCCTAATGTCACACTTGCCATTTCTTGGTGAAATGAAGAAGGCAGACTAGCAGCAGTAGCAACAGGTGCAGACAACTGATCTCTGCTTCTGGTGGTGGTGGTATTATTGTGCCATGTCATATTCTGCCATGTCATGTTTTTTGTGGACAATTTCTGCTTAATACACAAAAGAAACTTTTGCACTGACATGAAAATTCTGCAGAGAAGACATTCAATGTTTTTTAAGATAAGAAGCTTATGTGAGAAGACTACCGATTGAACAATACACCAGGGTGGACCACCTTTAAAACAGTACAAAAAGGGACCTTTTTTGGGCATAGAAGAGGGCCTCTACAGAATTTCTTGTAAGTGCTATGACATTTACTTGCATGTAATCCTGTATTACTGTTATTATTAATGCTATTATTATTGTTGCTTTTGAATAATAACAATTTTAAATTTGGAACAGCTGTCTCATGTTATTTTTTACGCCTTTACATAAGGTTAGCTAATTTGAAATACAAGTAAAAAGCTGTCTATATGTTTTACAAGCCATTTGCTAATAATTTAAATAATTTTTGATAAAATAACCTTTATTTGTTGGTGGCACAGTTTGGTACTATATGCTAATACATATTGACAGGACCTTCTCCTCCCCTTCTATCTGTAAAGTTTAGTGAGTACGGCGATGTATGCGTACATCGAAATATCGTAGTGCTTTGAACACATTGACAAAATCATATCACCACAGCATCAACCTTTAGTGAATATCCCCTATTGTGCTGGATAACTATCTGCATGTGCATGCAATGCATTCCTTTATTCTATATTTCCACACACCAAGGAGATGCCAAAATAATAATGCCAAAATAATACAACAACCTAGAAATGCTGCAAATAATTTTACAGGAAAAGAAATATAAAAACAATTCTACACAGAATGGATCAATATGCAAAAAGTAGCTTTCACTGCTTACGCTACTAGTTCCCTCCATGTTGTAAGCAGCCATTCTCTCATTGAATAATATATCCAAACAAGCAAACAGGACATAACAAAAGCACAATTTATGTGTGTATGTATACGTGAAAAGGAAATACTTACACTAAAACCTACATCGTAATTCTCACTCAGACATCCAAAAGCATGGAAATTCAAGAATCTAGTTTGTATATCTTTAACTTCATGCCCTACCCCCATGCGATGTTTTTAAATAAAAGCTTAGATGAGACTTAATGTAATTAAAGCTCAAAGAGTGCTGAGTTAAAGTTTAATGTATGCTTTAACATCATTTTCTTGCCCTTTAATTTTAACTGTTAAGTTAAACAAAGTTATTTGTTTGGTTCCATCAAGCTCACTTTGATAGATTAATCATGTTTTTTTTTTTACTTGATATTGTTTGGTTCCATCAATGCTCTTCACAGAATTTTGTGAATCTTTGTTTTATTCAATGCTTGATTGATTTTCTACTTTAATTTTTGTAGGGATTTTCCTATTAAAGTTTTGAATGATTAAACTGTTAATGAAAAATTCTATTAAATTAATTAGGATTTAACCTCCTTGAAGACCCGATGGTTGAGCAATACAAGGTGTTATCAATTGATTAAAACACAATAAATATATGATTTTTTATATCTTCCTGTATGAGAGCTATATTTGTTTTTAACTATGTCTCAGATTGATCAAGAGTGCTGTCCATACAAACATAACATCTAACAAGTGGGTGATTAAGAAGAATGAAAGTGAATGGAGGAAAAATTGAAAGGGCCTCACATTCTCCTTACAAATAAATGTATTACAAGCACTGTATAGGAAAAATATGTATTAAAACATCATAAAGGATAGAAGGCTAGCTAGCTAGGTAGTGAGAAAAAACTGCCGAATGTGATCCACCACAGCGAGTTTAGCTGAAAGACAGAAAAACAGGAGACAACGTCATAGCATCTTGTAATAGACTGAAGAAAAATATATAAATATGTATAGATAAGAAGAACATTAACATTGAGAATGTAATCGCAATGGCGAATAGACATGAAAGAAAAAAATGGTCCTTATGAAACTATAAAAAAGGGATTAGAAGAAAAAAATCAGAGAATGAAATAGATGCAAACCAAGAGAAGGGAGGGAAATACTCACCTTATCACGGTTCCCGTGTCTTTCTGTCAATCTGACATGATTTGCCTGTGCATTGGTGGAGACTGATTGGCCCGCCCAGGATGTGCCGTTATATGCTGGAGCTTGGGCACTTGTCAGTTGCCCTTTCGTGGTGTTCCTGTTGCTGCGTCTTGTTGCCATATTCCTGTGCCTCCTGTGTACCGACCCGACTAGTCTGACTCTTCTCCTGCTCCTGCTCCGTGATTTGATCCGGTTCTGGCTGACGACCCTGCTCTGTGATTTGACCTGGCTCTGGCTGATGACCCTGCTCCGTGAATTGACCTGGCTCTGGATGATGACCGTGCTCCGTGACTTGACCCGGTTCTGGCTGATGACCCTGCTCTGTGATTCATTCCGGCCTGTCTGCTGTTCCAGTACTGTTCCGGTCCTGCCTGCTGTTCTGGTTGCTATTCCGGCCTGTCTGCTGTTCCAGTTACTGTTCCGGTTCTGCCTGCTGTTCCGGTTGCTATTCCGGCCTGTCTGCTGTTCCAGTTACTGTTCCGGTTCTGCCTGCTGTTCCGGTTGCTATTCCGGCCTGTCTGCTGTTCCAGTTACCGTTCCGGTTCTGCCTGCTGTTCCGGTTGCTATTCCGGCCTGTCTGCTGTTCCAGTTACCGTTCCGGTTCTGCCTGCTGTTCCGGATGCCGTTCCGGATTGCCTGCTGTTCCAGTGTTCCTGCATCATTCCGGTCGCCTCGGCGACATTCTGAACTGTTTAAGCGACTCACTGTTCCTCTCACTTGTCAGTAGCTGTAGCCTGAGGTTGCTTTGCCTGCTGCTGGTTGCCAAGGTACTCGCTCCTGTGCAGAACCACTTAACCCTTGCAGTGTCTGTAGTCTCCGGTCTAGTGCCTCCGATATATCTTGCCAAGCATACGTTTTCTGACGTGAGCCTTTCCTCTGAGTGCTTCTGTGTGTCTCATTCACCATCAGAGCCTTGTCTGTTCCGTGCTCATATTCAGGCTCAGGCCCACAGACGTTGAAGGTACCTACCCATTGCACTCCAGAGGGCGCCGGCTCTACTACAGTTTGGGCAGTCACCATCAGTACAGCACCCAAAGGGTGTCAAGGCACAATCCAAGTGGCACACGCAGGGTTACTACTTTTCCAGTTAAGTTCTGATCACTACAGCGTGGCAATAGCATTCCTCTGTAGCCCGCGGTGGTGGTACCGGCTCAGCTTTGGACTTTGTTGCGCTACTATACCAACTTGAGAGTGTATTCAGTGCAGTTACTTCTCTATCCAGCTATTGCGAGACTGTGTTCCAGAGACTGCTATTTATCCCGGGCATTGGACAATCTTGTTATATCTCACCCATTTCATTTGTTAACCCTTTGGGGGAATACTCCCTATCCATTCATACACCTATCACTATCATTGTGTGCATTCACTTTGTCATTATTGCCATTATTGCTATTTCTGTACTGGCCTCTAGGGGCATTGTTTTATTTTTAATAAAACTGTGTTTTTACTTCACACCCTGGTCTGAGTGTCAGAAAACCGTAACAAGCCTCCTGTCATTATTAAAATTCAGATTATCACTTCACTAAAGCTAGGATAATCCTCAATTTTAAAACATGACAGGAGGCTCCTATTTGCAGTTTTAACGCTCAGACAAAAGAAATTAACCCGGATGAGAAGATGGACGAAAGTAGAAGGTTTGAAAGATAGACTCTCGCGACCAGACTGCCGAAGGCAAGATATCTGATAAGGAAGCAAAATGAACTGAAGAAGAGAGGGGTGCTCATCCCCTGTGATGATAAAGTTTATAAATAATAATTTATTAAATATATATATATAAGAAGAGGTTCATGCTGAATGGACCCTCTGTGGAAATGTCAATCTCTGAAGCAGACCAAGGAGGGGCTCACCCTTTTAATATACTGAGCTATACATCATAATTAGAGTAGGATAAAGTCTGGGATGGGGCTCACCATCCGATATTGCGCAGGCAAGGTAGGACAAAATAAAAATTTCTCAAAATAAGACGGCTCAGAATGGAACAAATAGATGTAATATAGGCCAACAAAGGGAAAAAAGCATAGAATAGAAAGGCAATGAAGAAATGGACAGAAAAAAGAAATGTCGTCAGAAAAAAGGAGGTAAACAGTAGAATATGAGGAAAAAATGGTATTATACATAAAAGTAATACAGTTTATCAGTTGGAGACAATAAAATCTGACCAGCCAAGGAGGTGAGCAGCAAAAAAGAGGAAGTGGAAATTGTTACAGAGCTTCTTAAGACTATTTTCTTTTTTCTGATTGGTTATTTATTGTTTTTACTTTGCTGCTATTGGAGGTGAAGTAAAAGAAAGTTTAAGCAAATAGGAACCTCCTGTCATGTTGTAAAATTTGTAATTAGATTCTTGAATTGTAGGCCTTATAGAGCAGAGTTAGGACATTTTTGTGCCACTCTTTGGTGGGGTGCAGATAAAGTTGAAGCCCTTTTTCCACTTTGTTTTCTCATGGAAGATTGACCACAGAGGGAAATATAACAAGAAAATAGAAAAGACAGATTGATTTTCTCATGGGAGTTGTATAAACGTGCTTTTTTTTTAATTTTTTTTTTTTTAAAAAGGACTCGTCTGTAAGAAATTTAGTTTAATCCAAAAAGAACTTCATATAATGTTTAAGCTGGGTGTACAATCAAGAGACTCTAAGGCCCCATTTATAAGTAAGTTGGAGTTGTGGGAGCTAATGCAGCTCCCTGTATGGCTAGATAATGTTTGCAGTGTCCGGGAGACCTAGTCTGATGGAAGATTTTGGTTTATGACATATGTTCTCACTATTTTATGGGCCTATACATATTTAAGGGCTGACCATTCTTGATCAAGCTAGCATAACAGTTATTTGAAAATTGACTTACATAAGCCAAATCTGGATCTGCACATTGTCCTGAATTATGATTTGTCTGTGTGCAAAAATGTACTGCTCACTTATGCACAAAATGCAGTATGGGATTGTATATTGCCCTACTGGTCTCATGCAATGGTGCATTGCTCTCTGGTCTTGTGACATGGTGAATTGCACTACAGGTTTCATTTAACAGTTTGCTGGAGAGAGTAGTAGGAGAGCAGTATGGAATGTTAGTATTTTGCACACAGCTGTGCCAGCCAGTAATGTCTAATTTGCATTAACTGACAAATAAGTAACACTTAATATCCCGCTGTTACGGTTTTCTGACACTCAGACGGTGTTTAAGTAAAAACACAGTTTTATTGAAATAAAAACAAGGTATAGCGCCCCTGGAGGCCAGGACAGGCATAAACAGTAATGACAATAGACAGGATTAAATACATATAACCAGACTATAGTGGTCTGAATATCTGAATGAACAAGGGTTAATATGAAAACCACTGATCAGTCTCTGTGATGGTAATTAGCCAATGCCCAGAAGAACATATAAGTCTCTTGAGGTGCTACAGACAGGTGTAGTAGGCCTGAACAGAATCACTCTCAGATAGCTGTATAGTAGGATGCCCAAGTAGACAGCACAAATAAAACCAGAGCTGAGCAATTACCTCCTTAGAGGAGTGTGATGGGTGACAGCCACTGCTGGAGCAAAGGAACAGAACCTGAAATGCCCTTAGCACTCGCAACTGGAAGTAACCCTGCGTGCCAACGGAGAGGAGAGCCAGGCCACCCCTTGGGTGCCAGTCAGAATCAACACTGCACAAGCAATAACGAGTCCACGCACAGGAGTGCGGTAGATAGTGAAACACACTGAGCAATAGGAGACCAGAGCCGAGACACCCTTCCGGTGCCGTCACGGAACAACACAGTGCAAGAGCAAACAGGAGGCCACTAGCACCGGGAGGTGCAACCACGGTACAGCCCACGTACCGGAATGGAAACTGCTCTGCTTGTGTAAACGGATTGGCTAGGTCACTAAGGCATGGCTCAGTAAGTGTTAATAGGCTCGGATGGATCGCACTGGCTTGGCAAGTGTATGGAGGTAGGCTCAATAATGGAGGCAACTCACACAGCAAGGTATAGGGCAGGTTCAGACACGGAGACTACAGCTCAGCAAGGCTACAACAGCTCGGTAACAGAGACCACAGCACAGCTCAGCAGAGAAGTGATTAGACAGAGCACTACTAAGCACAGTTCAGAATGTCGCCGGTAGGCGATCGAGATACACAGGAACACAGGATGCAAATGTAGAGCAGGAAGCTTCAGCCGGAACCGGGTCAATCACGAATCAGGAACGTCAGCCAATGCCGGGTCAATCACGGAGCAGGATCGTCAGCCAGAACCGGGTCGAATGACAGAGCAGGAGCGTCAGCCAAAGCCGGGTCAATCATGGAGCAGGATCATCAGCCAGAACCGGGTCGAATCACGGAGCAGGAGCGTCAGCCAAAGCCGGGTCAATCACGGAGCAGGAACGTCAGCCAAAACCGGATCAAATCACGGAGCAGGAACAGAGAATGGTCACCGAGTCGGTACACAGGAACGCAGGAACACAGCAAGAAGGCGCAGGCTCAGGAATACCACGAAAAGGCATCTGACAGATGTCATAGGCCCAGTATATAAAGGAACATCCTGGGCGGGCCAATCAGCCTGCTCCAATGCACAGATTGACAGGGGATCACGGGGACGTAGATACCCACACACTACTATTTTAAATAGAAATATGGATAACATAAGGGGTTTTTGAAAACTCTTTCAAATGAACCTAAGTTGTCATAAGGTGTTACTTTACAAAGTAATCATGTGTTGCCCTTCTGGTCTCATGTAATACTCCGCTGTCCCATACAATGATTCATTGCCATGCTGGTGTCATATAGTGTACATATTGCATTACTGTGTTGGTATATTACTTGTATATAGTTTTTGTGTCTGTCTCCCACTGAGCTGTCTATCTTTATCCTCTTTCTCATTGGGAATAACTTTGCCATGAATAAGGTGGTCGGGTATGGTTCTGTTTATGAAATCATTAATGCACACTAGAGATGAAAAAAAGAATTCTCTATAGTCTGTGTTTGTACAATACAATCACCTTCAAAAGAACTGAAACCTATTTTGAGAAACAAGTGTTTTGCTTTTGAACTTTCAGTTTCTGAAAAATCGATCAACGAATATCTAGAGCAACAAAAGAAGTGAGTCTGTTTCTAGACAGATATGCAAAGATCATGGTGAAATAGAAATGAAAGACAGCAAAGATGTATTAAAGGGGAACTAGCAACCCCTAATAATAATGCCCAGTTAACTTAGTATGACCTGAAAATCCTAATGTCCCTTATGAATGTTTTCCTTGTGCCTTTGCTCAAGAGATAACATATTCAATTGCTCCTGAATGTCTTGTCCATGGAGGCAATCTTAACCCTTTAAACACATTGACTACACCAGACTTGGACATGTATAGGTCTAATCACCAGCTGTTTGTTATCCAAAGTTAAAGGGATAGTAATACTTAAAATGTAAAAAAAATATGTTGTAGGGTTTATCCCCCTAAGTAAAATAGTACTTCCACTGCTAAAAGGTGTTTTATTCAAAAGTTATTACAGCTCAAAGTTGATTTTTTTAGGTGCAATATCACAGTGGCCTGAAATTGTACAGTGGCGCTGTTGCTACACCATCCTATGGAGATTTATGGTCTATGGACCATAGGATGGTGTAGCAACAGCGCCACTGTACAATTTCAGGACACTGTGATATAGAACCTAAAAATTCAACTTTGAGCTGTAATAACTTTTGAATAAAACACCTTTCAGCAGTGAGAGTACCCTTTTTTACTCAGGGGGATAAACACTACAATATATATTTTTTTACATATTAAATATTACTATTCCTTTAAGTGCTCAATTCAGCAGTGTAAGAAAGGATAATTTACTGAGTAACTGGAGTCATCATAGAGCAAACCATCTGCACTATCCAGAAGAAGTACAATCTCATATATGGGGCATTTAAAGTGGAACTGGAAAAAATGCCTTGTGAGTGTTATGCTACTGACATACTGACACTTATTTCTCACTCATATTCTTTTGTGTTCAATTCATGGATCTTAGGACTGTAAAAATTATAAGATTACTTAACCCCTTAAGGACCGGCCACACGGCACGTTGCGGTCACTTAAGGACCACTGAGCATTTTGTTTTTGTTGTTTCTGGTTCCGGACTCCCTGAACGGCTTGCAGCCATGGGGGGGAGTCTGGAATTCCATGACGGTCATAGTACGTCATGGGTCGTTAACTCAGATCTACCCATGACGTATTATGACCGTCAAGGGTCGTTAAGGGGTTAAAACATATTATCAGGTAAAGTAAATGAGACACCTCTATGGGCCATATGTTCAAAGGGATAACAACAAAAAATGTCATATGAAAGACAAGAACAAGTCACTGAATGCATGAACGACATATTTTCTATAGAGTATACGACAAAAAATTAGTAATGTCCTTTGTGTACGACACAACTCCAGAATTGACGGGCAAAGGTGCGGGGCAAGGGCGTGGTTAAACTATTCTCAATTGTTGTATAGTGGAAAAGAAAATTGGTCGTAACTAACGACAAAAAAAATGTCTCTCAAAAGACAAAATTTGTACGTTAAGAAAAAAGTGGAGGGAATGTGAAGTTCTGAATGTGAGAATTTTTGTCTTTAGTTAAGACATTTTTGTCGTTAGTTAAGACATTTTTAAAGACATTTTTGTCGTTAGTTAAGACATTTTTGTCATTAGTTAAGACATTTTATGTCGTTACATAGGACAACTTCAGTCAGGACAAACGACATTTCCAATCACAACCGACACTCTCTGAAAATATTAATGATCCCAACAACACTGTTCTTTGAAAAGTCGTTACAAACGCCAAAAGCTATTTCGCTATTTCTTTGAACATGTGGCCCTATATGTCTTCATAACTGTTCTCTATCTACTTATTTGTGCAGCATATTTAATAGCTTTAATAGCACATTTTCTAGTAAAAAGCCTGCATCTTATCAGTAAGCAGGGAATGGTAATAGTCATAATTGCTATATTTGTTTGTTTTTTTTCACTTGAACAGCTTTGCAATCTTGAATTAATAACAGAGTCTACATATAAATCACAATAAATTACTCACAAAGAAAAGTTGCAGAGGAATGCAAATCAGTTGTTGTATTTAATCATGTTGAGCATATGCTGAAAGGTCCATCAAATCTCAGGAGAACTGGAGCCTGCTGAAATGACAAAACAGAACAGGACATAGCACATGGCTTACAG
Organism: Rhinophrynus dorsalis; assembly: GCA_037306005.1. NCBI lineage: Eukaryota > Metazoa > Chordata > Amphibia > Anura > Rhinophrynidae > Rhinophrynus > Rhinophrynus dorsalis. The sequence continues at coordinate 226,269,818 of CM074722.1, forward strand.
AACGCACAAAGGAAAATGAACAAAAACAGAGCCTACTGGGCAAAAAAATAATAACAATAAAACATGTTATTTTAATTAGCTGCGGTCAAAAGTGTTGAGAATCACAGTTTTCGATTCTTGGTTAAGAATTGTCCTTTTGTTGAACCACTTATTTAAAATGTAAACAAAGGTAAAGAGAGTATACAACTCTGCTCAGCAGGGTTCTATCTGTTAACCCTGTCTCTGCCAGGGAGGTCTACAAATCAATGTGTTTTGATAAAGACTTCCAATCCATTACTTCAAATGCAAACAAAAAAGTTAATTGACAAACCTGACCATTGTTTGAAGGATACTTACCTAGGTAAGTCCTTCTGATAAAATATGACCCACTTATTCATAGTGTATAGTGGCAATATACCATTACATGAAACATGCAGGACAATGTACCATTGCAATAATGGTGTATTACTCTAAAAGTCTTTTGTAATGTATTGCCCTATTGGTCTCATGTAATAATATGACTGAGAAAATGTAAGCAGGTATTGGCACATAGAAAATGATACAGGAGATCAGGAATAAATCTGTTAGTATGAATTTTGCTCTACATCTCTCCTATTCACTGAAATTGGATAATACTCCTGTCTTTAATGTATATTAAAATATGAGAACAGAGTAGAACATACATAGACTTCCAGAGATTAAAAAAGAGAATTGTATACACTCAAATAGAGACACACTCATATCCATCCACTTGTAGATTGACACATTCAATCTCTCTCCTATCTCTCTGTCTTTCTCTCTATATGTCGGTCTCTCTCACTGTCTCTTGTTTTCTCTCTGTCTCTCTCTCTCTTTGTCGTTCATTGTCTGTCTCTCTCTTTCTTGATAAAGCTTTGCTACCTAGGGATAGCATTTGTTCTGCTGGGCATGCTTGTTGTGTGTTAAATGTCAGCTCAAAAGTGCTTGTTTCCTAACCCCATCAAAGGAGTGGCTGCTAACTAATCACACAGTGCTAGTGTGCCAACCTCACCAATAGGGTTCTTTGGTTGAATGTGTTTCTGGATGACTGAAATATAGATCACCTCCATCACCATACATGCACCTGTAGCCCTAGGTAGCTGTTGCAAATTGAAAGCATTCTCTACTATACAGTGATAACCATAAATCCCTACTGGCTTTATAAACCGGTTGCTGGGAGTGTGACTGGTTATACACGCTGAGTGAGTATTGAATTCTCCATATATTTTGATCTGTATATTGGTTTTAAGTTGCAGTACAGCTCTCTTCTTTTCTTGTGCTTTGTGTGTTTCAAGTTCCACCGGAGGGTGAGACGTTTCAGGAGGATCAAGCGCACTACAGATCGCGACATCTGTGTGGAGGCAGTGCAATATCCTTCATATGCCTGCATTGTCATTGGTATCTTATCCATGACATTATTTAAATAATATATGAAGTGTTACAATTGGTCATCATACGATCCAGATGCCTGCACAATAAGTCTCTCCCCTTCTTCTTTTTGTTTTTGGATACAGTGATGATGGCTAGCTCCTCCTCTTAACATAGACATCTTATCTGTGTGGCTGAATACCATGTCTATGTTAAGGGAAGGAAATGGCCAACATCTCTGAACCATAGAAGTGGCAAAACTCTGAACCAGCGACCCTCAAATTTGAAAAATGGACTGTCCTAGGGGCTAATGCCTCCAATACCATATGGGCCAGTCCATTCCTGTGTGTGCCCTTCTTGCTGCCATCTCTTAAAATGCTTCTGAGCAAAGAGCTTCACTCTGTCTCATTTTAGAAACATAACTTGCTGCCCCAAGCTGATGGAAATGGCCTAGACTCTAGTGCAATACCTGACTTAGTGAAATGCCTAATTTAGAGCAGAATCCCTATACAATCACCACAATCTCTCTTGATCATTGGCACTACAAAAACTTAATTAGGGCTGTTAGAACTTTCTGGTCAAATTAAGGTATGTAGAGGTTATTATTAAAAGTTGCTACTTTACATCTGATCACTGGACAAGTGTAATAAACTGTGTTGAGTATGGAGTTGAACATCCCCCTCCCCCTCCCAACACACATACACACTTATGCAGATGGAAAAAAATGCAAATAATATCTCACAAAACATGAATGCAGGCAAAATTCTAAAAGTGTATTCTGCAAGAAATGCATTAAATTAAGTCCCATTGAATATCATCCCCTGAAACTGGCTCAAAGAGCAATAGCAGAATCCACCACATTCAAAGTTCTCCCATTAAAATCACTTTTATTTTGGAAATCATGCAGAATACTAAGAGATAACAGTCTCATGCGTTTTGCACTGGTTGAGCTTAATCATAGACTGAGTCTATAGAAATGGACACTAGTGGAGTTATAGAGCACATTGCCAGGACTGTGTGAGTCTGTGATAAAGTACAACCAGTGTGACATGTGTGAGACTATTATCTCTTAGTGTTCTGTGTCTTTTCCAAAATAAACGATTTTAACGGGAGAACTTAGAGTGCGGTGGATTCTTCTTCTTTTGAAGTAATTACAATGATTTAGGATCATTTGTTCATCAGGCACCTTGTCCCCATTGTAAATTTGTGATTGTGAGTGATACAATTTATTTAAACTGAGATTATTGCAGCTTTTGGGATGAATATTTAGTTAGGGCTTGTTGATCCAAGGAGGAATCTGATTGCCATTTGGAATCAAAAAGTAATTTTTTCCCCCTATTCAGGGTAGAATTTGAAATTGCTAGATTGAGGATTTTTTTTGCCTTCTTTTGGATCAACAATGGTAAACAGGAATAGGAAAAGGGTTGAACTAGACGGACGCAAGTCTTTTTTCAACCTAAATTACTATGTTACTATGTTAGTTTTCTTTTGAATCATTGATACCTGCATAATAGAGGACATATTAATTCTTGTATCTTGTTACAAAATGATAAATGCTCAGGTCCTATCATCCAAATGGGGATTTCTCAAGAGTAAATTGACTTGAGGGTGAATGTTAAGCAAATTAAAATAATAACTTTTACTCATAAATTCCCACTAAAACATATATCAATGAATAGTACACAAGGAGATGTGAGATGCATCATTCAGACATTCAGGAAATATTAAAGTTAAACCAGAATACAAAAATGCATTTTTGTTTAGCTGTCTTTTGATAACTTGAATTTAGTTCTCCATAGAAAGAAACTGCCCCACCTAGTTGTGACATATCATAAAAGTTTTGAAATTTTGAATATTTATACATTAAAAGCGAATCATCTCCCACCAGTGGATGTAAGTTTCCTTAAAAAAAAATGTACTTATTGTTACCATTCTCAGCATCCTGTCCAGGTCAGTCATCTGCTGAGCAAGGTAAGAATATCTTCCCTACTCATGCTATTCCACACACAGTTAGCATTGTCTTCCTCATCTTCCTGTCATAATCTAGTCTAATCTAGTCCAAATATTATTTGTTGCCTTGACTCTGGTCTAACCCAGTGTTTGGGCCAGCTCTTGTGATCACCTGGTTTTCTTTATAGATCTGTCTCTTAACTGCAATGGTGCTTGCACAAATCTTCCTGTTTTGCTTTGGCCAGTGTATACTGTATGTGTCTGCTCTCCAGTTACTGATAGGCTTTGTTTCTAAGCATGCCATTGTTTCCTGCGTATTCCTGCACCGATCCTCTGTTGCTGAACCAGTCAGGTTATTGATCACAGTATGGTTTGCTGCTTGTGTCTACATTTAACTGCTGTTGGTGAACCAGTCCTGTTCTTGACCACAGTATTGTTTGTTGCTTGTTCCTGCATTGATCCACTATTACTGAACCAGTCCTGTTCCTGACCATGGTATTGCTTGTTGCTTGTGACTGCATCTGTTTGCTGTTGCTGAAACAGTCCTGTTCCTGACCACAGTATTGTTTGCTGCTTATTCCAGCATTGATCTGCTGTATCCTGAACCAGTCCTGTTTGTGTCCATGGTATTGTTTGCTGCTTGTTTCTGCAGGTATCCAATGTTACTAAACCCTCCTGTTGCTGGCCATGGCATTGTTTACGGCTTATCCATGCTTTGACATACAGTTACTGAACTTGTCACTGTATTTTCATCCTTATTCTGCTTGTTGTTGTGCTTGTGGCTGCTGAACCAATCCTGTTCCATCCTTTGCTGTTTAACTCTGCCTTCTTTCTAGTTCCAGCCTGGCTATTGGTTCTGGAGTACTGCACTCTTAAACTTGTTCCAGACATTTATATTTGCCCCTGCTTCTCAGTTGCTGTTGCATGCTTGGGAATTGTGGACCTCTGTACCCTTAAGTGCTCACTGCGCTGGTCTTGCTGGTTTCCTCTACACTGCCACCAATGCTCTGTGCCTCTTCTACAGCCTATCTCCAATTATTCCACCTATGTTGCAATCCAACTGCATCTACTACTCCTACTGTTTGGTTCCTTTAACTGAAGGCAGTCTCCAATATCTAGTCTAGTTCTGTTTGACACTACCTGGCAATGGGCTCTATAACTCCACTAGTGTCCATTCCTACAGACCCTACCCAGTCATCCCGGCATTGTCAGGCCCAACTCGTCTGTGCTTACCAACATTTATTAGATCACAGAAAGACTGTGCAGGGATCCGTCTATGTTCTCAAGCTCTACACTCTAGCACCATACCCATGTGTTTTGTGGCTCAGAGTGGCAGTTCTAATTGGACTTAAGGTCATCATAGCCAGGTCTGGGGACATTACCCAGGTCCTTTTCCTTTCCCTCTCTTTGGTCTACTTCCCTTTGATTTTCTCTCATTGGTCTGTCCCAACTTTCCATCTACTTGGCCCACTACCCTTCCCTCTCCTTAACCTGCTCCCCTTTGCTTCCCTTGACCCCGTTCCCGCTGATTCTCTTAAACCTCTTCCCTTTGTTTTCATTTATTTAGCCTACTTCTCTTTAATGTTCTCTTTTACTCATCTTGACTCTCCCCTTGCCCTTTGAACACACCGGGTTTTTCTCTTCTGTCACCTGCTGTCCTGTGCTCTTTTCCCATGCTCCATTCTACTTCCCTCTACCACACTATTCAACCTTTCCCTCTGGCACTCTGTGACTCATTCTGAATCAGTTTAGAAGGATCTGGAATAGTGGCTGTTTTCATTTATGTATTGGACATACTTTTTCTGTTTTGTCAATTTAAATGATGGTCCTGATATCAGTGTGGTTAAATACACATTTACTCCTAGTTGCTTTCCTAAAGATACAGGATTGGGGAGACTGTCCCCAACAATACAGTTAGTTCTTGATACTTCAGCGTCTGAATTTTCCACTGGTTTTCTTCTCTTTCTTCCTTTAGAAGACAGCCCCACTGAAGGAATGATAAAGAAGCAGCATGGAAGGTTGGTTGGGATTTGCACAACTAACATCACTAAAGTGGAAGAAATTGTGAGTAACGAATCTCCATATTGTTATGGCAACACAAGAAACTTATTAGATTGTTTTTAATATTCTACATAAGTAATGTGAAGTCAAAATAAAATAATAGATCTGACTAGGATGTACTAATCTGATTACATACTAAACCAGGAGCTGGAACTGATTGTGTAGTCCTGTGTCTACATAAAGCCGGTCCACCAGGCTACACCACAATGTCTTACCTTAATGATTCTTGCACCAAATGGAGGGCCTTCTGGAAGGGTATGGCTGTTTCAGGACATTGCTTTCCTTTCAGCTTTCTTTAACATGATGAACTAACAATGAGCAGAGGAAACTGGTGTAAGTATATACCTTTACCATGAGTATGCTACTGGGGAGGTATTAGGAACTTGCATGCATTAAAGTCTTACTGATCTCAGAGGACGTATTCGTTGAGCTTTTGCATACACCAAAGGACAGCTGCTGGATGTGGAGACTAACTCAGAGCTGTGCTGGCTGATTAATATACTTCTAATTATCCCCTTTTAATGTGCTATTTACTTATTTTAATGTGTTTTTCTATGAGGCATTGCTCCTTTAAGATGCCAACCTATTCCTTATCAACACAAATGTAAATGTTTCCAAGAATCAGGAACGCAGCTGGTTTGCCTTTAGTTTCTTCTGACATATTGTACAGAAAATAACAGCTTTATTGCTTTTACAGATGTGTATGCTTAAGCTAATTTCTGCAATATATAGAGTAGAATGATCCTTTGTTTATAATGCATTCATCTCATTGGCAGGGTGTTGTCATTGCAGTAGAACATGAAAAACATCACATTAAGTTTCATAGCAATCTTGGGATAACATAATCCCAGGTTAATACCCTATGAGTTTGATGTACTAAGATGAATTGGAGCAATTTTGGGCAAACCAACTTCGCCATAGGGCACAAAGGAAAATTCCAGTTGATTCAAAGTAGACTTTTAAGCCTTTGAATTCTAAACTAGAGAGGTATCCGTTGCATTGTTTCTAAATCCCCAACTTAAATCCCTTTTAACCCTTTGGGTGCCAGGTGGATATCCAAAACATTGTTTCTCAGTGTGTTGCATACATCTCGGGCACTCAAAGGGCTATACATCCTTACCTGGGAACTATGTTTTGTTCTCTTTTGTGGTGCTGCTGGGAGAAGAATAATTATGCGATTCATATCCAAAAGGGGTAGGGCTTAACCACGAGTGGGGGCAGGGCTTAACAGGCTAGAAAAAAAGAAGGAAAAAAGACTGAGAAAGAGCAGAAGTGGTCAGAGCTATAGAAGATACTCCCCATATCCAGAGACTCCACTCTTGCCCCGGAGACCCGGTAATGCAGAATGAAAACCGGAGTGTCTGGGGCAAATCCAGAGAGTTCCCAGCTATGGATACATCAATGGGAATTTTGGCAATGTTTATTTGTTCTCTATAGTGCAGTTGATTTGCTGCACTTCCTATTAGTATAGCAGCCTCTGTGAGTGGCATAGGGTCATGTTCCATAATGTGTTGCTCACACCACTGGCACTTAAATAGTTAATTGGAAAGTATGTCTAAAAAAGTTGTAGTCTCTTCTGGAAAATGTGGTACAAAATCGTATTCTTTTAACACACACACATATATATATATATATATATATATATATATATATATATATATATATATATATATATATATATATATATATATATTAATATTTATAATCTATATCACCAAAATAAGACATGGGTCACAACTGTTTTTTTTAGTTAAACTAGGGTTTCTGAGTGCCAGAGAGGTATCCAGCACATTGCAATACTCTCTAAGACTAAAAAAGGTTAAGCTATTATCATTAAGCAAGCACGACAATAAAAGGAAATGCTAACAGACTGCTTTAAGATTATACAACATTTCAAAAACAAGAGAGACTAAGGGATTTGTTCTTCAGACAATCTGAGTGCGTATATACGTCCTAGGTACATCTCAAGTGTTATAGAAAGACAGGGAAAATTCCCATGTGTGATACTGAACACAATTCAAAGAAAAAGCAGAAGATTGCAATCTAGTAGAACAAAATGAAGAGAGACAGGATAGATTACCAATAGTTTAAAGTACATTAAGTACATTATGTTATTGTTCCATTTAACTCCTGGATGCTAGAGATAACATCTGTTGCATCCAAGGAATTAAAGAGCATTCAACATATAACAACGAGAGAAAGAAAAATAAAGAGTTCATAGTATATGCAACTATGGAAATACTAGTTGAAAAGCCCGTTACACAGGCCACAGTGCCACTGCCAGTCGGTCCTGGGGCAGTCATGTGCAGTAGAGACTGTCCGCGCCAGCCACGGTGCAGGCAGTCTCTACTGTGCATGACTGCAGCATGCACAGCAGTCTCTACTGCACAAGACTTTGTTGTTACACACGTTTTAGCAAATTATTATATAGGATGTGAGTCCACCTTCAGCTCTTGTAGAATCTCTTGACAATCCCAGCTTTGCGTCTCAAATTTACTTTGACTTCAGGAAACAGCTGATTGAAGGTTCTTCTTTCCAAGAGATTTGCTAGCAATATGTTTTTTAACCCTTTGAACGCCTGAGAATTTTCATGTGTTGGAGCGAAAAGGGTTAAAGTCGGCCTTTATGGCAGGCAAATTGTGACTCCTGGACTGTGAATTACACAATCCATAGCATCAGGCTACTCTGTTCCTTAGTTAAAGTGGATCCATAACCCTAATATAAAGACAATTAAAAACCTATATTTTTTGATAGCCACTTGTCTGTATTATAAATAATTTCTGTGAAATTAGCTTATCATTGGCACCACAGTGTGGTACTTTATGAGAATTAATCTCTATTCTGGGTATCACATTGTTAATTAGCATACTGTGTATGGAAGTATCACATTGTTCTGCCAAAACATAACAGTTAATTTTATAGAAAGAGCTCTAGTCCAACATATTGGCAGATTTCAATTCTCTGTGAAGCTAATTTAAATGTGTATAATAGTGAAAGGTTAACTTTTTTTAGTCACAGTTTGCAATGAATCTGGCAGAATCGATTCTCACTGCTGTAAAGTACATTTAAATGAGGTGTTGTGAAGCATAAACAGAGCAGTAAGGACTATTCAATGAAAAAACACAGATGGAAATCCTCTTTACAGTCCAAGAGATTTTACTAGTGCAAGAGCAGCATCAGCAACAGTTCTGCTTGGCTCGCAAAGGAATATTAAATGTGACCATCCAATTTTTTGCAGCAAGATCTGGAGATATTACACCTGTCACCATGCCTCTTTTAACTTGTTGATCTTGCTCCTCATTATCCTAAGAAGCAGTTGACTACTGTTTCTCTGGCATTTTTACCTTCCTCTGAAAAATACAAATAGTCATAGCAGTGACAAACAGCCCCTGACAGATAAAATCCCTTTAGAGCAGCACATCATGGCTGTACATGAGCCTTGTTACATCCTGATTGAAATAAGCATAGGATTTGAGACTGAACTGAGGCTATTCAAAATTCTGAACATTAGTGCTAGGGAAGGATCTAATTGGAATCTCTGGAGGGATTTTAATGATACTCAGAGCGCTTATCAAGGCATCCATGCTCTTTTCTAATGAAAAAACCACACAAATAATTGATGCTGCCTCCAGTTCAGAATTCGATAGGCTGAGATATTTTAGTAATTTAGAATGTGAGCTTATACAGGCACAGAAGTGGCAAGCCTGCCTGAGTTTCCACTGTAAAACAAGGATTCCGTTGCAAAGAGTGATAACAAATGTGAGGTGTGTTCCCGTCATTATAATATAACATACTAGTGTAATAGCCCGTGTACACGGGCCAAGGTCCAGGTGATGTTAACCCTTTGAGTGCCAGAGGTGTATGCAATGCATTGCTTTGCAATGTGTTGCATAGCCCTCTGGCACTCAAAGGGTTAAGAGGCCTGTCCTGCTCTGCGTCCTGCCACCGATACAGTCATGCACTTTAGAGACTGCCCAAAAGCACAGAACTCCCAGCATTCCTACTCCTCCAAGCATTCTGTGCGTTCAGGCAGTCTCTACTGCACATGATGGCTCTGACAAACATCCTAGCGAATTATTATATAGGATATGAAGTCTGGACACATTCAAGGGTTAAAAAGTCCCATTCACATTGATGGAAATTGTGTTAATTTTCATTTGTGCATTTGGATTGCTCATCTTTAACCCCTTAACGACCACTGACATGCCAGGACCGTCACGGCGGTCCGGCACTTAAGGACCAGTGACGGTCCTGGCACGTCATGGAGTTCAGGGCTTTTGGCGCAGCTGCACGCTGCTCCGGAAGCCCTGAATCGTAAATTAAAAAAAAAAAAAAGCCCTGTGGTCCTCAAGTGCCGGCCACATGTGTGCGCGCTCTGGTTCTTAAGGGATTAACTTTCTTTAATTCCCTAAGGCCCTTATACAGGAAGCTAGAGAAGCAACAGGAGGGGCAAACTTTCCCACTGATATAAATAGGGATTTTTTAACCACATGAATGCTAGCTGGCAAGTTTAATGGAAAAGAAACCCAGTATAAGAATCAACTGTTCCCGGAGACCAGCAATTCATTCTGCAATTCTGGAGCAAAACAACTGCAAAGAGGGGAGAAATAAACTTTACCACTATTTAAATGGGTCTAAGTTTTAACACCTTGGGGGAGATTCACTAAGCAGTGATAAAGAGGTGATAAAGTGGAGATGACTTCTCCAGTGATATCACTTCTACAGTTCCTATGTTATTCTATGGAGCCTTTTCACTAAGATCTCCAGAAATCTTAGTGCATAGACTCCATAGAAAGGGAGACATCATCACCATTTTATTACCTCTTTATCACCTCTTTATAGCGGCTTAGTATTTCTTCCCCATTGAATGCTAGAGAGGAAACCTTCACAAAATATCATTTCAGGGGTTAAAAAGCCCAGTTTAAATTGGTGAGATTTATTTTGCAGATGTTTTTCTCCAGAACTGCATAGCTGCTCTTTACCTTCCTGAATATGGTCTTAAGTATCAGAATTCTGCTCTGCCATTCCAGACCACAGCTCTGTGACATCAGCCCAGCTTAGTTAACTGCATGAGTTTTCATTATTCTAAATGTGATCTGTGAATGTATTATGATCCTAATGGTATATACAGTCTGGCTGTGGCTTGTGCACTAATTTAGTCATTATAATCAAGTAAAATTTGTGAGTAGCTGAAAATTGTGATATAAACAACTGGTGTATATATGTTCAGGGCATGATGTATCAAATGAAGGGAAGAATATATAAATATAGAAATGATCATATTGGCTTGGGGTGAGGGCATCTACTGCAGTCACTCTTTAGATATATACACATCAACCACAAATCTAATTCATGATGTTGATCTCATTAAAACTGAGATGTGTTGTAGCACATGTACATGAATGGAATCAATCTTGAAGAACACTAACTGCTCTATAGGGGACAAATAGAAATTCCCCAAATCCCCACTGATTTAAATAGTTCTGTTAGAATGCTAGAAAGGTCTCCAATACTCTGATTCTAGCATTCAATGAGTTGAAAACCCAATTTCAATCAATGAACATTTTTATTTATCCCCTATGTTGTACATGGTTTGTCCCAGATTTACCCAGTTTTTCTTATGATACATCATGCTCTCCAAGATTTAACCCCTTGAATGCTAGATATGTCTCTAACACTTTGTTTTTACAAGGGGTTGATAGAATAACTATACTGTGAAGACCAACAACAGGGTCATAAGCAATGAAGCAATGGAGTCAATGGTGTTACTAAATTCTGTATATATGTTATTTGTAGAAAAAAGTCCCCTTACATGTCACTTATCAATGTAGTCTGTATAAATAGTGTCATTTTTTTAAATTCAGCAAATTCATTGCTTATGTCATGTCATATATAATTTGCTCCCCGATTCTATTCCCTCCCTTTTCTACTCCATACTCATCTGATGAAAAAAGCTTTGTAGTGCACTGAAAGACTCTGAGGAAACATCATCGCTACTATATAGGTTGCTAGGTGGCAAGGGTTGTGCACCTAGTATCACTGTTGGTGCAGGTGACACTGGCTAGGGCTACACCTCGGCAATAGTAAGAGCACCCCGATTTAGGAGTGGCCTATGCCCCCTGATGAAGATGATTCTCCAGTTCCTCTCTGTCCCCTTGGAGTCTTTCTGGTAGACATTGCGCCGTCTCTTATTATAAACAAAAACTATATATATATATATATATATATATATATATATAGAGAGAGAGAGAGAGAGAGAGAGAAATAAGTATTGTAAAATTATTATTATTATAAAAAAATTAAAGACAAAAAAATATATAAAAACAAGTCACTCACTGACACTTATAGCTCTAACACTAACTCATAAAATTTTAATGAGCTCACTGCCATAACAATCACCCAATTTGAAGGACCCTCACTGCCCTAACACTAAATCTCACTTGACTGACCCTCACTAACTTGACCCTAAGTCACACACACTTCAAACACTTCAGAAATCACAAATGTTCTTTTTATTAGCTCTCTCCTCACCTAAATCACCTCCACTCCTCTCTTAATACTAACAAAACTCACAATGAAGTGAGGGAAGTTCTTAGCTTTTATAGTAGAAGCCAGTGGGAAATTAAATTACTAAGTGTAAGTGTAATTAAAGTTATTTTTGTTGTCAACTTCCCCTTCCTGCTGCAACAGGAAGAGAAGCAGTGAGCAGAGGTTTTTTTTCTCAAATAAAGACATAGAGGCTAGAAGTACCTGTGTGTGTTTTTGCATCTATATTTATATAACTTTGTTTATATACCCAGTTATCCTATCCTAAAAATACAAATGACAACAGGTTATGGGCTCAGGAAAGGTGCAAGAAGCCAATGGAACAGACTTTGTTTTGATGGAGATGAAAAGAAATAAGAACTTTGGGAGAATAAATTCTTGGGACATCTGAGGTTGATGAATCACAAAAGAACCATCCTGAATGTGCCTGCAGACACTGAATATGAGGATGTAGATAACAGAATGGGGAAGCATATGCTGAATTAATTAAATTTTTAGATGATAAAAGTTTGTCTCTGGTTATGAGAGAAGCAGCTGATGATGGAAGAAAAGCACTTCAAATATTGAGAGACTATTATGCAGGTAAAGGAAAGCCCCGCATAATTAGTTTATACACTGAACTAACATCCCTTCAGAAGCATGTAAATGAGAGTGTGACTGACTATATTATACGTGCAGAGACAGCCATTACAGCACTTAGAAATGCTGGAGAAGCATTAAGTGATGGACTGTTGATTACATTGATTTTGAAAGATTTGCCTGAATCATTTAAACTGTTTGCCATCCGCATTAGACAAGGTGATGGAAAAATAATTTTTGCAGAGTTTAAAACACAGTTGAGAAGTTTTGAGGATACTGAAAAATACCACACTAGTGAAAATAATGATAATGTATTAAAAGTGAGTAACACAACTCCAAGATTTAAAGAGAGAGACAACCCTAACATTATTTGTTACAGATGAGGCCAAAAAGGACACAGGGCCAAAGTATGTTCAAACAATCAAAACAAATGTCAATCACTGTGGTGTAACCATTGCAAAAGATCAACACACAATGTAAATTGTAGATGCAAAAAGAAAGACAATGTCAGACAAGTAACGGATGATGCTGATGACAGACACTAGTTTGCTTTTAAAATTAGAGATGACCAACTAGATGGATTAAAACCAAAAGGGTTAATGGTCGATACAGGAGCAACATCCCATATAATTACTGATATCAGAAAGTATAAAAGCTTTGATAATACTTTTAAACCTAAAACATTCAATGGACCTTGCAGATGGAAAAAAGACAACTGGTGTGGCGCTGAGAAGAGGCGATGCAGATGTTTGTTTGCTTGACAGCGAGGGGAAAAGAATGATGGTAACACTGAAGAATGCATTGTACATACCTTTATACCCTTCTCTGTAGATACAGCAACAAACAGTGGAGCATTAGTCAGCTTCCAACAAGGAAGGAATGAACTCATGCATAGGAACAGTACCAAATTCACAATCCAGAAGTACAATAAACTTTACAATCTGAACACTTTTGTTGAAAATGATGACAGTTGTCATGGATGTTATGATATACAAAAGTTGCATGAAATCCTAGGTCACTGTAATTATGATGATATTGCAAAACTACAAAATGTGGTAGAAGGAATGAAAATTAAGGATAAGATTGATAAGTGTAACCTAAACTGTGAAGTTTGCACTCAAGGAAAATTTGTTCAGAGCAGGAACAGAGAATCTGATACCAGAGCCACAGCTATATTACAGCTAGTACACACTGATTTAGCAGGTCCTATAGAACCCCAAGCTAAAGAAGGTTTCAGATATACAATAGCATTTATTGATGATTACTCTGGAGCAGTATTTGTATGTTTTCTAAAAATACAAGAGTGATGCAGCATTAGCCATTGAAAGGTTTATTGCTGACACAGCCCTATATGGAGTCATAAAGTGTATAAGATCTTCTGATAATGGTACTGAGTTCACAGCAAACAGCTTTAAGTCATTGTTAAATAAGCAAGGCATAAGACATGAAACCTCAGCACCTTACTCACCCCACCAAAATGGGACTGCTGAGAGAAACTGGAGAACACTGTTTGAAATGGCAAGATGTCTGTTAATTGAAAGTAAATTACCAAAAGAATTATGGACATATACAGTAATGACTGTCGCTCACATCCGAAACAGGTGCTTTAACAACCGTTTAAAACAAACTCCATATTACCTTTTAACAGGCAGAAAACCTAATCTCTAAGATGAGAGTTTTTGGGTCAGAATGTTTTGCATACATGACAGAAATAAACTAGACTCAAAAGGTGAAAGAGGAATTTTTATTGGATATGGCAAAAACAGCGCCTCTTACCTAGTATTTTACCAAGACACTAAAAAGGTCCTTAAACACAGGCTTGTGAAGACTGTCACAAAGAGAGTTTTTGAAAGACAGACTCAAACTGATATGATGCATGATGATGATGAGGATTACCATAGTGATAACTATGCATCCCCTATACCAAACACCAATAAGACTGAAATTGAGCGTCCAGAGACTGTTCAAATTTCTGAAATAGAAACTTTAAGGAGTGAAAATGATGGTCAAACAGGGAATGACCACAGTACACGTTATCCTAAAAGGGACAGAAAAACTCCTCAGTACTTGGAGGACTATGTTTCAGAATTGGAATGTGATGAACAAATACTAACAGACATTTATTACTGCTATAAGATACTTGATGTACCATAAACCTTTAAAGATGCTACAAATTCACCCCAGTCACAGAATTGACTTAAAGCTATGACAGAGGAAATGGATTAATTGAAAGAAAATGACACATTCACTTTGATAACTTTACCAGAAGGTAAACGATCAATTGCGGGGGGGGGGGGGGGGGGTCAATGGGTGTATACAGTGAAAAACAACATTGACGGATTAGAAACATGCAAAGCCAGATCTGTTACTAAAGATTATAGTCAAGTTAAGAGAAATGATTACAAGGACATTTTTTCTCCAACTGCAAACATTACATCAGTACGTATTTTTATGCAACTGGCAGCACAGTATGATTTACTTCTTCACCAGATGGATGTCAAAACAGCCTACCTACATGCCCTAATTGATAGTGAGGTTTATGTGGAACAACCGGAGGGATTTGAGGTAGATTCAAAACAAAACATGAGGCTAGTTTTAAATTGAACAAGTCATTGCATGTCTAAATCAATCAGGTAGAAATTGGAATAAGATGCTGCATGATCATTTAAGTGAAAATGGTTAAGCCTGCAATAAAATCCAAACTAGAAAGATTTTTGAGTTATATGTTTGGAATGTAAGTCATGTAATATATTAAAAATGTGACACTTGAGAGCAAGTGGGGTGTTGCGATATCACTGAAGGTGCTCTACAACTTTTGTAAAGAGGTTGCCTACCCCATGGCTAGAGAAAAAAACAGTGGGTTTCACTATATACAGAATAAACCTATGGCATGGCTGGTTGGGGGTGATGCGATTTGTCTTCAACAGCTGGGAAACAAAAGGATGCCTACCCCTGGTATAGTTGCTTAGCTCAGATATTTTACTTATTTTAACCTTGGTAACAACAGATTTACATTGGTTCTTTAGACCAGCAACATGATGAAAAACTACACATTTGCACCACTGTGCATACCAAATAGATGTCAGCCTACAAACCTTAGCGGCAACAGCTGTGCTCATGCCTGAGGCAATTTCCCTCTACAGGCAGGGACGGATTTCCTACTAGGCGCATGTCTAGGGGCACCTGGATGTCAGCTGGCATAGATAAAAATTTACATTTGCTTAGCATTTTCTGAGAATGACTCCAGAGCTCAAGATGTGTGTGTGCAAAGAGGACTAGATGATGTGACAGTGAAACTCAGTGATGGTATATTGTGATGCCACTTCTGATTGGCCTCAGATTTGAACTTATGGCAGGGGAGAGAACACTGGCATGTCTAATGTGTGGAGTCTAGATGCAAAAAAGTTTGAGCCCACCCTCCCAATTAAAGATCTACACCTGCACTCTCATATTGACAATTTTAAACAAAGCTGCTGTCAGAGTTATACATTCACCCAACACTCAGTCATTCTTACCTTCTGAATCTGCAACCTGAGGCCCTCCAGCTGCTGTTAGACAGCATATTCTATCATCTCCAGCTTCAGGTTGTCCACTGCGGAACACTGACTTATACTTACTCACTGTTGACCTGCTGCCATGGAGGCACTGGACATACCAGTCAGATGACTACCTAGGTAGTCCAACATGTGTTGCACCAAAAAAGCTGCATTTGGGGAAGGCTAGATACCCATGCTTTTTACCTCTGTCTCAGAATTTCAATCTGACCAGGGGGGTGGTAACTTTTTTTGGAGGACGTAACTAAAAATGTCTTAGGAGAGGGAGAGAGACGTAGTGCTGCTTACCACTTCTCTCCTTTTTAGGCAGTATAGTTACAAAGTTCAGTGAAGCCACTTCAGCAATCCCAGTATCTACTGCCAATGGCAAAGGGAGGTCTTTTATTGCACTTTGGGCACACAAACCTCTTAGACCCTGTTTTCCAGAAGATGTGGGCTAGATCCTCGCCTTAACATTATATTCTGTGTTACTGAGCGCCATGTTGAATTATACTGCTGCAGGTTACACAACCTCAATCATGGATGATTTCTGAGTTAAAGTTGTGGATTCAGTCCACATCAATAGTCAATCGAAGCAAGCAAACCAAAAAGCTGTTTTATTTAAATGTGAATGGGTTGCCTTGTAATTTTATAAATGAGTGGCCTGCCAGTTTGTTACTACAGAGGGATATACAAAACACTGTGGCCTTGGCACAGTTATGTAATTTCTCAAGTCAGCATGCACTGTTATTAGTCTTTACTCTTTCTCAGTGCCTGCAATGAAAACAAGGCCCGAAATGAAAAAAAGAAAGGCAATGAGACCTGCGTGAGCTTCTTGCAGTTGACACCACTCCCTAGTTTCGCACTCTAGCTTTTCTCTCAAGCAGCTCTCAGCAGCAGCAGCCTTGATAGTTTTATCTGCAACCCATGGCCACCCATCATCCAGCTTTATCTGGTGTGAGGTGTACTTTTCATTCTCTGTTCCAAGCTCTCAGTGAATGTTACTAGTTGTTGCTTCTTCATCTGTTTTGCCTAGTAACCCCCCTCTGCCTTTCGGGTTCACCTCCTGTCCTGTTAGCCAGCGTGATACCTGCACAATTTTAAGTTAAGAAACATTATTTGGAGGTGGAAGACAAAGCAAAATAAAGGTATAAAGGAACCCAAACAATAAGGCTCAGTTTGGCAGCAGTCAAATTCACAAAAATAATTAATTAAAAAAAAAAGGAAATAAAAAAATGTCACCCTCCTCACTAACCAGCACTTATTATCTGTAGCATGCATGCTTCCTAAGTGTTTACAGAGGGCATATATATCTCTAAACCACACAGAATACATATGTAGGCAACATAGATAAGTGAATATCAACTCCAGTCAGAAAAAAACAATAGTGGATCATAGTAATAATAATAATAATAATGATATACTAACATTTCAACAGAGTTGAACTTCAGCCCATGCCATAAAGCCATTTCCAGTTAAGCCCCATATGGGAAAAAAAACATTATTTCCCTCACTCCAAATGGAAGCTGGGTAGTTTCCTGTGGGTTAACATTCTATCTGCTTTGAAACCAATGGTCATTATAATACTTGTTTTTTGATATCAACTACAATAACTGCAAACACATAAAATGCTAATGCCTCAATTAATTGTAAATGAGTATGATAAACCATACCATATGAAAAATAAAGAAAATGAGGAAAAATGAACATAGAAACAAAACAAGGAAAATAAAACTAAGATGGGTGACTCCTCAATGATCTGTTATTCAGTATAACCATATTTACAAAAAGTCTATACATATATATTTAGTACAAAGAAAATATAAACTTCTAATTGCCAAAAATGTTGGAACATAGATTTTCCTAAAGTGACATGATGATGAGAATGCTGAAGATGCCATAACAAAACAATATTCCCGACTGTGTTTAATGCAAGCCTGTGGCCTGCAAACACATTTTTTTAGGCCTAGCCCTGTTTGAAGCCCATAATCAATTAATTTCAAACCCAGCCTGCTGTAGTGTATAGTAAGTTTATTATTCAGACTTTTTTTCTGTTATCCTGCTGCCATGCTATTGCTAACATTATTTTTATTAAAGAGATAAAAAACAAAACCAGTTACAGTGGATTACAATGAATGTGGCAGGTGTGTACGGTGGTGGTGGTGACATTGTTAACATATATACATCTACTTTATTCATAGATGTTAGACAAAACAAATTGCATTATCATCTGTGAATCCCCTTTAACTTTCTTTTAGTAATATATTATTCATAAACATGAATCAGTGGTCTTAGTAGTGATCCCAACAGTGGTATATGATAGCAACTCTTCAAATCCCTCCTCAGTGCTGCCATTAAAACTACATGTGCATGTGCACCGGCTTCCTGGATGAAGCAGATTACTTAGATTGAATGCGTTCTTCAGTGTGATTTGCTACATTGTCTGGGTGACTGAAGCTTTCCTTAACTGCTTTCATTACTGTTACAAGCCTTCTATTGACAGTGAGATACCTTGAGAGGTTCATATGTTTGTTGTTTGCTGTGGGTTTCCCCGTCATATCTGGTTTTGTCCACTTCTGTTACCTGATACTCAAATAGTATTAGATGTTGGTTCATTTTTGGATACAGTATGTAAGTGTACCAACACTACTGCTTTATATATAACCAGCTGCCCTGAAAACCTGCTCAGTGTGCATGCTTGCTGGTGAGCAACTACAAATTTCAAAAGCAGCAAGTGACAGTGCTGGTCACACATATTGTTTTGTTTGCCAGTTGTCAATAGGGTCATCGTTTCTGCCCGAGAACATAACTATCCTGCAAGTATGCTCTTAGGAGCTACATGGTGTTCATGTGTATCAGTTACCTTCCCATACTCTGGGAGCAAATCTTACAGAAATGTACCGCCACCACCACATACACAATTGTTAGATTGCTGCCCCTGAGGCACATGCATTGTTTTCTGTGGTGATGATGATGGCAGGTGTTCTGAAACATTTTGGAATGTTGTTGCTGCTGCTGAATGTATAAACCCTCTGCTTATGTCTTTTTTCGCTGTGCTTTCTGCCACTACCTTGCTATCATTCATATACCACAATGCAACCCTCCATTTTACCTATCAGCATACCTTTATATTCTTTCACTGAATCCAGTTCCTCAGAAAGTTGTCGCTGATCACCCCTTGGCAGAAAAGAAAAAAATTATGTTTATGGAGAAGAGGAGTGTCCAGCAAAGTAGTAAGAATGGACTCCTCGTTGCTTGTAATGGACACTATACAAGGTCCTTCCCTAGCTGGTGAATATCTGTGTTGTCATTATTGTAAGATTTGTCAGCCATGCTTCTCAGTTTCTTTTGGCAGTAAATATATCAATGGCATAATCTTGCTAATTCCCACCCCAAAACAACTAACCAGCAAGGTTGCCTCCTCAAAAGGTTTCAGCAGCTCACATAGGTAACCAGTTAGTTGCCATTGCCCAGATCACAAAGATGCTCACTTCAAGTTTTCCATTGTTTACTCTCTAATGGCATTATTCTGCTTGTACAAATGCTCTAATATGCAAAATGAAGATTTCCACTTGGTTGGGACATCCATTTTTATATGATGGTGCAAGTTGTTGCCCTCTTGTATGGAAAATAGTGCATTGGAGCATGGTGGGAGCTGCAAAAATGGGCACCAATATTGCTTGTGATATTCAGCATCATTCTGAGAATTTCCAATTCTGTTAGGAATCTGGTCACAATTAAATGTAGGACAGAGGCAAAGCAGGGTACATGCACCATATTATCTATTCTGAAGACAGCTATTATGTAGGATCCATTCTCAACATACATACCGTCCCACTATCATATGCTTTAGTTTATTAAATACATCTTTGACCTCGTGGGATTGTCTCTCGAAAATCTGCATGCACAAAGTGGCATGGCAATGGCATGGGCCGTCCTGCTGCTGTATTTTAATCATACTGCCAGAACCAGAAGCAAGATTACTGGCTGTCACCTGATACTGCACGCTGTTGTTAGCCGCTGGTGGGATTGAAACCTAATGAGCAGTGAAAGTCACATGATCTGTACTATGCCCACTTATCCACATATCTGTTGTCAGGTGAATTTTCTTGACTTATGAGGTTTCTAGCTCTTTGCCCACCACATTACAACTTGCTTGTACAATTCTGGTACAAAATAACTGTGGCTTGGGATATGCTAATGTGGTGCAACACACATCAGTTTGTTAAAACCTCTGTTTTCTGTAAAAAAAAATATGGCTGTATGTCTTCTGTCAACATCTTGCAGATGCAATTCTGCTTCTTCTTGGCATGGTTCCTGGGAATACGTTGAAAGAGAAGTTACAGGAATGATGCAGTGGTAACAGGTCAGCATTACTCTTTAAGAAAACATGCATGAAATCCCAATAAACCTGAGGGATTTCCTCCCAGAGAATATCAAGTGCCTGCGCCAACAGTCCCTCTACAGGGTTAATTTTTGTATGCAAATCTTAAAACAGACAGCACTCCAGGAAGTTATTTGCTCATTATACCAATGTATCTGTACCTATCTGTGCCTCAAACATGGGGCACCTTCTGAATGAAAAGGATTGGCTAGCCGGATGCTTTTATACTGGTGAATTTGGTCATGCTTTCTTTGCCGCTCCTACATGAATCAATCCAGTTCTAAGCACACAGGTATCAACTCTCCATGTCCTCAGGGATTTCAGAAAGCTGAGGGCATCTTTCAATCTCTCATTAATTCCCCATCAAGAAACTGCTTTCAGGACTCCTTGGTTCAATCCATCTCATATGCCAAGCAAATGTTGATAGAATACTGTCCAACAGTAAGAATCCCTTAATGAAATTCAAGTTGGGCTGAAGATCTTCTGCCTGGAGTGTCAAACATGGAATGAAAGGCAATAATAAATGTGTTTGAGTCCTCTAGAAGAGGGGGAATTCTGTTCCAGAAGTGGAGAGAGCAAGGCTAAAACTACTTCCTTCAGTAATGAAATAATAAAGGATACCTGAGGTGCATGGGTGCCAAAACTCTGAAGTAAAGTAAGCAAATGTAGAAGACATTGGCTTATAAAATCCCTACATTTCAAGGTACCCGGAATATAATTTGAGTAAGGGTATCTTGGGGGCAGGGTAGAGGAGTACAGCAAAATGCCTGAAGAGATGAAGAGATTGCAAAACCCATCAGCATCACAAGGATGGCAGCTAGCTTTATTTTGATACTCTGGAGGTGTAATTAATGAGATGACCATACCTGCTACTAATCATCTTGTCTTGAAAACAGCTCTTCAGTTCCACAGGATCAATAATTTACCTATTATTGTGTCACAGGGGTCAAAGTAGGGATGTAGACCTCTGCAGGAAGCTAGGGTGCAATACTAGAGATTGAAGCTTGAGAGTGGAGTCTGTCACTGGTATGCTCTTGCTGATGCCAGATGCAGGAGAAAAAATTGCTAGCCACAACAGTGAATATCTGATCTCAAGTTGAACAAGGCCAGATCAGAATGGGTGCATCCATGAGCAGAATGGAGTAGGAGGCAGCCAACAAATCCAAACAGAAGAGGACCCAAGGAATAGCAGAAGGATAGCTCCCTCTAAGGCAGAGATTTGATCCTTTAGTACTTACTCTGAAGATTAGATTAACACGCTCACTGAAAGAGAGCACTGCTAGCAGCAGATCAGTTGAACTACAGGTCGCAGTTTGCAGTGCAGGCACCGCTGATTAGATTAACTGGGAAAGCTGTACACATACTTGAAAAGTGCGTGCAGACATGAAGTGACAAGGTTTCAGATTTAAACCTCCCTCAGCCAATAATGAGCGAGAGTCAGTTCAGCCACCTGCAACATCTCTAACTGTGCATGAGTGAGACCCCAGGGGTAAAGGAGGAATCATCTGCATTTTTCTCCTCTGTTTCACCTTCTTCCATAGAGGAATCCTCTCCAGTGGAAAAATGTGACTGTGTAAAGGAGAGTAGATCACTTCTTCGGGGGGAACAGGGAGACCCTGATCCAGGTTATCAAGGACACACTGTATACATGCAGTGATATCAGCCATGGTAGAGATGAGGTTTCAACCCACTCATATTCCTGTTTGGACTAATGGGGCCCTTGAACAAGACTGACATAATTTACCTGTTTGACCCTTAGGTAAACTGGTATGGCAAGATACTGAGAGGTGGCTCTCCAGCCACAAGTGCCAGGTGCTGCTGTCATAGTGGGGGACCTACTAAGTACTTAAAAGAAGCCCAGTTAATTCAAGCTTCTCCCATGACCTGGAGGCCCACTTAGAGCAACAAGAGAAAATGAAGAAAAAGAGATGAAGCTCCTTTTCCAAGATGGAGGCCTCAAGTGCCAATCCTTAAAAGGTGCCACATCCCCAAATAAATTTGAGTTCTGGTCCCCAGAAGCTCTTGTCCCTCCAAAAATATTCAAGAGAACAGAAGAAAAATAAAATAAAAAAAATAAATCAATAAATAAAGTAAACTATCTGTGTGGCAAGAATGAGTCACACAGCACCACAGACCTAGGTGGATAGCATACATATTAAAAGACATATAGGACATACTTACAGAATTTTGAACCTCTGTAACTTTGGATATTTTTCTTCCTCTGGCTCCTGAAATGAAGACAACAAGGAGAGTGATTTTTAAATTTCATTAGCCAATCCCAAACAGACTCCCAGATACAGCAAAATGTCTGCTTCACATTCTACTCTTTGAGGCAAAAGGAGCCCACCTAATGGGGGACACAAAAACTCCCCATGTAAGTAAGTAAAATAATAAAAACTAAGGGGCTGGGCAGAGTAATGTGGTGCAGGGAGTGTCTACCTCCAGGGAGCTTTTTTTTCTGCAAGTGCCTTGCTTCCTTGAGGTAGCATCTTTACCTCATGGTTCTTGTGTTCCACAACAGACAAATAATAAAAATATATGCATTAAAACCCAGTCTTTTACAAGTTTATTGTTGCTATTACCACCTCTGCTTCTATCAGCATTATAAAGTTACTGTTCTCAGTTCTCAGATCCCTTCTGGGCTTTGCCTTCTCAGAACTGCAGCTATGAGCTACAGAGAGAAAGCTGATCACCTGCACAGCCAGGAGGAATAGGACTGATGCTGGCAGTTTCACCTCTTGCAGAAGGTGTTACAAGAATCTTGGGGAAGATCTGTACAATTAGGGCTACATGTTAATAATATTGCTAGTCTCAGGGTAGGGACTAGTGGTGATTAAACCATAAAGTCTGAATTTCGACTGTCAGTTTTTCCAGTGCTTTCATCTTCCGCAGCCACCAGAATAGTGAGATTGCTAGATAGCCCTTCTCCTTCCCTCCAACCATTGTCAGATTATCATACTTTACTATATAGTCCAGTATTCCTGTTGTGATTTGTCTATTCTGATTTTGGCTCTGTGGTCTATTGTGACCAAGCTTGTTTCTGACCTACTCTGACTCCTAGATAAAGAAATTTGCACAGGTCCTATGCCTACCCTTTATGCCTCTGACATTGCTATGTTCCTAACTATGCTATTTTACATATTCTTATGGTTTGTACCTCTGTTATCTGGAATTATTATCAGATGTTTCCTTACCTTTCCTGTTGAAAGTTGCTCAGAATGCCTCTGGAATGTGTTTTTTCTGTCCCACCTTGACATGAACTAAATAAAATTAATCCCATATTCCTTCCCATAGGAATATGGCCCATAGATCACTTGTACTCATTGAGGCAGTCGATAATAACAGGACTAATGATGTGGTCTGTTGGGACCACCTTCAACATTTTTAGCTCCCTGCTCCCAGAGTCACATTAATCTTAGATAGGATAGACCATATGCTGGTCAATGTGGGGCCTGAATCTATGCTGCTTTAATGGAGTTGTGGAAGTCTCCCTGACTGTACATGTGTAGCTCCCAATGGGTCGTTGTCCAGCTAGTGCACTGTCATCTCATTCTCAGCTGCTTGTTTCATCTACTCTGCCTCAGGATACATTTTGTTAAAGTTTGCAATCAGCAACATTTATTACATAATACATTCTTGGGTATATAACCTTTAAAGTACATTACATGCCCACAACAACTTAAGTGAATACATTAATGAGTATGTTAATTTATATAGTACCACAAGTGTATGCAGTGGTTTGCGATTTAAGGCTTTAGACAAAAGAAGTTAACAAGTGCTTTGCAAAGTGCAACAATGGAAGTGGGGGTTCCTGCTCAAAAGCTTACAATCTAAAGTAAATAAGGGAGACATACAGAGTACAAAAGGGTTAAGTGCAGAATAAAGTGCTAGAATTCTGGTCAGTATAGGGTAAACATAAATAAATAAATAAATGCCGTGGATGCAAGAATTATGTCAGTGCCTTCTATGTATGAAGAAAGTCAATGTCTTCTAGCTTGTTCAAGATAAGTGATCAGTTATGTGATGAGCAGCATCAAGGATAGTCCTTTCTCGTCACATGTACAAAATTAATATGAATCCACTTGACCACAGCACCTTGCTTACAGAAAGTTGAGCCTGTATGTGAAACGTACAACTGAGCTGTTGTCATCATTATAAATGGCCCAAGAAGATTGATACACGTAGCTACATGCATTTATCCCATATAACCTTTTTATTGTTGCATATATATATATATATATATATATATATATATATATATATATATATATATATATATACTGTACATAGCAGTACTGGGGTTATACGAACATTGTCTTCTGCTTTGATTAACATGATATTTGATGTGGGACTCACATGAATAATGCTGTATAGCATTCTTAGTAGAGAGGGGGTTACTATAGTGATGCTGTCCCTGTCACTTGAAAGAGGAGGATAGTGATACAACCTTTGTAACTGTACTTTGCATTTAATTGGACTGTTTCCTTTTGCAAGAGTTTGCAATTATTTGTTTACTGTCACCTTATCATACTGTTGGCAGAGATGCAGCCAGTGGAACGTGGATCATTTATTTTGTTTACAAGATATTAAAAGAAAATCATAAACTTTCTCTTTATCATTCTCTATTCCCTTGGTTACCATAGAGGCCTTCAGTATAAATCAACAGGAACCAAAAATTGAGTAGATTTTCTATGTACTCTCAAAATGTCACAGGTTGTTTTGTAATTATAATAGGTGAATCTGTCATTAACCCTGTAACTGGCACAGGTGGATCCATCATTAGTACGGTGGGGGGGTCATCAGTAATGCAAATGGATCTGTCATTACCTAAGGTGGATCCCTCAATAACATAGATCAAGGGCATAGCAGATGCCACCACAACCCTTGGACAGTTATCTATGGATATATAGTACATAGGCCCTACAGAATAACATAGGAACTGGAGAGTTTATCACACTGAAGGAGTTATCTCAGCTTTATCACACCTTGGTGTATCCCCCCCATATGAATTCTTGTTGAAGGACTAACTTCCACTCCTTACTGCTTTCTCAGAGGCCAAAGGACTAGCTGCTTCTACTTAACTTTTTCACAGAAGCCAAAGGACTAGCTTCCTCTTCTTACCTTTTCTGCAGAAACCGAAGGACTAGCCCCCATTCCTTATCTCTTTTGCAGCATCTGAAGGACTAGCTCCAACTCCATACCTATTTCACAGGGGTCAAAGCACTAGCTCCCACTCCTTACAGCTTTTGAAGAGCCAGAAGGTCTAGTTCCTGCTCCTTACCTCTTTTGCAGAGGCCAAAGGGCTTCCTCACTCTTCTTACCTTTGCACAGCCCCTATACTATCTATT
Source organism: Rhinophrynus dorsalis (assembly GCA_037306005.1). Lineage (NCBI taxonomy): Eukaryota > Metazoa > Chordata > Amphibia > Anura > Rhinophrynidae > Rhinophrynus > Rhinophrynus dorsalis. The sequence continues at coordinate 226,295,584 of CM074722.1, forward strand.
CATTGTATCTATTTCACAGAAGTATGACACTTCCCCATTTCCTCCTCCTTTTATCCCACCTTCCGCATATCCTTCCCATTTTCCCCGGTAATTAACTTTTTGCCACTCCTCTTTTTTTAGTGAAACTCAAGGCAGAACCCAGCACACATCAAACATCTGGTTCTGAAGTATCATCCCCAGCACCTCCGTTTACCCGAGGTCCTATCACAAGATCAACTAGCAGCCCACCACCTATGAGAAATTGGACCATGCCTAAACTAGTACATGAATTATCTAAGAGAAGTATTCCATATCCCACCTCAGTAAGGAAAGCAGAGCTTTTACTCATTCTATTAGCTTTTTCAATAAGTCTTCTACCCACCAGACATCCATCCTCTTTGGAACAACAGCAACTTTCTCAAATATGCCAGCTACTTACTAACCTCATTTTTCCTGTATCTGACAATCAGTCTCATCTTAGATATCTGGGCAACTTAACACGTCCAGCAACACTGGTTCTTCTAACACAACCAAACCAGGTATACTTCAAGCCCCATTGCCCTGCATCCCCCCACCCTCCTAGGCCCCAACCCCACTGGTAGGGATATTATTTAAGTCAAGGATGTACACCTCATCTCTTTGCTGTTATCGTATCAATACATCAAAGAAATCAAATCAATTTCTTGCAGGGATGTCTGTCATCATGAAGGCCAAGTATCCTAGCCTTACCAAATACTCTCCATTCCAGAATTTGTATTGGCTTTCAACATATACAGAGAGATCCTTTGTTCTACTCAACCATACTGAAGCAGCATTATCCCAGTTCAACTTTATCTCAGACTGGAGCATTCTGGATATCAAATAATTTTGTAGACACGTTGAAAGCCTCAAGCCTCCTGTTTGCCAACACTGCCAGCCATCTTCTCACTCTTCCAACCCCAGGATAAATTGGCAAACGTGCGACATTTTGTCTTGGTCTTCGCACTGTGCCGAGTCCTGTCTACAGCAGCCTACCAAGATCCTTTGTACCACTTCCTAGTTACCTAAAGAGTACCAGTCTTTCAGTGAGGTATATAATAAGGTAGAGGCTAGTACATTGCCGGCACACAGACCATACAACTGTACTACTGATTTGATACGAAGTGCTGTACCTCCCTGGGGGGGCGAGTGTATCCTCTGTCGGTGGAGGAGAATCGGGCTATGGAGGATTATGTGACTGACGCTCAAGCCAGAGGGATTATTCGCAAATCCTCCTCACCTGCTGGTGCAGGATTCTTTTTCGTAAAGAAAAAGGATGGGGAGCTAAGACCTTGTATTGACTTCAGAGCACTGAATAAACTAATAGTCAAGAATGCTTTCCCCATGCCTTTGATTACAGAATTGTTAGACCAAATTAAGGGTTCAACGGTATTCACCAAGCTTGATCTGAGGGCCGCTTACAACCTTGTAAGAATTAAGTAAGGAGAAGAATGGAAATCTGCATTTAATACTCGCAGAGGACATTATGAATATTTGGTCATGCCATTCGGTTCATGCAATGCTCTGGCTGTCTTCCAAGAATTCATTAACAATGTACTGAAAGACCGATTGCAAAGATGTGTAGTAGTCTATTTGGATGATATTCTCATCCATTCACCAACCTTGGCGGCACATCGAGCGGATGTCGCATTGGTCTTGCAATGATTGAAGGAGAATAAGTTGTTCTCTAAATTGGAAAAATGTGAAGTCCACAAATCCCAGATGACATTCTTGGGCTATGTGATTTCCTCATCTGGGCTGGCAATGGACCCACAAAAACTTTCAGCAGTTCTGCAATGGCCCCTTCCGGTGAGGTTAAAAGCCATACAGAGATTTTTGGGTTTCACAAACTATCATAGAAAGTTTATAAGAAACTTTTCCACGGTGGTTAAACCACTCACGGACATGATGCACAAGGGGGCGAGTCCGTCTGACTGGTCCCCCAGCGTTCTTCAGGCATTTGACAATTTGAAGGCTTCTTTTGCCAAGACTCCTTTCTTGTCCCACCCCAATCCCGCCATACCCTTTATTTTGGAGGTTGACGCACCTGAGTCAGGAGTAGGTGCCCTCCTGTCCCAACCCTCAGCTCCTGGTTAAACCTTACTTCCATGTGGGTTTTTTTCTAAGAAATTGACTAGGGCTCAGAGTCTCTATGACATTGGGGATAGTGAACTCCTGGCCATTATCCTTACACTTTGAGAGTGGCGTTACCTACTGGAGGGGACAAGTTCCTCAATCCTGATTTTCACAGACCATAAAAATCTGACGTATCTGTCTGAAGCAAAATGGCTGTCTCCATGGCAGGTCGGATGGGCGCTGTTTCTTTCAAGATTCAATTATGTGGTCTCCTATCTTCCTGGTATTAAGAATGTGTGAGCGGATGCTCTTTCCTGACAGTTTGGGTCTGATCCCGAGGCTGAGAGTCCTCTGTGTCTATAATTCCCTCTGACCATATTTTGGCCACCATTTGTACAAGCATTACCTTCCCCTTGGGTGAGGAAATGTTGTCCTCTTAGGCTGATGCTTCGGTAGATAAACCCAGTGGTAAATGCTTTGTCCCTGAGCCACTTCATACTCAGCTACTGGAGACATATCACTCTTCGAAGGACGCAGGACATATTGGACATGACCAATTAATTTGGTCTATCTCTCGGCTCTTTTGGTGGCCTAGTCTAAGGGCAGACTGCTCAGCATTCGTAGCAGCATGTTCCACTTGTGCTTGAACCAAGGCCCCTAGACATCTTCCGGTGGGCCTACTTCAACCAGTCCCTAATAGCGAGCACCCATGGTCTCACTTGCAAATCGATTTTATGGTCAAGCTACCTGCTTACAAAGGATACATGCTCATCATGATCGTTGATTGGTTTTCCAAAATGGCTCACTTTGTACCTCTTAAGAGACTTCCTTCCTCCAGAGAGTTGGCCGAAGTCTTTGCTAAGGAGGTGTTTCTGCTCCAGGGAGTCCCCAAGGTGTTGGTCTCCGATCGAGGGAGCCAGTTCGTATCCCATTTCTGGAGGTCTTTCTGTTATGGGTATCCAACTCTCCTCCTCTGCCTACCATCCCCAGTCGAATGGTGTTGCTGAGAGATCCAACCAAGGGTTGGAACAGTTCCTACGCTGCTTCATTTTGAACCATCATGATAACTGGGCGACCTTGTTACTGTGGGCTGAGTTTGCCAGGAATTGTGCCGTGAACTCTTCCTCTCAGAATTCTCCATTTCTGATCAACTATGGTTTTCAACCATCATTGCTTCCTGAGTCCTTTGAGGCACAAGACATTCTGCATCTGAATGAGCATTTTAGGCAACTCTGCTCCACCTGTGTACAGGTTCAGAAAGCCTTGCAGAGGTCCACACAGCGCTAACAGAGACAGGCAGAGCTCCAACGACTTCCTGCTCCGGTCTTTCAAGTGGGAGAGAGGGTATGGGTATCTTCTCGTAATCTGAACCTCCAAGTTCCTCATAAAAATCTGGCTCCTCGTTTTGTAGGTCCATACTGGGTCCTTTGGAGAGTCAACCCCGTCACGTGTGCCCTAGACCTTCCTGCTGGTATGCGCATTCACAAAGTATTCCATGTATCTTTACTTAAACCACTGATTTGTAATAGCTACACTTCTGCACCAGTTCAGCCTGGCCCTGTACAGGTCTAGGGTCATGAGGAGTATGAGGTGCAAAATATTTTAGACCCACATAGAGTCAGAGGACACCTACAATATCTTATACACTGGAAGGGTTATGGGCCAGAAGAACGTTCCTGGGAACGCAGTGGCAATATCCATGCTCCTGCCTTACTCCGTAGGTGCTTGGTTTCCTTCTACGCCTGGTCCTCTTCAGAGGGGGAGAGGTCATTGAGGGGAGGGTACTATCATGGTGCCCGTGATTTGGCCACTTATTGTGTTACCTGTCATGTCCCCACTTGTGGACTAGCAGTGTTATTGCTGGTCGCTGCCGCCTGACTGCTGGCCTCTATGTTGCAGACTTGAGTCTCTGACATTGTTCTCGTTATTTTGTACCTTTGGCACTAATTGGCCGATTGAGGTCCCGCCTTCTCCGTTGGCCTTATATGCGGCCTGAAGACTGAGCTTCAGTGTGCTTCAGTGGTGTACCTGCGCATTGCTACTGTTGCCTCTCGTTTGACTCTTGCTTGGCTACCGATTATCCTCCGGCTGTATCCTTGACTTTGTCTGACTATCCACTCCGTGTATGACCTTCCTGAGCTGGCTGAGTCTCTGTGACTGACAACTGAATAATCTGCAAACTGATGCCTAAGAGACAGACAAGTAAGACTGACATTGACTCCTACAACAGCCAGATGAAGAGGAGCCAGCATACTGACTAAGGTCTATCATCATCCTGTACTGTAAAACATTTAAGACTGCAGTGACATTGGGAGAAGTAGAAAGCAGCAGATGAATTCCTTTTGACACTAACTACAGGCAAAAAGGAAAGAATCAGTTGCACAGGGATTGTGTTATTATTATTATTATTATTATTATTATTATTATTATTATTATTTAGAAAGTGACAGATAGGGACAGTTAATAAAAAAGTTAAAAATGGAAAACAAAATTACAAAAAAATAAAAAATAGTTTGACTGATAGGTGACAAAAACAGGAACGCTGATGTGAGCTGTGACTGAGGCTGTCCATGGCAGAGAAAGAGACTTATCTGGCAGAGTATTTTGTAAAGGGCAAGACATCACACACACAAACAGTTCTGTTTTATATATATATATATATATATATATATATATATATATATATATATATATATATATACACACCACCAACACACATCTGCCATAATAAGCATAATTTTATTTGCTTTAATTGCTTTGAAATTAATGGTTAACACAGCAGCAGGCTTGAAGAAAGTAAATCAAGCCTTCAAAAATAATTTTTGCAAGCTTGTTGAAACCTTCAAAATTTTAAGCAAGGCTAGCACTGAAAACAAAATACTGGATTCCAACATGGCAAGCCCTGAAATAATGTACAAGTAGGCTTCAGACTTGCAAGAAAAAAGTCCTGAAATAAAGTTGATTGCATGTCAAAATCAAGATGTGAAATTGTTTGCAGGCTTCAAGCTTTCAAAAAAGAAGCCCTTAAAATTATATGCCAACAGTGCTAGATAATGATGGCAAACCACCACTAGAAACATTATGCCATCCACTAGCACCTGCCACTAGAGACATTCTGGCATTTGCTACTGATGCTGAGTACTGATGCTGAGTCTTTAGGAGGATTAGGCTGCTGCAGAAGACTGTGATCAACAACAGTGACATAAGATAGGTAGTCTTATGATGATGGCTCCACTTGCCACTAGCCCCAGTGCTGCTAAAGCAGAAACATCACAACTAGCCCCCACCATTTGAGGTGTAGAAGATGGCCAATTATGCTTCTCCTCCTGTACCTCCACTAAAATCATGGGTATGTTGCAATATTATTATTCCCTTTGAGTGCAGGAGGGAACTGTGCTGTTATCAAAAGGAACTGCAATGTGGACAAGGTGTAGAAACATTGTGAAATATGAGAAGGACTGGGCTGGCACATCTGCTCTCATTTTAAGCAATAGACACAACTGCAACCACCACCTTGCCATTTATGTCAGCAATGTTATACCATCTCCCAAGAAATCAGGTACTGCTGTCACTATGGCCTTCATCCTCTCTCATAAGGACCTGTGATGACATGAAGACTTAATAAAATAAATGAATCCACCCTGCCACCAGCTTGACATATCCATCAGAACTGAATGTCTGCAGATGCACCCTGATTGTCTGAATTCGACCATCAAATTGATGCTGCTGCCAAAAATGCTCTCATACACTTTTTGATACCAGATGCTCCATCACCCCCCCCATCACTACTAACACCACCAGTCTCTTGCTGCTCTGTCGGACTGATTGCTGTTGAAATGTGACAGAGGGTCCCCTGTTGTTATACTTGCCATCACCACAGAAGGCTGCACTGTAACAGCAGGCACTGGCAGCTGACCTGTGCTGCTGCTACTGCTACCCAGTGACCCCCTGTTTATTATCCTTCTGCTACCTCTTTTTCAGCAGCAATTGCCCTTCAGCATCTCCCGCTACTCAATGTGCTAGCCAGCACTCCAACCAACTTTACTTTTTTAACTTTTTCTTCTCTGTTTCACTCTGTATCTCTGCTTCCTCTCTTATTATTCCCTGTTCTACAATATGCTGCATGGTGGGAAGTTATGAGTTTATGGTACGGGGATGGAATGTTTCACAAGCATTGGAAACATAGGTGGAAAATAGTACCGTTCTGTGGTATTATCAAATTGCAGAAATTCCTACCTGGGATCACTTCTTACAAATGAGGACACTTTGTGGTTCTCAACAATAAGATTTTATGAGTGGGGCTGATTTCACTGTGCACCTGGTGTAAAAGACAGAGGGTGCCCATTTAACAGGACATGTCATGCTCAGTTGTTTGTTCCTGATTGGAATGGTACTATCACGGCGCCCGTGATCTAGGCGACATTCTGACCATCTTGCTATTGCTGTACTGCTCCTCCCAGTGACAGCCTTTTTATACCCTGGGCTGTCACTCTGCAGTTGCCCTTTTGTGGTGTACGTGATGCCTAGTGCTAGTTGTGATTGCCTGATACCAGTGTATGACCCCGGACTGCCTGACCACGCCATTGTCTCTGTTCCTGATTCTGTGTACCGATTCGGATTGGCTGACATTCCTGCTTCCTGTCCTGACCTGGCCTGGCTGACATTCCTGCTACGTGTACTGACCCGGCGAGACCGACGATCCTGCTTCGTGTACCCACTCGGCGAGACTGACGTTCCTGCTACGTGTACCGACCCTGCTTGGCTGACGTTCCTGTGCTGTGTACCAAATCGGCTTGGCGGTGGTTCCTGCTTTATCAGTACCCAGTTGGGCGATTACCGTGCTGTTCCTGCTGCTGACTACATGGCACAGTTCTCGTGTTGCTGTGTCTCTCTGTGTCACGGTACTCCGGTACCTCGCTCCATCCAGTCCGGGGGTTCAGAGTCTCAGTGTGCCAGTGCTCTTCCCCACCGTACTAGTGATCGCTTGGTCTTACACTTTGGTTCAGTCTGCTGTTATCCAGACCATAGCGTTCATTAACCCCTTCATGGGTGGTGCCTCGCTCTACTACTTGCTACACCAGTGTTGTTTGGGCCCCGTTATCTGTGCGTTTGGGATTCCATATAGGTACCGTTGGGTGCTTCCGGTTGCCATCCATTTTACACTATACGCACATTAACCCTTTGTTGGTAGGAAGAGCACACGGTAGTGGATAGTCTCAGTAGGGCCTCCGTTTTGGCACGAGCTCTGACCTGCCTTGTGTAGCCTACGGTGGGTGTCCACCGTTGTATCCTCCGTACAGGTGATCCTTGCCTGTTTGCTGTTGCAGTCCTGTCATTGTTGCCTCCTGCTGTCTGTAGGCGACATTGGGCCTCCATTATCCTGGCTACTTAATCAGTGGCTCTTTACGTTCACATTGGATTTTTCATACACTGTATCAATCTGTTACCTGACCTGTGACAGTATTGTGATTGTATATCCGTACTGGACCTGTGTGGGTTAACCTGCTTGTAACCTGTCTTGTGTCAGTATTGCTGCTATTTACTGGATCTGTGAGGGTTACAATATTCCTTGTGTGCTTCAATAAAATTGTGTTTTACCAACATCTACCGTGTCTGAGTGTACTGAACCGTAACAGGTACAGGCTATAACAGACAACCTGTGTCCCTCATAAAAATATAGTGTAAAAGTATCTAAAATAAAGATTTAAGTAAAAATAAATCAACTGTACTTAGAAAATATAAGGTGCACCTTCTAAATATAGAGTGTTTCCATAAATCAAAGAAATAGTCATATTTATGTATTTATGACAACTGCCCTAACTGTATGCAAACAAGGGGAGGAATCTCATTGATGAACAACCAGAGAAGCTGCAGATAGGCGAGTTCTGCCTTCACTGAAGGTGGTAGCTGTATTTGTGGACTCTGGCAAACAGAAGCAGACAGGCAGCTGGTAATAGTGATGAAAGTTCCTTCTTCACCCACTCTGAGCGACTGATGAAAAGGGGAGTGGCTCACTGAACAAGCAATGTTGAGGCCACAGTACAAGAATGCCACTCCACCATAACTCTGTAAGAGGGAAATCCATATAAGGCACAACAGCACTCAAAGTTAGATGGAACTGAGGTCAGGATACAAAAACAAAAACTGGATGCTGAGATAAATTAAACAGGAAAGGAACTCTATAATCCAGCAAGGATGGAAAACGTCCTGAAATTTCAACAGCCTGCTACCAATCAGAAGATGGGGCAGTAAGCATACCAGATTACTATGCATACTGCAGGTAGCAAGCATCCACCTATTAAATTATTTGCTTTATCAGTGTTATGGAATAAGTTGGTGCTATATAAATAAAGTGTATGCTATAGATAAACAAATACTTGTGGAATAAATTGACATGGAGGTATAATCACACAAACCATACCATGATGGAAACTCCCACGAGTGGAGGGTTTGGAAAGGTGATAAATCAATAAAAAAAATAGGAATAGAAAAACCCTAAACTAAAACATGATGTAAAGAAATAGGTCCACTTAAATAATACATTTTTTTTAATATGGGACTGGACTATAACTTTCATCCTCCTCAACGAGCTAATGGCCCAACCAAGGATGATGGATGTAGAAGCCAGCAGCTGGAGAACCACATGATGCATATCCATGCTCTACATACTTACACATCAAACACAAACATATACAGTGACTTATGTACTTATACACACATACATAACAATATTGGAACATAAAGATCTAAGAGGACATTTGAAGCATTAGTCATCTATGAGTATGTAATGTGTTTCATAGCCCTATGGCCCCAAAAGGGTTAATTCCTTTTGTAGTATGGACCCATCCTATCTAATAATTCGCTACAAAGTTTGTAACAACGCAGTCATGCGCAGTAGAGACTGCCCGTGACAAGGCTGATACAGAGCTGGGCGCTCTGAAGTTAGACAGGAGGGCTGGAGTGCCGACTTCGGAGCGTCCAGGTCTTTATCAGCCGCGGCGCAGGCAGTCTCTACTGGGCATGACTGCACCGCGACCGCCCACCACTGTGGCCCATGTACACAAGCTCTTCTACTAGTCTGTAATATATGGATATATCTCCTTATCCAAGTAGCCAAGTTCATGGAAGATCTCAGGACACAGTTGATTGCATGCTGTTCTCACATACTTGGGAGAAACAGTAGCTGGTGTTTCTCCACCAAATGGTTTCCCAAGACACAGCACTTTTTTCCTGTGTCAAACAAAGATAAGATCTGAATATGGCTTCATTTTTCACCTGCTCCTCTGCACATCATAGTGGAGAAAGCGGGACAGGAGGCAACACCGCACAGGGTGAACTAACTTCCTAAACATATTGGTTCTATGTAACTATTGACCATCATGCAACACACACACCCACACACACAAAGGGCCATATATTCAAAGAAGCAGCAAAATAGCTTTTTTATAGTTTCAGAGGGTGTCGGTTGTGATTGGAAATATGTTGTTTGTCCTGACTGAAACTGTCATATGGAAATACAAAAAAAGTCTTACCTAACAACAAAAATGTCTTAACAACAAAAATGTCTTTAAAAATGTCTTAAGTAATGACAAAAATGTCTTAACTAACGACAAAAATTCTCACTTTCAAAACACATTCCCTCCACTTTTTTCTTAATGTACAAATTTTGTCTTTTGAAAGACATTTTCTTCTCGTTAGTTACGACAAATTTTCTTTTCCTCTATACAACACTGGAGAATAGTTTAGCCATGTCCTAGCCACGCCCTTTGCCTGTCAATTCTGGAGTTGTGTCGTACACAATGGACATTACCAGTTTTTTGTCGTATACTCTATAGAAAATATGTCGTTCATGCATACAATGACTTATTTTTGTCTTTCATACGACAATTTTTTGTCGTCATTAGTGATGAGCGAGCACCCCAATGCTCGGGTGTTCGGGTGCTCTGACCGAGCACCCCCTGAGGCTCGAGTGCTCGGCCGAGCACCCGAGCCCCATTGAAGTCAATGGGAGGACTCGAGCATTACACCAGGCACCCCCTGCTCTGATGAGGGGAGGGTGCCTGGTCCATAGGAAAAGGGCAGAAAAGGATGGAAACACCACAGAAATGGTTCAGGGACAGCATAGGGAGGATGTCTGGATGCATCTTGGACTCCAACATCGCTGCTGGGAACGATCTTTCGCCCGTAGTACGCCATTTTTACAGACTGACCATAAAACACACAAAAAGGAAAATAAAAACGACTTTAGGCAAAAAATTGTTACCAAACAATATTTGCTGTATATTTACTTGTATATCATCTGCAAATTCTCCCAAAAATTTCCTTGGTTTTCGGAAGTGAGGCCATGATTAAGAGGGAAACGTGCGCAGAGGCAAATTCTCCCAAAAATTTCCTTGATTTTCAGAACTGAGGCCATGATTAAGAGGGAAACGTGCACAGAGGCAAATTCTCCCAAAAATTTCCTTGATTTTATTGAACTGAGGCCATGATTAAGAGGGAAACGTGCGCTGAGCCGACCATCTAAAACATTATGGGTGAGGGTCTGCTGCAGAGCTGACCATCCTAAACATTATATGCGAAGGTCCGCTAGTGAGCTGATGCTATAAAACATTATATGAGAGGGCCCGCTAGAGAGCTGACCCAATAAAACATTATATGAGAAGGCCCGCTGGTGAGCTGACCTATACAAAAATTGTCAAACAGGGCCCGCTGGTGAGCTGGCCCTATATAAAAATTATATCACAGGGCCCGCTGGTGAGCTGGCCCTATATAAAAATTATATCCCAGGGCATATGGAAGAGGAGGAGGAGGATGAGAAGATTAAGAGTCAACCATATACCCGTTTTTTGGGTGGAAGGGGTGAATGGGAATACAGAGTATTCCCATCATTGTAAATAACATATATAAAGTGAGTTTATGTTCCCCCGGGGCTTTCCTCCAGTGGAGTGGAGAAGTCAGGGGAAATCCAGGCCTTGTTCATTTTTATAAGTGTCAACCTATCAGCATTGTCGGTGGAAAGGCGGATACGCTTATCTGTTATGATGCCACCAGCAGCACTAAATACCCGCTCAGACAGAACGCTGGCGGCAGGGCAGGCCAGCACCTCCAAGGCGTAGAGTGCCAGTTCATACCACGTGTCCAGCTTGGACACCCAGTAGTTGTAAGGCACAGAGGGATCATTGAGGACGCTGACACGGTCTGCTACGTACTCCTTCACCATCTTCCAAAACTTTTCCCTCCTTGTGACACTAGGCTGCGCATCAGGGTGAGGGTGCTGGCGGGGTGTCATGAAGGTGTCCCACACCTTGGAGAGTGTTGCCCTGCCTTTCTCGGAACTGCTGTGTGCTCCCCTTTTCTCCCCTTCTCGGTTGGCCAAGGTAGCACGTACTCTGCCGCCAGCGTTGTCAGATGGAAAATTTTGGAGCAATTTTTCGACAAGAACCTTCTGGTATTGCAACATTTTGCTTGTCCTCTCCACCGGAGGAATGAGAGATGAGAAATTCTCTTTGTAGCGGGGGTCCAGAAGGGTGAACACCCAGTAATCCGTGTTGTCTAAAATGCGTACAACGCGTGGGTCACGGGAAAGGCAGCCTAACATAAAGTCAGCCATGTGTGCCAGAGTACCAACAGTCAAGATTTCGCTGTCCTCACCAGGAGGATGACTCTCAATATCCTCATCCTCTTCCTCCTCTTCTGCCCACCCACGCTGAAGAGATGGAACTAAAGTTCCATGGCTACCCTCTGTAGCGGAGGCAACCATGTCTTCCTCCTCCTCCTCCTCCTCCTCCTCCGCCTCCTCCAATTGTCGCTGAGAAGACGAAGTGAGGGTGCTCTGGCTATCACCTTGTGTAAGCTCTTCCTCCCCCATTTCCACCTCTTCCACATGCAAAGCGTCGGTTTTAATTGTGAGCAGCGAGCGTTTCAGTAGACACAGAAGTGGGATGGTTACACTGATAATAGCGTTATCGCCGCTCACCATCTGTGTCGATTCCTCAAAATTGCGTAAAACCTCACAGAGGTCTGACATCCATTCCCACTCCTCACTTCTGATTACAGGAAGTTGAACGGAGAGGCGACGACCGTGTAACAGCTGGTACTCCACTACTGCCCTCTGCTGCTCACAAAGCCGGGCCAACATGTGGAAGGTGGAGTTCCAGCGCGTGCTCACGTCACACAGCAGCCGGTGAGCTGGCAATTGTAAGCGCTGCTGCAGCTTCAACAGGCCGGCTGAAGCTGTTGATGACTTACGGAAATGTGCACACACGCGGCGCACCTTGGTCAAGAGATCATGCACATTGGGGTAGGATTTTAGAAATCGCTGCACCACTAAATTAAATACATGCGCTAGGCATGGTACGTGTGTGAGCTTGCCGAGCTCCAAAGCCGCCACCAAGTTACGCCCATTATCACACACAACCATGCCTGGTTGCAGGTTGAGTGGCGAGAGCCACTGCTCGGTCTGGTGACTAATCCCCTGCAACAGCTCTGAGGCCGTGTGCTGTTTGTCCCCAAGGCAGATCAGCTTCAGCACGGCCTGTTGACGCTTCCCCACTGCAGTGCTACACTGCTTCCAGCTACTGGCTGATGGGGGAGTGGCGGTGTGTGTAGAGAATTCGGAGGTGGAAACGGAGGAGGAGGAGCCAATAACGTAGGTGCTGGTGGAAACCCTGATGGAGGTAGGGCCCGCAATCCTCGGCGTGGGTAGCACCCGTGCCATCCCAGGGTCCGAGTCGCTCCCAGCCTCCACGACATTCACCCAGTGTGCCGTCAGGGAAATGTAGCGTCCCTGGCCACAAGCACTTGTCCATGTGTCAGTCGTTAAGTGGACCTTCCCAGTAACTGCGTTGGTCAGGGCACGGGTGATGTTACGGGACACATGGTGGTGTAATGCGGGGATGGCACACCGGGAAAAGTAGTGGCGGCTGGGGACCGCGTACCGAGGGACAGCTGCTGCCATCAGGCTGCGGAAGGACTCAGTGTCCACAAGCCTAAATGGCAGCATTTCGATGGCCAGTAATTTTGAAAGGTGTGAGGTTAGTGCTATGGCCTGTGGGTGGGTGGCTGGGTACTTTCTCTTGCGCTCAAATGCCTGGGGTAACGACATTTGGACGCTGTGCTGGGACAGGGAAGTGGATGTGGTCGCTGATGGTGCTTCAGATGCTACAGGTGCAGGGCGGGAGGTATGCGGGCCTGCGCCTTCGACAGGCGATTGGCCGGCACCGAAAACAGGGGAAGAGGAGGCAGTGGTGTGGCCTGCAGACACAGATGGGCGATCCAGGCGTTCCTCCCACTTACTACGGTGCTTGGATGCCATGTGTCGGATCATGCTGGTGGTGGTGAGGTTTCTAGTGTTCATGCCTCGGCTCATTCTGGTGTGGCACAGGTTGCAAACTACAATTCTTTTGTCGTCCGCACTTTCCTTAAAAAAACGCCATACCGCGGAACACCTACCCCTTGGCAAGGTAGATTTACGCAAGGGGGTGCTCCGTGGAACATTTGCGGGCCGGTTTGGTGCGGTCCGCCTTCTTTCTGTAGCCACACCACTGCCTCTTCCAGCCTGTTGCGGTGCTGCAGATGGCTCACCCTCAGGACTGCTGTCATCGCTCGGCTCTACACCTTCCCAGGTGGGGTCAGTCACCTCATCGTCCACCAAGTCCTCCTCCACTTCCTCACTCTGATCATCCTCCTCAAGTCTTGATCCCACCACATACTCAGTCATTGACAACTGTATAACATTCTCCTCAACAAGGTCTTGAGACGGAAATAGTGGTTGATTTAATGGCAACTGTGTCTCATCATCATCATCATCATCCACTACTTCCTTTGACCTTAAATGCCGTTCACATCTGTCATCTTCTTGAGATTGGGTAGCCTCTAGAGGTTGTGAATCAGGGCACAAGATGTCATGTTCCTCTGCAAGCGTGCTTGGAGAGAGGGTCAAATGAAGGATTGGTGATGAGACGAGCTCCTCACTATATCCCAGTGTGGGATCACTTCTTTGACCAGACCGTCTATGGTGGGAGGAAGGATGATCAGAGTGAGGATTATGTTGACCAGACTCTTGGCTACTGAGAGTGGACTTGGTGGAAGACAGGGTGGTGCTTAACCGACTGGAAGCAGTATCAGCTGTCATCCAACCGACCACCTGTTCGCAGTGGTCGGACCTCGAGAGTGATGTCCTGCGACGCCCTGTAAAATTACACATGAAGCTAGGTATGGTGGATGTCTTTCTTTCTTGTGCTCTGGCACCAGGCACAGTTTCTCCGCGTCCTGACCCGCGCCCTGAACTTTCAGGATCACGTCCACTTCCCCGTCCCTTTTTACCCGCCTTCTTCATCTTACACAGAATATGTGACTTTAATATTTGAGTTTGAAAACTTAACAGTATTTCTTATTATTCTGCAACTCTGCAGAGTACACAGAATAGGCTGCTAAACTGCGGTGAAACACACTGAATGGAATATGTGAGTTTAATATTTGAGTTTGAAAACTTAACAGTATTTCTTATTATTCTGCAACTGTACAGAGTACACAGAATAGGCTGTTAAACGGCGGTGAAACACACTGAATGGAATATGTGACTTTAATATTTGAGTTTGAAAACTTAACAGTATTTCTTATTATTCTGCAACTGTACAGAGTACACAGAATAGGCTGCTAAACTGCGGTGAAACACACTGAATGGAATATGTGAGTTTAATATTTGAGTTTGAAAACTTAACAGTATTTCTTATTATTCTGCAACTGTACAGAGTACACAGAATAGGCTGTTAAACGGCGGTGAAACACACTGAATGGAATATGTGACTTTAATATTTGAGTTTGAAAACTTAACAGTATTTCTTATTATTCTGCAACTGTACAGAGTACACAGAATAGGCTGTTAAACGGCGGTGAAACACACTGAATGGAATATGTGACTTTAATATTTGAGTTTGAAAACTTAACAGTATTTCTTATTATTCTGCAACTGTACAGAGTACACAGAATAGGCTGTTAAACGGCGGTGAAACACACTGAATGGAATATGTGACTTTAATATTTGAGTTTGAAAACTTAACAGTATTTCTTATTATTCTGCAACTGTACAGAGTACACAGAATAGGCTGTTAAACGGCGGTGAAACACACTGAATGGAATATGTGAGTTTAATATTTGAGTTTGAAAACTTAACAGTATTTCTTATTATTCTGCAACTGTACAGAGTACACAGAATAGGCTGCTAAACTGCGGTGAAACACACTGAATGGAATATGTGAGTTTAATATTTGAGTTTGAAAACTTAACAGTATTTCTTATTATTCTGCAACTGTACAGAGTACACAGAATAGGCTGTTAAACGGCGGTGAAACACACTGAATGGAATATGTGACTTTAATATTTGAGTTTGAAAACTTAACAGTATTTCTTATTATTCTGCAACTGTACAGAGTACACAGAATAGGCTGTTAAACGGCGGTGAAACACACTGAATGGAATATGTGAGTTTAATATTTGAGTTTGAAAACTTAACAGTATTTCTTATTATTCTGCAACTGTACAGAGTACACAGAATAGGCTGCTAAACTGCGGTGAAACACACTGAATGGAATATGTGAGTTTAATATTTGAGTTTGAAAACTTAACAGTATTTCTTATTATTCTGCAACTGTACAGAGTACACAGAATAGGCTGTTAAACGGCGGTGAAACACACTGAATGGAATATGTGACTTTAATATTTGAGTTTGAAAACTTAACAGTATTTCTTATTATTCTGCAACTGTACAGAGTACACAGAATAGGCTGTTAAACGGCGGTGAAACACACTGAATGGAATATGTGAGTTTAATATTTGAGTTTGAAAACTTAACAGTATTTCTTATTATTCTGCAACTCTGCACAGTACACAGAATAGGCTGCTAAACGGCGGTGAAACACACTGAATGGAATATGTGACTTTGATATTTTAGTTTGAAGACTTAACAGTATTTCTTCCTATTCTGCAACTCTGCACAGTACACAGAATAGGCTGCTAAACTGCGGCGAAGCACACTGAATGGAATATGTGACTTTGATATTTTAGTTTGAAGACTTAACAGTATTTCTTCCTATTCTGCAACTCTGCACAGTACACAGAATGTGCTGCTAAACTGCGGCGAAGCACACTGAATGGAATATGTGACTTTGATATTTTAGTTTGAAGACTTAACAGTATTTCTTCCTATTCTGCAACTCTGCACAGTACTCAGAATGTGCTGCTAAACTGCGGCGACGCACACTGAATGGAATACGTGACTTTGATATTTTAGTTTGAAGACTTAACAGAATGTGCTCTAATCTGCAACTTTGCACACTAAACAGAATGTGCTCTAATGTGCAACTTTGCACACTAAACAGAATGTGCTCTAATCTGCAACTTTGCACACTAAACAGAATGTGCTCTAATCTGCAACTGTGCACACTAAACAGAATGTGCTCTAATCTGCAACTTTGCACACTAAACAGAATATTTTTTTTTTTTTTTTTTTGTTTTTTTCCCCCCACACACAATATAACCTGCTGCCCCCACACACAGTAGTCCTAAAAAGGACTTTTGGTTCTTTTTTGTCACAATTTTTTTTTTTCCTCCCTACACTGCCTTTCCCTTCCTATCCTCAGCTCTCCCTGGCTCAGACTGAGCCGAACTCGATGGTCATGTGCTATACAGCACCTGACCACGGGTTCTGGCTAGCCAATCAGTGTAATGCCAGCAGCCAACATGGCTGCTGGCATTACACCGATGTCAGAGCCTCCCTGCACGTTTATTGGCTGCGCAGCAGCCGCAAAACGTGCGGGGAGGAGACCCGAACATGGCGGGCGAGCACATGCGGTACTCGTACGAGTACCGCCATGTGCCGAGCAGAGCGATGCTCGAGCCGATCCGAGCATCGGCCGAGCATGCTCGCTCAACACTAGTCGTCATCCCTTTGAATATAAGGCACAAAGAGTATATTCTGAGTACACAAATGTTTATTTTACGTCTCTCAACACCTATTAACACATATGTGATATTATATAGAAAGCAAAACATTCAAATTCTGGAGAATACCAACTACACTTTAGGGTGCAAATAAAAATCTCAGAATACTCATTGATTGAAAAGGACCTTTTAACCACATGAATGCTAGGGAGCTTTCTACTGCAGTCTGATGACTTGCACTGCAGAGCAGACCTCGCTAGCATTCAAATAATTAAAAGCCGTTTTTAAATCAATGGGATTCATTATTCCTCACCATGTTTCATTTGGTTTGCTCCAGAATTGTACACCTGTGGCTATATGCATAAGGTCCATAAGTTACAACCTGTTTAACCAGTTGGTTGCAAGAGAGAATTATAGAGCTGTACATTGGTGACTTCACGAGCATTCAAGAGGTTAATAAATCTAATCTGAGCCTCTTTGCATTATGTAAAACTATTACAGTATAGTTTTGATAATATTATGGTTTGTCATGATTTATTTGCTCATTATAATATATAATATTTGTAGTCTCAGTGGGTGTTATCATTTACATGGCTGTAGAGTCAGCACTCCAAAAAACACCAGAGGAAATAAATATTTACAATAAATATAATTATTGTAATGAATAATTATTAAAATATTGTATTATCCTATATAATAATTCGTTAAATGTGTGTTTGTCAGAAGCCATCATGCGCAGTAGAGACGGCTGCACCCGATGAAGCCATGCGCACTACAGACTGGCCGCGCAGCGGCTGTTGATAATGGAGTGTGGTTGCGAATTCAGAGCCTACGTAGAGAGGACTACGGTCTGAATTCGGAATCCCCCGCTCCGTATCAGCCACGGCACGACCAGTCTCTACTGTGCATTGCTGGGTGGCACTGTGGTCCATGTACATGGTCTCTTCAACTAGTCTATATATAAACGATGAAGAGAGTCAACATTCTGCGTGCCTGGCACACATAACAGGGGCAGCAGTAAGGAAGCGTTATGCAAACAACCTCCATATTGCCTGGCCCAGACGTCCATGTGAACGCCCCCACCCGGACACTCCTGTCAAAATCTCTTCAAGGGCTTCCAGGGGCTCCAATGGACATGGGGGCATGAGTTTTACAGGAGTGGGCTGGGTATGGAGTGAAATCCCCCCCTGCCCACTCCTGGCAATATCTCTGCATGAGTTCTCACTTGCACACACAGTTACCAGTTCCTTACTATTACATTATGTATCAGAACTGTACAATATCAACAAGTCTGGCTCATTGTGTAACAACCTACAAATAAATATACAGCTTGACAAATATACAACATTCACCTCTTTGTCCACCTTTTTTACAGTCACATATCCATCTTTCACCTCACACTATAGTCTTCCACCTCTGTCCTCATACCTATCAAATTTACTGCACACCAACATTTTTACTATAAACATGATCACTCAAGTGAGAGGAGGTGGCGGTGGCTACAAAGTCAGCACTGTCCACCCACTGCACAAGAACATCCCATACATAGATTGTACTCCCACAAAAGCCCTTGTTGTTTAACCCTTTGAATTCCACATATATCCAATATATTCAAAACAAAGAACAAACCTGCGCTCCTCCATACCAATATGCAAATGTGTGCCCGGACTTAGACATATATAATAACTGTGTATATTTGTGTGCCCTGACTTAGGCATATATAATAAATGAGGATTTAGTCCATAATTTAGCCAAACAATGTTAAGCTTTCCAACCTCGTCAAGGTACCTCAAGATCTGACAAGTACCTACTCTAATGCACCTTTAAATCCCTATCTAAATAAAAATTAAAAATATAAGGCTTTGATAAGATGTTATAAGGAAACACTTAGCTCAGTTGTTAATGACTTGAATGGACAATACTTAAATGAGAGTGTGTGTAATTAAAAACAAGAGGACAAACTAATTCTGAAAGGTGTAAAAAAGAGGACTTGCCTGATATAAAACTTCTTTGGCCTGCAGGAAGTGGATACTGGCAAAAGAGGATTGTGAGTCCTTCAATTCGTATTCAGTTCTCTGGGAATTGGTAGTGAGTATCAGAAACCTGTTTTCTTTTGCAGATCTGAGTCACTTGTGCTCTATAGATTCAGTCCCCAGATTCAGGGTCTGTGTTTCCTTATTGCTTCTTTCCTGTGGGTCTGTCTCTTGGTCTCAGTGTTAATAGTGTCAGTAGTATAGTAAGCAGTTTTGTCTGCATGAGTAAATGGGGTAGTACATTTATTCTTATGAGATATATCCATCCCAACTATGACTGAACTAGTTAAATAATGAGCTTCTACAGCCCTTTCACTCACCCACAGGAATTTGTCATGATGGACTGAACCTTAATTTCCATAAAATAATCCAAAAAAGCTGATATATTCATTACCCCTCAACTACTTCCAAAATATGTGCATGTCTTTAATAATCAGAGGTTTCATACACAGAATCATGCAAAATTATTCTTAGTGTCTATTTTTTTATACCCAAATCAAGTAAGATGTTAGCTTCCTCTTAAACCAAATATGTTAGCATAAAGGTTATTTTTTCTGTTTTGGAATCTAAAAAATGTAATCTTCACATTTTATCCCAACGTCTGCTGTGTATCTCTCTGTTATGCTCTCTGGGGATTGTATGCTTGCTTTAGAGACTGACCTTGCATGGCAATGCACTTTCATTTAAAAAGATATTGCTTGATATCTCATAAACATGTTTTTCTTAGCATTCTCTACAAGTTCACAGCAGTAGCAGCAAATGGCATTGTGACAGTGTATGTACAAAAAATAAGAGAAACAAATTCAGCTTTTAGAATGAAGAAATTAGTAGTGTAGTTAACAGCATAATGAATGCTGTTAAATATTAAATTAGTTTAGTGCAACAAACATTTTGCAGGTCTCCAATTCAATATTACTAGTATGTGTATGATAAACATAGTTCACTGTTGTTCAGTGTTAATGTCCATAGTACAATTCTGATCTGTTCAGTAAAAGAATCGTTTTGGGGAAAATAGGGGGTCTAAGTATTTGCAAATGATCAGAAATGAAAAAATCATAAAGGAAAATACTGTACACAATGAAAGCATTCATAGCATTTGTAAGTACAAATGGCTGTTTACAATTGCAATAGAAATACTTTGGTTTGACCATATAAATGCATTATCTCTATGAGTATAGCACATTGCATTCGAAATCTAATTAGCTACAAAGTGGATAGTCTGTCATCAAAACTGTAAAAGAAAATTGTGTTCTAGCAACTTATTGGATCAAGAGGTGCTTTGACCTGTGTTATAAGACCTCAAGGATGTATTGTAGAAAAAAAGTATTTAATTTTATCCTTAAAAGGAAGTGAGGTGCAAGGATTTTAAATTATGAATCAAAGTTAACAATTGTTATGTATTATTATCATCAACATGTATAAGTTACAGAATACACAACTAGGGCAGTAGTACAAAAAGTGACAGATTGATTTACAGTTTCATGCATTTATATTTGTACAAAGCATTTACAGATAGGAAAAAACAAGAAGAAGACAGCGCACAAAAGCAGATCTAAGTGTAATACCTTTTATTAATATATTGGCAAAAAATATTAAAACATATATAAAACCAAAAATTGGTGTTTGGCAATGGAATGGGACATTTCAAAGTATGAAATATATTATATATTGTATTTATTTATGCCTAAGGATATATAATATATTTCATACTTTGAAATATCCCACTCCATTGCCAAACACCAATTTTTGGTTTTATATATGTTTTAATATTTTTTGCCAATATATTAATAAAAAGTATTACACTTAGATCTGCTTTTGTGCGCTGTCTTCTTGTTTTTTCTACATGTATTTCCCATGAGGATTCCGGGGTTTAGACTGGCGGCACAAGTAGACTCTGTCAACCTGAGGCTCATCAGACGAGAGCCATTCCTAATATAGATGTACTAATTCCATCATTTTCATCGACAGAGCTCATGGACTGTAACTAACATTCATTTCATTGATTTCATTATTATCACCTACAGAGTTCATGGACTGTGATTAACATTCATCCATTTTATTTACTGATTGACTTGTCTGATTGTCCTTCATCTGATATGTAAGAGGATTAATCAAACATATATATAAATTTTGATGTGGAGGGACTTTCTCTGTGAGTTCCCTTTATGGTAATAGAAGATTAGGAACAATTCCATTTATATATATTTATATTTATATTTAGTAGATATAGGCCATTTTTAGTTTAAGATTTTAGTATTGTATTATCACAATATTTGTATTACAGTACCTGACTGTTTGATCCCTTTGCTCTCCTATTTCCAAGGTATTACTTTCCCAGTGAGTATTTTATTCAGTCTATATTATATTTATACATTGTAATTATATACTCTTACTTTGGAATAATATTGCTTCTGATTGAGCACTGGAGTGTATTTTTTGTTTGTATTTACAGATAGGTACAAAGGTTGGAGAAAGCCCTACTTCGGAGAACTAACAGTCTTGAATTAATTCAAGGCATGGCATCAATCTGATTGTCTCAAGTCATGGTGCAAAATGGGGATGACATGAACAAAACCCATTGTACATGATATAATACATTATTTGAATAAAAATATTTATACTTACATAGCACTAAATAATGCTTGCACAGCACTGTATAGTGAGTCCTGCCCAGTAGAGCTTACAATCAGTTTTTAGTGCCTGAAGCACTGAGACAGATTCCCTTACTGAAGGTCACAAGATGTTATTGACCCTTGCAAATGAATTAGATTTTTACAGCTTCAGAGCCAGTGTATTGGCTTCAAAGTCTCTTAGCTAGTCAGCTTTTCCATTCCTGCTGCTTTTAAATGAACATGAAAGTGTCAGTTGGGCTAAAATTACCTGTGGGCAAAGGGGTCATCTTTTTCTTGGTATCTTGTATTGTTAGGAAATAAAATAATAATCTGCTTTTTCATTTTGTTTTTTGACTAGTACATCATACCCAACAGACCAATGGTCTATACATGTCCAGTGGTGGTGATCATAACCCTCAGTTCGGATCTCTATCTCATAAAAAAAACAAATATAAAAGAAAAAGGAAAAAAATTCCAAAGGCTAAGGCACCAAAGTATATGTGTGCAGAATAGTATCAGTGTCATTGGTATGAAGTACAGAAATTAATGAAGGGACTCTCCATGCATCTCTGAATAAAATACAAACTGAAAAGAAGACAAACCGTTGCTAGTGATTGCTTCAATGTGAACTTGTGTATAGCATGTATTACTACTTAGAACAGCCACATGCATAACCAGCCAGTTGTCATCAGCCTTAATCAGCTTGCTCCTGAATTTTCATTGTTTCTAGGCAGACGTTCCAGTCTGTCTTTCCATGTTTCTCCTGAGTCCAACAGTAACCAGCACTGTTCCAGTTTCTGTTTACAGTTCTAGGGCTGGATTCAAATGCAGGTGCTAATTTTATCTCTGCTTTTATCTCCAGGTATCCCTATAGACTTCAATAGGGATATTTAAAATGGGAGGTAACATTTATCTCCTGCATTTGAGTCTAGCCCCTGGTCAGTGTCTTCAGCCTTCTTCCTTTTACCTGTGAAGTTAATATGTTCTGGTGGACTATTGGTAAACCAGTCCATTTCCTGTTAAGCCACAGATAAGTGTTATATTTTTTGTTCCTGGATCTTCTGCAGTGACTCAGTTACCTAGTGTAAGCGTTCGCTTATCTTGCAGCCAGCCGCTAGACTAGTGGCCAGCCGGTCTCGGCGTCCTCGTGGGTTATCCGCTTCTGTTGGGAGTGCCGGTGCACCCTGGTGTTCATCCAGGCAACCGGCCTCCTTGCTGCTCCTCCTGGCGGCTCCAGCCGCATCTAGCTTTGGCGCATGTCACAGGGATTCCCCGGTGACGTCATGACTCGGTGCTTTAAAGGGACATTACACTATTTGCTCCACCTCTTGGGGGTGGAGCAATTAGTAGATAAACTGCCTGGACACCACTTCAATCAAAAATAGATATAATAGAAAAAGCACTCCTACGACCTAAAGCACCCACAGAGGACACACCAAAAAATACTATAACAAAGATAAACATACAGAAGTAGAGTAGATATGCAGGCAAAAAATGAAAAGAAAAAGACAAAATAAAATAAAGAATGATATCACTAAAATCAATAATTCATGGAAATGCAGTCCACAAATGAATGACAAGTCTGAAATGAATTAAAAAATGAACCAAATACATTGTTCCCAGATAATGGATGAAATGAAATGAAGTAAAATGAGATGAAATTGAAAATGATCTACCGTCTTGATGGAAATGAAATGATAAGGGATGAGAAATGATTAAAGATGATATACAGTCTGAATGGAGATGAGATGGTAATGAGTGAAGATGGTTTCCCAACTTGTCAAATGCAGCAGAAAATCGAGTTGAAAAAGTGCCCTTGTCCACTTGGGGAATCAAGTCTGGATCTATAACAACTCACAAGACAGCGCAAAAAAACAAAAAGAGAAAGCCAATCTAAATGTAAACGTTTAATCAAAGTAAAAATATAAAAACAATAAAGATTTTGCACTCACAATTCCCCTTCTTGGGCTTTATGCATATCACATGGTCCCTCTCTTGAATCGCCAACGTTCTGTGTCCTCCCAACCTCCTGTCAAGTTCTCTGGATGCACTCTGGTCCTTAAGAAGTAACTCAGCTTATCCTGGATGGTGCGGTGGTCATCCGGAATAAAATCGCTATGGAATTCAATAGCAGTTTCTCACTTTTTAGAGTATCCAACGGTGATGTTCAAAGTCCGCAAAAGTAAAGGTGAGATAAATCTCGTGGTGACTAAGGATTGGATGCCAGAAAACCACGGCAAGCGGGATGCTGCAAAGGGGCAGGGCGGAGGAAACCTCACAGGAGGCGTGGAGAGGGACCGTTCAATAGTGTCCCAAGCGCTTTCACAGAACTCTGTCTGCTTCTTCTGGGGTTAACAGCCACCTGAAAGTCGTACGACTGGCTTCCCTGCAGTCAACTAGAATGCTGATTACGGGGAAGGAGGAGGGAGAGGGCAACTTTAGGAAGGATCATCTCTCAAATCATAAAGGTTTGAGAGATGACACTGGGGAAATACATTTATTTTTAATAGGACTTTAATATAGGGATTAGTAACACATAAGTATTACTATCCCTTTAAATAACAGCTAAACCAATATCACTATTAAAGCCTTAGGATGACATAGTATTCAGGTCATAAATCCAAAAGATTTCTAATTGCCTAAGTCTTGTTAATTTATAATTTCCTCTCCTTTCAACTAGGACTAGGATAATTACAGTAATTATCTCTAACAATTGGACATTCTTTACAATGATTTGAGACACTATGATGTTCAACAGCAGCTCTGATATTTCTCATGTGCTCTGAAAATCTGGTTTTGAGCTGCTTGTGGTCCTACCAACATACTGGAGTCCACACACACACACACACATATTAATAGATAAACTACAAAAGTGGAGTTACAGTTTTCTCATTAAAATTATATTTTAAACAATTCTTACCTGATCTGTCTATTGTTTTAACTGAACTTGAGGCTGCTCTATTTTTCTATTCAATGGGATAATGTGCTCAAGCTGTGCAATAACCCATACCACATTTAAACATACACATGGGCTTGCTAGAAAACCTCTCTTAGGACCTGTTTGGTTACACTTAGTACAAATTTCACTAAGCAATATCATTTCCTTTATACTTTTATTTTTCCTAAAAGACACGTTAGATTTTGTATCCAAACCGACTCTAATATTGGGTCTTGAAATGTGTTGAATCTTAAAAGCTCATTCATTATGTCTAGTGGTAAAATAGGGGAGATACTTCATTTTTTTCCTTTTATCTTTATATCTGGTTAACTCACTTCTTGGACTGTTCCTCACCCTTTTTATATCCCCTTCTATCAAATCCAGTCTATGTCCCTTTCCTATGAGTTTTCCTTAATAATATATGACTCCTCCTAAAAGACATCTTATTTGGTGCAGTTTCTTCTTACTGTCTGTAATTGCCCAAAGGGGATAGTCTCCTTCCATCTTTTGTGACGTCCACTATTAAAGTACAGATAACTATTACTATCAATTTGTTTTATAAAATTACGGGTTAGTGCTTTACCATTCTCTCAGAACAGAATCAAATCTAAATACTCCATCTTTGTCTTATGATAATTGTAGTTAATAGTTAAGAGTGTTATGATTGATGTATGCCAAGAATGTTTCCAATCACTCCACCGATCCCTCCCATATCATTAAAATATCATCTATGTAACATTTAAAATATATAATATTATCTTTAAGCATTATTTGTCTACACAAAATCTGATTACCATTTGTCCATATACAAATTTGTGGAAGAAGGAGCAAAGGCACATCCCATATCAGCTCTAGTAATCTAAAGATAAAAAATAGTTATGTTCTAAAACTAATAAAATGGATTGCAATAAGAAATGCATCTGACCCCACTTCATCCTCAGCATGAAAACACTCTATGGCCTTAATTCCTTCCCTCTGGAGTATGTGTGTATAGAGTAAAGATACATCACAACTAACACAGATGGAATCATTTTCCTACTCCAGACTTTGAATGACCTGTGTGCTATCCCTCAAAGAAGAAAGAAGCAAACACACCAATGGCTGTAAATACAGATAAATATATTGGGAAAGTTTATATGTCTAGAACAGTCAGCATTTCCAGGCAGTAATAGTTGAAAGCAAAGTGTTTTCAGGATAACTGGGAAAATAACACAGATATGATCCAAATAAAGGCTCACCTGTAATTGAATAGCACTTGCAGAGGAGACGTAACATTTTCTATGACTCATTTTAACCCTAGGCAAGTCAAGTTCATTAGATTTGTTAAATGGATAGTAATACTTTGTTTTAACTTTATTTTATTTTGTAGGCATTAAAAAAACATGAAGAACGATATAAGTCTTATCTCTCAAACCTTTATGGTTTGAGAGATAGTCACAAGCAAAGTTCCCCTCCCCGCCCCTTTTACCTAGTGTAAGCCATCTCTTCTCAGATGTGGATCAGGTTGTATGACAGGACAGATAACAGAAGGGGACAATTTTCTTTGTATGAAAACAATGAAAGCTCTTCCCCCCTTGACAAGTTTTTCAGCTTTTTCCCTTATCTTAATTGAAGATTGTCCCTCTCTGCAGTCTACCTGGGCAACTCCCTTCTGATCTGGTTGAACGGGGGGGGGGGATACTTTGTTTGTGAATATCTCTTAAACCATAAAGGTTTGAGAGATAAGACATATCATTCTTCATGTTTTTTTAATGCCTACAAAATAAAATAAAGTTAAAACGAAGTATTACTATCCCTTTAAATCTGTTTTTTTAGCTAATTAACCCTTTGTATGCTACTAGAGGTCACTCTAATGCATTCATTTGCTCTGTGCTGTAAATGTCTCTAGCACCTAGGGGAGGTTTAATAGCTTACCAGACACAAATATATTTTGTACATGTTTCAACATATGTAATGCTTTAGTGCATCTAACTGAATTAAGCCCATGATCTTTTATCTCAAACTCATTTCACTCTGTAACACCTATTTATGCACCTGCATAAAGTAAAGTTTTTCAACCCCAACAGCTAAATCTGAAGCAATGAGCACTGTGAACAAAGAGTGATTATGTGATTTTGTAGGCCGTATGTGCATCTCACCATTTGTAGAAGTGTTTCTTCCAGTCTAATCAATCAGACTTGTTGCATCTTTCCAATCTGAAACAGCAGGCCTCCTTCATCAATCTAAAGAGGCACACTTTTAAGGAAACCAGCTACACCATAGGAGAAAAAAGATAATGGAGCCTTTAACCTTCTGAGTGCCAAACACGTATCCAATGCAATGCAATGGATACATCATTGGGACTCAGAGGGTTAACCTCTTGAATGCTAAAAAGGTAACAACCCCCTGAATACCTCTCTAACTTTTAACAGATTAAAAGCCCCATTTAAAACAATAGATATTTTAATTTTTTCTATGGGAATTCTGGGAATTGTATTTATCCCCTATAAAATAGTTGGATTGTTCCAGAAGTTCACCTCATTAGCTTGATAAAGGCTTATAGACTGTGACAGTAGATATGAGATAGTTTCCATTCAGTCTGCCCATGACAACCAGTGTCCTTGTTATTTGTATCATTTTATGGGATTTTCATTAATCCATGATGCAGAGGAAGAAGCAAAAAAAAACAAAAAAAAAAACAAATACATTTTGAATTGCAGCCTTTTAATACAGTGTGCATAAGTAGTGCCTGGTCTACTGTACATCTCAGGTGTCTCTACACAAGGCACCGTAAATAAAACTAGCCCTATTCAGGGCAGTATCTCCAGTCATTAGATCAACACACTCAGTTCCCTCCACTGTTTTTTGGCTCAGAAAATATCCTGAACCTAAAATATATGAATGCAAAAACACTCCTAAATAATCTTTCCGGAATAAGGTCTATCCAAAATGGAAAATTAACTAGTGAATTAATTATATGAACTACAAACTGGAAATTAATCAGCTGTGCAGCATTCTCTGCAGCCCTCCATTAGAATTCAGTTATTTGTAGCAGAATTTCCTTTATCACTTCAGGGGAAGTTGAAGGTTACCTAGAAGACTGTGTCATGTAGGGAGTGAAGGTGTAGATACAACTAGATACACTCCCACAGAAACTAGCTGTACACACAGAACCTTGTGGTCAGGGAGATAAGGGGGACAGCTGTGTCTTACCTGTATGCCTACTCAGATCTAATACTGTAACATACTCCTAATTTATTTCATTCTAAACTGCTTATGCAACATTTCTTATGGAAAGTTTATAACCACCCTTAACACATCTGACCTGAGTAGAACTGTATTATTTCTTCCAAAACAGAATTTGGCACAATCGGCAGGATCCTAGGGAAGGTTTCAAACCCAGTCCAGTCTGGTTCACTCCTAGGGAACCCCATACAGATGCCATCTAAGAGATAAAGATATCTTTTGAAATGTCCATTTTTCTGGGTTCACCGAATGAAGAGGAAAGGAGGAGGAAAAGGTATTCCTGCCTGACGAGATCCATAGAGGTCTAATGAACATAATGTTGTATAATATATTAATTTGTTATGTTAAGATTATTTGTGCACAAGGTTAGAAATTGCTTTGATTACAGATATTATTGGCAAGGAATACATTTTTTGTTGGGGATCAGGTTTCAACTTTTCAGTAATAACCTTAAAGGAGCGGTAAACTTTTTTTATGAAAACATATATTTTATAGAGCAGTGTTTCTCAACCAGGGTGCCGTGGCACTTTGGTGTGCCATGGACATCCACTTAGGGTGCCCCATTGTTTCTAAAATGCATTGACAAAAATTTTAATGTAGACTTCCAGCTGTATATTTAAAGGGATAGTAATACTTCATTTTAACTTTATTTTATTTTGTAAGCATTAAAAAAACATGAAGAATTATATGAGTCTTATCTCTCAAACCTTTATGGTTTAAGAGATATTCACAAACAAAGTATCCCTTCCCTGTTCAACTAGATCAGAAGGGAGGTGCCCAGGTAGACTGCAGAGAGGGACAATCTTCAATTAAGATAAGGGAAAAAGCTGAAAAACTTGTCAAGGGGGGAAGGGCTTTCATTGTTTTAATACAAAGAAGACTGTCCCCTTCTGTTATCTGTCTGGTCATACAACCAGCTTCACATCTGAGAAGAGATGGCTTACACTAGGTAAAAGGGGCGGGGAGGGGAAACTTTGCTTGTGAATATCTCATAAACCATAAAGGTTTGAGAGATAAGACTTATATCATTCTTCATGTTTTTGTAATGCCTACAAAATAAAATAAAGTTAAAACGAAGTATTACTATCCCTTTAAGGATATTACTATGCACAATATGTTTATTTTAGTTTTGAGATCTAACAATAACTCTATAATTATATATTTGTAACCTTCATTACAACCTAGACAAATGACATAAATTGATAGGGGTGCCCCGAAAATGCCATATTGAGTGGTAGGTGTGCCTTGAGCAAAAAAAGCTTGAGAACCACTGTTATAGAGCATTTCCTGCTGAATAAAACAAGGTCATTCCCACTGCTGTCAGATGTTCTGTTTAAAATGTATAATAGTTCAAATAACCAGGAAGTAAGGATAGTTCTAACTGACAGGAAGTGACAGGCAGTTTCTATCACATTCTATGGAGAACTGTATGTCTCTGACTTTTCTGACTTTCCTCTCCATTAGAATCTACCAGGAAATCTAATTAGAATTTGACCATTAGAGGGCACTGCTAATGTAAAAAAAAAACCATGGGTTTAAATTGTAATAACTCTGGAAATATAAATCTCTCGGCAGTGGGAGTACCCTTATTTTACTCAGTAGGAAAATCCTTACAATATATATATTTTCATAAAAAAAGTTTACTGCTTCTTTATTTCAGGAAAAGCGACCTGGAAGTGGGAAATAGTTACAGAGAAATACTGGTTCTTGAAAAAGGGACTCCAGCATGGTACATGTACACAAACTATACACCTAAAACATGCAGAGATCTGAAAAGTGTGATTTTTTGTCTGTAGATAAAGAACAAATTAATTTCCCATCAGGGGTCATTTGATTTAAACAAAATAATATTTCTGAAAGGTGCCTAATCTAAATTAGGAGTCAGTTGAAAATTTAGAAGGAAACAACAAAGAAAATAAGAGAGAGGGAGAAAGCATCTAGTAATAATTTCCCCAGCGAGGCTACAGGTTCTGTTGGGTACAGATCCAGGAAAAAAACGTATTGATTGCTAACAAGAAAGTATTGTTCCATATGTTCCACCACACAAACAAATAGGAGGTCTGCCGCTACTGTTACCAGACTCAGCTCATGGTGCAATAGGTCAGATGCCAGGACCTAATGGACAGAAGGTTAGGTCCCCAGTTCAGACCAGGAAACTAGGTAGAAATGTATATATAAGAAGGATAGGAGTTTTAAACACCCTTTAAGGAAATTACCAGGACAGGGTCCTGATAATGCTTATACAGTATTCGTCTATGCCCATTGGACAGGAAGTCACCTACATAATTTCAGAATATTTTTTCCATTCCTTAAGGATGAGCCAACCACAAACAAACCTTCCAAATCTATACAATCAGATAGTGAATCAGATACAAGAGCAGATTTCACCTAGTTTAGATTGTGAGGAAAAAACAACAGTTGCAAAGAGAAGATGAAGGTGAGAGTCCCATAAAGTACACTCATAGTCTTATAGAGCTGCTTAGAAACAGCTGAATCAAACACTTTAACTGTAACAAATACATATTGGCTATGTCGATAAAATCAGTGCAAGAGCCTACTTTTTAGCACTGCACCTGTTTAACCCTTTGAGAGTCAGAGAGGTATCCAGCGCATTGCTTTGCAATGCATTGGAAACCTCTCTGGCACTCAAAGGGTTAACATCTATCCATTAACTTTATATGCAAACCAAATTGCTTTCTTGCACCCCTTGTACCAACGTATGTTCTGTATAGGAGTGTATGGGCATTCTGTGGCATCATTTCCCCCTGCTTTTATGAAAAGTACTAAAATGGGTAAATAAGTGCAAAAATATTTTTATTAAACATGCAATTAAGGAGTCATTAGGGCTTGTTCCATTAGACACTTGCTCTGGCAGCGTTGCGTGTGGTGGTATAAACTAAAGGCATTTGTTCATAAGCACAGACACAGGCCCTTGATCTATATGCATATGTATTAGTGCAACAGATTGGCTTCATTGCCACATTGCATTCCCCAACAAGCTCAGCTTTGGGGCAGGTGCAAAGGGGTAATACAAACGTGCCGCTTATTTAGCGCCCCACGCTTATGGGGGTGGAGTTGCACTGTGTGAGAATACCTGTTCCACCTCTGTGAAAGACTGCTACTGCCTAAGACATTTTGCAAGGTGGAGCCTGCCATTGTCACATTCTCTTCCATCTCACCCCTGAAACTATCTGTACTTAAGCTGACTCTCTCGTCATGCAGTAGAAAGAGAGGGAGGGCAGAAAGAGCCAGAAAAGGTGAGCAACATATATATATATATATATATATATATATTTTTTTTTTTTTTTTTTTCTTTTTTAAGCAGCCCAGCAAATTATTTCGCACCTGGCCTCACAATAGCCCCTCCCTCCTAAACCTTCCACTCTCCCGTCAATTTCCACCTCTCACACTGTATCTCTCCCTTGCCTTCTTCTGATTATCTATCCCTACATATTGCAGTATTTGTCTATGCCCAATGGACAGCAAGTCACCTGCTTAATTTCAGATTTTTTTTTCCATTTCTTAAGGATGAGCCAACCAAATGGATTTCAAAATGTCTTGCTTTGTGTGAAGCATATAAACCTACCATGGCAGACATTAAACAGTTTATGAGTATTATCAGTATTATCTGCACTGAAGATACCTGGCCAGGTATAAGAAGTAGACTACCTAATTGGAATGAGGATGAACCAGATAGTGCTGGCCTTCCAAATCTATAAAATCAGATCTTGAATCAGATACAAGAGCAGATTTCACCTAGTTTAGACTGTGGGAAAAAACAACAGTTGCAAAAAGAAGATGAAGGTGAGAGTCCCACAAACTACACACATATTCTTATAGCACTGCTTAGAAACACTCTGGAATCGATAACATTGAGCAGATCACTCTGATCACTGAATCATTCATTCCTGAATGGTCTAGAAGGTACCCTAGGTCAACCCATGAGGAATACTACAGTTGGGTACAAACTAATAGAAGAACACTTTGCCAAGGTACAGGAAGACAAAAACGCCAAAGCTGCAGAAACCCTTTTGTTAATGCAGACCAATTTCTATCAACAAGGAGCTAAATCACAGGCATTCAGGAACAATAATATAAGAAAATATCAGCAGAATAGGCAACAAGAGAAAGGATAGAACAAGCCCACCAGAATCTGAAACCCCAATTCCGTTCAAGGTGGTTGGTTGTAGTTGTGCCTTTTGCTTTTTAAGAGAGCAGCTGTGTCAGTTGTGATACTTCCCAGTTGTTACCCTATTTCACAATATGTTCATGCACAAAATTTCACATTGCAGTTAGTGACGATAAGGCACAGTTCCTTCCTGTTCTCAGGGGAAAACATAATATACCAACACACCCATGATTTTGGAGGAGGTGCAGAAGGAGACACATAATTAGCCAACTTCTTCTCTAGATGCACCTGAACCGGTGGGAGTTTGTTATGGTATTGCTGCTGCCTCAGCAGCAGTAATAGGGCTTTTGGTAAGTGAAATAATCATCATTGTACCACCCAGCCTCAGAGCTAGCCTTGTTTGAAGTCTGTAAATTATGTAAACTTTTTTTTCAAGCCTAGCCTTGCTAAGAATTATTTTTCAGGCTATTTTTTTTTTAGTTATCCAGCAGCTATTCTAACCATTATTTTAGAAGCATAGATAAAGAATAAAACAAAAATAAGGTTACACTGGATGTGGCAGATGTGTATGGTGGTGGTGTGATTAATGTATGACAACCCTACTGAAAGCTAATCACCAGTGGGTGAAAGCTTCTGTTATAGCCAGCTCAGGTGATCAGATGCCTCAGAGTAGTGAAAGAGGTACTAACCATTAAGCCGGGACAATGGGGATAGTTACAAACAAAACAAGAGGGTTGGCCAGGAAGCTCAAATATCCATTCCCTGGTGATTACCATCCAGAGAGAGGGGATACAACAGGAGGCCAGAGGGAAATCAGATGATCTCTGAAAATAACCAAAAATGAAGATGGACTTCAGAAAGGAATCTGAATGGAAAAAATAGGAACACAATGAGGGATGATGATGTGAGAGGTAATTTTTAAAAGTATCTGTCTGGCTCCTGGAGGCAGGTCATCTCTATGTGGCTGTGCTAAAGGGAATACACATTCCCCAAAGTTTTTTGTATTTTAATGGGGCTTTTATCTCCTTGGATGCTAGAGAGTTGTCCAATTCATTGCATCACAAGTCATTGAAGACCTCTAGAGAGCTCATTATGTTAAAAGTCCCATTTAAATTAATGAGAACATTTATCTCTCTTCCCCCCATGGAGCAGTTCGTTTGATCCAGAATTCTTCCACATTTCTTTTGAACATGAGGCCCATTAAAGTGTGAAATTTATTATTTCATGAAATACATTGTTATTAGTTGAAATACTGACATGAGCAGTTTAAGTATAGACGAGGAGCTGTTCCACAGTTTAATTTGTTATTTTGTAGAATAACTAAACCATCATAGTAATACAAGTGCACTCCCAATGCTGGAAGAAAAGCTATTATTTTGCATTCTGGGAAGGGTGAATCTCTGACTGTATTTTTTACTTTATAGCATACCACCCAAGTGTCCCTCTTTAGGAGGGACAACCCCTCTTTAAGACCCAAATCCCTCTGTCCCTCTTTCCCACCCTGCTGTCCCTCTTTTTAGGAGAACAAACTGTATAGTGTGTATATAAGTGCATAGCATTTCTCCACAGCAATAAAACTCACATTAATGTTTGTATAAACTTCAATAAATGTATTTATAAATTAGTCTGTGCAAATAAAACACTTTGGTCTTGCTCTAAATCATTTATTCAGTTATACAAACAGGCATCAATAGGTCATGAAATGGCCTAAAAATTCTCAGTAATGCCCCACCTACCAGCCACGCCCCCAGCAACCCAACCTAAAACACAAGTGTCCATCTTTGGCCATTGGAAATGTTGGGAGGTAAGTTATAATGACAGCTGAGTAGCTGACTACAGTTCTTCATACAACTGATGGCACCCAGTCCAACACTTTGTAACAGTTTGAAAAATTCTAACTCTAGAATACAGCACATGCCGTTCGTGGAACTACCATCCATGTTTTACTCAGCTTGGAGAAGTTCCACAATATATAATTTGTTTTTGTAATAAAAACTGATCCTTAACAAATGACAACGGCAATATAAAATTGTTTTGGTTAAATAAGTATTGAATTTATTGCTATTTGCTAGTTGTACTTCAAAATATAAAAACCTTCAGTACAAATGTTTTATTTACAGTTGTTTTACACTTTAAAAGTGGGTCATAATTTCCTGGGTGTTTCCCAAGTTGTAATAAGTAATGTATTAAATAAGTAGTTGTTCTATAAATCTAACTAGTTAAAGTATGTCCTTTTCTGGGCAATTTACACTTTAACTGCTTTTGCAATAGGTATTTTGTGGAATGACTAGGTATAATATGAAGAAACTAGTTAAAAGTATCATATTCTTTTCATTTTACACATTTCATGAAACAGCTGAATTATACACTTTAACTGTAACAAATACATATCGGCTATCTTGATAAAATCAGTGCAAAAGCCTAGTTTTTGGCACTGCACCTGTTTAACCCTTTGAGTGCCAGAGGGGTATCCAGCACATCGATTTGCAATGCATTGGATACCTCTCTAGCAGTCAAAGGGTTAACATCTATGCATTAACTCTATATGCAAACCAAATTGCTGTTTTGCACCCCTTGTTCCAAGGGGTGTGCAGTATAGGAGTGTATGGGCATTCTGTGGCATCATTTTCCTCTGCTTTTATGAAATGTACTAAAATGAGTAAATAAGTGTAAAAATATCTTTTATTAAACATGTTATTAGGGAGGCATTAGAGCTTGCTTCCATTAGACACTTGCTCTGGCAGAGTTGAGTGTGGTGGTATACACTAAAGGCATTTGTTTATAAGCACAGACACTGGCACTTGATCTACATGCTTATGTATTAGTGCAATATTGCATTCCTCAAAAGGGCTGCAAAGGGGCAATGCCCCCGGCATGCTTACTTACCGCCCCACACTTATGTAGGCGGAGTTGCACTGTGTGAGAATGCCTGCACCGCCTCTGTGAAAGACTGCTACTGTCTGATACATTTTGGGAGGTGGGGCCTGCCATTATCACATGTTCTACCCTCTCACCCCTGAAACTATCTATGCTCAGACTAACTCTCTTGTCAGGAAGTATAGAGAGAGGGAGGGCAAAAAAGAGCCAGAAAAGGTGAGCAACATTTTTTTTTGTTTTTTTAAAGCAGTCCAGCAAATTATTTTGCACCTGGCCCCACAATAGCCCCTTCCTCCTAAACCTTCCTCTCTCCTGTCAACTTCCAGCTCTCACACCTTACCTTCTTCTGATTATCTGTCCATACATTTTGCAATTTTATAGTCCCTCTCCTCTTTGCATTCCTCCTTTGTACTCTTTCCCTCCCTTCTTCTCCAACTCATCCTATAGTACATTATCATGATACAGAGCAGTATAAATAGGCTAAATATTATGTGTTATTTGTCAGGGGTGTAATGAAAGTTATAAATATATCAGTATAGCTATTGTAAACTCTTATAACCAGAATAATAAAAAACAACATATTGTGCATATTAATTTCCATCCTATATAATAATTAGCTAGAATGTTTGTCAGAAGCCATCATGTGCAGTAGAGACTGCCCGAATGCACAGAATGCAGGGAGTTCTGTGCTGGGACCATTCTGTGCTTTCGGGCAGTCTCTACAGTGCATGACTTGCTCGGCGGCAGGACGCAGAGCAGGACCGGCCTCTTAACCCCTTGAATGCCAGAGGGGTATGCAACACATTGCAAAGCAATGTGTTGCATACCCCTCTGGCACTCAAAGGGTTGACATCACCTGGCCCTAGGCCTGTGTACACAGGCTTTTACACTAATAAATATATATTTTAAAGGTAACATTCAGATTTTTTCATAGTCTATAAAAAAAAAGAAAAAAGCGGGCTCCCTAAATGGATGTCCATGGTACACCAAAGTGCCACGACACCCTGTGTGAGAATCACTGCTCTAAACTATGTGAGTAGCACAACTGAATAATGAGAACAATATTTATTTTATATAAAGCAAAAACACAAAACACAAATGATAAATTAAAACTAAATCTGAACGATCATAAGCTGTTGAAAAAAATGCAGAAACGGAGAAGCACAGAAGATGTACCATGCAAAGTGTCTCTACTTTCTGGGAGTGTACCCCTTTATCCCAAAATGATTTGAGCTTTTATAGTGTATGAGGAACCACAAAGGTAACAAAGTATCTGTTAGAGCTCAAAGCTTATTTATCAAGCAATTTTAACTGTAAAAATGGTGCCCTTTTTGCCATTTAATTCATTATATGTAAGAGAGCTAAAAGACGTGGGAACACTGCAACATACATTTGATTATTTGTTGCACACCAACTATTTGCTAACTGAAAAGGGAAAACATGATCTCAAAATATTGTGTGATGCAGGTCACAGTGTCATGGTCATTTCTGCAGACGCTGAGCAACAAAATCTTTCATAAGCGCAAATGCAATATAACAATGATACTAAATCATTTGATCATTAAGCACTGCACTTACAACAGTACATACTTACCTAATTTGTAATTAATCAAAGTCAGTCCTTAAGCTGTAAGAACTCAATCCTCTAAGTCCTGTGCTGGAGTTTGATGTATCACTTAAATAATGCAGTAATGCTAAAAGCTGCAGTTATTTTATGCCATTATTTTAGAAATTATTCCAGTTTTTAGGAGCTTTCCATATGTATACTGGAAAGCATTTGATGCACGAAATGTCAGTAAGACTGGATAAAGGCTAGGCTGACCAGGCCTTACATTTAACTGGGATTGAAAAATACATACTGCAGGTCTGCTGTGATTTTATCTGAGCCCTAAAATATGCATATTTGATATGTCCTCAGTTAAAGGAGATGCCTGGTCAGCTTAATAAGGGAGCAGAAAAAGGAAATCAAACCCTGTGGATTGCACATCCCACTGGTCCTTAAACAGTTAATGACAGATCTTCCTGTGTTAATGTTCAGCTCCACATTTACAAATGACAATGCCCTGTGTGCTAGTAACAAATGTAAATGTGGTAATGTTAGATCCACCTGGCATACCGCCTGTGGTAAACCTACAGTAGATCCACATGAGCTAATGAGGGATCCACCTGAACCATCAATAGATCCACATGTGCTAATAAAGATCCACCTGCAGTAATTAAATCATCCATAGTGTCAAAAGGTCCAATTTAATTCATAGGGAACTTTATTTGTGTCCATGGTGCAGCTGGTTTGTTCCAGATTTGCTCCCCTTTCTTTGGGGATGAGGCTATTTCTATGGTGTGATAACTCTACTCACTATAATGGCAACACAACCGGCATTTACATCATATAAAAACGTGCTCCAATTTCAGTTTATTGATTCATATTACTGTCTTACGTATCCTTATTACCTCTTTTGAAAATAGAACATTGCTTTGTGAGTTGACCCTTTACAATGCAATATAAAAACCTTCTATATATCACCAATTTGCTAGCTTTAATTAGGATAAATGGCTTGTTCTCCTTCCAATGTAATGATGTTGTTTTTCATCATTTTAATTCATTAGTAAGCGCACAATAATAATAATATATTTTAAGCAACAGTCTATTTTGGTCCATGAACTAAAAATCAAGACATCACAATGGATGCATACACTATAAAACTGTTAACCCTTTTAATGCATTGCAATGTTCTGGATAACCCACTGGCACTCACAAGGTTAAATCTACTTATCCATCACTGTATCTTCACTACATAAATAAGAGAAATCATTTTTCCAGCAGGGTATACAGAAAAATCGATCTTACATAAGAGGTAACAAGACCTCTCTTTTAACTCCTTGAGTGCCAGAGGGGCATGCAACACATTGCAGAGGAATGGGGTACGTACCTCTCTGGCACTCAGGGAGTTAAGAGAACACATGACAAATACTGCTGTGCTCAACAGAAATTATTGCCTTCCTGCATTATGTATTTATCTAAAAAAATCCATTCTCCAACAGAAAATTAGACCTAAAAATAACTGTCCTTTTACACAGTGTAGTCTGATATCATTATTTCTGCAAATAGCAATCTCCTGATTTTAGTATTAAATGAAATCAACAAATTAAGGAATCAGGAACATAGCCAGTTACCTTTCAAGTAGACTAGTGTTTATTTACAAAAGGCATTTCATCTAAATTGCTTTGTTATTTGGTTTTTGTTAGACAAACACAACATTATAGAGACTTTGATATCAACTATGTGTATATGTAACTTGCAATTTTATCGCAGCCAATTCAGTCCTGTATATCACTGCAAGTGATAAATGTTATTACTGGTTTTATCACACTGATTTCTATTGAAGTCTTTGGGGAACTTTATCTTTAAAACCAGATATAATGTTAGCAACTGCAGTGTAATCCAAGCCTCAGAAAGGTTAGTCTACTAAGAAGAACTGAAGCAATTCTGGAGCAAACCAAATGCATAAAAGAGGACAAATGAACATTTGGATTGATGTAGATGGGTCCTGTAACCCCTTGAATGCTAGGGAGGTCTCCAACACATTACAAAGGAATGGACTGGAAACCTCTTTAGCAATCATGTGGTTAAAAGTCCCAATTAACTCTAAGAGAATATAAGGAGTTTTCATTTGTCCCATTAGCAATGTGCAATATTATCATACATATAAAGTGCAATATGATAATAATCAAAAAAGTATGAATAATCATATACTTAGCTCGATGAATATAAGTAAGAGCACAAGGAAAAGATCAAACTGTCTGACTCCTGGGGTCATAGAGTTAAGTATATGATGTGTATTCATACTTTATTATTAACATTGCTAATGGGCTACTTTGAATTGTTTGTGGATACATGGTATTGCACGTTTGCTTTACACATACTTGCTCTCAGTCTATAGAGGCATTACTCAATGTTGGAATATATTCATGACTCCATATTCCTGTGCTGGATGGTTTTGAACTGATTTGATGTATTCACTTGATTAATTTTGTATTTTCTGATAAAGCTTTTGTTTGGTTTGGTATTCTCCCGGAGTGTGTCAGTTATCAGGTGTCTTGTTTTGGGGGTGGGGCACCGCCTGGTGGTTTTCCCCCATTGGTTAATCCGTTCCTTTCTTCCCTTCCTTTGGTATCATTGTATATCCCTATGAGTGTACCTCAGATGATTACAGTTTTATCTTGAGTAAGGCGTTATGTACAGAGCTGGTGCGATTCCTCCCCTTTGTTTTGGTCCCATCATTATGACCACATGAACAACACCTTACTGCTGTTTACCAGTGACAGTCCACCCTCCTCAGATGTAGTGTGAGAGAGACACTGACAGAGAGACAGACCAACACCAGTATGTACACATGCCTGTACCTAAGACGACAGTGCAGGCAAACGTGTGAGAGGGCTAGGGCTCATCCCCCTCCTCCTCCAAGCACCCGTGTCCAACAGCTTTCACCTGCTGCAACTATTCATGCTCTGGCTGAAGGCCTGCCATACTGACATGTTTGTGTGTGTGTAGCACAGTGAATATTCCACTCCATTGCTTGTCAATGTCTTGTCTAGGTGTCAGGACCATGTGAGGTGTCCATCAAGGGGATGGCAAGCAGACATATGTATGTGTGTCACTCGGACCCTGAGTACACACCTCATCAGTATGTAGATCAAGATCCATGAAATAGGTTCCCTGTTTCATGGGTCTCAGTTTACACACTGATGTATGTGCCCACTCACATGTACATATGTCTGCTTGCCATACCGTGATACAAACCCCATAAGGTCATGATGGCTAGACAACACCCTGACAAGCAATGGATTGTTCACTCCGTGTCAAATAACCAAGCTGTACCTGTGGAGTGCCAGTAAGGTCTCCAAAGCATTGCTGACCAATGTGTTGTATACATCTCTGGCACTCAAGGGTATGATGATGGGTCAGCAATAGCATGACTGTTGTGTTCATAGTGGACCTTCCAGTCTTGTTTTCACCCTCTGCAGGCATTCATGGCGTGACCCCTCATCGTCCAGAGGTTTGTTCCGGTGACACGTTGAATCCACGTCCATGAGGATCACCTGTTGTTGCCCATGTCAATTACAAATCTGATCACATATGACAATCTTGTGCCATTGATCACCCCTCCCCTGTCAGGGTTTAAAGGTATAGTAATACTGAATATGTTTCATTAACCTATCTAGTAGGGTTCATCCCCCTGAGTAAAACAAGGGAACTCCCCCTGCTTTGCATTCCAAAGTTATTTCAGCTCAAAGTTGAATTTCATAGATCAAATCTCACAGTGGCCTGAAATTGTACAGTGGCACTGTTGCTACACCATCCAATGGACAGCTCTGGTCCCAGCACCATGAATCTCCATGGGATGGTGTAGCAACAGCGCCACTCGACAATTTCAGGCCACTATAATTTTCCTATTTAAAAAACAACTGTGAGCTGAAATAACCTGTGAATGCAACACCCTTCAGCAGTGGGACTTCCCTTGTTCTACTTAGGGGGATGAACCCTAAAACATAGTTATGGTCTAGGCTTCTGAAGGTGTAATATGGATATGAATGTTATAATAGTGTGGGGGTTCTAGGCACTAATTGACTAGTAAAAGAAAGACGAGGCAACCAGATTAGAGGGCTGCCTACTTAAAGTAATGTTGAGAGGGCGGGATTGAGGAGGGCTCACTGTAACGGTTTGTACGACACTCAGACACAGTAGGTAGAATAAAACACAGTTTTATTAAAAGACACAATGCGAATACCCACTACGGGCTATAGTGAATCACAGGAAAATATCAATCATGTACATATGCCCACACAGGCCCAGTATACAATGGTATAGAGTTAGATACTATCACAGGTCAGGCATAACCAGGCAACTTCAGCACAACATGGGTTAAAGTTCAAAGATCGTAATCAGTCTCTGATGTGGTGTGTTTGACAACGCCCAGTATGATGGTAATGGTAGCAAGAGACTGTGGTGCGAGGTGAGGAAGCACCTAGTCTGTAAAGCAGAACTGAGACTATACCCTGTGCTGAGCAGAAACGGAGGCCACAATACTCTGCTAGAGCTAGAATAAACTTGAGCCACGAGCACCTGACCGGTGCAGTAACGGAAACACTGTACACTGCAAGAGCTGATGGACTAGAGCCAATAGCACCCAACCAGTGCAGTAACGGAAACACTGTACTCTGCAAGAGCTGGTGGACTGGAGCCAATAGCACCCGACCGGTGCAGTAACGGAAACACTGTACACTGCAAGAGCTGATGGACTAGAGCCAATAGCACCCGACCGGTGCAGTAACGGAGGCAACAGTGCTCTGCAAGAGTTAATGGAAGTCTCAGTGTAAACGGAGGCAACAGTGCTCTGCAAGGGTTAATGGAAGGCTCAGTGTAAACGGAGGCAACAGTGCTCTGCAAGTGTTAACGGAAGGCTCAGTGTAATGGAGGCAACAGTGCTCTGCAAGAGTTAACGGAAGGCTCAGTGTAACGGAGGCAACAGTGCTCTGCAAGAGTTAACAGAAGGCTCAGTGGGATGGAGGCCACAATACTCAGTCTGCTAGGCCAGCAATACAGAAGTAAGAATGTCGCCCAAGCGACACGGAGAACAGGATCAGAATCGCTTGTCGGATCTCAGCGCAGGAACTTCAGACAAGCCGGGTCAGGTCACGAAGCAGGAACGTCAGCCAGGCCGGGTCGAATCACAGAGCAGGAAGGTCAGACAAGCCGGGTCAGGTCACGGAGCAAGAACGTCAGCCAGGCCGGGTCGAACCAGAAGGAGTAGTCAAACGAGCCAAGTCGGTACACAGGAACGCAGGAACACAGCAACACAGTAGCACTGGTACAGGAACACCACGAAAGGGCACCTGACAGGTGCCAGAGACCCGGTATAAAAAGGCCATACTGGGCGGGCCAAACTAAGCTTAGCCAATGGGAGCACAACACACAGAGAGTGACAGAAAAGAGCACGGGCACTGTGATACTCTAGGGACGACAAGCCCTGAGCAGAGCATGAGGCTCGCATTTGAGGGGTCTCCAGCCCCTCCCACAAATTCAGGCCAAGCCCTCCACTTATGGTCTGGGCTTCCAAAGGTGTAATATGGATATGAATGTTATAACAGTGTGGGGGTTCTAGGCACTAATTGCCTAGTGAAAGAAAGACGAGGCAACCAGATTAGAGCTTTATTGAGATTTGCGGGTATTACACTAAGTTAAAGAGCGAGGGAGGTGAAGGCTGTTTTAATTTCGGATGCTGGATCCGAAGTGTAACATGTGTAACAAGATGAACGCCACCTTCCCAGCTTCTGTATAATATGGCCAGGAACTTTGTTTTTGGAGGCTGCTGAGTCTGCTCCTATTCTGAAGGAGTGCCCTGAAAAGTTTAATGGATTATAACCTAATCTGGTGAGGATATTGCAAATGTATTTAGTGAAGCTGCTTGTAGTAAGTGAACCTAATTCGTAGGGTAGAAGGAGGCTAGTGGCGAGCATAGGTCTGGTGTAGTAGGATAGATTCTTGAGTGCTAGTACTGGGCAGCATAGGTCGCCTGTGGGGTAGATGGGAATTTTGGTTCCCTTTTTACTTTGGTCTGTTTTGGATTGTTTAAAATGAAGGATTGCGTAGCCCTCTGAAACTTAATTGATTTTTTGAGATGAGGTGGAGTTTTTGGTTCTGGCTAGGAATTCCCCTGGCCACAAAAAGCCAAAGAATGCCACGCTAATTGCGGCCAAGAGAATAATGTTTGTGGATTCTTTGTAAGGTTTAAGCAGATGGAATTGATACATTTCTTTAAATAAAGGGCCTGTGATTGGTTTACGTGTAAGCTTAGAAATATGAAGAAGTTTTGATACTCCTTTGAGAAATAATTTAGTATTGTAATATGATAGAATAGAAGGGTGGAATCGCATTTCTAAAGCAATGTGGTGTTGAATGCCTGCCAAGAGAGTTCTTATGGATGATGGGGCTAGGTGAAGAACTGAATGACAATGAGTTGTGAAGGCTAATATAGAGGATGGTGAGTATTGATGTTTGGGAGATGTTTGGGTGATAAATGCATGGGAGGTATGCCATGCTTTGGGGTAGATTCTAATGGTGTTTGGTGCTAGTGCTTGATTGATGTTTTTCGAGCCAATGGACATTAATTCATTCAGGGGTAGATGAGATATTCGAATGGAGGAGGATGTGAAGGTGTTGGATTTGCTGATGGAGTCGTTTTGAAGAATACCTGGTAATTAAAGCGGGAGAGAGCGTCAACTGCTGTATTGAGATGGCCGGGTATGTAGGAGGTTTGGATGAAAAATTTAAAATACATGGATAGCCAGGTTAATTTACGCATGAATAACATAATCAGGGGGGAAGGAGATCTGCCTTTGGAGATGAGTTGTGAGGTGGCTAGATTGTCTGTAAAGAAAATGACTGTATGACCGGACCAGTGGGGGCCCCATAGTGCTGCTGCTGCCACTATGGGGTAAAATTCAAACAAGGGAGCTGATTTAGAGAAATCTGGGAGGGCTAAAGCTTCTTTTTGCCATGGTTCGGCAAACTAATCTATCCCTTTAATGGCTGCATAACCTATGCTGGCGGCTGCGTCTTTGTAGACTTTAGGTGATGAGGGGTTGGGGAGTCGGGGGAACATCATCCTACCATTCCAGTAAGCCAGTAATTTTCCCCACATTTTTAAGTCTGAAATTGCTGCATTATCTAGACTGATGGTGAGGAGTTGCGTGCTTGTGATAGGATTGTAATAAGGTGAGATAGAAAAGATCTGCCTTGAGGGATGACTTTAGTGGCAAAGTTTAAATGACTTATAAGTGACTGAAGTTCTGTTTTCCTGAGATTTGTATGATTGGAGTAATGTATAGTAAGTACTCTGATCCTGTCTAGTTTGTCAGTAGGTAGGCTAGATTCTAGTTTCTCTGAATTGATGATAATACCTAGAAATTCGACTGATGTAGATGGATAGGAAGTTTTCTTTGGCGATTGGAATGTGTAGTGATTCAAAAAGTGAAATGAGTTTATTGAGGCTGCTGGGGGGAGAAGTGGCTGGTTCGATTAGTAGAAAATTGTCTAAGTAATCTAGAACTGTTGGGCAGTGACAGTGATTGAGAAGAAGCCAGAATAAAATGTCTGCGAAGATGTCAAAGATTTTTGGGCTACTCTTGCAGCCGAATCAGTCTAGTAGAAAAATAGAATTTGTTTTCCCACTCTATTCCTTGCAGTTGCCACAGAGATGGATGTACTGGCAGAAGTTTGAAGGCATCTGCGATATCTGCTTTAGACAGCCAACAATCTTT
Source organism: Rhinophrynus dorsalis (assembly GCA_037306005.1). Lineage (NCBI taxonomy): Eukaryota > Metazoa > Chordata > Amphibia > Anura > Rhinophrynidae > Rhinophrynus > Rhinophrynus dorsalis. Next base: position 226,339,732 of record CM074722.1, read on the forward strand.
TTTTTGCTTGGTGTTTGAGTGATATGGCATTATCTATGCTTGAGTACGCTATGGAAAATCCTGACAAAGGTATTAGAGAATTAATGCTTGGAATGGCTGAGGAATGCGGGGCGGATAAGTCTATAATGAGTCGTTTTTTGAGAGAAAATTTACGGGTAGCATTTCCTAATGGATTAATACGCCAGATGGGAAAGGGGGGGTTTGGAATGGGCCTAATAGAAAGCCTTTTTTATTTTCTATTGGAATGAGGTGGTGAACTACTTCTGGTTCTGCTAATGCAGATGCTAAATTAGGACTAGAGAAGGAGCAGGATGGACATATAATGATACCTGTGTGAAAATCTGATTCAAAGCCTGTAAGAATTAATTCTATGAGGTGTTGGTTAGGGTGTGTACTGAGTAATTCACGTAACACTGGAAGATAGATTTCACTGTAACGTTTATTGGCTGGACCATAGCGAGGGCAAATAACTTTGGCATGAGATTTACAGCAGATGGAGCAGATATGCTGCATTCTACATCCACTGTAAAAGCATCCTTTGTCATTAGAATTGTTACATATAGGTTGATTACCCATGAAGTAGATTCTCCTGCCTTGTTTGTCTACTGGATGATTGGACGCTGCTCTGGTGGATGGGGCTGCTCCTTGGGGAAAATTAGCTTGTAGATTGGAATTAAGAGGCTGGGGGGAGGGGGCTGAAGGGCATAGGCTAGCTGAATTATATGTTTGTTGACAATTCTGACAGACTGGAGCTTTTAATCCAGCGAAGTGTCGGCAAAACAGCTTGTTGTCGAGCTGGCTCCAATCTGCCAACGAAATTGAATTGCGCTAATGCTGCGGCTGCTTTGGCTGAAAAAGAAATGTGATACTCGTAGAAGGTACTGCCTCTGTATTTATAGGATAGATCGACTAAAGTATATAAGTAAGTGTCTAATTCTTGGCGTCTCTCAGGGAAGGCAGAACAGAGAATATCGTGGTAGATGCTAAAGGCCAGGAAGAATTCCGCTAAAAGAAGTTTTTTAGATAAGCGGGGGTCCTTGGCCTTTAAGGTGACCGTAACGTCGCAGCAGTTGACGGTTCTCTGTTACGCCAAATCCTGAGACACGATGAGCAGTGAAATTAGATTGACGTCCTTCCCCTCAATTATATCTCTCCTAATATGAGCTGGAATGAGATGGACTGGTGTAATTCGAGTGGAGGTGGGATAGACTGTACCTTGGGGTTGTAAGGCAATAGGAGATGATGACAGGGGCTCTTGGATAGAAGCATTCTCTAAGGTGGTAACTCTGTGCTGAATGTCGGCTACTGCTTCACTTAGATTAGTACATAACTCAGTGATATGAGTTAATTGGTTTTGGACTATAGGGTTGACTGGAATCGATTCTGGGGTGGTTTGGGCTGGTACTCTAGCTGGATTGAACAGAAACCGAAACAGTTCGGCTTTGTGTGCTGATGCTGAAAAAGGAATATGCTGTCTGCGCAGCTCGGCTGATAATTTTGCTACTGTCCAATCCCTAAGAGAGGGACTTTTAGGACGAGTAGCTGTTTCTTCGACTACGGAATTTTCTTGATTCATTCATTTTTTTTTTTTATTTTTTTTTTTTAATGGTAAGGTATAACTAAGACACCTTGGCCTTGAGGAGGGGAAAAACAACCAAAAGCAAAACAAAACAAAACAATTAGAGAAAGGTAAGGTGGTGAGGATACCCTCGGCCTCTAGTAAGGGGTAAGGCATGAACGAAGCTCTAGACTTCTAAAGCGAGGCAATATTTGGACTCATATGGCTTCTGAACCGAGGTAAGGTAATAAAGGACACCGTCAGCCTCTAACAAGAGGTAAGGTAAAGTAAGGATACCTTCGGCCTCTAACAAGATGTAAGTATCACGATGCCTGTGCTATTGCTGGCGACATTCTGACAGTGATACTTCCTGATGCCTTTTTATTGGTTTGCGTGGTGTTGCTCTGCCCAGTGCTAGCCCTTAAATACTGAGCCCTGTCACTTCTCTGGTGCCCTTTCATGGTGTTTCCGTTGCTAAGCGATTGCGCCAGTATTTTGTGTGATTCCTGTGTATGACCCGAACTGCCTGACTACTCTGCCTGTATACGTTCCTGCTCTGTGTACTGACCCGGCCTGGCTGACATTCCTGCTTTGTGTACCTGAGTGTTCGTTAACACCTTGTGGGTTGGTGCCATTATACTTTGGGTCACAGTCATTGCAGTCTCAGTTTGGCGTTACTCTGTGCCTACAGTCGCAGTCCTCCATTACTGCTCCGGCAGTCTACCGCTTGTCCAGGGCCTCAGTTTACTCCTGTGGTCTTAGTCGCTATTGTGTCGCTCTCTGCGTAGTGAGTGTCCTGTGGGCCTTGCGCTATTAGGGCCTGTCTGTCCTCCTGGCCTAATAGCAACCATTTCACTGCTGTCTCGTTTGGAATCACACGAACTGTACCTGATCTGTGTCAGTATTATATTGCTGATATATATTACTGGACCCGAGAGGGTTATTCTACTTCTGTGTTTTTTCAATAAAACGGTTTTAGCTAAACCTTCTGTGTCTGAGTGTCCATAAAACCATAACAGTAAGGAAAGAAACACCTTCGGCATCTAACAAGAGGTAAGAAAATGAAAGGACACCTTCGGTCTCTAACAAGAGGTAAGGTAATGAAGGACACCTTCGGCCTCTAACAAGGTATGAGCTAAATGATGAGTTTTTTTGTTTTTTTTTAAAGAGGTAAAGTATAGGATTCATACCTGTAACGGATCTTATCCGTTACTTGAGCCATGTCTGGACCTCGAACGTTTTACCTAAAGACTATGGCCCTTGGCCTCATTTGAGCTTAGATGGGGGCTTTACTATCCTTTGTGTTAGAAGATTTATACCTTATGTATTGTCGAATGTCGCACGTTTACTGGATGTCGAACATTGTATGTTACATGTATCTCGAATGTGTTATATTGTATGTAATATGTGCGAGGGATACACGAACACTGAAGCCGGTGGTTCCCTTGTTCAAGGCATCAATGCCGCCACAAACGCGGGAAACCGGAGGCAGTGAGTCGACGCCGGATTGGCCGACGTACGACTCACTGCACATACTGATTGGCCAAGGTTGAAGCCGCATATTCAAACTAGTGTGTACGTGCTTCAACCCCTGGCCTAGTCCCCTAAATGTGTATTCCCTCTCATCAAGTCTTTGTCTTTGTCTAAACCTAATTAAACATGTGGTATTGCAGATGTTGTAAACCTCTTGAGCAATATGTTGATTAGGTCACTTGCCATTGGCCCTTTTTCCCTGCATGCTATTGGCCCTTTGGTTCCATCTGCCATTGGCCCTTTTGTCACTGGTGTCACCTGCCTATTATGTCTGATTGGTCCTGGGGCCAAGTCTGTATTAGAATACCTGGCCCTTCCCATCCCATTGTGGTATTGTATTGTACTGTATAAAAGATGTGTTCTTTTGTTCAATAAAGTGTGTCATGTTTGGAGTGAACCAGAGTCTTGGAGTCCTTAATGTTCTTATGGTTAAAGTGGCCACTCTGCCGCCCATCTGAGCCCAGGTTCCTGTACCGTTCGTCCGTCTGCTGCCAGGATCCCACTACCTGACTTCGTATCCTGTCAGGCGGCAACATGGACTCTGCCTTGTGGTTTGCCTGTTCCATCTAAAGCCTTCGATTCGAGCACTCGAACATCTTGAATACAGTTATGCTGGGGTTCCTGCATCACTTTTCCCTGCTCCGGTTCTGCGAACGCTTGACGGTGTTCAAGTGCCCGTGACCCCTCCGTTATACACAGCCTTCGAGATAGAGTCGGTCATCCTGGGGTTCAACGCCACTTTGAGTCGACCACCGGAACGCTGATTTGCTCGACTGGTGCACTTGACGGCGCCAGTCCGGCGTCGAGAAGGAGAGACCCGGGAACAATGGCGGAAGGTGACCCGGTCCCTTCCTGTCACGGTTTATTATGACTCTCAGACACAAGTTTTAGGTAAAAATCAATTTTATTGAAATAATAAATTGATAATGTAGGATGGCAATCACATACATACAGATATATTCAGAATATAACAAGACAGAAGGCAGACTCTACCGGTCCTCTCAATATACCGGACAGGACAGTCTGAAGTAACAGAATGTTAGGCTCTGCCGGCCTTGCCAATACCGGGTAAGGCAACCTGCAGATGGAATCGCATAACGGTTCTACCGGCCTTACCAAATTACCGGGCAAGGCAGCCTCAATAGATTCATAATGTAGGCTCTACCGGCACTGCCAATACCGGGTAAGGCAACCTCAGATGGAAAGTGGCAAAAGGTTCTACCAGCCTTACCAATACCGGGCAGGGCAGCCCAGAGATAATAGCAGCAGTCAGATGGTAATGGCAAATTGACAGGATCGTAAGCAACCCAGTGTACACACACTGAGACTAACAGGGGAATCGTAAAGCCGCAAGGCTTTGGAGCAAACCAGCGTCCGCACGCTGGGACCAACACAGAATTGTATAGCTGATAGGCTTTGGAGCAAACCAGTGACCGCACACTGGTGTAATAAGCGAGTTTGTCTAGCCGCAAGGCTTTGGAGCAAACCAACGTCCACACGCTGGGACTAACACAGGATTGTATAGCTGATAGGCTTTGGAGCAAACCAGTGACCGCACACTGGTGTAACAAGCGAGTTTGTCTAGCCGCAAGGCTTTGGAGCAAACCAGCGTCCGCACGCTGGGACCAACACAGGATTGTATAGCCGATAGGCTTTGGAGCAAACCAGTGACCGCACACTGGTGTAACAAGCGAGTTTGTATAGCCGCAAGGCTTTGGAGCAAACCAGCGTCCGCACGCTGGGACCAACACAGGATAGTACAGCCGATAGGCTGTCGAGCAAACCAGTGACCGCACACTGGAGTAACAAGCAATGTCGCCGACGCGACCAGGCAGGAGGTTGCCAGGATACAGGAGACAGGCGATGCGATGACAGGAACCAGCAACGATCAGTCAGGTCAGGAAACAGCAGAGAAAAAGTTCAGCAGGAACTGCAACACCAGAGACTAGGCCGGAACCAGGACTGGAAGTACTTCAGCATGCAGGAAACACTGGAACAGTAGAGATCAGGAACTCAGGAACACATGAGATCAGGAACTCAGGAACACTGGAACAGAGGCCCAGCTATCACTGGCATAGTGATAGCAAGAAGGTCAGAAACAACATGAAAGGGCAACCAAAGGGTGCCCAATCCAGGTTTAAATAGGCAATGAAAGGCAGGCTATCTGCAGACAGCCAATAGCAGCCCCCTACAGGTGACAGACAAGGAACTGCAGCAATCACGGGCACCGTGATACTTCCCGGCTTCCGTTACAATACCTTCTGCATGATAAATGATTATTCTCTTATTTATTTATATATATATATATCTGTATATTTATTTTTATTTTTTGGGGGGAGTGAAAAAGAAAAATTTTTATAAGGGGAACGTGAAGGGGCTGGCTGCATAATTTATATATTTATTTCTGAATGATACATACCTGATTACTTATGAAAGACTAAGAGAGGAAAGAGAAAAGAAAAACCCTTTAAACTTGAAATTAAGGAATTATATGTTGGGATAGAATGGGGGTTAGAATGAGAGACAGATAGTTAAATATATTTAAGAGTAGAAAGAATGGACTGAAAAGAAGATGAAGAAGTAGTAAGACAGCGAGTTTTAATTTATTAATATATATATATTTTTTTTTTAATCAGTGATAAGAAGGTTGCTATATATATATTTTTTTTTTATACCAGCATTGAGTCTGTTTGACTTCTTACTGAGCAACTTAGCCAAGTATGCTAGTATAGGAGACACTTGAATGGATAGCGACATGATGACCTAAAAAACAAAATGGTTAATGCCTTAGATTAAGAGTAAGATGTAAAAAACATATGAAGAAATAAATCCTGTAGAACTAATGCAGGAAACCAACTCAATAATATTCTCACAGTTTGGAAGACGATAATACTTGCTGTTGCTGCTAATAATGCTATGACCTTCCCTTCCTGCTGGAAGAAAGGTTTATATGGATGTGTGGATGTGGTGTGTAATAAAGATGGGAAGCATGAGAGTCTTTGACTTGAATGATATGGGAAGCTGTGCGATGTGCGGGACTCCTGTGGTGAGCGGTCTAGGCTGATGGAGTGAAGAGTTAAATATATAAAGTGTATTAGAACCAAACGGGAACAGAATGGTTCCCCCCACTCAACGATCTCCCCCCTGCAGAGGAGACCACACCTTACTGGGAAATTTCACATGGAATCTGAGCAGCAATCTAGGAGAGTGAATATCATTCTGATTTACCCAGGAACGCTCCTCTGGACCATAACCTTTCAATGGACAAAATATTGGCTGCGTCCCCGGACCTTGCGGGAGTCCAGAATGCTTTGGATCTCATACTCATTCTGATTCTGTATGCATACTGGACCTGGGACTACAGGAGCGGATGAGTAGCGGTTACAATCCAATGGTTTCAGGAGAGAGACATGAAAGACGTTGTGAATGTGCATGTTCCTGGGAAAAGTCTCAAAAGTAAGACACAGGGTTTATTCTGCCGAGCACCCGGAAGGGTCCTATGAAACGTGGAGTCATCTTATGACAAGGCACTTGCATGTGCAGATTCTTGGTAGCCAAACAGACTGTATCCCCCACCTTAAAGACAGGAGCCTCCTGCAATCTGCGTGTCTCTGATAGCGCTCTGAGGACCTTCGTAAGGCATTTTGAACCTGTGCCCATGTGGAGCGGAGCTGCCGCGTATGTTCATCCAGAGCCGGAATCTCCTGTGCCTGAAATGAATCCGGGAGCAGAGATGGTTGGAACCCATAGTTAATCAGGAAAGGAGAGCTCCCAGACGAGGAGTTTATGGCACAATTCCTGGCAAACTCAGCCCACGACAACAAGTCAACCCAATTATCATGATGTTCAGAAGTGAAGCAGAGCAAGAATTGTTCCAGCCCCTGATTGGCTCGTTCAGCAGCACCATTAGTCTGGGGGTGGTAGGCAGAAGAGAATAGCAGTTTGATGCCCATCTGGTCACAAAAGGCCCTCCAAAATCTCAATACGAACTGACTTCCACGATCAGGAGCCACAAACCGGGGTACTCCGTGGAGCCTGAATACCTCCCTGGCAAACACCATAGCCAATTCCTTAGAGGAGGGTAGTCCCTGAAGTGGAACGAAATGTGCCATTTTGGAGAACTGTCTGGAGTAGCCCTAGAGGAAGATGCCTAGGAGCTTTGGCACAAGCACACACGGAGCATGTCTCCACAAAGGCTGCACAATCCACCTTAAACTAGGCCACCAAAATAGCTGTGAAATTGACCAAATTAATTGATCCTGACCAATGTGTTCAGCTGCTTTGGATAAATAATAGGTTTCAAGCAGCTTAGTGCAGAGATTGTCAACTACAAAATATTTGCCACTGGGTTTCTCAATTGGAGCATTACTTTGTGAAGCCAGAATCTCCTCGCCCATGGGAGAAGTAATGCTAGTACTTATTGTGGCCAAAATGCAATCAGGAGGAATGATCGGAACGGGTTCACTTTCTGTCTCATGCTCTGGGCCAAACTGTCTAGACAGGGCATCTGCAGAAGTATTCTTGGAACCAGGGAGGTACGAAACCACAAAATTAAATCTAGACAAAAAAATGCCCATCTGGCCTGTCTTGGTGACAGTCTCTTGGCCTCTGATAAGTATGTCAAGTTTTTGTGATCCGTTAAGATCAGAATAGAAGCCTTTCTTCCCTCCAGGAGGTGACACCATTCACGAAGAGAGAGGATAATGGCTAGCAATTCACGATCCCCTATATCATATAGGCTTTGAGTCTTAGTAATTTTTTTTTAGAAAAATCCAGAGGGCATCAGGGGCTTGCCAGGCTCGGATCTTTGAGACAGTACTGCCTCTACATCTGTCTCAGATGCATCCACCTCCAGAGTAAAAGGCAATGTGGTGTTAGGATGTACCAATACTGGAGCCACCGAAAAGGCAGATTTCAAGGCTTCAAAAGCATTCTTGGCCTCAGGGGACCAAACCGATGGGTTAGCACACTTATGCGTTAAATCAGTCACAGGACGTGGCCATTGCAGAACTGCCAAGAGTTTTTCTGTATCCATAGCAATACCTCCAGCAGAGATAACATAACCCAGGAAGGGCACCTGGTCCTTATGAAATTTGCACTTCTCAAGTTTGCAATATAGTTTGTTTTCCCACAGTTTTTGCAATACTGTAGCAACATCTCTCCTATGAGTCTCGATATCAGGAGAGTGTATCAAGATATCGTCCAGGTAAACCACTACACAGGACTGTAGTAGACTTCTCAATACATCGTTTATGAACTCCTGAAAGACCACTGGGGCATTGCATAGCCCAAATGGCATGATCAAATACTCATAATGGCCACTACGAGTGTTAAAAGCGGTTTTCCACTCATTGCCCTCCTTGATTCTAATCAAGTTATATGCCGCCCTCAAATCAAGTTTTGTAAACACAGAGGAACCCTTCAGGTGATCAAATAATTCTGTAATTAATGGGATGGGGTACACGTTTTTCACCATCAGTTTATTTAGACCTCTATAGTCGATGCAGGGTCTAATCTCCCCATTTTTTTTTTTTAACAAAAAAAATCCAGCCCCCACGGGCGAGGAAGATTTTCTAATTATGCCTCTGGATAATGCATCAGTAATATACTCCTCCATGGCCCGGTTCTCCTCCACCGAGAGAGGATAGGTACGGCCCTTGGGAGGTATCGAGTCTGGCGTTAAATTAATAGGACAATCATAGGTCTATGTTCCGACAAAGTTCTAGCCTCCCCCTTACTGAACACCTCACTGACAGACTGGTACACTGAGGGTAACGAGGGGGAGGTACACGATATTTTGATAGGTTGCTGTAGACAGGCCCCTTTGCAGTAGTCAGACCACAATAATATGTCAGAAGTCTCCCAGTCCACTCTGGGATTATGTCACTGGAGCCATGGGAAACCCAGAATGATGGCATGATGTGGAGACTGAATAACCTGAAATTGTAGAGTCTCAACATGGAGAGCTCCTACCCTTAGGAATAGTGGACAAGTCTCATGTGTGACATGGGATGGTTCAGCCAATGGAGACTCACGGACATCACGGGAATATTATGTGTCTTAACGAATTCACCATCAATAAAATAGCCAGCAGCACCAGAATCGATCAGGGCTGGGGTAGTGTAATGGTTTTGTAGGACACTCAGACCAGCAGGTTAGAATAAAACACAGTTTTATTAATAAAACAAGAAAGACTGCCCTCTATAGGCAATACAGAATAATAGAAAGAACAGTGGCTTACAGATGCCTTCTCAGGCCCAGTATACAGATGCCATAAATATACATATACTGTCACAGGACAGGCATAGAAACATAAGGTCACTCAATGGTTAAAGTACATGTAAATTAATCAGTCTCTGTTGTGGTGTTTGACACGCCCAAGGTGGTAATGGAGCAGCAAGTGGTGCTAGATGAAACAACACCGTCAGTCTATCGAACAGAGATTGCTGCTTAGGCAGAACAGGAACTGAGGCCAAATACTCTGCAGAGATGAGCTAGAGCAACAAGCCCCCATGGGCGTTGCAGCGGAGATAACCACACTGCAAGAGCTAGAGCCAATAGCCCCCACAGGCGTAGCAATGGAGACAAACTACACTGCAAGAGCTAGAGCCAATAGCCCCCACGGGCGTTTAACGGAGACCAATATTACTGCAAGAGCGAAGCTACTAGAGCCAATAGCCCCCACAGGTGTAGCAACAGAGACTAATCACTGCAAGAGCTTGAGCCAATAGCCCCCACGGGAGTTGTAACGGAGACTAAACACTGTAAGAGCTAGAGCCAATAGCGCCTCCAGCTCTTCAAGTGTAAACGGAGGCTCAAGGAACGGAGATAACAGTTCTGCAAGTGTTCGCGGAGGCTCAGCGAACAGAGGCACGGATCTGCAAGTGTTAACAGAGGTTATGACACGATAAGCCCTGCCACAAGCACAGCGGAAGTCAGAATGTTGCCTAGGAAACACCAAGCAGCAGCGACAGGAACAGAGACAGGGTCAGCAGTGAGCCGGTTCATGTCACGGAGCAGGAATGTCAGCCAGGCCGGGTCAGATCATGGAGCAGGATTCTCAGACAAGCCAGATCAGGTCACAAGCAGGAACGTCAGCCAGGCCGGGTCAGATCACGGAGCAGGAAACAAGGAGCGTCGTCAAACAGGCCAAATCGGTACACAGGAAGCAGGAACACTGGAACACAGCAACAGCAACACTGGCTCAGGAACACCACGAAAGGGCACCTGACAGGTGCCAAAGGCCAGGTATAAAAAGACCACAATGGGCGGGCCAAACAGGCTCAGCCAATGGGAGCGCCCACAACCAAGAGTGACAGTTAAGGATCACGGGCACCGTGATAGGTAGCCACTGAGGAGTTAGCCCAAGAAATAGACACCTGTAGGACTGACTCCACCTAGGATCTGTCCCCTCAGAGATCCTAGGTGCATGCATTTCCCGGACGTACCGGACAAGCTCTTAACATATATCCAGCCTTCCCACAATATAGGCATAGACCCTCTCTACGGCGGAAGGACCGCTCCTCCCGGGACAAAAGTTTAAAGCCAACCTGCATAGGCTCAACCTTACTAACCTCCGCACTAGGTGGCAAGGGAGGTGAGGGAGGCATGGGTGGGAAGTCCCCGTTCGGTACCAATCTCGACTCACGCCTTCACATGTGGTTCTTGTATGTGGACCTTTCTCTTATACGGGTGTCAATTAATATGATGAATGAAATCATGAATGAAATCATCAGCTCACGTGCTGCTATTTCATCTTTAATCGCATCATTCAGCACCTGCAAGAAGGCTGCCACCAGAGGTTCAATGTTACAGCCTACCTCTGCTGCTAGTGTGCGAAATTCTACAGCATATTCTGCTACAGTACGGGTGCCCTGTTGAAACGTCATCAATTTTTTTGCGGCAGAGATTGACAGGCCTGGAACATCAAAAACCCTGCGAAAGGCCTCAACGAATTGAGAGAAGTTAGAAGTTATGGGTTTAGCCTTCTCTCACAATGGATTGGCCCATGCCAAAGCTTTGCCGGTCAATAAGGAAATCATGAAGCCTACTTTGCTTCTCTCGGTTTGAAACACATGGGGTACCAGTTCCAAAAAAATTACGAGTTGGTTAATGAACCCACGACACAACATGGGATCCCCATCGTATCTTAGGGGAAGTGGAGCGGTACCAGACAACCCTCTATAGCACACATTCTCCACCTGAGTGGTTGTCACTGATGCCAATACTGAGGAGGCCATCAGTGGTTGCCCAACTTTGTCAAGATGCACAATTTGGTCTAGGAGTGTCTGCAACACTACCGACAACTGATCAAGATGTTGTTCCTGCATGTCCATCCTGGAAATGATATTCAGCGGTTGCCCACTACTGGTATCAGTACTGTCAGTGTTCATGGCCCTTTCGTATTGTCACGGAGTGACTAGGCAATAACAACACTTGACAAGTACAGATAAAATTAAAATAAACTTTATTTTAAACACAATAGTGGTAGCAATGAATAATACACTTTCATGAGGCCAGGGAAGGACAGTGCATACTTTCTTCACCCTTAACTAGGCAAGCGCGATTAGACTCACGTCTGTACCCTAAAGCTAGAGTACCCAGGCAACAGGTGTGAGTATCTCCAGAACTCTGGAGCAACACAGTACCTACTTACCTCCACCACCTTCTCGAGGCCAGGTGTGAGGACAGTGCAAGACACTTCCTCAACCCTTCACTAGGCAGGGGTAGCTAGTAACCGAACGGCCCTAGATAACCTTAGCAGACAGATAGAAGGACAGTGCACTGCACTTCCTTAGTCACACCAGGCAGGTGAATCGTAGCGCAACTATACCCTACCGCTAGGGTATACCATAGGCAAGGCAAAACGGCACCTAGAAGGCTAGGTGAGGCAACACTGGAACTGGACAGATTACAGGAGATCAGTGACACAGACTGACCGAGGCAATGCCCAAACCAGACAGATCAATGGAGGTCAGTGACATGGACTGACTGACAAGCACCGCTACTGGGGTAGCGAGCTCGGTATAAGGGAGGCCCAGGCAGCAAGGATCTTAGTAGGTGGGGCTTGGTAGCCGAGGCTAGGAATAGTAACCGGAACGCAACAGAGGGAGAGTAGTCAGAGGAAGCCAGGAGTCAGAGCCGGATCGGGTAGTCGGACGTAGCCAGGAGCCAGAGCCGGATCGGGTAGTCAGACGTAGCCAGGAGTCAGAGCCAGATCGGGTAGTCAGACGGAGCCAGATAATACACAGGAACAGCAATGGACCAACACAGCACTAGGCTCAGGTACACCACAAAAGGGCACTGGTAACTGGACATGCTAAGGCTTTTAAGGCCTGGCAGATGGGTGGAGAGATGACATCGCAAAACCAGTGACCTATAAGAACAGCGACTTGCATAGAGCGACAGCCAGGAAGTAACAATGTGGCTGTTACAGCAATTAAACACTGGAGGCAATCACAGGCACCATGATACGTAGGGGCAACACATTATAGCATATCATATAAGCCAGCTTTAGAAGGTTCACACTCATTGGACATTCCTGTAAAATGTCTGTCTTTACTCACTTTCCATGACACCAACCTTCCCATGGGTAGAGGGTTGGCACCACTCATGTTCTAATTTCCAGAAGAGGTAAAGGAAATTGTATACATGTATTCAACCCCTAACATAAAAGGGTTGTTCTTTGTACTCCACTTTACTCTTGGTAGATAAATTACCTCTTCCCTTGCCAAAAGAGTAGCTTTGATGCATTCTTCATTCCACATTACCTACAGGGGGAAAACAATTGCTTATAATGCCCCATTCTATGGGGAGGTAGGTTATTGCATATCATCCCACTTCTTACAGGGGAAGGGAGTCCAAGGGAGTTTAAAAAAATGTATAAACAGCAGCATTCATATTCATCAGGCTGTTACCTATGAATTCATTTTGCAAGGAAATGTATTCTGGCCACTGCAGACCTACTAGGAAGTTAATCCCAGCCATTCATAGTATACTTTGACTGGGACTCCTGGGCTGCAATAAAAGTCTGGCAGACTTAATTCACTGTCTATTGCACTGCATATTAAAAACATAGTAATATTTCATTTATGGAAGCCATAATATTGTATGTAGTAAATAAATAAATCAAAGCATGTCTGTACTTTTGCCATAACTTACTTAGTTTAAGAGTTATCGCGATATAAAGTTTACTCCTCTTGCTCCATTTATCTATGTCACTGCTCTGTCTGTCAGACTTGGATTCTGGTCTGTGGACTGGACGGAGCGTATGGAGAGACGAAATAGGAGTGGATTTTTGAGGATATACAGGAAAGGGTTAACAGAAGATCTATTTATCTTGTATATCTTTGCATAAATAGATAAAATAATAATGTAACTGCATTAATTTGAGAACTGTATACAAACTAGGTATTGACATGCTACTTCACAGTAAAGAATTGATTAAAATAATCAATTATGCATATTTGTTCAAAAATATATATATAATTTATTCAAGTAAATATATATATATATATATATATATATATATATATATATATTGATAAAGGTCCCTGTGTGGACTGAAATGTCGACCTCAAAACCGAATAGAATTAACATTTCTCTCACCATTCATCAAGTCCCATGGTTGCTGCCCTTATTTTTTCTTGTATTCTATTCCTTGGGATTGTGCACCTGGGCCAGAAGGCTTTGAGAATGAGTGCTTTCACTCACCACAAACTGTTTATATATATACTAGTTGAAGAGCCCGTTACACGGGCCACAGTGCCACTGCCATCCGGTCGTGGGGCAGTCATGCGCAGTGAAGACTGCCCGCTCCGCGGCTGATACAGAGCTGGACGCTCCTAAGGAGCCGCGGCACAGGCAGTGTCTAATGCGCATGACGCGGCATTACACACATTTTAGCGAATTATTATATAGGAGCTACATATATATATATATATATATATAAATATGTAAAGATTGGGCACTCCTAATATAAAAATCAGGTAACGACTGCCTGGTGCTACTAGTAATAACATTACATAGCAACAGAAATGGTAATATACCATGAAACTAGTGCACACACAGGACTTAAAAAATGTGAAAAAATAATATAATAAACTTTTTTTCACATTTTTTAAGTACTGTGTGTGCACTAGTTTCATGGTATATTACCATTTCTGTTGCTATATATATATATATATATATAATATCTTGTAATCAGAATTACATGAATAAGTGAACAGCAAGTGACTCAAAGATGTATCTTTACTAATAATATATGTCTAGAAAGCAAAGCTAAAACTAATACATTTCATGCAACACATACTATAAAAATAGCAATCCTATTTGTTACACCTTACAGCACTCCAAGGGTTAATCCAAAGATTAAAGGTTATATGGTGGCCCCAACTAAGATGGTGGCTTCTTTTGTTCAGTGAGATGGTCCTCAACAAACTTCTTCAACTGTACAAAATTTAGGCCCAAGGACACAGGTAACAAAGAAATTTTCTGAAGCACGCACCAAGATAGAAACAATGGAAAAACTTTCCTGATAGCAGTCTAAGGGTTAATCAGATAATTCACCAGATCAAATACAAGTTCAATGACCTTTTTAGAAACATAAAGATATGGTTCTGTGGGATTTATTTATTAGATTTAACTAATATATAATGCTATATTGATCTAACTGCTATCACACTATCTCACAATTATCTGAATAAATGTGCTAATTAATTCTGTTTAATTACCAGAATAAACTATAGCCAGTATAGCTTATTATAATAATTCCCTTTATATTGGCCAGTTCTATAGCTAGTAAAATTATTATAAAATTATTTTTCCTCAAATATAGAGGAGGTAAATATAATTCTTAGGGCTATACAGAATTAATAATAAAGAGATATATAATTACCAGGCAATAAAGGTGTGTTTCTCTTGGAATTCTCTGGCCCTGGTAGGGTGATAACTCAGTAAATTAGTACCTTACAAAATTTACAAATTCTTATCAGAAAGTAACAGTATCACTGTGCCCATGATTCAGCGACATTTTGACATGTTTGCTTCCTGATGCCTTGTTATTGGCTGCGCTGTCTAGCTCCTCCCAGAGACAGCCTTTAAATACCTTGGGCTTCCACTTAGGGGTTGCCCTTTCGTGGTATATCTGTTGCTTAGCGCGAGTTCCGATTACTCTCATGTATGACCCGGACTGTTTTGACTACTCTGCTTGTTTACCGTTCCTGCTCTGTGTACTGATCTGTATTGGCTGACGTTCCTGCTTCCTGTATTGACCTGGCCTGGCTGACGTTCCTGCTCCATGTACCGACTCGGCTTGTCTGGTGATCCTGCTCCTTGTACCGACCCAGCGTATTTGGCGATCCTGCTCTGTGTACCGAATCGGCTTGGCTGACGTTCCTGCTCCGTGTACCGACCCGACTGAGTTGAAGTTCCTGCTCCTGTACTGTTCCTGCTTGCTAGCCATTCCACTCTTGCTGTTGCTCATGCTCAGTGGTCTTGCCAGAGCTCCGGTGGTCCGGTTCCGCATTGTAGTCCAGTCCTTGATCTGCTTACACATTGTGCCCTTGTTACGGTTCAGTACACTCAGAAATGGAAGGTGTTGGTAAAAACACAATTTTATTTGCACACAACGAATAACGGTAACTCTCGCGGGTCCAGCATACAGAGACACGGTAACTGACACAGGACACGTTACACAGGAATGATTAACCCACACAGGTCCAGTATGTAGCACAAATACAATACTGACACAGGTCAGGTAAATCACAATTAATACAGTGTAAATATGACAAGAGATACCAGTGGAGCCAATGACTGAGTCGGCCCTGATGTATGGAAGGCCCAATGAGACTCTCTATGCAGACAGTAACAACAGCGACTGACTGTATGCAACGGATATGCCAGCGGATGTCTGGCAAGGCAACCAGGGAGGAAAGCTGATCAGGTGGATGCCCACCAAAGACTACCAACAACGAGAGTCAGTGCTTAGTGCCATAGGAAATGTACGCCCAACGGAGACTACAATCTCAATACGTATGCCCAGCACCGCCCCTGAAGGGGTTAACGAACGCTATGGTGTGTAAGTGGAAAGCAACCTGAGACACCCAACTGAACCCAAGAACGGCAGACCGAGCGATTGTGGTGCTATAGGAATGATCGGAGGATAAAACTGGCACTATGAATGAGCGGATCACGGACTGGACTACAAAACGGCACTGGAGTACCGGGACTCTGCCAGACCACTGAAGCGTGAGCAACAGCGAGCCTAGAGGGATCAGCAAGCAGGAACAGCACAGGAACTTCACCCAGCTGGGTCGATACACGGAGCAGGAACGTCAGCCAAGCCTATTTGGTACACACAGCAGGATCGCCAATCTTGCCGGGTGGGTACCCAGAGCAGGAACGTCAGCCAAGCCGATTTGGTACACGGAGCAGGAACGTCAGACAGGCCAGGTCAGAACAGGAAGCAGGAACGTCAGCCAATCCAGGCGGTACACTGAGCAGGAACGGTAACAAGCAGAGTAGTCAATCAGTCCGGGTCATACACTGGTATCAATAGTAAACGGAACAAGCGCTAGGCAACGGATACACCACGAAAGGGCAACCCATAAGTGACAGCCCAAGGTATATAAAGGCTGTCACTGGGAGGAGCTAGACAGCGCAGCCAATAACAAGGCATCAGGAAGAAAACATGTCAAAATCGCTGGAATCACGGGCACAGTGAAAGCCCTGTGTGACCCTCCGGTATATTCCGATTCGCACTACGTTCGCTTGGTCTGTTTCTGCCATTCCTGAGGTTGGGTTCAGTTGGGCGCCTCAGGTTACTTCCCCTCTGCAGACCGGAGCATTCGTTAACCCCTTCAGGGGCGGTGCTGGGCATTCGTATATGAGTCTGAAGTCTCAGTTGGGTGCATGTTATCCTTCTGCACTAAACACTGACTCACGCTTGTTTGTAGTCTCCAGTGGGCGTTCGCTCTGGCATTCGCTATTGTGACTCTCTGCGTAGAGAGTTACATTGGACCTCCCAACATTAGGGCCAACGCAGTCATTGGCCTAATGTATTTCTCTTGGTCATATTTACACTGTATCAATTGTGATTTACCTGACCTGTGTCAGTACTGTATATTTGTTCTACATACTGGACCCGTGTGGGTTAATCATACCATTGTAACCTGTCCTGTGTCAGTTTACCGTTTTTCTGTATGCTGGACCTGTGAGGGTTACTGTTATTCATTGTGTGCAAATAAAATTGTGTTTTACCAAGACCTTCCATTACTGAGTGTACTGAACCATAACCAGATCATTAAAATATGATGTCAGACTAAATTTTCTGGATTCTCTGATTGGTCAAATCCAAATATACTTCTATTTTTCCAGAAGATGGAGCACCAATACCATATGAAAAATTGTACATATATGATGACACCATCTGTGCTTTTTCAACTCTGAGAGGCCTGCGAGGCAACACATGCATCATGCTAACATTAGATAGTAAGCCTCTTTTAGACACTGAGGCCGCCACCATACATTTCACTGAAATATTTCCACCCCCTAGATTTAAGCAAAGGCCTATTGTCTCTTAAAATAAGATAATCTTAAAAACATACAGATCTAAGATATAATATCAAAGACAATACTGGTTTTTCTAAAATAGACTAACCATTTCTTTCCAGACTAGTCAGGATACAAAGGAAATGTTCATGACAATGGTCTACTGCCTCAAACCATGGCCACTTTGTAGACTGTGGTCATGAAGATTTCCATTGTATCCACTCCTATTTCATCTCTCCAGAAGATCCATCAGTTCCGATACATCTTCGTTTTTTTTACGATATTTCTAGTCAGAAATTGTACTTCAAAGAAAAACCTTTCTATAACAAACAACATTTTGTGAAAATGTATACGACGACTATGAAAACGTACAACAAAATGTTGAACTAGGGTGACCACACGTCCCAGAATGCCCCAGACTGTCCCTTATTGGGGGTCTGTGTTCCACGTGCCGGGTCACCCCCCACCGGGACAACAAAGAGTCCCGGAACTGAGCAACACGCACCAGTCCAGCCAGCCAATGAAATGCATTTGCTATATGGTCCTCATTGGCTGGCTGAGCCAGCCAATGAAGACCATATAGTAAATACATTTCATTGGCTGGCTGGACTGGTACGTGCAAGACAGCTGGGGTGGAGCAGGTATGCTGGTGCTGCAAGTTAGACCCGCAGCTGAGGCTCCTGCTGGAGCTGACTATCTTTCTGAGGCTGACACAGAGTAAGAGTTCCCACTGTCAGCCTCATGGTCAGCGCCGGTGTGAGCCTCAGCCGCTGGACTAGGGTGACCACATGTCCCAGAAAGGCAGAATGGAAATGTGGCCACCCTACTTTGAACATACAGCCCAGGGGAGGGCTGGCAACATACAGCCCAGGGGGCAAATACAATTAAGCGGCCCATATCTACTATTGTCCAAGCCCATTGTCCCAGCCCACCCCTGTTTCCTTTATTTTAAAATTGTCCTTAATGCTGTGAATTAAAGCAAGTGATACCACAGAGCTTACTGTTGAAATGGGGCTACATTAGTGATACTACAATGTTTACAATTTAACCCTGTGAGTGCCAGAGGGGTACACAACACATTGCTTTTTCAATGCTTTGTTTACCCCTCTGGCACTCAAATGGTTAAGTAAAGATAGAATAGTGATGTGCAGCTCTGTTTGGATTGTAGCTCTGAGGTATCACTTGCATATAGATTCATTTAATAAGTTCTGTGGTATCACTAGTGTAGCTCCATTTACAGCAGCAGGTGGGAGATTGAGTGAGGCACTAGCCCACCAGCCCAGACACATGGCCAGCCCAGGGGGCAATTGCCCCCCTGCCCCCCAGGCCAGCCCTCCCCTGATACAGCCCCTTGAGACCTTAGGCAGTTTAGCCTATATCTCAGTGCCTCCTGCACCAAATTATATCATAAGGTGTACAGGTCAAGAACTTACTGGGCCTGAAACATTTTTGTACAGCACCGCTTGAAAACATAGCAGCAGCACAACAATATATAAAATAAATATATTATTATTGTTATTATTATTTTATTTTGAGTAGTAATAGTAGTGGTAGTAGTATGTATGAATGTCGGCTCCCTCACTCCCTGAAAACCCTCTTTATTTTTATGATATGGATACTTACATATCCATGCAATACAATGTTGGCTGTCTCATACAGCAGTTACAGTGTTGGCTGTCTCATACAGCAAATGTAGTGGAGACCAGTAGATAAGAAGGTAGAGGCAGCCCTTTAGGTAAAGGTTTGTATGAATGGCACTCCAGATGTTGCTGAACTACAGCTCCTATTATGGCACCTGGCAGGCCAATGTTGCCCACCCATGCCTTGCCTGTGGAGATATAGCTCTCAATTCAAACTGATCAGATATCTCCTTATGGAAGCATAGTAGTATCCTCCGTTCTGTCAGAGGTATCATGGAAATAAAAAGCTCATGTCATTCTGTATGTGAACAGGATGTGTGAATTCCTCTGACATATGCAAACTACTTCTGTATGCAGTAATTCCTCATTCCCTAGGTTTGAAGACACTATCAAAGGCTTGGTATTTCAGGAAGTAAGGACTTAGCCTATACGTATTAATTAATAATAACTGAGAATATCTCTCCATATTAATTATGTTATGTAAATAATTCCTATTTAATATTTGTGCAATTAACATGTAATCAAAACATTTTACATATTATTTCTCAGCCTGACTTCCTGCTAGGCCAATAAGCTAAGGAAACTCTGTCTCAATAAAAGGATTCATAGGTTTGTTAATATAATAATCAATAAAGAAACATGTAAATAGACATGTCTAGTACAAGGTATAGAAAAGTGGTAGGGAATCTGAGGCCCTCGTCCCAAATTTCCATTGATTTCATCAGGACTTTTTTAACCCCTTAACGACCCTTGACGGTCATAGTACGTCAAGGGTCGATTTCACTTAACGACCGATGACGTACTATGACCGTCATCGAGTTCCGGGCTCCCCCCGCGGCTGCAGGCCGTTCGGGGTGTCCGGAACGCAACGGAGCAAAAAAAAAATTTTGCTCCGTGGTCGTTGAGTCGCGTCTTCGGCCGGATTTCCCGGTCCTTAAGGGGTTAAACCCATTGCACAATTGTATTGCATTGTATTGTACAATGCTTTGAAATCTCTCTAGTCAGTAGTCATTCTGATCTTGGACTGAAGTATATGTACTGTTTAAAATTGGTTTATATATTTTACTAGTCTTGACTAAAATATATTTATTGCAAAACAGCAATATGATTATTTTGTTGGTGACAGTGTGAAGAAAAATGCATATACTTTTTCTAAAGGGTATGTTTAGAGACACAGATTTTGATAAGAACCAATTGGCCCAGCCAATCGGCCTGGTTTCAGAAATTAATTATGTTATGCAAATAATTCCTATTTAAAATTTGTGCAATTAACATGTAATCAAAACATTTTAAATATCATTTCTCAATCTGACTTCCTGCTAGGCCAATAAGTTAAGGAAAATCTGGCTCAATAAAAGGATTCATAGGTTTGGTAATATAAATGTATGTAAATAGACATGTCTACTACAAGGTATAGAAAAGAGGTCAGCAATCTGAGGCCCTCGAGCCATTGTGGATTACAACTCCCATTAACCCTTGGCCTTCAACAGCATAGACTATCATCCAAACATACCTAGGACAATAGGGGAGTGAAAGAAGCTCCCAGAACAACACATTTTCAGCACCTGAAAATCATGAGTCTATGGGTATGTACCAACTCTTTAGTTCATACAGGTGTATGCACTCCACCAGGGTGGAGACTTTAACACTTTGAGTGCAAGAGGGAAGGGGTTGTTCAATGCATTGCAAAGCAATGCATTTGACACCACCTCTGGCATTCAGCAGGTTAATGCAAGCAAGCTACAAACACCACCACCCTTATAGATTGCACAGGAGAAAGGAAGAAAGCTACTCTACTCTCCTCTGTTAACTTGTTAACCCCTTGAGTGCCAGGGAGGTATCCAACACATTAAAAGGGTTAATACATGGTGACTAAACACTGCACAGAGTAACACAGGTCATAGTTATAAAAGCAAACCAAATCCACCAAAGGCAACACAATTCATGTTACATTAAATGGGGCTTGTAACCCCTTGAATACTAGAGAGGTCCCCAATGCATTGCAAAACAATGTATTGGAGAGCTTGCTGGCAGTCAAGACGTTAAAAAGCTATATTCAAGTGGGAATTTAGGGATTTTTATTCTTTCCCTATGGTGCCATTGGTTTACTCTAAATTATCTCCAGCTTGCTTTCATAAATATGGGCCACTGAGCCTTATGTATAGTAGCAAATTAGTGCAGTACTGGAGTAAACCAACTGTACCATAGGGAGAAATAAACATTCCCAAGAATTCCCATTGATTTTTAAATGTGACTTTTAACCCTTTGAGTGCCATAGGGAAAGGCAATGCATTGCTTTGCAATGTGTTGCGTATCCCTCTGGCACTCAAAGGTTTAACTCCTTGAATGCTAGGGTTAAGAGGTTACAAGCTCCCTTCATATCATTAGCATACCTGGGAACTTCCAGTTGAGGGCTACCCGGAGGGTAGTCCTCTGTTCAGCAGGGGGTGACAAAAATGACGCTAATCGCGTCAAAAAGGGGCGGGGCTTGACGTGAGCGGGGGGTGTTTAACCCTTTGAGTGCCAGAGGGGTACAGAATGCATTGCAAAGTAATCCATTCTGTACCCCTCTGGCATTCAAAGGGTTAACCCTTTGAGTTTCAAAGTGGTACAGAATGCATTGCAAAGCAATGCATTCCGTACCACTCTGGCACTCAAAGGGTTAAAAATGTCACACAGAAGGCTGGGGACGGAGGAACGGCGGGAGAAAGAGTTTAAGTGGGTAGAGTTTCAATAGAAACTCCCCATATCCGGAGGAATCAGCCTCTGCCCCGGAGACCCGGTAAATCTCTGTCAGAACTGGAGTCT
This sequence comes from Rhinophrynus dorsalis, assembly GCA_037306005.1. Lineage (NCBI taxonomy): Eukaryota > Metazoa > Chordata > Amphibia > Anura > Rhinophrynidae > Rhinophrynus > Rhinophrynus dorsalis. The sequence goes on from CM074722.1 coordinate 226,361,821, forward strand.
CTGGGGCAAATCCGGAGAGTTCCCAGGTATGATCATTAGGACTTTTTCTTTGTCCACTGTGATGCAGATATGTTTTTTTCTTCAGAATTGCTTGTGTTTGCTTTTATACATAAGGCACATGATGCCTCAAAACACCCACACACTCCTCCACTGCCCTTTAGGCAGGCACAGCACAAATAATTGATTCCTGTACTTATGATAGAGTAGAATCACACACATCAGTTCCTTTTTGTCTGTAGTACTAGTGAGCAGTGTCCAGTGACTGGAACTGCTAATTAAATTATGTTACAAGGAAAGGACAAGGTAATTGTACAGACAGAGCATATGTGTGGTTCGCAATCCCAGAGATTAGCGCCTGTGAAAATCATGACGTTAATGTACTGATGAGAACTGGAGCAATTCTAGATCAAAATGACTGAACCAATGTAGATAAGTGCAAATGTCCCAAATTTCCATTGATTTCATCAGGGCTTTTAAACCCATTGCACAATTGTATTGTATAGTATTGCATAATGCTTTGAAACCTCTCTATATTCAGTAGTCATTCTGATCTTGGACTGAAGTATATGTACTATTTAAAAATGGTTTATATATTTTACTAATCTTGACTAAAATAAATTTATTGCAAAATAGCAATATGGTTATTTTGTTGGTTACAGTCTGAAGAAAAGTGCATATACTATTTCAAAAGAGCATGTTTAGAAACATAGATTTTGATAAGAACCAATTGGCCCATCAAGTCTGCCTGGTTTCCTATATAGATAAAATACACTGTCTTACATAGTTATCACAAGAGACTTTTTGATTTCTCTTATTGTATTAACCCCTACACTTCCACTGGGAAACTGTTCTATCGCCCTCGCTATAAAGTAGTACAAATATTTCTTTTGGGTCCTCCATTGTCTACCTTTACAACATGCCCACTTGTTCTAGTACTCCTCTTTTTCTGAAAAAAATGTTTCCATCCAGAACTTCATTAAGTCCTTTAATATATTTAAATGTTTTTGTCATATCCCCCCTTTCTCTTCTTTCTTACCGTGTACACATATTAAGATATATAGGTTTATCCTGGTAACTTTTGCCATGAATAATGTGTACAGTTTCAGTGGCTCTTCTTTGAAGTGCCTCAAATTTATTAATGTCCTTCTGGAGATGTAGGCTCCAGAGCTGTAGACACTAATCCTGGGGGGGGGTATATGCTAAGGGTCGACAAGAGGCCAGATTGGCGACATGATGGTGTATTTGCTCAATTACATCTCACCATATGCACCAAGATGTCTTGGCCATCAGAGCCCCCTGAACCTGCCACAAATACCCCATCATTGCATGATTCCACCAGGCCTTCACCAGGTTTATGAATTTGCTGAGACTACTTCGACAATGACTCATTTGTATACTGAAATGCCGCTTAATGGATTTATTGTCATATTCATGTAATTCATATTAATGTTGCAATTCACCACATGCACTAAGCTCCAGTAGCTGCCTATGCTGTTGGAGTTCACAGCTGCAACTTTGCCATTCTGAGGTGCTCAGATGTCTAAGAATTATGCTCACATAATTCTTAGACATCTGTCATGGCTTCCTATTCAGAAACGCATCAATTACATAGTCCTTCTTCTCACTTTTAATGCTCTCCACATGGCTACCCCTCCTTACATCTCTTCCCTCATCTCCTCTTATGTTCCTGGCCGCCTTCTTCACTCAGCACACAACGCTCTTCTTGTTATACCATCCACACCCTCTGACCTACCCCGTCTCAAATCTTTCTCGCTTTCTGCTCCCTACCTCTGGAACCCTATACCCCTCTCCTTACGTCTAGAACAATCCCCCTCTGTCTTTAAAGGGATAGTAATACTTCGTTTTAACTTTATTTTATTTTGTAGGCATTAAAAAAACATGAAGAATGATACAAGTCTTATCTCTCAAACCTTTATGGTTTATGAGATATTCACAAGCAAAGTTTCCCCCTCCCGCCCCTTTTACCTAGTGTAAGCCATCTCTTCTCAGATGTGGAATGCAGTCCATAGACCAGACAGATAACAGAAGGGGACACTCTTATTCCTATGAAAACAGTGAAATCCCTGCCCCCCTTGACAAGCTTTTCAGGTTTTTCCCTTATCTTAATTGAAGATTGTCCCTCTCTGCAGTCTACTTGGGCACCTCCCTTCTGCTCAGGCTGAATAGTGTGACATCAGTAAAAGGGGCGGGAGGGGGACACTTTGTCATTGAATTACTCTGGAACTACAACTCTGACAGAATTTAAATAACACTCTCCGAAGTCCAAATACTATGATGATTATTTAGAGCTCTTTTTATTATGAAACATTACTATCACTTTAAGTCTACCCTGAAATCTTATCTTCTGGAGCACTAGGACCATGCACTACCTTTTGTCAAAGCCAGCACTTGACACCCTCTTACCCTGTTGTCTGTCTCCTATTACCCATTTAGACAGTAAGCTCCTTGGGGCAGGGACCGCTCTCTTTATGTTTCTATGAATGTGGCACTTATTTTATCCCCTCTTATTTAATGTAACTTCCTTCTATTGTAAGGTGCTACGTACACTGTGTGGCGCCATATAAATAAAGATGTACATACATACATACAAGTAGTGATCTTCCTCTAGCTGTCTATTGAGCCAGGGGATACTTTGCTGTCTCTGCTGGAGTGCAGAGAGAGCAGCTGTACTCATTTAACCTTTTCAGAGCTATAGGAATGTGCATTGCACACTCCTGTGGCACAAAAAGAGTTCCCACTAAGTGCCTTGATAATCCTCATTTTATCAGAATCAGCTGATCCTCAGATAATCAGTTGAACAGCTGATTCAGTAAGTACAGAACAGCAGAAAAGATGGTATATGTTACAGCTTCTCTGACAGTTCTCTCACTAAAGAAATCAATGTTGTCATTGACGTTTAATGTTGGAACCCATTTAGTGCCACTTGGATGTGTAATGCACATCCCCATGGCACTAAAAGCATTAGGGAATAATGGTGGCATTTGTGTTGCTGAAGTCTGAGTGCATCCTCTCCACTCACCCAATTGCCCTGCTTAATTAATTGCCAGCATACTGGCAACCATGTATGACAATGATTACATCTTTGTCCCCCTCCCCTTGCATAGTGTGCTGTATACTTTATGTTGACATGATTGCAATACATCCCCAGGCACCCTTTACAGTAACATTGCACCTTAGTGCATTTTCTCCTGGATGAGCTCTATGCTGCTAAATCCTATACAGCCCAGTACCGTTAGCTTTTCCCACTGCTTTACTGCTTACTTGCCTATCTTCAAGTCATCTGAAATAACAACCTCATGTCCCTTTCCTCTGCTGCTATTGTTATGAAGGTATCAGTAAGCATGGATTTCACCTCTGGGTTATTGTGCCCAAAATACATTAAATATCAAAGCATTAAACGTTAGATGCCACACCCATGTCCATTCTCTAAATTACTGTAGATTTTGCCTATTTCCCCTGGTGTATCAACCCAATTACAGATCATTGTATTGCCTGCAGATATGCCCAATTCACCTTGAACACCATTAATAAAACTGTTAAAGAGACCAGGACCAAGCCCTAACCCCTGAGGCAACTCATTAGAGACTGTCAATAAAAATAAAAATCAGCAAGTTTTGATTGGCAACATGTTCCTGTTATAAAGGCATGCTGCCATGTATCTTGTAAACCACTGGACATCAGTTATGGTACAATTCTCTTTTTTTACTAATACTTGAACTAATTTCCCAACTACTCATGTAGGATTAACTGGCATGTAGTTAGTAGAATCCACCCTACTGCCTTTATTGTGAAGCAGTTACTACACTATCAATTTTCAAGTCTTCTGGAACCACTCCAGTCAATGGTGACTGGTTATACAGCTCACCTAAAGGTGCTGCAAACTTTTTAAAACACAATGTTTAATGTGTATTTTAAACATGTTTATTTTGTCAGTTCTTCCATGTTCATCAAGCGGAATTTTCACCTTAATGCAAGTTTGCATATTTATATTAAAAACTACCAGCAAATTTACAGTAAATGATACAGTCATACTTATTACCATATTCTAATGTATGCTAATTGTGGTACCCGTGTGGAACCAGTGACATTTCATATTCTAATTGTTTTTCAGTGATGTTGCATATGCTAATGAAGCCTCTTCAGTGACGTGTCATATGCTAAGGAAGGTTTCAGTGATGTTTCTTATGCCAATGAAGCTCTGTGCTGTACCAGGAAATTTTCACTTTCCCCGAGATAAAAGTGTGAATATATCCTATATAACTGGAAATCTGCTGAATTTTGGTTAACTTGACACATAGGGAGTTTTGAAATAAGTTTTCAAGTATATAATGAAAGTTCAAGGTGATAGGTCCACTTTAAGTAAATGTGCCTGTGTGTGTTTGGAATATTTTGCTTAGAATGCTAGAGACCTCAGGGATATATCTGTGAATTACTGATATCCTCCATATGTCAGGAATGACATCTGGACATCCCACTGGAACAATTCCAATAGCACACAGAGCACTGAATACTCTGGATGCTGTATAAAATCGAGAGAAGGAAGAGAGCACCATAAGCCATACATTATATAAGTTATGCCTATGTGATCACAGTTCTCTGATTCTCTGATAGGGAAGATTATAAAGTCTGATGTGCTAAAAGGAAATGGAGCGATTCAGTGGCACCACAGGGGACAAATAACAATTCCCCCAAATTCTCATTTTAGTTTAATTATTAACCTGTTGAAATCTATGGCTCCAGTGCTTTTGCCAGAGAATGGTATGGATACCTCTCTAACATCAAGTGAGCTAGAAACCCAATTTAAATGATTTGTCCCCTATGGAACAGTTAAGAATTGCTCTAGTTCTTAGTACATCAGCTCACTGAGGAGTAGATTTCCTTGTATATTGCTTTAAAATATCAACTTCCTGTGAAGAATACCTTCCCTTTTAACTGTGCTTAAGCATGTTATGATCAATTATGTCTAAAGAGTAAACGTATTGTGCATTTGGGTTTAATAATTAATCTTTGAATACCAGAGAGATATCCAGTGCATTATGTTTTTATACATAATGCCCATTGTGTGGTAAGTTTGTCATATATATGTAAACAAAAGATGTGTACTCATCTGTAATTGAAGCTACATCTTCATTCAGGCAAAATAGTCCTTTTGCCAGCAGAGGGATTTAAAGAGGAACTGTCACTATGTAATAGGTTATTTTAAATGAGCTTTTAAAAGAACAGTGATTTATGCACTAAGGCTTGATAAAGAGGGGATAAAGCAGAGATGACTTCTCCAGTGATATCAGTTCTCCAGTTCCTATGATATTCTATGGAGCCTATGCACTAAGATCTCCAAACCTAGGGAAGTCTTAGTGCAATGGCTCCCTAGAATAAGATAAGACTTGGAGACATGATATCACTGGAGAAGTCATCTCCGCTCTATCACCTCTTTATCTCACCCTAGTGCATCTCCCCCCCGTATTCATTTTGGTCATTTTTTATGTAACACAATTGTTTATGGCATATAAAGATTTGTTTATTTCTTAGTTCGTTAGTTAGTTAATTAGTTAGTGAGTTTCAGGCGCTGGCAGGTACCACCACACTATTACCCATCCCTACTACTTCTTCCTACCAGGACGTATTAGCTCATTTGTGTAAAATGACAAATAAATAAAGTTACATTTCTAAAACTGTTGTTTGAAATAAAATCAGATAACAAAAATATCGGTGCTTTTGAAAGCTCTTTCAAAATCTCTTATTTGTTACCAAGTGACAGCTCCACTTTAAACAGCTCTGCAGCTATAGATCTTCAGCTATGTTCAATCCACATAATTTCCAGCTTAGATGTTTACTAGTCTAAAAGCCTGTGTACACAGGCTAGGGTCCAGGTAATGTTAAACCTTTGAGTGCCAGAGGGGTATGCAACGCATTGCTTTGCAATGTGTTGCAAACCCCTCTGGCACGCAAGGGTTAAGAGGCCGCTACCTCACTGCTCCACACGATGTAATCATGCACAGTAGCAGTAGAGACTGCCCAAATGCAGGCAGTCTCTACTGCGCATGACTGCATCGTGACAAACATCCTAGCGAATTATTATATAGGATACTTTGTGCCTTTCAAGACATTATTTTCATCCAGCTTGCTATCAACCCTGGGCAGGTAAGTCTGTTCATCCTGTGATAAACATCACCATGTGTTTTGCTACTCATAGTGACAGCACTTTCTCTATTAGAGAAATTAAAAAAATAGTGTTTTGTCATTGAATCACAAGGCAACACATTTTCAGCAAAAAGCTGCTAAAATTAGTTAAATGTCACTATCATGCATAGTTGAGTAGAGCCCATTGTACAACTGATTTGTCCCAGAACGTCACCAGTTTTCTGTATACATATGTTTCTATGAACAGAGAAGAGCTGCACCTCTTGACTACAGCACATTGCATCTGTCTGTAGCATTTAGAGATGAAAGCAGAAATGTAAGTCAATATAGACAGAGTTGTACAAAGCTGAAAATTAGTACTAGAATTTTAAATGTGGATGTCAGTGCAGAGAAGTACTTAGTGGGATACCATGTCAGAACTGGTTAATATGTTGGGAAGCCACATTTTGTATCTCCATAAGGGTCAGAGGAATAAAAAACAGGAAGCAGTTAAATGCACCAGTCATACTACATGAAGTTATACAGCCACCTACTTTTTACTAATTTGCCATTTAATCCTCATTTGTTACGTGTATACAAAAAATACATCCTATGCAGGCAAAAGAAAAAAGCAGTCACTGGGATGTGCTCTGTTGCTTGGCAACAGTGTACGGTTTTGTCTGACTTCAGATTCCACGTGCAGCTCTTTTCACTATAAAACACAGGACAGGAGAGGTATTAGCCACTTCTGCATGGTCTGCATGAAGTGAAAGCAGACTGGGTTTATCTATAGTGTTAAGGATCAAATTAAAATGAACAGAGAAAGTGTTACTCAAGATGACAAAATTCAGCAAAACAACTACAAGTGGAAGAAATGGAATGACCTTGAAGATTTAATTGTGGATTGTGTTGCTAACATTGTGAAGGGGATGAAAATATATGCTTTATGTCCCCTCATCCTCTTCAGCTTCATCACCACTATCTGTGTTTGTTGTTAAGCAAGCTTTGAAAATTATTTTACAAAGAAGAACATATTTATATAAAGGGAAAAACAGCTCTTGTTTAGGTCAGAGAAATAAACGGGGATAAATTTAGCTGCAACATCTGAAGTGACATCTCCTGGTGCCTTTGTATTTGATGCTCCCTGCCTGCTAATGGCTCTTGGGGAGGAGATGTTGGATGAAATGATGAACTTATCCTGGGGGACAATGAACTACAGCATGCTAGAGGATGGAAGCCGGACCAATGACTCCTTAGAGAACAGGACTGAGACTGGCCCCCCACCATTCCTTACAGATGCCTGGCTGGTGCCTCTCTTTTTTGCTTTAATTATGTTGGTGGGATTAATTGGAAACTCTCTCGTGATTTATGTCATCTCCAAGCACAGACAGATGAGGACTGCCACTAACTTTTATATAGGTAAGCAAACTGTTAGAGAGTGATAAGTCATTACATGTGGACCACTTGTGCTGGGACTGAATGTTGCTATATTAGTAGCATAATGCAATAATGCTACATGTAATATTACTTTTTGCTATCCATAACACAATGTGCAGGCAGTGAGTGGGAGACCTTTCTTGCATTCAAGAGAACACATTTACCACTTAAAGCAATAGGAATTTGGGGGCACCCACCCCATGGTGCCGATGTTTTGTTACAGAAGTAGTCCAGTTCTTCTAAGTACAGCAACCTCAATGATTTTGGGATATACTGATATGTAACTATGTTTCATATGCCAACATGGTTTATAGTCTGGAGTAGGCAACCAGTAGATTTTTAGATATTGTTGAGCTGTACTTCTCCTGATCCTCAACTGGCTAAAGACCAGATGAGAGCGATGATAAATGCAGTCCATTAATAGCTAGCTAGAGACCTATTGATTGTCCATCCATGTTTATAGTCATGTGAAATATGAACTACATATGCAAATCATAAACACATACTGTGAAATTACTGTATGAATAGATAAGATGCATGAAAAAAGGTTGATGACCCAATACTTTTAGTCTGCTGAGTTTTTTTGTAATACCAGTGTATTACACTATTATACTTTACTAATATGGCATTACACAATTACAGAATGAGGTGACCTGGTAGCTTTATTTTTAGGAAATTACTATATATAGGTTAGTTGCTTAGTCTGGTTGCTGGTACAGAGAGAAGATGATATAATTCCTCTCTATCATAGTCACCCTTCTGAACCAGAAAAGCACACTTCACTTTATTTTGTCACAGAACATAACTTGTTTTACAATTTCACTGCTCTTCCTTAATCCCTTAAGGACCTGTGACGTGCCAGGACAGTAACCGGTTTTCATACCCTTTAAGACCTGTGACATTCTGGCACATAATGCACTTTTTACTTGCAGCTCTCCTGCAGGGAAATGGGGTCTGAAACTGACGCTCCAAGACCAGAGCAGTCTCTGTCAGACCCCCACTCATCATGCCAGAACACGTAAAAGGTCAGGTGTACCGGCTCGTCGGCAAGGATAAAAGTAGTACTTAAGGAACGTTAACTTCCCTGAACCACTGGTCCTTAAGGAGTTAACACCTTTTAGGCTTTGAAATGCATTGGGGACCTCCAAGGGGTAATCTAGTTCTTTCAACCACTATGGGTTTCATTTTGGGGTTAATATGGTTGCCTTTTAATACCCTTTTGTGTGTATCTGTGAATATGTTAAAATGCTTTCTACAACCTCTTGGATGTTAAAGTTTTTTAAAGCGGAACTACCACCTTTTTAACACTTTAACTTCAATAACTCCCCATCTGGCGACTCGCAGCTTAGTAGCGCTAGTCGGCAGAATTATTATCTTATTCAAAAGAAATATGCATTCTTACCAGACTGACAGCAGCACGGAGCGCAGACATCTTGCCATAGTGACGCCTGCACTGTCAGTCCCAGCTGGGTCTAGGAGGCGTTGCTAGGAGCCGTCCGGCTCCAAAAGGGACTGACAGCGCAGGCGCACAGACGTCAATATGTGAAGATGTCTGTGTTGCTGTAAGCCCGGTAAGAATGCATATTTCTTCTGAATAAGGTAATAATTCTGGAAACTAGCGCTACTAAGCTGCTAGTCACCAGATGGGGAGTTATTGAAGTTAAAGTGTTTAAGAGGTGGTAGTTCAGCTTAAAACGTATTGCTTTCACATTTCCTGGAGACTTCTCTATAATCCAAGGGGTCAAATGCTATCTAAAATGAAGACTAGGGTGAACATTTGAATAAAATTCAACCCTGGTGCTTTGTTGCCAGTGATCGCACAGATGGTGCAATATTACTTATAAAACATACCAAAACAAAACATAAACAAGGTGAAAACATTTACTTCACAAGTGAAAATAAAAATTAAAATACCTTTGTTCAATGTCTGCTGTACCCAACATATTGACAATAAATATTGTCATTTTTTTGTATGAAGAAGTACGACTGCTATATTGTTTGTATCTATCTACTTAATTCCTTACATCAGCACCCGGGTCAGATACCCTGCTACACTGTGAGTGCTTTCCACCAGCTTTTCAGTGTATTTAACATCCTATAGAAAAAAAAAGAACGCTCAATCAAGCATTACTGACAGCTAGAAATATGCAAAAAATAGTGCAAACATATAAAAATATATCTCTATATATTTATAATCCAAATGCGTTCGGAAATGGAAATACTAAAACAAAATAGCAATTGAAATTACATGTTTCAGTGTATCAAGCAGTTATCTTTGGTGGTCTGCAATTGGCATCAACTTAACCCTTTGAGTGCCAGAAAGGTATCCAACGCATTGCAACTAAATGCGTTGGCTGTCTCTCTGGCACTCAAAGGGTTAAATACTGTGTTCTGCAAATCTTCCACATGTAAGTGAAAAACAAAAACAAGACTTGTGTGCATCTAAGTTTGTCCACTTAATACAGTAACCACGGGGAAAGAGCGGACCATCCGGTCAGAAAGACAAGTACCAGAAGCAGTTTGTGAGGTCTGCAACTCCTTTAGACTGCCCAGCAACAGTGGACAGAAGAGTGGCAGCAGCCCAAAGGACTTAATAACTCAGGTCATCACTCGTTCTAGAGATGGGAAAGTTATATCCCTTCATTTCCATGGTTTTTTGTTATACCAGATAAGACATACTGCTGATGTAATGTGAATGCTGCTTTTGATACTGCACTCAATGTTCTTATGTGTACTTTCTTTTCATGTGGGAGGCTGTTGTGAACACATTACTTAAATTGATGTCAAGTAGAGAGCATTAAAGATAACTGCTTTATACACAGATGTATGACTTAATTTGCTTTTTTGTTTTAATATTTTCATCTACAAATGGATTTGGAATTATAGATGTGTATCTAAACATTTATTTTGCAATGTTGAACTATTTTGCATATCTGAGCACTGAAATCAAGTGCATCATTAGTTTAAGTGCAATATTATTGCCTTGTGTGAAACAGATTCTTTAATTAAAATTCTTTGAAACCAAAAACATACTAATCCTTTAGATCGGTAGTTCTCTACCTTAGTTCTCCGTGCCCACAAACAGACCAGGGGGAGATTCACTAAGCAGTGATATAGAGATGATAAAGAAGAGATAAAATGCAGATGACTTCTCCAATTCTATGTTATTCTATGGATCCTATGCACTAAGATTTCTTCAACTTTGGAGATCTTAGGGTATAGGCTCCATAGAATGATATAAGAATTGGAGTAGTTATAGACTGGAGAAGTAATCTCCACTTTATCACCTCTTTATCACCTCTTAGTGAATCTCCCCCCTGGCTTGAGCACAGGAGTATTAATGAAAATGACAATTCTTTTTATTTACTCACCTGTTTCAAAGCAAGGAAATCCTCAAGTTCTGGCTTGTTAGTGGTCCATGAGAACCGCTGCTATAGATCAGACTTACTCAGCCAGAGTCATCACTTACCCCTTACAGTATAGGTTTTTTGGATTTTTCAGTCTAAGCACAGATGTACTGATCTGAATGAAAAATCTATTAATTACTTATCTGAGCTCAGGCAGGGAAAATCAGAAAATCTTAATTGGTAGGGGTACTTGAAGACCATGGTTGAAAAACGTTTCTATATAGGATATCCTGAAAACCTCTACTGTTGCTGGTGGAGGGGCACATTTGTTTGTCTGAACACAGTTTGTGCATCTCTGTTGTAGTCAAAGGAGAATAATCAGACATCAGTATTTAGTGGTATTTTCTACACATAGGGTTTCAGACTAATTCATTTAACCCTTTGTATGCCAGAAAGGTACCAGTTCATTGTGTTGGATACCTTTATGGAACTCAGAGTTAAAACTGGACACATTTGAAAAATACTGTCTACTCTAGGTCTGCAATCCTTCTTGACCTGTCATATGTATTTTTCATACCGGTATATGTTCAGTTAAGGTGGCAACCTTAACCACATTCCTCCAAGCAAGAGTAACACTATCCTGCACAGATGGCAGTGTATTCAATGTAAATGAGTTAAGATGAATGAGCCCTTAGTATAGGTGTATTGCTTAGTTTGCATTATACTATGGTTTTTATGTCATATACCTAAACAGAATATTAAATCACTTTGCAGATGTTAAATTTACATGTAGGATCTTTGGACAGCATGGCTTCAATGTAAAATCATCACTGAATGACTAAGATCAGAGTTAGAGGGACTCCCGTCAGTAAACTCTAGGGAAAATGTAGCAAGTATAGAATGTCATGATTAGCATATTAAGGGACTACTCTGCATTTTGAAGGTTGTAAAATCAAATCCACTTTGAAGAGGTTGTAATTCATCTCTAATTGTGGGCATGTTTAATTGCGCACTCTGCATACATTGCAGGTAGATTTGTTCATTTAATGTGGTAATATTCCAGTTAATGGATACTGGTGCAAGATATTAATATACAGTTATATCATTCTGTTTCTGTGAGGAATACATTTTATTATTTTGAGGCATAAACATCATCATTAAGATAATTTTCTATCATTACATCTTGTGTGTTTAAAGAGATAGTAATACCTGAAAAATAATGCCGTTCCGATTGATACTCCTATGACGTGTGTGATGTAATGCTGTATTTCAATATTTTCCACTTTGTAGTTCAACATTAATTCAAGGTTAAAGGATCCCCCTTTTACGTCATGTATGCTGCCTCCCCTCAGATGTGAAATCCGGTCATGCGAATGGACAGCGCACAGCGAGGGACAATCTTCATCCACTGAGTATAAAGGAGGGCAGAATTTTCCTTATGCTCACTGTAGATTGCCCCTTGCTGCGCTCCATCCGGACAGGAGAGAGAGGCAGCATTATGTAGGTTAAAGGGGGGGGAGAGGATCTTTTAGTATTGAATTAAAGGGATAGTAATGTTTCACAATTAAATCTGCTCCAATTAATCTACATAGTATTTTGACCAATATTGTCAGAGTTGTAGTTCAAGATTAATTGAATGCTAAAGTATCCCCCTCCCTCCCCTTTTACTGATGTAACACTGCTCAGCTTAGAGCAGCATGGTGATGTCCAGGTGGAACGCAGAGAGGGACAATATTCAATTAGCATAAGGGAAAAACCTGTCAAGAGGGCATGGTTTTCATTCTTCTCACAGTAAGAAGATTGTCCCTTGCTGTGAACTGTCTAGTCTCAAGACCAGATTCCACAACAGAGGGGAGATGGCTTACACTGGGTAAAAGGAGAGGGGGGGGGGGATACTTTATCAGTCAATTACTCTTGAACTACAACTCTGACAGTATTGAAATAACACTCTCTATGGCCCAAATACTATGAAGACTAATTGGAGCGGCTGTTTTTGTGAAACATTACTATCCCTTTAAAGGGATAGTAATGTTACGATTAGAACAATGCTGCAGTCTGTCCTTTTATTATGTACAACTGCTCTATGATGTTACTATCCCTTTAATATTGAAATACAAAACAGAAAATATTGAAGTACAGCGTTACATGTCTCATGTTATAGGAGGATCAATCCGAGCTGCATTTTTTTTCAGGTATTACTATCCCTTTAATGCAGGGGAAGGCAGGCTTTGGATCTCCAGCTGCTGTGGACTAAAACTCCTGTCATCTCCAGCTAACTGTTGGATGGCTGGGATGGTGCGGTTGTTGTTGTCTCCAACAGCTAGAGAGCCAAAGCTTGCCTGCTGTCCCTGTGTTGAAGGAACACTAACACTAAAATACAACTTGCTATCATTTGAAAGACATACAGAGCCACATGCACAAATCAAAAGTGAAGTACTTCTGAGGGACACCAGGTGCATCATAGGGAACAAATAAAAGTCCCCATTACAAACTCCTTAAATGACAGTAAGGTTTACAGTGCATTTCTACACAAGATGCTAGAGAACTTTCTATCACTCAATGCTCCATTTAAATCAATGAGAATTTTTTTTTCTATGGAGAGTGTGTTTACTCCAGAATGACTACATTTTTTGGCCCATTACATGCAAAAATAAATATGTAGATGTTTCCAATCTTTGACCAAACATAAGTAAAGCAATACTGCAGGTGATAATTTCAGAAGGATGGAGGGAGCTATTTTCCTTTGTACTCATTACTTCCTAGTCAGGAAGCTGTACAGGGATGCTTAAGACACATCAGGATATAAACAGCACATGCAGAATTCACAGTATAAAAACGTGTACGCACATTATCTTTGCATACTATCTCATACATGCACCAGCTGTAGAATCTGTTCAAACCGCACAGTCACAGGTTCTAGTCCCTGCAGCCTTTCATCCTTCCAAGGTAGATAAAATGAGTACCATTAAATTGGGCAATAATATCTATACCCCCAGGATATCCTTGAAAACGAGAAACAATCTCAATCTATCCTTCATGGGAAATACTTTGATATTATAATATGTTAGCAAATTGTATTGGAACTCCTCGTTTAACAAAAAGTGACCAGATATCTATTTAAAGGGATAGTAATACTTAATACGTAAAAAATTAGACACTGTAGGGTTTATGCGCCTGATTAAAACATGGATACTCCCACTGCTGAGAAGTGTTTTATTCAAATATTATTGCAACTCAAACTTGAATGGTGTTGGTGGTAGTATCTCAATGGCCTGAAATGTTACAGTGGAGCTGTTGCTACACCATCCTATGGACAGCTCTGGTCAGCTGACCATAAATTTCAGTAAGATGGTGTAGCAACAGCGCCACTGTACAATTTCAGGCCACTGAGATATTACACCTAAAAATTTCAAGTTTGAGCTGTAATAACTTTGAATAAAATATCTCTCAGCAGTGGGAGTACCATTGTTTTATTCAACAGGATAAACCTTGTAAAAAAAAAAAAATGTGCTAAAATACTTTTGTTTCAAGTTAAATTGATGTAAAACCCTTAAAATTAAATGCTTTCACCCAGACATGGGGAATCTGAGACCCTACAACTTCTGTGGACTATAACTCCCAACATCCTCCACCAACTGTCGGGTGGTAGGGGTTGATGGGAATTGTATTGTGTGCGGTTTCTCACACCTGCTTTAACCATTTCTTCCAGAGAGGTATCCAACAGATTGGAAGACTATCAACTACCTCCATAAACCAAGAACCACCCCTTCCCTGGGCCACTGCGCTCCACAGCACTTCTCTCTCCCACCCACTGAAAGGCAGTTCATGTGGCAGGAGGCACTTACACCTGATAGCACTTACTCCTTCTGTGTCAAATGAACCCAAAGAAAAAAGTATCCACAACAGCATCAATTCCACCCTTCCTATTTATGGATATAACAAGTGGGTGTGTGGGAAATCAAGGGGAAAGGGAGTTTGTGGTAAAACTAAAACTAAACCTTTATTAGTGTTAATTAAAATATCTGGTGAATTTAAAAATAATAAAAACAAGACCTATACTGATATTTATGTTTACTTCAGCGGTGAACTAAGTAGTCACTTTGATGCTGCTCTATAAGCTATATGCAACAGGGTATCATTGAACACATGTATATTTGGAGATGCCAAAACAGTTAATTAGTTCGGCGTGAAGTGTATAGATGTATTAGCTTCATACAATCCTCCATAAACATCCTTAATGCACCACTCAGTTGTTGTATTAAGTATTCACAATACTTCAGAAACCAAATGTTTGCGTTGAATTATGATGCCTCTGTCTTATGTACATATAGAGTACTGACCAGATTGTATTTCACTTATACAGTGCTAAAAAGTGAGGAATCTCCAATGCTACTGTCCTGGGATCCTTTCTGTGGTCCCGAATTTTACTTATTTTGTTAATATCATTAACAAAATACCTGCTTTCGTACTGGGATCATTTTTGATGTATCGTCCCAGATTTCACTAAGAGACATTGCTTACTGCTGTCTGAATAAGATCTGGGACCATAGAAAGGATCCCAGGTGGAGAATCTTAACAGACTGTATACTTTCAACAACATTTGAGTGTAATTTTATTCCTCAGTATACTGTCAGTGCAATACACTATATTGCTACTGCAGTGAAATCTGGGATAATATATCAAAAATGACCACAGTATGAAACCAGGAACTTTGTTAATGGTATTAACTACTAAGTAAAATTTGGGACCACAGAAAGGATCCCAGGACAGTAGCATTGAAGATTCCTCATTTTTTATCATGCTATAAGTGAGAGAGAGGCATCATAATCAACGATCAAATACTCAACAGGTTCTGTGAATGAATTGATTAAACAGTACTATGATAGTAACATTGAATGCCCCATACTGATAGGATATTGTTGTAGTATAACTTTGGTATAACTTCAGTACAATAATTTACGAACAGTGTAACAAATTCTAGTTGCAACTTCGTATACTCATGTAATAATCAAAATTGATTCAACGCACACATTTGGGTTCCATAGTATTGTGAATACCTAATACAGCAACTGAAGGGTGCATTACGGAAGGTTTATGGAGGATTGTATGAAGCTAATACAGTCTATCCACGCCAAACGAATTAACTGTTTTGGCTTCTCCAAATATACATGTGTTCAATGGTGCCCTGTTGCATATAGCTTATAGAGCAGCATCAAAGTGACTACTTAGTTCACCACAGAAGTAAACATAAAGATCAGTATATGTCTTGTTTTTATTATTTTTTTAAATTTGCCAGCTATTTTAATTAACATTAATAAAGGTTTAGTTTTAATTTTACCACAAACTCCCTTTCCCTTTGATCTCCCCCACACCCACTTGTTATATCCATAAATAGGAAGGGTGGAATTGGTGCTGTTGTGGAGATATTTTTCTTTGGGTTCATTTCATATATTATTATTATAAGCACAATTCCTCTGGCCAACACTAGCACCTTCAATGCTTCTATAATTGGTGGTGCACCATTACATTTGCAATATGCAATAATCCTTCTGTGTCAAACCTTTCTCTAGACTGTAAGCTCACACAAGCAGGGCCCTCTGATCCTTCTGTTCTCTACATTTGATTGTACTATTGAATATGTCTGTATGTCTATTCCCTATTGTACAGCACTATAGTTGGCGCTATATAAATAAAGAATAATAATAATGATACATCTCTGGAACTATAAGGGTTAACTGCTGGGATACTAGAGATATATATATCAAATTGCTAAATATCCAAGGGGTTGGCATAATACAGATACAAAATTAATACAGATACAAAATTAACTGGAAAAACAAGTTGGTACCAGACGCTTAAAACAGAATTCTTAAGCTAACGCAGAATGACTGCTTTACTAGATAATTGCATCTCATATAGTTTTTAGGAGGGAGTAGGTTATATCACATGTGAAGTCTTAAAAACAATAGAATTGCACTGTTATTCTGATATTCCACAAGTTCCACACATACAATGAAGCAGCAGCTCGAGCAAACCAACTGTGTCACAGGGAACCAGCAAAATTACTTATTGATTTTCCTTGGGTTTTTACATTCTTGAATGCTAGAGATCTCTATGCACTGAGAAGCAATTGACATTTTTATTTGTTTCCTATGGTGCAGTGGGTTTGCCCCCAATTTGCCCTATTTTTCTTAATACCTTAGCTTCAATGACTGCCATCCCAGCCATGTCCCACTATCCCAATTTACTATAATGTATGAACCCCATTGTACTTTGACACAGGACTCTAGGGTTGCAATGAAACCAGTATGAGAATGACTGCATTTCACAGCAGAAATAGAAGAATGTCTATTCAGTAGACATGTGCGAATTCATTCGGAGACATTCGGATTTCGTCGAAAATGGGGTCATTCGGAGACATTCGGCCAATCCGAAACTCAAGGGTCATTCGGAAAAATGATCCGACTCCGAACAGCCCAGGTCCGAAATTCGTCGAAACTTTCAGAAGTTTCGGCAATCGACACATTTCTAAAAGTTTTGACTACTTTTGACCAGGACATTTTGTACTTCCTGTGCGCGCTCAATTACTTTCCCTCCATAATTTTCCCTCCATGTCTCTAGTCCAATTCCATTCTCCGTTTCATGCACTACTTCCCTCTTTTGTCTGTATTCGAATAGCCTTCTTCGTTTCATGATGGGGGTTGGACTAATGACACAGTCACACAGACAGACTGCCTGCATTTCCTCATTGGGTTGTTGGAGCTCAGAGAGAGAAGAGATTAGAGAGTGTACAGTTGTTGTGTAGGCAGGCAGGTAGCATTAGGCTAGGCATAGGTAGGCAGCCAGCATTAGTTCCAGTTATTGCCACTGCAAGAACATGTAATATTTGTTCCTGTGCAAAATATAAAAAAATATTAGGTATTTGTTCGAATACAGGGCCGGCCCTTACATGGGTCCCAGTGGGTTCATGGACCCAGGCGGCACTTTGACAGGGGCGGCAATTTGCCGTCCCATAGCATGTTTATTTTGTGCTCTTCCGCCATTTCTGTGTTGCAGGGTGTCCCATCAGTGTGACTGTCAGCAGCCGGGCAGCCCTATGCTCACTCAGTGGTGATGCCTGCTGGCTGCTTCAGTGACGTGAATTATGTGATAGTGAAACATTATGCCTATTTTGTATTGTTTATCGCCCACCTAAAGTCAAGACTTGAGTAAATAGGTCTACCATCCCAGATTTGCTAGAGAGGTTTTACAAATACAGGAGGGTGCCCCCTGTACAAAATGAGTCTAAACATTTGGGATCCCTAGTATGAGTGCACAACAGTGCATGATGTGTCCTGAACAGGATTGCTGTGAGGTGTCTCCACCCAGAAGGTGCTGGCCGGGCTGAGCTTCAACATTGCGACAAGTGACCAACTAAGAGCACCGTACCGTGCAGCCATAGCATCACCCCCTCCTACTCTCCGGGTCCCGCTGACTGGCAATAACAGGTGAGTCACTAAGAGATCTGAAGCCTTTCTGGAAGTCCTTTCACTTGGAAAGGGGCTAGGTATTACTTGGGGGAGTTGCCTCGTGTGTAAATAATTTCTAGGTGGGAGATGAATGTGCATCACTTATGTGTTTCCTAACAGTAGTTAGAATACAACTCCCATCATCCCCTGATTATGACATTGGGAAATGCCCAGCAATTACCGTAGAGCCCTGTATTGCACACTCACGGAAAACGGTGATATTGCTATACTAAGACAATGCTGTGGACCCCTCTTCAGTATAGATGTCAAGCATTTTTTTTATTTCTCTCCTGTGTTGCAGTTTGTTCACAACAGAATGTCTCAATTTTTCTTTTTAACCCTTTGAATGCCAGAGTGGTATGCAACGTATTGCTTTGCAATGCATTGCGTACCACTCTGGCACTCAAAGGGTTAACACATTACATCTATCACATTACAATCATTGATGTTTATTCTTGATGTAGTATGAAACTCTACAATGTATATACACATAGAGTTATCTGATATGAGGGGAAATCAGGATAGGAAAACAAGAGAGAGGAATTTGGGTACTAAAGAGGGACAGTAGGGTAGGAGGCTGGTACCAGAAAATTAAACCTTAATCTTTACCCATGTACTAACATAGAATGTGACATGTAGTTTGTCCATATTCGAGTCGACCACTTATGTTGAGTAGGATGTGACAGGCATGGGTTTTCCATGTCGAGCATATGCTAAATTGAATGACAGGCATGAGGTTTCGATGTTCGAACATATGCTAGATTGAAGGACAGGCATGGGGTTTCGATGTTCGAACATGATAAATTGAATGACAGGCATGGGGTTTTGATGTTCGAACATGCTAAATTGAATGACAGGCATGGGTTTTCGATGTTCGACGTTTGCATTGTGACTGGCATCCCATGCTAGAGTAGAGGCGTGCACAGACTTTCAATGTATGACAATGTCCGTTTTTGGGATGGATCTTTTTCTAAATGCACACCCTGTCTGCAAATAATGATAGCAGCGTGCACGGAGGCGCACTGCTATAATTTAACCCATGTTAAATTCGGCCGAATAATTCGGAATGGATCAGAATTTCGTCCGAATCAAATAGGCCCGGTCCGAAATTAGGATCATCTGAATTAGAAAAAAAAAATTCGTCCGAATTCGAATTTTACCGAAAATTTTGCCCGTGCACAAGTCTACTATTCAGAGGAGATGAGACATAATAAAGAATACAGGCCCATGTTTATAAAAGTAAACTAACGTTATTCTGGAGTAAATCAACTGACAAATAAAAATTCCTGTTAAATTGGGCTTTTACGCCTTGAATAGTGATCTCCAATGCATTGTGAAGCAATGCATTGAAGACTTCTCTAGCATTCAAGGGGGGAGATGCACTAAGGCGTGACAAAGAGAAGATAATGTGTATGACTTCTCCAGTGATATCACTTCTCCAATTCCTATGTTATTGTATGGAGCCTATTCACTAAGATTTCTTCAACTTTGGAGCTCTTAGTGCATAGGCTCCATAGAATAACAAAGGAAATGGAGAAGTGATAAACTGAAGAGTCATCTCCACTTTATCTCCACTTTATCACCTCTTTATCATCGCTTATTGAATCTCCCTAAATGAGTTATAGACCTCTCTTCAAGTGCATGGGAATGTAGAGATTTAGTTGTCCCCTATGGTGCAGTTGGTTTATGCTACAATAACTAGTGTGCTATTATAAATATAGGCCAAAGGGCCTTATGAATAAACATAAAGTGGAGCATTGGCAGCAAATGAAATTTACCCCAGGTGACAAAATTTCTCCTAACTCCCATTGAATTAAAATTAGCTTTTAACCCCTTGAGTGCTAGAGGGCTCTCCAACACATCTAGTGCTCAATATGTTAACCCTTTGACACAACATCCTTGAAAGCAAAACATTACATGTATCTCTGGCACTCAAAGGGTTAAAAGTCCCGTTTTAATCACAGGAATGTTATTTTGTCTCCTACAGTGAAGCTAATTTACCTCAGAATTGATCCACTTTGCTTTTATGCAAAAGCACAAAGTGAAATGTAACTCTATTTAGAGACTTATTAAACTAACAATGGAATAATTTGATATATTAGCAAGAGAACAAGAAGTCAGTTTAGCAATAGAACAATGTGGAAGACTAACAACAGAACACAGCATCATTCTAGCAATGGAATAAGATACCACCAGTTTATCAAAGATCAAATTAACAGACTGACAATGAGACAAGGTACCACACTAGCAATGAAACAATTTATCAGCGTCAAACAGTGGAACAAGTATCCCATCTAGCACTGAAATAAGCTAGCTGCCTATCATTGGAACCATGTACCTGTCTAAATTACCAGCCTAGCAAATGAGCAATTTATCAGTCTGGCAATGTGTTCTGTTTCATATACATTGCTAGACTATATATGTAACACATTATGTTTGTTTAGTTGTAATATTACATTTGAATAAGTGAAATCTAAAACATCCAAAGCAATATCATCTGCTTAGCTGATATGTCAATCTATTAAAGGGTTTCACCACCTGCTAAGTACATCTATGTCTTAGGACACATATCTATCGAACTAGGTTTGTAGTTAGAATACAGTAGGTTATTGCACAAATATGGCCCTGGATATAGCTACTGAAATGTCTGTGTACTGGCAGGATTTTGCTACATATAGAAATTACTGTTGCTAAAAAGTGCAATGGCATATGGTGTGGATATGGACTAAGCAGGTCCTGTTTTTCTCAGTAAAATAATGAAGTGTCTAAAAAAGACCTCAGAAACTGAAGATAATATACCATACAAAAGAAGCTTCTTTCAACATCCTAAAATCAATATTTACCTCTCCGAAGGCTGAGACAAAAAACCCATAGTTGCGACTGTGAAGAAAGATTGTAGTGACTTCACATTAGGACGGGAGTGAATGTGCAAGATATCCTCAGAAATTGAATAAAAGTAAACTTTATTTAGCAACAGTTAAAAAACATACAGTGGAGGAACCACTCTGTGAAATCCTGTTATGGAAAAAACAATATCCTAAACACCTTACATGTTTCATGCTGTGTATGGACTTTACTCATAGGTATTGTTAATTGCAGGAAAATACTGCGAAGTTTAAAAATTATAAGGTTGTCTCATGAAAATGTACAGTTAATTTTAGGTTACAGAGGTTGTTATTAACAGAGCACACACAAATGTACAATTAAGCTCTTATCCCCATGCTAGACAGCCAAAAGCTCATCTACATACTTATAGAAATGCTGCAGATTTGAGAAAAAGATTTGGAGTTGCTCCTATCAACACATGAACAGGTTGGTGAAGAACGCAGAAAAATTCTCTTCCTTTGCACTCCGTACCTTTGGAGATCTAAAACGTCAAAATATATTCATTGCCCCTGTTGAGGAACATTTTAATCCTCTGAGAAGGATGTTTAATTATCTAAGCAATAAATAATAGCCAGGAGTCACAAACCATGTGGGATACTAGAGACGTGTTACATCAAGTGATATCCACATGTGGTGTGTGGTTTATTTGATTTTTCAGCTGATAAGGATATGTGAGGTATCCCTCAAGTAAGTAGGTAATGCTTAAAATATTGGTTGTAGGGACTGATCTACAATAAATGATAGGTCTTTGTTGAGTGCACCTTTGTGTAAAACTATAAGCTGACCAACTGACTGTACCATCAAACTGCTATCTCAGTGTGCTTGGCAGCCACGCTGACTAGCCCCTGTGCTTCTCTTCATTGCTGTCTATGGTCACGGGTGCAGACGTGCGTCTATGACGTCATGGACCCAAAAAGCTGTTTGATGTCTTGCAATGGCCACTTCTGATGGGGTTAAAATCCATACAGCGTTTCCTGGGCTTCATCATTTACTATAGGAAGTTCATACGAAACCTCTCTACCGTGGTCACCCACCCTAGTCCCACCCTGCCCTTCACCCTGGAGGTTGATGCTTTGGAGTCTGGAGTGGGCACCTTTCTTTCCCAGCGCTTGGGCCCTGGGAAACCATTACTTCCGTGTGGGTTTTTCTTTTTAAATTGTCTAAAATTAAGAGTCTGTATGACGTGGACAACCGCAAACTGCTCACCATTATCCTCTCTCTGAAAGAATGGCGATATTTACTAGAGGTCACTAGTATTTCCATTCTGATTCTGACGGACCACAAGAATCTCACATATCTGTTTGAGGCCAAGAGGTTATGTCTACGTCAGGCCAGATGGGACTTGTTTCTGTTGAGGTTCAGCTATGTGGTTTCTTACCTTCTGGGAACTAAAAATATTAAGGCGGACGCCCTGTCCCAACAATTTGGATCGGATTCTGAGGAGGAGTGTCCACCGATCCCTCTCATTCTCTCCGATCACATATTGACTACCATCTGCACGAGTATCCTCTGGGTGAGGAGATATTGGCCGCTCAGGCTTCTGCACCTGTTGACAAGCCCGGAGGGAGATGTTTCATGCCAGAGCCTCTACGTACGTAACTGCTGGAGACTTATTATTCCTTGAAGGCAGCTTGGCACATTGGTAGACACCAACTCATTTGGTCTATATCTAGACTCTTCTGGTGGCCTAGCCTGAAAACAGATTGTTCTGCTTTTGTGTCCGCATGTCCCACGTGTGTGCAGACTAAGACCCTGAGACACCTACAGGTGGGTCTCCTCCAACATCCTTGGTCTCAGTTGTCTATTGATTTCATGGTGGAACTACCAGTATCAGAAGGCTTCACGGTCATTCTTATGATCGTGGATCGATTTTCCAAAATGGCGCATTTTGTACCTCTTAAGGTGCTGCTCTCCACTAAGGAGCTGGCCGAGATCTTTGCCAGAGAGGTGGCTCATCTCCATGGTATACCTAAGGTGGTGGTCTCAGATCGAGGGAGGCAGTTTATTTCTCATTGTTGGAGGTCTTTTTGCGGACTGATGGGCATTCAACTCTCGTTCTCCTCGGCTTACCATCTACAGTCTAACGGTGCCGCTGAGAGGTCTAATCAAGAGTTGGAACAGTTCCTTTGTTGCTTCATTTTGGACCATCATGACAATTGGGCAAACCTTTTACTGTTGGCAGAGCTTGCCAGGAATTGTGCCATGAATTCCTCCTCTCAGAATTCCCGTTTATGATAAACTACGGGTTTCAGCCTTCGATTCTCCCTGAGTCGTTTGAGGCACAAAACATTCCTGCTCTGGATGAGCATTTGCGGGCACTCCGCTCCACTTGGGTACAGGTTCAGAGATCCCTGCAGAGGTCCAGGCAACATTATAAGAGACATGCAGACCGTAGACGACTACCAGCTCTGATGTTCCAGGTGGTAGAGAGAGTGTTGCTGTCATCTCTTAACTGTAACCTCCAGGTGCCTTGTAGGAAGCTGGCTCCTCGTTTTGTTGGCCCCTTTAAGGTCCTCCGTAGAGTGAACCCAATAGCCTATGCCTTCGAACTTGCTGCCAATATGTGCATTTATAATGTGTTCCATGTGTCGCTACTTAAACCCTTGGTTTATAACCGCTATACTACGGCTCTTGTCCATCCCAGACCTCTCCAGGTGGGGGGTCATGAGGAATATGAAGTTCAAAGTATTCTGGACTCTCAGGATCAGAGGCCAGGTACAACATCTGGTTCATTGGTTCATTGGAGAGGCTATGGGCCTGAGGAGCATTCCTGGGTCGCTAAGAGAGACCTACATGCACCTGCCCTTCTCCGTGAATTCCACTTCTGCACTTCCGCTGGTTCTGGTCCTCCTCCACGGGGAAGAGGCCGTTAAGGAGGGGTACTATCACAGTTTGCTTGGCAGCCTGTGCTTCTCTTCATTGTTGTCTATGGTCGCAGGTGTAGACGCGCGTCTGTGACATGCACTTGTTTATACACTTGGAGCCTACTTTCCTGATTGGCTCCTGCCTTGTGTGTGCCTATATGAATGCCTCGGTGCCTAGTGCAAGTTGCTCTTACGCGGTGTTCCAGTTAGTCTCGTTGTCTGCTCCGTTTCACTGTGACTCTTGTTTGCCCTCCGATCTCGCTCTGTGTATGACCCCAGCTTGTATGACTATTCACATCGGTACTATCTGTGGCTCTGGCTGATCTCGCTCCGTGTATGACCCCGGCTTGTCCGACTATCCACATCGGTACTGACCTGTGGCTCTGGCTGACTACTCACTCTGTGTATTAAAAAAAAATAATAATTGCAATATGATATATATCCTGACCTTAAGGTAAAAAAAAATCTTTAATATATGCATACAAATATATCAAACATTATATTATCCGTCATGCATCCATGCAAATGACAGAAGTGCTAACATGAATAACAACATATATGTACAAAATAAATCTATTAAACATCAAATGCATCTATATAAAAATGATGGGATAACACTTTGCAACATGACATCCAAGCTTCTGGAGGATGCTACAATTTGATCCCAATATGTATTGTAATATGTATGAGCATGTACAGTACAACAGATATGTCAATATATAAACTATTTGAGACTAGTCACAGGCTCAGGGGAAATCATGAAAAAATAAAATAAATATAAATAATGCATGTTACACAGTAGAATCCCACAAATGGCCTAAACTACTCTTCTGATCCAGACATCCCAGAAAGTATACCTAAGACTAGCAAAAAAGGGGATGTACTGGTAAAAAAAATGTATCTATATTTCAGATAATACTAAAAAGACAAAAGAAAAGTAAAAAGTTGCTACTTGAAAATATAAAATGTTTCCAACAAATGAAATCAATAGTATAACTTATCCATACTATTTTCTTGTTCCAAATGGATCCAATTGTCTGTTAAAACAAACCAGAAAATTAAACTAGCAGTTCATCAAAATGGATTGTAACAAGCTGTTTTTTCTATATGCCACCTATTATATGCTGAAGAGAACACCAATATATAGGGCTCACCATAAGTAGTTATAGGAAATTATTACCACACTTAGTGTTTGAATACATATACTTTTCCACCCCCATTATTATTATTATGGAATCACAATTATCTATCTATATATATATATATATATATATATATATATATATATATATATATATATGTATACTTGAGACCTCACTGTTTAACAGTACCTGATATCATAGAACCCTATTGATTTTTAAAACTCATGGTTAAGGACCATTAGAAGACTGTGTTCATATCATTACTCTCTTGCATATGGACCCAGTCGGCATCCCTTTAAATTCGTGACAAGAAACGTTCCTTGCTGGTCCTTCTCTCAGTGTCCGGTCTCCTTTGAAATTTAGCCAACACTTCTTCCAGGTATGCTTGCCTTCTTGTCCGCCATGTTGGTCTCTTGGCCCACTGCTTTTCCTTAATGTTCTCCAGTGACTGGCATATATGTTCAAAGATGTATACGTTGGAAAAGACTAACATATCATTCTAATGTGCTTCATAGTCAGTATGACTTCTTTCTCATGGAAAATAGTAACAACGTAATCTATATACTGGTATTAACCAAGGTACTAGATCCCAGAGCATATTTTCTCTAGCTTGGTCTTGTTCGATTGAAAGCAGCAGGAGTAATCACCCAGATTCGAAGATTCTATAACCTTGTATGTGTGTTTAAGGATATTTTTTAAAAAATATATTACACCTGGAGCATTAATAGTATTGGGAAGAGGTAGGACAGAGCAACATACAGATACTAAGTGTAGAATTTATTGAGATGCAGACACATATCTAAAAAATCTATACATATGTAAATGAAAACAGATAAATATAAAATCCAAAACCACAAAAGACAATTATAAAAAAATAAATAGATAAAAGCTGACACTGTGAGTGAAACCAACTAGTAAAATAAAGGCTATTGTAATGGTTTTATGTACACTCAGAGACAGAAGGTTTTGGTAAAACACAGTTTTATTAAACCACACAGAATAATAATAATAACCCTCCAGGGTCCAGCATATAGATACAATATAATACTGACACAGGACAGGTTACAGTGATATCAATAACCCACACGGGTCCAGTATGTGATAATAACAATACTGACACAGGTCAGGTTACAGTTCGCATGATTCAGTGAGACAATGGCAGAATGGTACTATAAGGCCAGGAATAGCTGATAGGCCCTAATAACGGAAGGCCCACAGGACACTCTCCATGCAGAGAGTGACACAATTGCGACTGTAGCCACAGAGGAGCAAGCGGAGACTTGGATACGTGACTGGCTACTGGAACAACAGAGGTAGACTGCAACCGGAAGTGCAGTGTAACGCCAAACCGAGACTGCAATAGTCTGTGACCCAAGTGCACAGAACCGCCCCGCAAGGGGTTAACGAACGCTCCGACCTGAGAACAAACTGCCAGATCGTATAGACGGACTGAGGTGCCCAAGAGTAACCCAACCTCAGGTAAAGGGCAGTAAACAGGCCAAGCGTACCGTGGTGCAACCAGAAATATCTCCACACCAGAGTGAGAGAAGACAAGGCACTATGGGGTTACTGGGTCACAGTGAGAACTGCCTGAGCAGTAACCAAGGCAACTGGAGGTCTGTACAAGACAAAGAGAGTGTACCGGACTACAGCCCCAAACCAGATCACCAGAAGGAGTGCAAACCGGGATGAGACACACAGAGCAGGAATGTCAGCCAAGCCGGATCAGTACATGGAGCAGGAACGTCAGCCAAGCCAGGTCGGTACACAGAGCAGGAACGTCAGCCAAGCCGGGTCGGTACACGGAGCAGGAATGTCAACCAAGCCGGGTCAGTACACAGAGCAGGAACGTTGACCAATCCAGGTCGGTAACGGAGCAGGAACGTAACAGGCAGAGTAGTCAGTCAGTCCGGGTCATACACAGGAATCATACGAAATAACGGAACAAGCGCTAGCAACGGGAACACCACGAAAGGGCACTGCAGAAATGACAGCGCTGAGTATTTAAGGGTTGTCAATGGGAGGAGCAACATAACGTTAGCCAATAAAAAGATATCAGGAAGTAGCGCTTGTCAAAATGTTGCCAGCAAAGCACAGACACCGTGATAGCTATATGTGCAATCTAGAATATAAAGAGATAGTGATTTTCATGTGTGAAATGTACCTGTCATATGACAATCTCAAGGAGCCAAAGGGCAGTACTCTATATATAGATATGAAGATATCACTTCCAGGTTAAGAACCAAATATCAGGGGCACTGCCTCCACAGAGAATAAAGAAATATACAAACTATGGTGAAATACAAATAGCCGAAAAAATAATAAAAGGTCAAAATTTGCCAAATAAGTAGATTGAGGTTGGGGAACACTATATATGAATAGGATCTCACATGTCCATAGCAATATTGAACCCGAAGACATCTGCATAATAAGAGTTCAAAAATATATGGCAATAGAAACAATATAATAATAAAAAAAGGCTGTGGAAGGAAGGGAATCGTCACAGATCAGTGAAAAGAGATAAGACAAAAAAAAAAAACTAAATCTATAAACAGACACAAAAATATGTTAAATGAATGAAATGCCATTGCCACTGATATGAGTGGGGAAGAATACCATTTATATGTATATGACAGTGAGAGAGAGAGAATGGATCTCAAAATGAACAAAACAGGTAACGTTCTGGATTTAAATTATAAATAGATTGACATCCCATTCATTACTAAAGCCCTAGGGGACACGTACACATAATGTGTTTCCAGAGGGCCTCCCTTCTGCTCGAAATATTAAATACATTGCCTTCTCTAGCAGGAAGTTAGAGTGTCTCAAAATGAATGTGAGTCTCTAATCTTGATTGCAGAGATGTGCTCCTCAATTCTCTGTTTTAACTGTCGGCTCTTAAACATAAATATTGAACACAACAAATTTGACAGGTTATTAATTATATTGCACTCCTCGTGTAATAATTGATGAAACTTCCAACATTATATGATATACCCATAAGCAGTACTTGCAAAAGTAATAGACATGTCAACAAACCTGCAACAGTTGTATTTTTTTTCAATTTTATAAAAACCCTTGAAGGAAAGCATACATACTCTGCTGCAATATAGACTACCTCCTAGTGTTTTTCAGGCTAAAACTTGACATCTAATATTAATTTCTAATATTAATTTCAAACCACTCTCTCTACCTTTATAAGAATGTGTTTTTTTACCAATGCCGACAAAACTGTTCTCATTTATTTATTTTAATTAAGATGCAATAAATCAGTGCCAGTTAAAGGGAAGTTAGAACCCTTTTTGTCTTATGCAAAGGCTTCACATTTCAACCTGATTATTTGTATGTCAGTAATAGGAGAACATTCTAGTCAAGCATTTTGTAATTTCTTAGACAATGCATGGTCACTCACAAGTTACAGAAGCCAGCCTGTGTGAGACAGCAGTAGAGGGTACAGGTCCCTGGGTCATGTAAATGGGTTGTCACTATAGGCAGGGCTAGGGGAGCATAGAATGCCTTGCCTATGGTAACCTGAGTAATAATTACAGCTTTGTGTATATCAGAGTTCGAATCACCATCAGTGTTGTATTACTGCTGTCCTGGTGTACTATTACCTTTCAAGTCTTACCTTGAAAGGCAACTGTTGGCCTGTTATTTGGGTTAGTAATCCCAGCAGTGTTCATGTACCATGTGCAATATTTTCAATTTTAGCTTATTTTCTTTTAGGTTCTTTCTAAAGAACCATGTAAATATAAACTTGAATGATCAATAGTTTGGCCATGTAAACATATTAACCCTTTGAGTGCCAGAGGGGTAAGGAAAGCATTGCAGAGCAATGCGTTCCTTACCCCTCTGGCGCCCAAAGGGTTAAACAAATGTACATGGCATTGGTATAGATTTGAACACATTCTGGTTAGGAATCCATATACTTACTGCTTGTTACTTACATTGTCTCTTTAGTTCTTTGGATGCTATAGACCTCTCCAAAAAGTTGTAAAGCAATGCACTGAAGATACCTCTACTGTCCAAGAGGTTAATACCTACATTTTAACATGTGGAAAATACAATTTACAGAGTAAGATCATCCATTATGCAGCCTAGGCTACTGCCTAAGGTCCATGGCAATATGAGGGGCCCTGGTTTCAAGTGATGGGTCACAGAGAGAGAGGCCCTGCTGTTGCTACTGCTAAGATCTTATGCCAAATGCCCTTTTTATTGAAAGAAACCAGCATCATCCAGTTGCTCCCACTTCCATTAGCAGCCCTTTGTGTCAGAAGCAAGCGATGTGGGGCCCCAAACTGGTACCTTGCCTAGGGCCCTATGGTGTCTTAAACTATCTCTGACAATTTAACATGTAGTCATTTGTTAGCACAAATGCAATAGGATATAAACTGTTGTTCTTAAAAACTACCACTAGAGGGCACTAAATACCTTTTCACATTCTTTATAAACTTGTTGATTCCCTGAGGGATCAGTACTTTTTCCTATTTAAATTTTCCACATATATATAAAATACATAAAATGTCCACTTTTTTGTTAACCCAAATACATTTACTGTGAGAATTTTGCAAGTTTCCACATATGCCCAAGAATGCATTTAGTTTGTCAGCTAGACAGGGCAGGGACTTCCTATCCTAATGTCTGCATATCTAGTCTTATGATAATCATCTGTATAACTACTTCACTACTGCATTTACAGTATCCTCTCTAAATTAAAGTGCTAAGTTCACCAGGTGGCACTATATTATTATAAAAATACATACATACATTCCCACTGAAGGGGTCAGACTCGATATTTGTGGTTCTATGACTACCAGTGCAATGAGTGAGACAAGGCTGGGATGTATAGTTCTACGGCTTCCAGTTTACTAGGAGAAGGCTGGAGGGGGGAGGGGCAGTATATGTATTTCTATATCTACCATTGCAGTGGGGAAAGGCTGGAGAGTTAGTATGTGTGATTATATGGCTAAGCGTCAGTATGTTTGATTCTTTAGCTACCAATGCAGTTGGACAAGCTACAGGAGTAAGTGTATGTGGTTCTAATAGTGTTGGTCAAAGTGAGGCCCTCCAGCTGCAGCCAGGCTACAACTCTCATCATTCTCTGTCAGCTGTACAAGGACAGTTGTAATCTGGTAGATGCTTTAATGCATCATGTTGCCTATCTCTATGACTACCAGGACAGTGGCACAAGACTGAGAGGAGAGGGTGTCCAAAGGAAAATGTGTGGTTCTGTGGCTACCATGGGAGAAGACTAGGGATGTCAGTATGTATGGTTCTATGGTTACTGTGGGATAAGAGTAGGGGTCAGACTATGTGGGTCTATGGCTTCCACTGCCAGTGCAATGGGTAGGGTTGCCACTAGTGTTGAGCGAGCATGCTCGGCCGATGCTCGGATCGGCTCGAGCATCGCTCTGCTCGGCACATGGCGGTACTCGTACGAGTACCGCATGTGCTCGACCGCCATGTTCGGGTCTCCTCCCCGCACGTTTTGCGGCTGCTGCGCAGCCAATAAACGTGCAGGGAGGCTCTGACATCGGTGTAATGCCAGCAGCCATGTTGGCTGCTGGCATTACACTGATTGGCTGGCCAGAACCCGTGGTCAGGTGCTGTATAGCACCTGACCATCGAGTTCGGCTCAGTCTTAGCCAGGGAGAGCTGAGGATAGGAAGGGAAAGGCAGTGTAGGGAGGAAAAAAACCAAAATTGTGAAAAAAAAGAACCAAAAGTCCTTTTTAGGACTACTGTGTGTGGGGGCAGCAGGTTATTTTGTGTGGGGGGAAAAAAACAAAAAAAAAAAAAAAAAAATATTCTGTTTAGTGTGCAAAGTTGCAGATTAGAGCACATTCTGTTTAGTGTGCACAGTTGCAGATTAGAGCACATTCTGTTTAGTGTGCAAAGTTGCAGATTAGAGCACATTCTGTTTAGTGTGCAAAGTTGCAGATTAGAGCACATTCTGTTTAGTGTGCAAAGTTGCAGATTAGAGCACATTCTGTTAAGTCTTCAAACTAAAATATCAAAGTCACATATTTCATTCAGTGTGCGTCGCCGCAGTTTAGCAGCACATTCTGTGTACTGTGCAGAGTTGCAGAATAGGAAGAAATACTGTTAAGTCTTCAAACTAAAATATCAAAGTCACATATTCCATTCAGTGTGCTTCGCCGCAGTTTAGCAGCACATTCTGTGTACTGTGCACAGTTGCAGAATAGGAAGAAATACTGTTAAGTCTTCAAACTAAAATATCAAAGTCACATATTCCATTCAGTGTGCTTCGCCGCAGTTTAGCAGCACATTCTGTGTACTGTGCAGAGTTGCAGAATAGGAAGAAATACTGTTAAGTCTTCAAACTAAAATATCAAAGTCACATATTCCATTCAGTGTGCTTCGCCGCAGTTTAGCAGCACATTCTGTGTACTGTGCAGAGTTGCAGAATAGGAAGAAATACTGTTAAGTCTTCAAACTCAAATATTAAAGTCACATATTCCATTCAGTGTGTGTCACCGCCGTTTAGCAGCCTATTCTGTGTACTCTGCACAGTTGCAGAATAGTAAGAAATACTGTTAAGTTTTCAAACTCAAATATTAAAGTCACATATTCCATTCAGTGTGTGTCACCGCCGTTTAGCAGCCTATTCTGTGTACTCTGCAGAGTTGCAGAATAGTAAGAAATACTGTTAAGTTTTCAAACTCAAATATTAAAGTCACATATTCCATTCAGTGTGTTTCACCGCCGTTTAGCAGCCTATTCTGTGTACTCTGCACAGTTGCAGAATAGTAAGAAATACTGTTAAGTTTTCAAACTCAAATATTAAAGTCACATATTCCATTCAGTGTGTTTCACCGCCGTTTAGCAGCCTATTCTGTGTACTCTGCACAGTTGCAGAATAGTAAGAAATACTGTTAAGTTTTCAAACTCAAATATTAAAGTCACATATTCCATTCAGTGTGTGTCACCGCCGTTTAGCAGCCTATTCTGTGTACTCTGCAGAGTTGCAGAATAGTAAGAAATACTGTTAAGTTTTCAAACTCAAATATTAAAGTCACATATTCCATTCAGTGTGTTTCACCGCCGTTTAGCAGCCTATTCTGTGTACTCTGCACAGTTGCAGAATAGTAAGAAATACTGTTAAGTTTTCAAACTCAAATATTAAAGTCACATATTCCATTCAGTGTGTTTCACCGCCGTTTAGCAGCCTATTCTGTGTACTCTGCACAGTTGCAGAATAGTAAGAAATACTGTTAAGTTTTCAAACTCAAATATTAAAGTCACATATTCCATTCAGTGTTTTTCACCGCCGTTTAGCAGCCTATTCTGTGTACTCTGCACAGTTGCAGAATAGTAAGAAATACTGTTAAGTTTTCAAACTCAAATATTAAAGTCACATATTCCATTCAGTGTGTGTCACCGCCGTTTAGCAGCCTATTCTGTGTACTCTGCAGAGTTGCAGAATAGTAAGAAATACTGTTAAGTTTTCAAACTCAAATATTAAAGTCACATATTCCATTCAGTGTGTTTCACCGCCGTTTAGCAGCCTATTCTGTGTACTCTGCAGAGTTGCAGAATAGTAAGAAATACTGTTAAGTTTTCAAACTCAAATATTAAAGTCACATATTCCATTCAGTGTGTTTCACCGCCGTTTAGCAGCCTATTCTGTGTACTCTGCAGAGTTGCAGAATAGTAAGAAATACTGTTAAGTTTTCAAACTCAAATATTAAAGTCACATATTCCATTCAGTGTGTGTCACCGCCGTTTAGCAGCCTATTCTGTGTACTCTGCAGAGTTGCAGAATAGTAAGAAATACTGTTAAGTTTTCAAACTCAAATATTAAAGTCACATATTCCATTCAGTGTGTTTCACCGCCGTTTAGCAGCCTATTCTGTGTACTCTGCACAGTTGCAGAATAGTAAGAAATACTGTTAAGTTTTCAAACTCAAATATTAAAGTCACATATTCCATTCAGTGTGTGTCACCGCCGTTTAGCAGCCTATTCTGTGTACTCTGCAGAGTTGCAGAATAGTAAGAAATACTGTTAAGTTTTCAAACTCAAATATTAAAGTCACATATTCCATTCAGTGTGTTTCACCGCCGTTTAGCAGCCTATTCTGTGTACTCTGCAGAGTTGCAGAATAGTAAGAAATACTGTTAAGTTTTCAAACTCAAATATTAAAGTCACATATTCCATTCAGTGTGTGTCACCGCCGTTTAGCAGCCTATTCTGTGTACTCTGCAGAGTTGCAGAATAGTAAGAAATACTGTTAAGTTTTCAAACTCAAATATTAAAGTCACATATTCCATTCAGTGTGTTTCACCGCCGTTTAGCAGCCTATTCTGTGTACTCTGCACAGTTGCAGAATAGTAAGAAATACTGTTAAGTTTTCAAACTCAAATATTAAAGTCACATATTCCATTCAGTGTGTGTCACCGCCGTTTAGCAGCCTATTCTGTGTACTCTGCACAGTTGCAGAATAGTAAGAAATACTGTTAAGTTTTCAAACTCAAATATTAAAGTCACATATTCCATTCAGTGTGTATCACCGCCGTTTAGCAGCCTATTCTGTGTACTCTGCACAGTTGCAGAATAGTAAGAAATACTGTTAAGTTTTCAAACTCAAATATTAAAGTCACATATTCCATTCAGTGTGTGTCACCGCCGTTTAGCAGCCTATTCTGTGTACTCTGCACAGTTGCAGAATAGTAAGAAATACTGTTAAGTTTTCAAACTCAAATATTAAAGTCACATATTCCATTCAGTGTGTGTCACCGCCGTTTAGCAGCCTATTCTGTGTACTCTGCACAGTTGCAGAATAGGAAGAAATACTGTTAAGTTTTCAAACTCAAATATTAAAGTCACATATTCCGTGTAAGATGAAGAAGGCGGGTAAAAAGGGACGGGGAAGTGGACGTGATCCTGATAGTTCAGGGCGCGGGTCAGGACGCGGAGAAACTGTGCCTGGTGCCAGAGCACAAGAAAGAAAGACATCCACCATACCTAGCTTCATGTGTAATTTTACAGGGCGTCGCAGGACATCACTCTCGAGGTCCGACCACTGCGAACAGGTGGTCGGTTGGATGACAGCTGATACTGCTTCCAGTCGGTTAAGCACCACCCTGTCTTCCACCAAGTCCACTCTCAGTAGCCAAGAGTCTGGTCAAAATAATCCTCACTCTGATCATCCTTCCTCCCACCATACACGGTCTGGTCAAAGAAGTGATCCCACACTGGGATATAGTGAGGAGCTCGTCTCATCACCAATCCTTCATTTGACCCTCTCTCCAAGCACGCTTGCAGAGGAACATGACATCTTGTGCCCTGATTCACAACCTCTAGAGGCTACCCAATCACAAGAAGATGACAGATGTGAACGGCATTTAAGGTCAAAGGAAGTAGTGGATGATGATGATGATGATGAGACACAGTTGCCATTAAATCAACCACTATTTCCTTCTCAAGACCTTGTTGAGGAGAATGTTATACAGTTGTCAATGACTGAGTATGTGGTGGGATCAAGACTTGAGGAGGATGATCAGAGTGAGGAAGTGGAGGAGGACTTGGTGGACGATGAGGTGACTGACCCCACCTGGGAAGGTGTAGAGCCGAGCGATGACAGCAGTCCTGAGGGTGAGCCATCTGCAGCACCGCAACAGGCTGGAAGAGGCAGTGGTGTGGCTACAGAAAGAAGGCGGACCGCACCAAACCGGCCCGCAAATGTTCCACGGAGCACCCCCTTGCGTAAATCTACCTTGCCAAAGGGTAGGTGTTCCGCGGTATGGCGTTTTTTTAAGGAAAGTGCGGACGACAAAAGAATTGTAGTTTGCAACCTGTGCCACACCAGAATGAGCCGAGGCATGAACACTAGAAACCTCACCACCACCAGCATGATCCGACACATGGCATCCAAGCACCGTAGTAAGTGGGAGGAACGCCTGGATCGCCCATCTGTGTCTGCAGGCCACACCACTGCCTCCTCTTCCCCTGTTTTCGGTGCCGGCCAATCGCCTGTCGAAGGCGCAGGCCCGCATACCTCCCGCCCTGCACCTGTACCATCTGAAGCACCATCAGCGACCACATCCACTTCCCTGTCCCAGCACAGCGTCCAAATGTCGTTACCCCAGGCATTTGAGCGCAAGAGAAAGTACCCAGCCACCCACCCACAGGCCATAGCACTAACCTCACACCTTTCAAAATTACTGGCCATCGAAATGCTGCCATTTAGGCTTGTGGACACTGAGTCCTTCCGCAGCCTGATGGCAGCAGCTGTCCCTCGGTACGCGGTACCCAGCCGCCACTACTTTTCCCGGTGTGCCATCCCCGCATTACACCACCATGTGTCCCGTAACATCACCCGTGCCCTGACCAACGCAGTTACTGGGAAGGTCCACTTAACGACTGACACATGGACAAGTGCTTGTGGCCAGGGACGCTACATTTCCCTGACGGCACACTGGGTGAATGTCGTGGAGGCTGGGAGCGACTCGGACCCTGGGATGGCACGGGTGCTACCCACGCCGAGGATTGCGGGCCCTACCTCCATCAGGGTTTCCGCCAGCACCTACGTTATTGGCTCCTCCTCCTCCGTTTCCACCTCCGAATTCTCTACACGCAGCGCCACTCCCCCATCAGCCAGTAGCTGGAAGCAGTGTAGCACTGCAGTGGGGAAGCGTCAACAGGCCGTGTTGAAGCTGATCTGCCTTGGGGACAAACAGCACACGGCCTCAGAGCTGTTGCAGGGGATTAGTCACCAGACCGAGCAGTGGCTCTCGCCACTCAACCTGCAACCAGGCATGGTTGTGTGTGATAATGGGCGTAACTTGGTGGCGGCTTTGGAGCTCGGCAAGCTCACACACGTACCATGCCTAGCGCATGTATTTAATTTAGTGGTTCAGCGATTTCTAAAAACCTACCCCAATGTGCATGATCTCTTGACCAAGGTGCGCCGCGTGTGTGCACATTTCCGTAAGTCATCTACAGCTTCGGCCGGCCTGTTGAAGCTGCAGCAGCGCTTACAATTGCCAGCTCACCGGCTGCTGTGTGACGTGAGCACGCGCTGGAACTCCACCTTCCACATGTTGGCCCGGCTTTGTGAGCAGCAGAGGGCAGTAGTGGAGTACCAGCTGTTACACGGTCGTCGCCTCTCCGTTCAACTTCCTGTAATCAGAAGTGAGGAGTGGGAATGGATGTCAGACCTCTGCGAGGTTTTACGCAATTTTGAGGAATCGACACAGATGGTGAGCGGCGATAACGCTATTATCAGTGTAACCATCCCACTTCTGTGTCTACTGAAACGCTCGCTGCTCACAATTAAAACCGACGCTTTGCATGTGGAAGAGGTGGAAATGGGGGAGGAAGAGCTTACACAAGGTGATAGCCAGAGCACCCTCACTTCGTCTTCTCAGCGACAATTGGAGGAGGCGGAGGAGGAGGAGGAGGAGGAGGAAGACACGGTTGCCTCCGCTACAGAGGGTAGCCATGGAACTTTAGTTCCATCTCTTCAGCGTGGGTGGGCAGAAGAGGAGGAAGAGGATGAGGATATTGAGAGTCATCCTCCTGGTGAGGACAGCGAAATCTTGACTGTTGGTACTCTGGCACACATGGCTGACTTTATGTTAGGCTGCCTTTCCCGTGACCCACGCGTTATACGCATTTTAAACAACACGGATTACTGGGTGTTCACCCTTCTGGACCCCCGCTACAAAGAGAATTTCTCATCTCTCATTCCTCCGGTGGAGAGGACAAGC
Organism: Rhinophrynus dorsalis; assembly: GCA_037306005.1. Taxonomy (NCBI): domain Eukaryota; kingdom Metazoa; phylum Chordata; class Amphibia; order Anura; family Rhinophrynidae; genus Rhinophrynus; species Rhinophrynus dorsalis. The sequence goes on from CM074722.1 coordinate 226,398,878, forward strand.
AAAATGGTGCAATACCAGAAGGTTCTTGTTGAAAAATTGCTCCAAAATTTTCCATCTGACAACGCTGGCGGCAGAGTACGTGCTACCTTGGCCCACCGAGAAGGGGAGAAAAGGGGAGCACACAGCAGTTCCGAGAAAGGCAGGGCAACACTCTCCAAGGCGTGGGACACCTTCATGACACCCCGCCAGCACCCTCACCCTGATGCGCAGCCTAGTGTCACAAGGAGGGAAAAGTTTTGGAAGATGGTGAAGGAGTACGTAGCAGACCGTGTCAGCGTCCTCAATGATCCCTCTGTGCCTTACAACTACTGGGTGTCCAAGCTGGACACGTGGTATGAACTGGCACTCTACGCCTTGGAGGTGCTGGCCTGCCCTGCCGCCAGCGTTCTGTCTGAGCGGGTATTTAGTGCTGCTGGTGGCATCATAACAGATAAGCGTATCCGCCTTTCCACCGACAATGCTGATAGGTTGACACTTATAAAAATGAACAAGGCCTGGATTTCCCCTGACTTCTCCACTCCACTGGAGGAAAGCCGCGGGGGAACATAAACTCACTTTATATATGTTATTTACAATGATGTGAATACTCTGTATTCCCATTCACCCCTTCCACCCAAAAAACGGGTATATGGTTGACTCTTAATCTTCTCATCCTCCTCCTCCTCTTCCATATGCCCTGGGATATAATTTTTATATAGGGCCAGCTCACCAGCGGGCCCTGTGATATAATTTTTATATAGGGCCAGCTCACCAGCGGGCCCTGTGATATAATTTTTATATAGGGCCAGCTCACCAGCGGGCCCTGTTTGACAATTTTTATATAGGTCAGCTCACCAGCGGGCCTTCTCATATAATGTTTTATTGGGTCAGCTCTCTAGCGGGCCCTCTCATATAATGTTTTATAGCGTCAGCTCACTAGCGGGCCTTCGCATATAATGTTTAGGATGGTCAGCTCTGCAGCAGACCCTCACCCATAATGTTTTAGATGGTCAGCTCAGCGCACGTTTCCCTCTTAATCATGGCCTCAGTTCTGAAAATCAAGGAAATTTTTGGGAGAATTTGCCTCTGCGCACGTTTCCCTCTTAATCATGGCCTCAGTTCTGAAAATCAAGGAAATTTTTGGGAGAATTTGCCTCTGCGCACGTTTCCCTCTTAATCATGGCCTCAGTTCTGAAAATCAAGGAAATTTTTGGGAGAATTTGCCTCTGCGCACGTTTCCCTCTTAATCATGGCCTCAGTTCTGAAAATCAAGGAAATTTTTGGGAGAATTTGCAGATGATATACAAGTAAATATACAGCAAATATTGTTTGGTAACAATTTTTCGCCTAAAGTCGTTTTTATTTTCCTTTTTGTGTGTTTTACGATCAGTCTGTAAAAATGGCGTACTACGGGCGAAAGATCGTTCCCAGCAGCGATGTTGGAGTCCAAGATGCATCCAGACATCCTCCCTATGCTGTCCCTGAACCATTTCTGTGGTGTTTCCATCCTTTTCTGCCCTTTTCCTATGGACCAGGCACCCTCCCCTCATCAGAGCAGGGGGTGCCTGGTGTAATGCTCGAGTCCTCCCATTGACTTCAATGGGGCTCGGGTGCTCGGCCGAGCACTCGAGCCTCAGGGGGTGCTCGGTCAGAGCACCCGAGCACCCGAGCATTGGGGTGCTCGCTCATCACTAGTTGCCACCTTTTCTTCAAAAAAATACCGGCCATGGCATTCCCTCCATAGACTTAACATTGGACAGAAGCCAATTTTTTACCGGCCTTCTGGTAAAATACCGGCTGGGTGGCAACCCTAGCAATGGGACAAGGCTGGGGTCAGTGTGTTGGTTCTATGTCTACCATTGGGCAAGGCTGGTGATCAGTATGTGTGCGTCTATGACTACCAGTACAGTAGAATAAGGCTGGGTGTCATGGGTACATGGTGGAGAAAATAGGAAAAAACACCTTCGGGTTATTCACTAAGGGGCGATAATGAGGTGACAAAGTGGAGATGACTTCTCCAGTGAAATCATTTATCCAGTTCCTATGTTATTCTGCAGAGCCTATGCAATAAGATTTCAGAAGTTGGAGAAATCTTAGTGCATTGGCTGCATAGAATTCAATCTCCACTTTATCACCTCTTTATCACATCTTAGTGCATAACCTCCTAATGTGGGAAGTCATGCAAAAGGGGAAAAGTGCCATTTTTCATACACTTACCATCTTAGACAAAAGTTTTTGCCCATCCCTAGGGATGAACATAGAAACCCATAGCTGACAGAAGAAGTTATTAGCAGGCAGAGTTCTACAGCAACATAAGACTTGAAAGATATGTTATCAGGCTGAGTCTGCCCATTGCCCATGATATTAACCACTTGGAACAGCCATTCTTGAAAAATGACTTCTGCATCCTGAAATGTACCAGTGGGGTGCAGCACATAATATCAGATCTTAAAAGCCTCTGTTTTCAAGAAACAAATAGGGCAAAATGTCAACCTCCAACATTTGTTCAACTTTATCATTCAACATGTGTACTTTTGATTTATCTCTGTGCTTTTCTGACTTCATTCTAAGAACTAAACAAGTGTGGGTTAACAGCACATAGAAGTACCACATAACATAGGTGTTTAAAGTGTCTCTATCACCTTAATTCAAGTCTGCATATTTGAAAACTGCATAAAAAACTGTGTATATGTCATGTTAACCAAAAGTCCAACAGATGTATCAATATTCACACTTTTATTTCTGGACAAAGTGACACTATACACTTACTGGTACTATACGAAGCTGTATTAGCATATGAAACCTCATTGAAACATCTATTAGCATATGACACATCACTGAAAAAAGGCTTAATTAGCATATGCAACATAATTCATTCTGCATTGTGTTGCAATTAGCATACATTAGCATATGAAAGAAGTGTGAATATCTCCTGAACTGTGTGTTTGTTGGCCTTTTGGTTAAAATGACATATAGAAAGTTTTTAATGCAGTTTTCAAATATGCAGACTTGAAATAAGGTGATAGATCCACATTAATAGCTTGAGTAGTGTTAGTGGTGGCAGACCAGGATGAGGTATGTGTAAGGATCCTTTGACACTTGTTACCTTTACAACTAACTCAGACTCATCCTCCTCTATGCTTTTCATTTGTACAACAGCAGCAGTAGGAGACACAATTGCTATTGATTTTTGTCTCTGTCACTCTCAGTCTCAAGTTTTAAAGGGATAGTAAAACTTCATTTTAACTTGTAGGCATTAAAAAAATATGAAGAATGATATAAGTCTTATCTCTCAAACCTTTATGGTTTAAGAGATATTCACAAGCAAAGTTTCCCCTCCCACCCCTTTTACCTAGTGTAAGCCATCTCTTCTCAGATGGGGACACTGGTTGTAAGACCAGACAGATAACAGCAGGGGAAAATCTTCTTACAATGAAAACAATGAAAGCCCTGCCCTCCTTGACAAGCTTTTCAGCTTTTTCCCTTATCTTAATTGAAGATTGTCCCTCTCTGCAGTCTAGCTGGGAACCTACCTTCTGCTCTGGCTGAAAAGTGTTACATCAGTAAAAGGGGCGGGAGGGGGACACTTTGTTATTGAATTACTCTTGAACTACAACTCTGACAGAATTGAAATAACACTCTCCAAAGTCCAAATACTATGATGATTAATTACAGACATATCGTTCTTCATGTTTTTTTATGAAATGTTACTATCCCTTTAAGTGTAGGAATAGGATCTCTTTCCTGTCTTGCTCACCTATCAGTATTTTTTTTTTTGTTTTTAAACTGTCCCTGCACTGCCAGTATAGCTGTCAGACACACTCCCTACAGATGTTCAGAGATCTGGCTAGCTCCAAAACTCCTTATATCAAGCATCTCCAACTCCCTTCATTGCCTTTCTGCATCTACTCACTATTAGCTAATGTCACAATACTAGCAGCTTTCTCTTTCTCTCCCAAGTACTGCAATGTTAAAGCGGAACTACCACCCTATAAAAAGTCGCCACACAATAATTAGGCATATGGCGACTAGCTTCTTAATACTGCTATTATCTTCTACAAGTACCACGTTTTGAAGTAATCCTGTTTCTTCAGAGACCGACAGCCAGGCTTGGACACAGACATCTTGCTCAGAGCCTGTGCTTTCCATCCTGGTCTAATCAAGGAGGCATTGCATGGAGCAGAAAGGCACCGGAAGGGACTGAGGGTGCAGGCGTGCAGACGGCTCTACAGCAAGAAGTGTGACCGTCAGTCTCTGAAGAAACAGGATTACTTCAAAACTCTGTACTTGTGGAAGATAATAGCGGTATTAAGAAGCTAGTCGCCATATGCCTAATTATTGTGTGGTGACTTTTATAGGGTGGTAGTTCCGCTTTAATTTTTACAGTACTGTACAGGATAGATCAGTTAGCTTCAGTATCAGCAGTTTGCAATAAAGGATAAAAAGACTAGAAGCTGGTGAAGAACCATCACACTTCAGTTTATGCTTGTCCCTCTTCTTCTTACATATGTAGTAATGAGTGTCTAAGAAACACAGTATGTCAAGTGGTAATCTTCTATCTTGAATGTGTTAATGTATGTCTGCGTAAAATCTGTCACTCAGTCTCAATATTAGAACCTCAGTCTCAGGTTGCGAGCTCAGAGAGGAAGGGTCACTTCATCTACCTGTTCGACTCTATCACTTATCAGACCCACACCCAGAGAACAACTGATAGTGTTTACTACCAATACTCTTATGAAGCAACTCAAGCTCTCTCTCTTGGTCTACCTTTTTTAGTTAACATAAAAAATTCTGCTGGTGGTCTCTCTCTCCCATGCTAGACTGACAACATGCAGTATACCTCATGGGGGAAACTCTCTGTATGGGGGTGGAATACATTATCATCATTAATATAAATGAAATAGTGGAAAAACTGCACTTTTCCCACAGAAGGAGGGAAGTATTGTTTTACTTTGGAGGCAAAAAGCTTTTCCCACCCTAATCCTTAGCAAGCCAACAGCCAGCTGTGGATGAAGGCAGTTGTAGTTAAACCTGAGTTGATTTTCAGCCATGTCATGCCAGATTGATGGCTTGGTGCATTTTTTCTTTTTAACCCCTTAACGACCAGCAGTCTGGGGAAGAGACCTTCCCTTAAGGATGCTTTGATCATTGTCCGCTCTTGGAGTGGTCAATTTAAGTCCCCGCTAGTGCTTACAGCGCTCCCGCAGGAGCGTTTTAAGCATAAAATATGTGACATGCCAGGACTGTCACCTGTCTTTCAGGAGAAAAAACAGTGATGGTCCTGGCATGTCACTGGTCGGTAAAGGGATAGTAATACTTCGTTTTATCTTTATTTTATTTTGTAGGCATTAAAAAAACCATGAAGAATGATATAAGTCTTATCTCTCAAACCTTTATGGCTTGAGAGAGATATTCACAAGCAAAGTTTCCCCTCCCGCCCCTTTTACCTAGTGTAAACCATCTCTTCTCAGATGTGGAAGCTGGTCCATAGACCAGACAGATAACAGCAGGGGACAATCTTCTTGCTCTGAGAACAATGAAAGCCCTGTCCCCCTTGACAAGTTTTTCAGGTTTTTCCCTTATCTTAATTGAAGATTGTCCCTCTCTGCAATCTACCTGGGCATCTCCCTTCTGCTTTGGCTGAGCACTGTTACATCAGTAAAAGGGGTGGGAGGGGGATACTTTGTCATTGAATTACTCTTGAACTACAACTCTGACAGTTTTGAAATAACACTCTCCAAAGTCCAAATACTATGATGATTAATTACAGACATATCGTTCTTCATGTTTTTTAATGCCTACAAAATAAAATAAAGATAAAACAAAGTATTACTATCCTTTTAAAGATTTGGAGTGTCATTCAGCTACTGCAAGAGCCAACAAGGTACTATCTATCCTATATAATAAAAGGCCAGATGTATGTTTGTCCAGTGCAGTCATGCACAGTAGAGACTTCCCAAACACACTCCTACTAACTCTTACCCATGTGACTACTCAAAGTATTTCAATGCCTTCTGTTAAAGTAGCTATGTGGTTGTCCAAAAGGCCCTTTCCCCTCCAACAAACTTACAACATACTACCATTGCACATCTCCTTTCACTGTCCTTTACACACTACACAACAACACCATCATCACACACCACACCTAAAACACACTTCCAATACCAACAAATAACACATTTCCTAAATAATCCTTCGACACACCATGCACCATATTTCAGACAACTAATTAAACATAATACATTACTGAAAACAATGATGGGCAACGTCGTCCCACATTGCTAGTCATATATAAAAAGGTAAAGATCCACTGGATGGAAATATAATGGGAATGATCATAAGTCCTTTGAAAGACCTCATCTGGAATATGGAGTGCAGTTTCTTGTACCAGTTCTTAAAAAAAGACCATATTGCCCTGAAAAAAGTAGAGACATGTAGCAAAATTGATATGGAGGTAGGAAGGCTTTAGTTATGAAATTAAGATAGATTAGCCAAAGAGGATTTGTTTACAGTAGAGAGGAGAAGTCAAAGGGGAGGATGTGATTGCTATTTACAGATGTATTCAAGGCCAACACAGAGAACCTTCTAGCAAACTATTTGATCAAAGACCTGAGCCAAAGTCAAGGGATCATCCATTAATTGAGGAAAAGTGTTTTAATTACAATAAAGGCATGAATATTTTATAGTAAGGACAGTGGGAGTTTGTGTTTGCAGATACTGGATGGAAATATAATGGGAATGATCATAAGTCCTTTGAAAGACCTCACCTGGAATATGGAGTGCAGTTTCTTGTACCAGTTCTTAAAAAAAGACCATATTGCCCTGAAAAAAGTAGAGACATGTAGCAAAATTGATATGGAGGTAGGAAGGCTTTAGTTATGAAATTAAGATAGATTAGCCAAAGAGGATTTGTTTACAGTAGAGAGGAGAAGTCAAAGGGGAGGATGTGATTGCTATTTACAGATGTATTCAAGGCCAACACAGAGAACCTTCTAGCAAACTATTTGATCAAAGACCTGAGCCAAAGTCAAGGGATCATCCATTAATTGAGGAAAAGTGTTTTAATTACAATAAAGGCATAAATATTTTATAGTAAGGACAGTGGGAGTTTGTGTTTGCAGATACTTGAAATGTTTTCAAAGTATTGAATACCTTTGTAACTCATAATATTTATAATTACAACAGATGCAGTGCAGATAGGGTGTTGGTGCAGGGTGAAATACAACTGCCTTATGAAACCAGGAAGGATTTTTCTTTACCCACATGGGATTTAATTGGCAATAGATTCAATAGGGATTTTTTACTCTGGATCAGCAAAGAATATATGGTAAAGGCTGAACCTGATAGCCCCATGTCATTTTTTCAGCTTTTTTAAAGGGATAGTAATACTTCGTTTTATCTTTATTTTATTTTGTAGGCATTAAAAAAACATGAAGAACGATATAAGTCTTATCTCTCAAACCTTTATGGTTTAAGAGATATTCACAAGCAAAGTTTCCCCCTCCCGCCCCTTTTTCCTAGTGTAAGCCATTTCTTCTCAGATGTGAATGTGGTTGTAAGACCAGACAGATAACAGCAGTGGACATTCTTCTTTGTATGAAAACAACGAAAACCCTTCCCCCCTTGACAAGTTTTTCAGCTTTTTCCCTTATCTTAATTGAAGATTGTCCCTCTCTGCAGTCTACCTGGGAACCTCCCTTCTGATCTGGCTGAACGGGGGGGGGGGGATACTTTGTTTGTGAATATCTCTTAAACCATAAAGGTTTGAGAGATAAGACTTATATCGTTCTTCATGTTTTTTAAATGCCTACAAAATAATATAAAGATAAAGTATTACTATCCCTTTAAGCTTCATCAACTATGTTACTATGCGGGGGATGTATAAAAAGCCTTCTTAGTATATACTTAGGGATTGTCGCTAAATTCACAATGCCTGGTCATAGTTATAAAGACGTAAAGCTATGTTTATAAATATGTCTACCTGAGAATATTCTTAGAAAATTTGCATGTGCGAATATATTTTCGCACACATAGCTGTTACTATATACTTACATTAAGAACAGGTTATACCTGACATTAAGATTTAATCACTAAAACTGCCTTTATTTTTGGCGCAATTAGCAAATTTCTTTATAAATACAATTTTTATTTGGCCAAGTCAATTTCTACTCCACTCTTCAAAAAAAGTAAACTAACTGTAGTTAGCACTAAACTTTTATAGATATACTTATGTCACTTTGAGACAATTTTACAGACACTTTCTTTATAAATCTCCCTCAGTGTAACACACCATTACAGTAATTGTGCATTGCTAGTCTCATATATTTGTGCGTTGCCCTCTAGGACTAATGTAATGCATGTTTTGATTTGCTAATCTCATGTAATCCTTTGTTGTTCTCTTGTAAAGTTGGATTGCCCTGCCCTGGGTGTAACACATTTTGGAAGCCAAAAATGAGGTGACCTTGTATCTTTCTTTATATAAAAATGAACCTATAGTTTAACGGTTGCAGGTTGCCAATCCCTGTTCTACACATTGTGCAAATGGCTAATATACAAGAAAATAAATATATTTGTTTCTTATATAGTAATTCAGAACTTGAGACATAGGCCAATCTATATCTTTTATGGAGCTATTTATCTATTTCCCTGGAATATTATCCCAGTAACTACAGAATACTACGATGACCAAGAGGGTAATCCCTTCCATAAACCTAATGTATTTTGTTAGAACTAGTAATGCTCTAGCATGTAATACCATGTGTTCAACTTTGTTTCCTATGAATATGACTCAAAGGGTTAATGATATCAAACCCCTATTTGTCTATACTGAACAGTGTAACTGTTTAGTTGACACCCATCTGTTGGTATACTGTGCTTTATGCAAATAAAGAGTTAAAAAACTAATAAATCTATCCCAATGAATGCCAATGAATCTGACTGACACATAGGAAAGAGAAAAAGCAGTACACATTAATTGTTGAGAATGTGTGCCAACCAACTCCACCCTTTAGTGTTCTTATAAAAGCTCCTAATTTTGAATGGTGCCAACAATGTTTGTACACAGAAGCAGGCAGGGGCAGAGTCACTCTTACCTGACTGTAAGGGAATATATTAGACTAGTGTAAAAGTCTGGGTAATATTAACCCTTTGAGTGCCAGAGGGGTACACAACGCATTGCTTTGCAATGCATTGTATACCCCTCTAGCACTCGAAGGGTTAAGAGGTCACTACCTCACTGCTCCACTCAATGCAGTCTTGCATCGCCTCACTCACGTGATGCAATCATGCACAGTAGAGACTGCCTGAAACCAGGCAGTCTCTACTGCGCTTGACTGCATCGTGACAAACATCCTAGACAATTATTATATAGGATTGTCGGAAGGAAACACAATCCACTGTCTATATAAAGTGTAGATCTTGTATAGAAAGCACTGCTACACAACTTGGAAAACTGAAAGTTTTCAGCTGATATAAAACCTCTTTATTAGAAGTGCTGTCAGTCATTTTTCTGCAGCTTCTTGAGGTTATGTCCTATTATGGGATGCAAGGTTTTCATGCAGAGTAGTGTGATATGCACTAAGGGGTGACAATTCTCCTACAGTGAAATCAATCTCTACACTTTCATTTGAGCCCCTTTTAGACTGATTTCATTTGCTTTAGAATAGCGACTGTCCACTGCTTTTATTTGCAATGTTGGGACACTGCCCGGTACGGGTTAAAAGTCTTCTGATGTAGAAATGTCTCTTAGCTCATATCGCCAGTGACTGACAGTTCTGCTTCACAATTTTTTCTGCAGAAGTCTCTGGCATCACAGATTTGGCTATCCTGTAGATTAGATACTCTGCAATTTCCAGTCCAGTCTGCTTTGCAATGTACTGGAGATGTCTCCAACATCCAATGGATTAAATGATAAGCTATAACGTCCACATTGTGGATAAATAGTGGCGCACATGTTTAGACTTTGGACTGAAACAACCAGCAGTCTGATCATTGAGCAATCAGATTGCCTGCATCTCCTACCAACTAGCACAAAGACCGACATGCAATCAATTTAAGCTCTCTTTGTTGGGATTTGCTGTTTATTGACATGTGGGGGACTGTACACATTGGGTTAGAATGACCCAGTACAACAGGATCTGCACTGCTCCATTTACAGATAGCTGTGGATTTGTCTCTTGAGATCATGCACACACAAGTGAGATTTTCAAACTGACCCAATCTAATGTAGTTGGCATATACCCCAGAGATGGGCAACATGAGGCTCTACAGATGCTGCCAGACTACAATGGCCATAATTTTATAGAGTTGTGTCTGGCAGCATCTGGAGTGCCTCACATTGCCTACCACTGCAATACAGTGATAAGTCTTTTTATATTGGATTGCACATTTTCCAGTGATCATTTTGTGATGTTTTTAGTGACAGTCACAACAATACTAAAGTACATTTAATTTTACAATGTCCAGAGGTTGAGCAACACCTTATTGGTTAGGGTGGCACACAGCTCCAGCCTTCTCCCCCAACATCGTATCATGTATTCTTGTTGTTATATACAAAGAAATGTGGAGTAATTCTGGGGTACACCAACTGGACTACAGGACACAAATAAAATTGCCAAAATTTTGATTGATTTAAATGGGACTTTTAACCATTTAAATGCTAGAGCTTTCTCTAACCCATGTGCAATGTATTGGATGCCTCTCTCTTATTTCTTCCTTATAGAACAGCTGAATTTGTCTGTAATTGCTCTTTTGCTTTGTGCATATAGCCCATAGAGCAGGGATGTGCAACCAGAGGCCCTTCGACTGTTGCAGACTACAACTCCTAGCATTCCCAACCAGCAGTTGGCGGGCTAAGGCTAATGGGATTTTGTAGTCCACAACAGCTGAAGAGCCTCAGGTTGGCCACTTCTGCCACAGAGAATGGAATTATATTTATACCAAAAACACATCACAGCTTTGGGTCATCACTGGCTTTGAGTGTGTAATAAAATTGATGTAGTCAAGGTCCTTGTAGCCCACCCCTTTCCTGGGACTATGACATTGTGCTTTTATGACCTTTTATGCACACACAAACAAATATCTTGCTATGGATTACATTGCCTGCTTACAGTGGCTGCTTATGAGAAGGTCTGGCTCCCGGAACGCTTGTTGTGTGACTGACCCAGCCCATGTGTTTTACAGACTGTCTGTTTCACTAACAATTACAGCACAACCCCAATATATAAGATCATATTGCTTTCCCTATTCAGATGACATACTCACAAACCTCAGTTAACCTCTTGTACAGCTGCAAAGTCTCCAATGCATTATGAAGCACCTAATGGTTAATCATTTGTATAAATTGTATTAAGTAGTATAGAAGTCTTTTTTATTACATATTCTGTAATTTCAGAATGCCAACTTTTTTGTTTATTATTAATAATTTATTTTTACTGTCCCCTCGAACATATTGACACTACTAAGGCTTTTACAGTCCTGTGGGAGATGCACTAAGGGTTGATAAACAAGTGAATGTTGCATGATGAGAAACATGAAACTGCATGTAAAGCAATATCCACCCAGTGCACTAAAAATGAGGTATTCATGACAATTTTTCAACATATTTTTATTTGTGTGATCTGAATGTGATGTATGCGATATCATATAATAGTCATGTACTGGATTGTATGTATTCCTTGCTTGGACTACACAAGTACTTTGAATGCCCCCCTTTTGACACATCGTGAAGTAACCTTAGTCCACATCTCACATGCCTGTTGGGGCCCCCAATCTTACTCCACCTCCAAGTAAGAGATGTTATTGAACTGACTGAATGTGCCAACAAGTCTGGTGCAGAAGGAAGACACTTATCTGGCAGCCAGAGAAACAAACCATCTCCCTTTCTGAAAATTATGCACTAGTGGAGCACTTTAGTGGTCAATACCAGAATCTAATTGGTTCCCTGTCAGCAGGAATCATGAAGTGGCAACTGCGAATCCTCACAGTGAAACAGTGCAAGAAGAGACTTGCAGATATCAAGAAAAAGGTGATAAGGATGAGGGTAAAGATGCAGGTATCTTCATATTCTGATTGACCCATCCCAACCATTAGATACCATCAGACTCTGCATGGTCTGCTGCCTCCTTCCGAAGTGATACCTGTTGCTCATGGTCCATCTACTGGAGACGATAATGCTGTACCATCAGTTACAGCTGCTCCATCTGCTGTTCTTCAAACATGTTCTGCTCATTCCTCTGCATTCACGGTATCTGCTAGTGTATCCTCCTCAAACACATCTGTTGCATCCCCATCTGCACTATGCCCTTCTGCTGATGCACCAGAGGATTCCTCAGCTGGTGTTCCAGTTTCACTTGCTGCGGTTGATGCTGCTGTGGGTGCCTGAGTATCAGCTCGGTCATCAGTACCTTCCACAAATGCTCCATCCCAGTCTCACCAGTAATGCCCATTTTGAGTGCTTTCTGCATCTCACCTCAGGTATGTATCATATCACTTTGTCTTTCCTCAGCAGGATTCAAAATAGTGACATAATCCACTTTAACTCATTTACAATCCTTGATGACTATGCATGCCTCAGGAAGGAGAGATGGACTTTTAGGAAAATCTTCCAAGATCTCTACAAGTATTGGAGCTTAGTTCATGCCAAGGTGACATGATTACCATTTGGATACACCTAAATGAATACTACATCACATTATTTAACTCAATTTGTAGTTTTATATTATATGAAAATGGGTTATAACATGAAATGGGATGTTTGTATCAAGATCCCCTGGAACTGCATAATTCAAGCTACATCTACATCTAGCTACATGCTTAGTGCATGTGAAAAGTATTTGGATTGCTGAATTTCATTGCTTCTCACCTTGTATACACTGTATCAACCCTTAGTGCATCCCTTAAGTACTAAGAAGATTTAGAGCACATCTAGCGCAAACCAACCTCACCACAAGAAACAAAAAAACTCTGTGATAGAAGTGGGGCTTTAAACCACTTGACTGCATGAGAGGTCTCCAGTGCATTATTTTTTAATACATTGTATACCACTTTTCTTAGTATGCCAGCCTCACTGTCATAGTGATAATACATATCTGGTGTTAAGTATGTCCCCAAGGCCGGATTTCCCACTAAGCTAAGTAGAAACTGCCTAGAGCTCCTCATGAGACGATGATCAGCTGTGGTGGCTACACCCACAATCAGAGTGGATATGGCCAAAGCAATCTCAATGCCCCTTTACCACACAAATGCTCCTGGTTTATAGTACCAGTCTACATACCATTTCTGGCCATCATCTGACCCCTCGGATTCAAATGAGGTCCCCAAAGCATCACTTCCCAAGGTGTTGGAGAGCTCACCAGCTTCCACCCAGTTAAAGGGATAGTAATACTTAAAATGTAAAAAAAAAATGTTGTAGGATTTATCTCCTGAGTAAAACATTGTACAGTGGCATTGTTGCTACACCATCCTATGGAGATTTATGGTATATGGACCATAGCTGTCTATAGAATGGTGTAGCAACAGCACCACTGTACAATTTCAGGCCACTGTGATGTTGCACCTAAAAAATCAACTTTGAGCTGTAATCACTTTTGAATAAAACACCTTTCAGCAGTGGGAGTACCCTTGTTTTACTCAGGGGGATAAACCCTACAACATTTTTTTTTTTTACATTTTAAGTATTACTATCCGTTTAAGGGGTTAGTTTTAGTTAAGGGGTTAGTTTTGTATTTATTTATATAAGTGTATTCTCTGTGCCACGCAGCAGTGGATGAGGCTGTGTGTGTGTGTGGGGGGAGTCATGTAAGAGGTGGGGTGGTGGGCATGAGAGGTGCGAAGGGCACCTAAGATGCCTAAGCTTAGAAAGCAACTGAAATGTTAATACAGTCCTGTTGATCCCCTAATTTTGTACCCTCTTTCCCCCAGCAAACCTGGCATCCACTGACATCATGTTTCTAGTGTGCTGTGTGCCTTTCACTGCAACGCTCTACCCTCTGCCCAGCTGGGTGTTTGGAGACTTCATGTGCAAGTTTGTGGCATATTTACAGCAGGTACGAGTTAAGGCTAACAGCCCTGATTTCGTTGTAATTGTTTTCATTTTATCTGCAAACATATTTAATCAGTGTAATTCCTGGCCAACTATAGCATAAATGAATTCCTCTGTTCATACAGCAAAAACAGGTTTGTACCTTTTTCATCCTAATTACATATGTGCTCCCTCGGTTTGCTGTTTCGGAAATGTATAAAAAAAAAACATTCAAATGAACGGCTCCTTTGCTATGGTAACTAATATGAATTTTCTAGGAAATGTTTCAGAGCATTGTTTGAATCCCTGTAATATTGTAATACATGTTTTATGTGCTTAATTGACAAAATATTTTAAGTGGTTTGATTACTTTTATATTGACATGCTGGTAAACAAATAAAACAATTACAATTAATCCTATTAAACCCACTGGATGGTAGAGATGACTTAATACAAATTACGGCATTTCTTGGATCCATCTACAAAACATTCTAAACATCTTAAACCTTGAAGTGCCAGGGGGTGTTCAAAGCATTGCTTATGGACCTTAACGGGTTAATAAATGTATATATAGGAGAGTGCACAGTGCGATTTAAGAAATCTAATGTCATAGGGAGAGGGTATGATTCATAAATAAGTACAGACACATCCACTTTGGGGTTAACAGACCACAGCTTTATTTAACTATTTTCACTCACATTATTATTATTGTTCTTGCTCATACACAACAATAATTAACCATTACCAATAATCAATCATTAACTGACAGTCCTTGCCAATCCGCTTTCCTTGAAACCAAGCATTGCCAAATTGTCCGGGCTCATGCTAAAATTCCCACATTCTTCAGCACTCACATCTGACCACCATTCTTCAGCACTTACAGCTGACTCCACCATTTTCAGCACTTACAGCTGATTCCACCATTTTCAGCACTTACAGCTGATTCACAATGAATTACCCCACTGGCCACCACTTTAGCCTCAATGGGTAACATCACCTCCCGCGACCTAAGTCCGGGGCAAACTCCCAAAGGGCTTCCGCCCGAGGATAAATTCCCCTAACTTTATCACATCAGTTATCGATCTCTGAACACCATTCAAGGACTATCTGCCCATCCTGACACAATTACACCAGAAAAAAGGGGAGGGAGGGATGCTTCCTCTGTCCCTTTTTCCTCAAGACAATAGCCCCATTTCCTGTAACTAACCATTTAAGCCTTTTTCCTTTACTCCTCCCATCATACACACTTCCTTTATGACACAACCCTCCCCATGACATGCTTCCCCTCCTGTACCCTGCAGTCCCTTCCGGGTATTCCCTAGCATAAAATATAAGATGTTTTACACACATATTATAAAATATTCTTCATACTGTTACATCAAGGGAGATAGTTTAGATGTTAATATGGCTCAGCACAATATAACAAGATAGATACTGGAAAACACAATTTTATTTGTTTATACATCTAATATAGAATCTGATATATTAATATCAAGCAATACTGCATATTAATGTTGTGAAAGATGTTTTGCAATGCATAAATGAGAAAATTACTGTATTTAGTTACACACAAGTAATGTCTAAGAAAATGTGTTTTAAATTTGTTGGAAACAATTTTCAACAAAAAGCAAATTCGTTACATGAACTTGATTTGTTAATCTCATGATGTGTTATTTCTGCATTCAGGTAACTGTGCAAGCCACATGTATCACCCTGACAGCAATGAGTGCAGACCGATGCTACGCCACATTGTACCCACTAAGATCATTGAGGCATCGCACCCCAAGGGTAGCCATGGCTGTCAGCATCTGTATATGGATAGGTATAGTTTATTGTTGCTCATGCTCACAACACTGAGAACTGTGGCCCATATTTATAAAAGCAAAAACTGGAGTTATTCTGGAGTAAACCAGCTGCACCACAGGGAACAAATAGAAATGTATGTTAAATTAAATTGGACTTTTATCACCTTGAATGCTAGAGAGGTCTCCAAGGCATTGCAAAGCAATGCACTGAAAGGGACAGTAGTAGCGCAATAAATCTTTAGCTCTGATTATTACTTACACTTTTTTGAACATGTTCCACTTCATTCAAACACTATTGAAGTAGAAAGAATCTCCCTCCAGCCCCTTCTGGTCACATCACTGATCCTCTCA
This sequence comes from Rhinophrynus dorsalis, assembly GCA_037306005.1. Lineage (NCBI taxonomy): Eukaryota > Metazoa > Chordata > Amphibia > Anura > Rhinophrynidae > Rhinophrynus > Rhinophrynus dorsalis. The sequence continues at coordinate 226,415,033 of CM074722.1, forward strand.
TGCAGGTCCAGATGGAGCACGGCAAGGGACAATCTTCAGTAAGCATGAGGAAAATCATGCCCTCGTTTGTCAATGGGGGCAGGGTTTTCCTTATGGTTACTGACTGAAGATTGTCCCTTGTTGCATCAGTCCGGTCCCACGACCGGATCACAGATGTAAGGGGAGGCGGCCAGAAGGGGCGAGAGGGGGGTCCTTTACACTTCAATATCGTTTGAACTACTGAAATGTGAGTCTTTATATATAACGCAACATGTTCAAAAAAGTGTTAGTAATAATCGGAACTAAAGTTTTATTGCTCTATTACTATCCCTTGAAAACCTCTCTAGCATTCAAGGGTTTAAAATGTTCTATACAAGTGCATGAGAATTTAAAGGGATAGTAATACTTAAATATTACTAATCCCCGTATTGTAGGTAAGTTTAAAAGAATTTAATTTTCCCCAGGTTCATCTCTCAAACCTTTATTGTTTGAGAGATAACTGCCCGCAAAGTTCCCCCCTCCCTCACCCTTCCCTGAAGTCAGCGTTGTACTGACTGCAGGGATATCTAGTCTGACTTTCATCAGGCGGCTCTGCAGCTGAGCCGCGATAGCGTTAGTAAAAAATAATTATTTCACTGAAACGGTCATCTATGTGTGCTTTCAAACCAAGCACACGTAGAAGACCGTTTCAGTGAAATAATTATTTTTTACTAACGCTATCGCGGCTCAGCTGCAGAGCCGCCTGATGAAAGTCAGACTGGATATCCCTGCAGTCAGTACAACGCTGACTTCAGGGAAGGGTGAGGGACGGGGGAACTTTGTGGGCAGTTATCTCTCAAACCATAAAGGTTTGAAAGATGAACCTGGGGACAAATCAAATCTTTTTAACATGCCTACAATATGGGGATTAGAGTGGAGATTGTAGCTGTATTAGTCCAGTGATGCAGATGTAAAATAACAAACAAAATAAGTATCTTGTAATACCTTTTTTATTGGACTAACAGAATTTTGGATTGACAAGCTTTGGGGATAAACTCCGTTTCTCAAGTCTAAATGCTTTAGACTTGAGAAAGGGAGTTTATCCCGAAAGCTTGTCAATCCAAAATTCTGTTAGTCCAATAAAAAAGGTATTACAAGATACTTATTTTGTTTGTTATTTTACATATGGGGATTAGTAATATTTAAGCATTACTATCCCTTTAAGAAGTTTAATTTTGGCCCTTATGGTCTAGTTGGTTCATGTCAAAATAACCCTATATATGCCTTAATGACAAGGTGAAAAATGCAATTAAATCTTGATTCTAGGAATAGTTCTTATTCTCTAGCAGTAAAAATGGCACAGCTCAAGGGGGAGATTCACTAAGCAGTGATAAAGATTGGATAAAGTGGAGATAACTTGTCCAGTTTATCACTCTCCATTTCCTATATTATTCTATGGAGCCTATTCACTAAGATTTCTTCAGCTTTGGAGATCTTAGTGAATAGGCTCCATAGAATAGCAAAGAAATTGGAGAAGTGATAAAGTGGAGAAGTCATCTCCACTTTATCACCTCTTTGTCTCCACTTAGTGAATCTCCCCAAAATCTATATACAGTATATCTATCTATCTATCTATCTATCTATCTATCTATCAATCTATCTCTCAGCTTGGGACAACAGATACAAGGGTGTTAATAATCAACAATTAAAAACACTGAAAGAAAAGTAACATAGGTGTCATGGCTGAAAAAACATTTGCACCCACTAATTTTTCCTATGCTGTATTTCCTTTACTGATTCAGAGAAGACATTTCCAATTAAGCCCCAAGTGAAAAATAATATTTTCTGGATCCAAAAGGCAGTTGGATATCTCCCTAGATTCAGATCTTATCTACATTGAATTCAACTGTTGTAATTTTCAATCGTGTAGAGCGCTGTAAGTAAAAAGTACGTGACGTACCATGACCGTCATTGGTCCTTGACCGTCAAGGGTCCCTAAGGAGTTAATAAACAAATGAAAAAGCTTTCTGCACTGTCTTGAGTTCTTTTAGGTCCATATGCACTTTGATGCTTAAAGGGATAGTAATGTTTCATAATAAAAGCAGCTCTAATTAATCATAGTATTTGGACTTTGGAGAGTGTTATTTCAATTCTGTCAGAGTTGTAGTTCAAGAGTAATTGAATGATAAAGTATCCCCCTCCCACCCCTTTTACTGATGTAACACTGCTCAGCTCAGAGCAGCAAGGTGGTGTCCAGATGGATCGCAGAGAGGGACAATCTTCAATTAAGATAAGGGAAAAACCTGAAAAACTTGTCAAGGGGGGCAGGGCTTTCATTGTTCTCATAGGAAGAAGATTGTCCCCTTCCGTTATCTGTCTGGTCTATGGACTGGATTCCACATCTGAGAAGAGATGGCTTACACTAGGTAAAAGGGGCGGGAGGGGAAACTTTGCTTGTGAATATCTCTTAAACCATAAAGGTTTGAGAGATAAGACTTATCGTTCTTCATGTTTTTTTTAATGCCTACAAAATAAAATAAAGATAAAATGAAGTATTACTATCCCTTTAAGACATTTCCAAATAATTAAATGTCAGGTCAGATCCTTGTTGTGGATAGTGCAATGCAGGATTAGTCAATTGTCAGACTCTGGTTATTTAAAATACGGCTCCCATCATCCTATTCCCCAACAGCTGGAGGTTTAATAATTGTCTACTTCTAGTAAATTGTATGTGCTAGATAATATCACAGTTAATAGAAAGAAGTTATGCTCATTGGGTACTTTTAATATTTCAAAGCCTACTTCTAAAATCGATAACACATGCAATGTTTTCACCTTGTATGTCTTTCATATGCAGTCAGCCATAGTACTCTACCACTTAATCCAAAGATGACATAGAAATTCATCTCATTTTGCCATCCAAATAGATTAGGATTCATTCTGATGGTTTCAGCAATGTAGCTGATATGTGGCAAATGAGACTAGGGGAATGCTCAATGAAAGGCTGCAGCCAATTAAATACAGAATAGTGCAATAGGACAAAACAGAAAAATATGACCTTATTAAAGACTAGACACTAACCTAATTAAGACTAAAATATTTTGGTAATACTTAATTTACATTAACCAGAGAGGTGTACAACATATTGAGGCGCAACGCATTGCACACCCAGCACATCACAGTCTCTGATTCAGAAAACCCACTTTTTTCTTCTAAGCCAGAATTCTTGCAGTAAGCTGAAGCGTTAGTAAACACTAACCATGGGAGGGCAGATTGAGAGTTCTTTCATTTGTTATTAGTGCCAGATTCTTGCTATGACTTCTGCTAATCCAGAACCTTAACGCAGAACCATCTAAAATGGTTTTAATAGTGATGCTTTACCACACACACACACACATACACAAACACACACACACACACACCATCTGCTTTTGTATTTCTTGAGAATACGAAAGTGTGAGTCTTATAAGTAAGTCAGTGCCAATTCCAAAGAGAGGGTTGAATTAGATGCATAGTATATAATGGGAATTCTTCCCAAGGCTTCATGTCAGTTTAATACAGGTCACTTGTTTTTCAAACAGGATCCCTTCTCCTGTCCACACCAATCATACCGTACCAGAAGATCCAAAAAGGTTACTGGTATGGACCAAGAACTTACTGTATTGAGCAGTTCCCATCAGATGCACTTAAGAAGGCTTGTATTCTGTACCAGTTCCTGGCTGTGTATCTCCTGCCACTGCTGACGATATGTGTGTGTTATTCACTGATGCTGAAAAGAGTAGGACAGCCAGTGGTAGAGCCCGTGGACAACAATTATCAGGTAAAAATATCCTTCAGGTTCCAAACTCCAACTCCTGTCAATTGTCTCTATTCATCAGGAAAATTAATTGTGATATATCATATTTTAAGAAATTGTAATATCTTTTTGTTCTGTTGGGAATGCCATACATTGATCTGTATTCTTAAAGTGATAGTAATGTTTGACAAAAACAGCAGGTCCAATTAATCTTCATAGTATTAGAGCCATAGAGAGTGTTATTCCATCACTGTGAGCGTTGTAGTTCAGGAGTAATTGAATGATAAAGTTTCCCCTCTTACCCCTTTTACCTAGTGTAAGCCCCCTCTCCTCAGATGTGGAATCCAGTCCATAGACCAGACAGCTCACATCAAGGGTCAAAATTCTTACAATGAAAACCATGCCCCCTTGACAGGTTTTTCAGATTTTTCCCTTATCTTAATTGAAGATTGTCCCTCTCTGCAATCTACCTGGACACTCCCTGCTGCTCTAAGCTGAGCTGTGTTACATCAGTAGAGGGGCCGGGAGAGGGAAACGTTATCATTCAATTACTCTTGAATTACAACTCTGACAGAATTGAAATAACTCTCTCCAAGGCCCAAATACTATGAAGATTAATTAGAGCTGCTTTTATTATGAAACATTACTATCCCTTTCAGGCCTTTTGGTTAAAAGAAAAGTGGTGATTCTGGTGCAAACCAACGCACCATAGGGAGCAAATAAAATAAATATTCCCATTGATTTACATGTGATTTTTAATACACAGAATGTTATGGAGGTCACCAACACATTGCTTTGCAATGGCTTGGAGATCTCTTTAGCATTCAAGAGTTAAAAAGCCTCCTTTATATCAAAGAGGATTTGAGGAAGGAATATTTGTCCCCCATGGTGATGTTGGTTTGCACCAGAATTGCTCTACTTCTCTTCTGAATACAGGGCCACTTACATTTAGTACCTGATTGGCAGGAGCACACTGCATCCTGTATAAAATTTTTGTCTATAATTAGATTATTGGATATTTTATTTCTCCCCTATGGTGAAGTAACTATACCCCAGAAACACTTCACTTTCTTTGAATACAGAGTCCTAAAATGTTTGGATTGGTTTCTTTAACCCTGTATGCTTGTATTTTTATAGTACTTGGTATACCATAATGATATTGGCATGTTTTAACAAACATATTTTCAAACTCTCATACTATATCTTTTTTTCTACCCTTTACCCCCCCACCCTGTTCTCTTTTTAATATCAGGTCCAACTGTTATCAGAGAGAACTATTGCTATGAGAAGTAAGATCTCCAAGATGGTGATAGTGATCGTACTCCTTTTCACTATTTGCTGGGGTCCTATACAGCTCTTCAGTCTCTTCCAGGGGTTTTACCCAGGCTTTCAGGCAAACTACGCAACCTACAAGATCAAAACCTGGGCCAACTGCATGTCTTATGCCAACTCTTCAATCAACCCTATAGTCTATGGATTTATGGGTGCTAGCTTTAGAAAGTCTTTCAAAAAAGCTTTTCCTTTTATGTTTCGGAATAAGGTTAGGGATGGAAGTATTACATCTGGAACTGTGAACAATGAGATGAAATTTGTAGCCATGGAGTCAACTAACAATGAGCTTAAGTGAGGGGGAATCAAGGTTGTTGAAGAGATTAAAACATTTTAGTACATGAAAGCAGCAAACCTTCAGTTGAAGTGAGGGATTTGAAAGAAGGGGTATTTGAATGCAGTAAGGCAACTTTGTCATAACGGCATAGGAAACAGACTTTTTTCCAGATAAAATGGGATTTAATTTCCATTATTTGTTATGAATATGAAATGTTTTCAGTTTTTCCTTGAAGGACATATGAAATAAGCAATTGCTTAGTGATTTTTTTTTTTACAAATAAAAATACAATTATGATGCCTTTTTGGACTGCCATAAGAGCTGAGTGTTCTATATATGTAAACCTATAGTGCTGAGTCAGAAGAAACTCACTATTTCAAGAAAGCTTTTGTTATGTCTGTTTTGTCCTGTTCGAATATATATTTTTCCTAAAAAAAGTTTAGATTTGCTCTTGACCAGTTCAATTAATTAAGCCAGCTTGGCAAGTTCACAAATAATGATTCTAATAACACTGTGGATGAATCTATTGATGTTCCTAGAACTCATCTTTGCCACAAAGCACTGTATTTTTTCATTTTTTTATTAGAAGTCAGATCTTGAAAAACTCATGAATTTTAGCATTACCACCATGGGCAGATCTTTGGCTTTCACATTTATCTCTTCACAGATAAACTCTTATTCTGCAAAGGAGAAGATGACTATTGATATTATGGAGTTGAGCTTCTCTTATCTCATCATGATCTCCATGATTATCTTGGTTAGTCCATAGTCATGGAATTTCAGAATAATATGTGACAATGAGAAATGTTTGAAATGGTACTCCTGGCTGATTGGTTTTTCAATGTTAAGTATTACTCAAGAGGGATATCATGCTCCAACCTTTTCCCCCTTCTTTACTAGCTTTATTGATGCTTAAACAGGCTCTATTGTTCAACTGGATCATCAATGGGGAACATAATAAACATATTATGCTCAATGTTAAGTTACAATTATTAATAATTTCAATAAAATGAAAGAATACATTTTTATATTTTTATTTAACATCCTGTTATTAACAGTCTTTCATTTGAATTTCTTGTTCAAGTGCTTTAATGATTGTGTACAGGGTCAGGAGTTATGAACTCTGGGTTATCTTTGTACTTATGCTTTAGTGAACTTATATTATTATTAAATCTTATTTTGTCAATAAAGTTGAAAAAATGGCACACAGGCACAAACCAGTACTTTGATGGAGAGGGCTCTGCTTGTGAGAGCTTGCAATTTATGGGAACTTGAGAAATGTTTAAACACATGGCTTGATTAGAGTTTATATAATCAGAGTTAGCTAGAAACTAGAGAAAAGCTTGATCAAATATCCAACATTGGCACATCCAAAACTATTGCTTGTTAGCTGGTGTGAGTCAGAGGCTGGTGCTGGAAATATGTGTTCTTCATTGGGAAAGTCATTTTATGTGTGTATATGCAAGCCAAAGATAGCAGCAATTTTGCAAGGTAGCTGGTTGCTGGCAGAAATGTAGTGGCAGTTACTAATCCCTGCCATATAGGAAAGGAGGAACAGAACTGAAAAATGATTCACTTGTGTGACTCACATAGCAGACCTTACCCTTTTTCCTATTAAAGGTTGGCGTTTGTCTCCAAATGAAATGTATTTTGTGTGTGTTTTCTCTCTGTACCCTCAGGGCCGACATATTAATGCCCAGCTTTGGCTAAAGGTCACAGTGAAAATTAAATTATTATTGATTTTAGTTTTTGTAGAAGCCGACATTTACATTTACAAACATTGAATACTCATTATTACCTTCTCTCATGTTACAAAATGATATAATTATATTTTCTATCAGCGGTATAAAATCAAAAGTTGATTTCTTCAAGACTAAAACTTTCAGGTACATTGCCTCACAATCATGTTTAGATGAACTTAGCCTAATGAGAATTACCCTTAACCACTGGAATGGAAAAGCTGTCTACAAAATATTGTTGCATGATGATTTAGAGACCTTCATAACAGCCAGTGGGTTTGAGGATCTATGAAAAGATAATATGAAGAGGTCTGAGGAAAGTGAGCAATAGGAATAATACTTTAGGTTCTTATTTGAAAAAAATGTAGTTGGTTAACCTTTACAATAAGCCTCTCTCATTACATCTTTCCTTAGTCAATTCATTGTCTTCTGGTGTGGAAGGGTTTTTATAGTGAAATCTCTGTATTATAGGCTGTTGGGTCAACTCTTGTAAAAGGCACTATTCACACTACCATGGCTTTAACTATATGAGTGCCAGAGAAGTATCAATTGTGTTGGATATCTGTCTTGTGCTCAAATGGTTAATGCATTGATACAGGCTATGTAGCTTTCCTATGCACGTAAATAAATTTTTCTGTTTTACATATTATTTAAAATTTTATCATCAACATACAACAGCAGTTTGTAAAAACAGGCCTAAACATGTGGATCAGCAATCACCTTATGGTTTCATGTATAATTTTGGTACTGTGTTAACCCCTTAACGACCAGTGACATGCCAGGACCGCCACCATATTTCCCCCCTTAAGGACCTGTGATAGTCCTAACACATCACGTACTTTGTGCTTACTGCATTCCTGCAGGAGGTCTATAAGCACAAACCGGGTCAAAAATTGACCACTCCAAGACCAAAGCACTCTTTCTCAGACCCCCGTTAGAAGCAACGGTGCAGGTCACAGGTGACATGTTCTGGAGCACCGGCAATGATCAAAGTGGTCCTTAAGGGAAGGTCAAAAAGGTTAAAAGCATCAAACTGATCTTGTAAACTCCTGCATTTATTGTGCAAGTGTCTTGAACAATTGTAGGCACTAACAATGCATGTTTTCAAGATACATTAGGCTTCAATGCCCTACTCCCCTTTTAACCCCATGATCACTCTGATCCCTATCCTTCACCCTTCCTTCCCATCACCATGTAACTTTAACCATGATAACGAATAAACACTCTTACACACACGTGTACGAGGCAAGTAAAGTTGTCACAGCTTTTATTTAGGGTTTTGATCTATTAAGAGGGACCCTGGCAAGAACCCTCCCTCCAATCTCCTAATGAGGTGACCCATCCCGAAAGCCACAGCATGAACTTTAACCCTTTGAGTGCCAGAGGGGTACGCAACACATTGTTTTGTAATGCATTGCGTACTGCCCCCTGCAGGGAAATGGATGGAACTTTCAGGCATTGCTGCTTCCCATACCCCACGCAGGAGGTGACTATCTCAAACTGGAGGAGACTAATTGGGCAGGACTGACTTCCCTATACCTTAGTGCCTCTTGGCAATAGCCCCACTAAAGGCAGGGCCTGACTACCAAGCCAGTGACCCCTTTTACCGGAACTATCTTAGTCTAAGCCACATTGTCTGGGCCTGGAAGTGCCCCATTATTGCAACCCACAGAGGGGACATTTAAAAGGGACCCTCTATGCTCCTACACTATGATCTCATGCTATCCCCAAGGACTTTGCATAAGTTACCATTAAATAGGTCTAATCCATTCTCTGAGAGGTGTGCATCATCCTCCCGTTACATGCCTTCATCCAAGACTGTGATATCTTTATAACTGCCTGCCAATGAGTCAATAAACTCATTTGTTGCAACATTAACCTTTGTCTTAGAACCTTCAATGCCTGAGGGTGACCTCGTCCCCTCCATTGACTCATAGGCACAGTTTCTGACCAAATGAGAATTACCCGGGAACAACATGTCTTCCATCTGCCCCAAGAGTATCCCACGCTTTCCATGCCAGCTGACCTTCACTTACCTCTTTACTAGCCCCCCTGCCTACTGCCTGCTAACTGTGCTGCTTGTCTGGCATCCCAGTACACATATGAATGCCTAAAGACTAATACAGGGGTCAGAAATGCAGATAGATCTGCTGAAAAATAATAAAACAAATAAAGCAGAAAGATGTGTTAGAGCATTCTCTTTCTAGCAGCTATACCTGTCCAGGGCTAACATATTTTTGAAACACATTAGATGTCCATGTCTCCAGTTGCTATATTGCCCTTGATGATTCGCTCTGCTCTGCTGTCACTGCCCCTATTCTAAAGAAGTGGGTACAGAAAGTGGAAGGGTCTAAACTCATTATTGCTAGGACCTTTTTTGTATCACCCTAACCTGAAACTGAGACAGAGCACTATCATCTACATGCATGGAGAAAGAGCCACAAGTGCAACCAGTTAAGTGCTATTTCCTTTTTTGGACTGTGACTTTTCCCTTCTTAGATTTGACCAGGAGGCAATATTCTGCCTTTGGAGACAATTCAACCTTCTCAAACTGCAAGCCCTGCCCCAAGCTGTCCCTAGTTGGTGCAATTACTTCACTAATTCTGAATGTCCCAGCAAAAACAACTGCAAAAGCTGTCCAGAACAATAGTCATATTTAGAAAAGCATACGCTCAGCAACTGATGAAGTTTCTGCAGCAATTGAGCTTTTTCAGCGGGCCTATGTGTATCCCCAGTGGTCACCTGCATTAGCATTACTCGATATTCCTTCCAACAGTGGCAGTTGGAAGGAATATCGAGTAATATCAGGATATAGAGATATTCTAGAGGAGAGTTGGAGTAATCTAATATTTCATGAACTGAGGTTTGGTGATAGAATCACTATGTGTTGATATATAGTCTATCTAGAAAAATTTGGGAGTGTTACTTTAATTTATACTATGTGTTGGTGCACAGTATGTAAGTAGTGTAGTATAATTAAGAAAATACGGTTAAAATAATACTGAGCTCAGTGGAGGAATCCAGAAGTGATTACCATAACCAATCAGAAACATTTGAACGGAGCGGTCAATATAAAAAGTTTGAAGCATAATATTGATGCCCCTGATGAAGCGATATAGTAACCGTGAAACATGTTGGGCTAGCTTTTTCACTGCTATTTATCTATCTTTTACATGAATATATGTGTGTCTGATATCATAATTTTAACTATTAATTTCATTTATTAAATATTCACCATCGTATACCATGAGTGTCCTGAACTCCTTTTGAGCTCATTGTCACTCCCCTATAAGTCCAGATATTTGTCCCAGTTGAGAGATATTTGTCAAAATAATCACTGGAGGAGAAAGTTTTTTGATAATCGGACGAGGAGGAGAGGAAAGATGAGGAGAGAGACGGAGCGCATACGGATGAGCCATGGTGGTGACCGTGACTGGAGTTCAGATCCAGTTGAGGCGATTAACTTGGAGGCAGTGAAAGCCTCCGCTTTTGTGAGTACCCATTTGTGTTTGATATATACAAATTGGTCGAAAGTTGGATAACATTTAGAGATTGTGCGCTGTCCAGTTTCTCTTTTCCAAGTATCTGGTAAGCCCCAACCTAATACAATGGTCTGACAATCTGGCTGTGCACCACCCACCCTGCAAATATGCCCCAAACTTAAATCCCCCTGATATTTAGGAAATAATGAGTGATGTAGGTGCAACAGTTTTGTCATGTGCAATACTGACTCCTAGATCTGGAAACAGCTTGCCCACTACTGTTAATGTGTAAGCACATTCCTGAGAACCCATTAGGTTTTTCAGCCAAAATATATCAAAATAATGGGACACCAGATGGAAGTTAGCTTGGAAACAGTGCCCATTGATGAAATGTACTAAACCTTTCAAAATATGCACAAGATATGGTACAACTCATTGGAAGATGTTTGTCTGCACACTTTAAACTGGAAGGGTGCCGATGAAACTGTCTAAAGACAGATTCCATGTTAATCTTTGCCATCAAGGCTTCCAGTTCAGCAGAAATAACTATTGCTAGGGCCTGTTGAAAGTTTTTGTTCTGTATTTAACATAACTCCTCTTCCAGCGCATCATTTACTGATAAGGCATACAGGTAAGACAGATGCTGCATGAGCTTAAACATATCTGGCTTTCTCTTGCTCTTTTGGGATACTTTTAACATTCAAAAGGGGCCAACAAAATTTCCCTGCTGTTTTTAATGTGGCAAGCTTATTATTTACAACCTGAGGATCTGTATATGCTGATTTCGGGTTTTTTAAAGCATATCTCTGTGCTATTAAACTTTGAACTGGAATAACAAAATCATCTAAAAGCAAAAGAAAATTAATTTAAGAGCTCTTGTGATAGATATGTGGCTATGGTAAGGTATAAATAAGTGAGATTTTAAATTCCACAAGCAAGCTAAATCTGTCATTTGATAACCTGCCATGAGATTTTATGTTTGTATGCGTCCTAAGGAAAACTGAAAAACCGCTGCTGGAAGGATAGTTAGTAGGTATGCTATATAACCTCTGATTAAACTGATAGCAGAAACTATAATATTAGTAGCGGTACAATAACAAAAGCCCTCATACAGGTTAAATGATAACTCAAACTCAGTGACAGAGTTGAGTTCTCTTTAAATATCAGACAATCCATATTGTATTCCTAACACAGACAGTGTGCTATGTAATGTCATCAAACACACAAAAAAAAACACTTGAAATGGGCTATTTCAATCAAATGTATCACTTATTCCTAGGTGCCATCTTCCTGTTAAGGAGGTGTACAATTTATGCCATGAAAAATGTGGCACTGTCACTGTCTCTTAGTGAAACAATGTACTAGATGATCACATCTCCTTTAGTCCCTAAAAAATATATTTTCACATATGTCCAAAGGCTGAAAGAAGTTAATTAAAATAATCTTTTGACCCTTTATTTAAATTATGATAGGATAAGTCTTATCTATTATGCATTGATACATGTATTTGTCAAGCATTATGTCAAGAAAGTGTTTATTTTTCTTAAAGGGGATCTCTCACCTAATTACACTTAATGCTCTTTAGTTAGAGCATTTATCTAGAACACTGAAAATAGTGTTCATTAGATTTAAAAAGTAGTTACAGGCGCAAAATGTAAACTTTAAAAAGTGTCCGGCAGCCTACTTCCGGCTTGCCGAACTTTGCCGACCAGAGACAGCTCCGTCCCACTACCCATCATCCTTGCATGACGGAGGCTGTCTGTCACTAAAGTGTAGCGATCGCATTGGCTAGATATCGATCTCTGCCAATGCGATCGATCCACTTTAGTGACAGACAGCCTCCGTCATGCGAGGATGATGGGTAGTGGGACGGAGCTGTCTCTGGTCGGCAAAGTTCGGCAAGCCGGAAGTAGGCTGCCGGACACTTTTTAAAGTTTACATTTTGCGCCTGTAACTACTTTTTAAATCTAATGAACACTATTTTCAGTGTTCTAGATAAATGCTCTAACTAATGAGCATTAAGTGTAATTAGGTGAGAGATCCCCTTTAAATATTAGACTTGCCATAATGGTGACAAAATTAAGATGTTCTAAAAATTAATGCTTAACTCTACAGCTTTTATTTAGGGTTACCAATAAAAAGTTAGTCTCAGAGGGTCATTTTCCCATCCTTTTGATAATTGGAACTCTCCATTTAATGATTTTGTCCTCAGCTGCAGAATTTGCATGTAGATACCAGTCCAGTAAAGGCTTTAGTTTCTGAATATGCTGTGGGGAAGCAGAGTTGTCAATCATTGTACTGTCCCATGAAGCCATGCTTAGTAATAGAAAACTGTTTCAAAAAGAACAATGGTGATTGGTCTCAAAGGGTTTTTTAGTTTTACAAGCTATCCTGACTAAAAATGCAATTGAAAAAGCTAAAGACGTGCAATTCTGGAGCAAACTACCAAGGAGAAATTAAAACTCCTGTTGATCTGAATAGAACTTTTACCCCCTTTAATATTAGAGGTCTCAGAAGCATTGCCAAGCAATGAGCTGAAAAACTAACTCTCTAGCATCCACTGGCCATATTTAAATCAGGGGATATTGGGGAATATTTGTATCCTCTGTGTTGCAGTTGGTTTGCTCCAGAATCGCCCAATTTAGATGATTATATTGAACCTTTAGTGTATAACTATTTTTGACCATGGTTTATTTTCCTCAAAAGGAGTTAAAATAATGTTTTCCACAATGTCGTATAATCTACTAACTAGGCAACTGCTGTCCGCATGCTGGAGTTACAGAACCTGTGTTAATAAAATATGTACTATAATGAAGACCTATGTTATCTTCTGGCAGACTGAAGAGCTACAAAATTAATTTGGGACTGCATTTGACCCCTGGACAGGTCATTGAATAGTCTACCTTAAAATTACAGTGATAATACATTAGGTTGGACTAAGTAAGCACATCTTTTGGTAACCCGGCAACTGCCTTCCTCAATTTGTTTGTGCATCTCTTGAATAATTAAAAGTCAAGGAGTGGATTACCTTTGTTTAATTTAGGTCCCTTTCACATGGGCTGACACCAATACAGCAAAGTCCAGCATGCTGCATCTTTACTATGTTCCCTCATAAATGCAATAAAGATGCAGTCAAGAAAAACTGCACAACAGCCTATGGGACTGCACCTTTCATATGAATGCTGGTGGAGGTTGAAATCATCATTGCAAACTCCAGTGAATGGCATACCCACAGGGCTCTAGCCAATAATATTGGCTGAGGCTCATGTGGGCCAGCTGTATGATTACAGGTTCTGCATCTGTATCAGCAGTGGAAAGCAAGAGAATGGGAGTGAAATACATGAGCAACAGAATTGTCACATGTGTAAAAGAGGCCTCAAATAGACAAAGCTGCCAAATTAACTAGGTATAAATTCTGAGCTGTTCAGTATTTCTCTTGGCCTGTAATGGAACACAAAAGTCTGTAGGCTGCTTGAGAAAACATTACCCACAGGATTTATATCTGTGCTGATAGTCAAATGTTAGAATGTGAAAACGAGAAGAAATCTCTGCTAGTCTCCAAGGACTCTCTTCCCTGATATTAAAATAGCCAGCTCAGACTAGATAATATAAAACTCATAATAATTGATAATAAAATAACGAAAAAGACATAAACATGTTTACTCATACTTTTCTTGGTGATTAGAGAGTACTCTAACATAGAAGGTAGCCCAACAAATCTTACTTCCCAAGGTATACACAAAATGGTGTTTACTTATTGATATTATTTCTGTGAAAAAATACTCAGGCTGGAATAAAACTGTTCACTGTATCCCTTGATCCCTTTTTTCATCTTGTCTCCAGTATACTCAGGTATAACAAAATAATGTAATAGCTGTTCCATGTGTAGTTTGATCCTTCAGAAAAAATCAGAAACTCGCTTTTTGAACTATGTGGTTGCTCATCTAGTTTCTAAGAGATGCATTTGGATGTACCTTATCAAACATAATATATACCTGTTTACACACTTGGTGCACTTCAAGTGATGATCTGGGGAAAACTCTTTTGTAGAAGAGGTTTCTATTAGAGAAGCCAGACAACTGGCAAATGCAACAGAAGGGTCTGAGGAGTGAAACTATTGCCCCTTCTAAATAGGTAAAATATTTAATGTAGAAATGAAATAACCTTAAATAGATTTAACATAACCAGGGAAGATAACTCTGGTTACCAGCAACTTCTTTGAAAGGTGGTTGAACATTTTTCTCTGAGGTGTAGTCCACAGTAGGGATGGGAAAATGTTTTCCCCTCCACACAGAAATAGGCAAAAAATGGCACTTGATGCCTAGCAGGAAATTTCATGTGAAAAGTGGTTTTTCTTCTTTTTTCACCTAACTCATTGCATTGAAATCAATGGGAAGACACACAATACATAGCAATTTTTAGTTTATTTCCCACAGGAATAGTATAAGAAGAGTCTGAGGGTGCCTGTGTTGATGGAAATAATCAGTTGAATGAACAGTGAATTTTTTTGTTAGAGACCAAAAGGAGAAGTTGGTACATAACGTGACAGAGACATGGCCCCCCTTACGAAAGCTGTGACTGGGACAGACTGATACTTGATGAGATTGAGTATTTTGTAGAGGACTATTTTTAGGACTACGACTTGTTAGAGGTCCAAGCCCTCGTGAACAATTGATTTGTAGGACTTAGACTTGTTAGAGACCCAAGCCCTCAGGAAACATTGATTTGTGTTACACCTCCTACTTGAGCATCTGACACTCTCAGGCCAGGCATTGGCTGTTGGGGGTTTATAGGTGTGTCATTTCCTTGCCTTGATACCTGTTTTTCAAGCTTTTTTTTGTATTACCTGCTGATTATTTTGATTCCTGATTTGTTACTGACCTTCCTTGATACTGACAGTGCTTCTGGATTTTCCTTTGAAACTGCACTGTTTCCTGGTTCTGACCCTGGCTTTCACCTGACTATTCTACCAATTTTGCCCTTAGGCACTGCATTCTGATTTCCCATTACAAAAACAGCCTGGCCTAGGACTCCAGACTCTGTTTTCTCCATTACTTCTGTACTACCTTGTGGAACTCCAGCAGTCTGCTGTTGCCAGCTTGAAAGTCTCCAGACTTTCTACATTTTGGTGAGTGCCCTGACTCCTCCCCTCCTTTTCGTCTCTACCTCTTGCAGGCCTTGGTACAGTCTCAGCTACTGAATATCGTTCTGCGGAGGTGCACTTCTTATCCTTAGCCCAGATGTGGCTGTAACTAGATGAAACAGCTAATTCTGCTAAAAGAAGTAAGTTTCCGAACTTGTTGAATGACAGTTTTTTGTCTCAGCTAGTACAGACCTCAGCCAGAGGTGATGTGTGTCTGGCAGGGACGGATCTACATCTCAGACTCCCCTAGGCACAACACCATCCGGCACCCCTAGCCCCCGCCTTTCCATCCCTAACCACTCCCCTAACTTAGCCACACCCAGTCATTAGCCACAACCTCTTGTGGTCACACCCATTTTTAAATTTAGAAATACAAAAAATCCTTTGGGTAGGTTTTTCTAAACCTGCAGTGAAAGTATTATTTTTATTTATGTATGTTGAAATGTTAATTAACATTTCAGCATAAATAAATAAAAATCCTATTTCCACACCTCTGCAGGTTAAGGATTTTTTTTTCTACAAGAAAAGAGGATCTGTCCATTATATTCACTGCACATGACTGACAGAGGAGATACAGTACACACACACACTACACTGCACTGTGAGTGTACAGATGACACACACACAAATTAAACTGCAGGGTAGGTGATTATACACAGGGCACATCCAAAATACCTCATTATACTGTCAATGACTGAACAGAGCAGAGGGCACATATACCGCATTGCACAACAGTGTGACTGTACAAAGGAAACATATGCCAGTAATGCCACATACCATACACTGCAGGAAGATTGTATAGTGGTCAGTGAACACATACACTGCATGACAATACAGGTGATTGTATAGAGGAATTAAATATGAATGGTATCATCCTCCTGGACCATAACGAGGATGATACCATTCATATTTAATTCTTCTAAACAATCACGTGTATTTTTTCATGTAGTGTATGTGTCCAATGACCACTATACAGTCCTCCCTGCAGTGTATGGTATATGTTGTCCTACAATCAAAATGCACTGTAATGTGGAATTATGGCATTTGTTCCCTTTGACTTTGTACAATCACACCCAATTGCACATAAACATCAAATTCAGTTTTATCCCATGTAAATTTGTGAGTTATGTATGTGAATTATTTGTCCACATAGATAGTATAGCTATTTGGGCTAAGCTCACACATAAAAACCTTTTGTAGACTGATTTATATTTTATATATAAAAACAAACAATGTTTAAGCCAAGTAGCAGGTTTCTCACTAAAAATAAAAATAAATCACATTTAGAATAAATTATGACATTATTAAAATAAATGTCATCATATGGCATTACTGTACAAATGATTACATGGAAAATATAGTATTTATTATGTTGATTGAATATATCACAAATAACTTAAATTGTGAGGCTAACTGAGCAACACATACAAGCCTGCTGCTGCACTTGCGGCTGTTGGGTGGTGCGCTGCTGTCTCCTCTGTCCGCCAATAATAACTGTTTGTGGCCTCTTGACTGCTCTTCCATTGACCCACGCTCCCACCAGCTATGCTCTGCTGCCAAATCTAGGGCTTAGACTGGTTCCTGTGGCTTTTATGCAGCCACGCAAACTATGCTGAAGTGTGCGGCTGCCTTTGACTACGTGTGTCTTTACATCACAGGAGGTCCCAGCCGGACGGCAAGGTGACGAATGAACATGAAGGCAAGGGCACACAGCAGGAGGCGCAGCAGTGGGTCACATTGGGAGGCCCAGGAGGTGCAGCCGCAGGTACAAGGCAATCGGATCATTTACCACTGACACTGTACTGTTTTGCAAGTCACAAGCTCCCAACATTTGCAGGTACATGACAAGGGCAAGCAAGCACAAAATAATTATTATCAAATTATAAAGTGGCAGTGTGGGACAGCATTATTATTAATATTATGCACCCTGGAGCAATAAAGTGGGCAGGATGGTGGGCATGGCACGGCCATTGCCAGGCACCCCTGAAAATCGGGCACCTTAGGCAAGTGCTTATCTCTAACATACAAGTAAGGGAGCACTTGGGGAATACTGACCATAACATGGTATCGTTTGAGATTAATTCAAAAAAGCAATTTGGTATGGGTTCCACCAAAACACTGAATTTTAAAAAGGCCAACTTTAGCAGGTTTAATTAATCCCTTGGGCTCATTGATTGGGATAGAATATTTTCAGGAAAAAACACAGAAGGTAAGTGGAATGCCTTCAAAATAACATTGCAATAATATTCATATAAATGTATACCCTTTGGAAACAAATACAAAAGAAGCAAATTAAAACCAATGTGGCTAACCAGTAAAATATATCATGAAATAAATAACAAGAAAGTGGCATTTAAACATTATGAAGCTGAGGGATCAGCTGAGGCATTTGCAGAATACAAAAATGCCAACAAAACCTGTAAAAAGGCATTTAAATTAGCTAAACTGGAGAATTAAAAATTATTGTTAAGGAAAGCAAGAGCAATCCAAAAAAATTATTTAAATACATTAATGGCAAAAAATTAAAGTCTGATAATGTTGGGTCCTTGTTATCTGAAATGGGTGAGATGGTCAGTGAGGAAAGAGAGAGAGCAGATATTTTAAATAATTTCTTTTCTTCTGTTTTTTACCAAGGAAGACCCAATGGACAAGAACCTGCAAACTACTTTTACAGAACAGTCACAGCAAGCATGGGAATGGCTAACACAAGAAAAAGTGTTCAAACAATTGAATGGTGTTAGGGTAGACAAAGCCCCGGGGCCAGAAGGTATGCACCCACGGGTACTTAAAGAGATAAACCAGGCCCTGGCCATACTGTTTGATTTTCAGGGATTCCTTTATTTCAAGTATGGTGCCCACGGATTGGCGTAAAACAGATGTGGTGCCCATATTTAAAAAGGGATCAAAACCCCAGCCAGGAAATTACAGACCTGTAAACTTGACATCTGTGGTAGGGAAGCTGTTTGAAGGGTTACTAAGGGAATATATTCAAGAATTCAGCTTGAACAGGAATATCATTAGAAGGAGCCAACATGGGTTTGTGAAAGACAGGTCCGTTCAAACTAACTTGATTGCATTTTATGAAAATGTGAGTAAAAATATAGATGTGGGAGCGGTGGTTGATGTGATCTATTTAGACTTTGCCAAGGCATTTGATATGGTTCCACACAAGAGGTTACTATACAAATTGAATGAAATAGGCTTAGGGGAAAACGTTTGTGTGTGGATTGGAAATTGGCTGAAAGAATACAAAGAGTGGTAGTAAATGGGAAGTTCTCCAATTGGATAAACGTGATAAGTGGAGTACCTCAGGGATCTGTCCTAGGTCCTCTTCTTTTTAATTTGTTTATTAATGATCTCCCAGAGGGCAAAGGGAGCCATGTATCAGTGTTTGCCAATTAGACAAAATTAAGTAAGGTAATAAAATCTGAACTGGATGTGTCTTCATTACAAGAGGATTTAGACAAATTGAGTAACTGGGCAGGCAAATGGTAAATGAGATTCAATATAGACAAGTGTAAAGTTGTGCATTTTGGTTATAATAATAAAAATGCAACATAAAGTTTAAATGGTGTTTCTCTGGGGAAATCTACTAATGAGAAGGATTTAGGAGTAATGGTAGACAATAGACTTAGCAGTAGCGTGCAATGCCAGCTGGCAGCTGCAAAGGCCAATAAGATATTGGCATGTATTAAAAGGGGTATTGACTCAAGGGAGTAAGATATTATTATGCCTCTTTACAGGTCCATGGTAAGAACCCATCTAGAATATGCTGTTCAATTCTGGGCGCCCTTTCTGAAAAAGGACATTATGGAACTAGAGTGCAGAGGAGGGCTACAAAACTAGTAATGGGAAATTATGAAGAAAGGCTAGAAAAGTTAAACTTGTACACACTAGAGAAACGGCGTCTTAGAGGGGATATGATAACACTATATAAATATGTTCAGGGCCAATACAAAGGGCTCTCCAAAGACCTGTTCATTAACAGAACAGTACAAAGGACAATGGGCCACCCGCTTAGACTTGAGGAAGGGAGATTTCATCTACAACAGCGGAAGGGTTTCTTTATGGTAAGGACAATAAGGGTATGGAATTCACTGCCTGTGGAGGTGGTGCTATTGAATACATTAGATGCCTTTAAAAAGGGCCTGGATACTTATTTAAAAGAGCAGAACATAGAGGGGTATGTACGTTAGTATTGGGATTAATGTTTATTTAGTGCTTGTTGATCCAAGGAGAAATCTGACTGCCATTTGGAATCAAGAAGGAATTTTTCCCCCCATTCAAGGAATAATTTGAAATTGCTGTATTGAGGGTTTTTTTTTTCCTTTTTTTGGATCAACTATGGTAAACAAGAACAGGAAAAGGGTTGGACTGGATGGACGCAGCTCTTTTTTCAACCTAAATTACTATGTTACTATGTTCTTACTAGGGCAGGAGCATTTTCTTCCACTACGATGGCAGTATTCCTTTCTCATTGGGCATTTCCTCATCAGCCTTATTCAGCTGCTACTTTGTTTACTTTTTCGCTCCTTACCTTGCCTAGACACTGACATAGTTAGAGGGCCTGCATGTCTGTGGCTGGATTGCTACATTCTTTCAGCCTTATCGGCTGTTACATCCTGAGAATCGCTCCCCACATCTAACCCAGCCGTGGCTGTAGTTAGACAGCCTGAGTTTCTGTGGTAGGATCTCTCCATTGCCCCAGCATTCCTTTTCTTTCTACTCAGCAGTATTTTTTATTTCGTCTTTTTAGGCTGCTACATTGTGTCACTATTCCTAAGGCAGTACTGTGCTTGATCTCCAGCCTATCATAGGCTATATCATTTTTCAACAGTGACTCTTTGGACCAGTTCAGCTGGAGTCAAGGTTCAGCCTTTACATCTCAGTAGATTCAACCTATGTACACCATTTCTCTTTTTTGTTTTCTGTACCTATATATATTTATGGGCATCTATGAAAATTGTTCTGTTGTCTGGCTACCAGGGTTTGCCAGCTATCTATTCAGCTATTTTGTACTCTGTTGCCTTTTCAACAAGTTGGCTGTTATACAGTACTGTGCAAAAGTCTTAGGCAGGTGTGAAAAAAAGCTGTAAAGTAAAAATGTTTTCAAAAATAGACATGGTAATAGTTTATTTTTATCAATTAAGAAAATGATAGTGAGTCAACAGAAGAAAAAATCTAAGTAAAATCGATATTTGGTGTGACCTCCCTTTGCCTTCAAAACAACATCAATTCTTCTAGATACACTTGCACACAGTTTGTTAAGGAACTCGGCAGGTAGGTTGTTCCAAACATCTTGGAGAACTAACCACAGTTCTTCTGTGAATTTAGGCAGACTCAGTCACTTCTCATGTAATGCCAGACAGACTCAATGATGTTTAGATTAGGGCCGTGTGGGGGCCATACCATCATTTCAGGACTCCTTGTTCTTTTTTTTCTTTGAAGATAGTTCTTGATGACTTTGGCTATATGTTTGTGGTCATTGTCATACTGCAGAATAAATTTGAGACCAATCAGATGCCTCCCTGATGGTATAACATGAGGAAATAGTATCTGCCTGTATTTCTCATCATTGAGGAGACCATTAAAGTGATAGTAATGCCTGCTGTTAATAAAGTTTAATATTGTAGACATTAAAAATATAAATTAAATGATCTATACGTTGTCTCTCAAACTTCAATAGTTTGAGATATAAGGTTTTAAAATTCCTCTTCCTGCCCCCTTCACTGGTGCCAACCTGTAGCTGACAGCAGGAGATTTCTAAAAAGAAATATTTAATTGGAATGGTCTACAAAGTGTGCTTGCAAACCAGGCACACTTTGCAGACACGAGGGTGAGGTGATGCTCTGGTTTGGGCCTCCCCACTAGTGGAGCAAAGATCCCCCCTACTCGACGACACCAAGGCATTCCTTACGGCTTTTAAGGTGGTCGTCGACATCCCTGGCAGGAGTGCTGCTGCCGGGGCTGCTGTTTTGGACCCACGACGGGGGAATCAGTCAGTGAAGCACTATGCTGTGGAGTTCCGCACCTTGTCATATGAGACCGACTGGACAGAAGGCAGGCTGAAGGCAGCATTTCGTCGGGGTCTGAATTAGCATCTCAAAGACGTCCTAACGTGCCGGGACATCCCTGACAGCCTGGAGGAGTTAATTCCCCTATGCCTAGATCTAGAATGACACATGCAGGAGAGGAAGCAGGAACGCGATTGTGGTAGGAAACAACGTGGCCCATCCTCTGCCTCCTCTACTCCTGATGACGGATCCTCAACCGAGACCCCAATGGAGATAGGCGGGCTCACCCTACTCTCGGATGAAGAGAGGAAGAGACGTCGCACCCAAGAGTTGTGTATTTACTGCGGCCTGGGATGTCACACCGTCCGGCAGTGCCCCACAAGCCCTGTAAAAGACCTGGCTTAACTGAAGAAGGCGGTCCGCTAAGCCCAGTCCTCCAGCCTCTCCAATCGCTCTCAAGACTGATGGTTCCGGTGACAGTACGGTGAGCCACAAAAAACGTTCATACGGCTGCCTTCATTGGTGCAGTGGGGGTCTTTATGGATTTGTCCTGGGCTCGAACTATGGATGTTCCCTGGCAGTCCAAAAGGCAGCCCCTTCTGGTTTCCACTTTGGACGGCAAACCCTTGGGAGACGGGAAGGTCGTCTTCGAGACCAAGCTCCTGACCTTTTCTACCGGGGTCTTACACACCAAAAAGATGGTCTTTGATCTGGTCTTCTCCCCATTGGCACCTGTTATTTTGGGGCTCCTGTGGCTCCATCGTCATAATCCCTCCATCAATTGGACAACGGGAGAGCTTGAGAGCTGGAGTGACTCCTGTTTCCAGACGTGCCTTGTCCCTGTATCTAAAACTCCCTCTGGGTCCATCACAGCCTCCCTTCACCTCCAGGTGTCCCTTCCGCAGGTCTATAGTGACTTCAAAGACGTATTCTTCAAGAGCCACGCAGAAACATTGCTGCCTGTCACGGTTTTTGAAGACTCTCAGACTTAAGGTTTGGTAAAATAACTTAACTTTATTAAAAGTTAAAGGCAGTCCCCGTAGGGTAAACATACATAACAATACAACAGTAATAGAACATACAATAGGTTCTACCGGCCTTGCCTATACCAGGTAAGGCAACCGTGAGATGATGTATACCGGTTCTACCGGCCTTACCAATACCGGGCAAGGCAGCCCAATGGAATGCTGAATGTAGGCTCTACCGGCCCTGCCAATACCGGGTAAGGCAACCTTAAAGATGGTAAATTACAAGGTTCTACCGACCTTACTAATACCGGGCAGGGCAGGCCAAAGAAGTACTGTAGTAGGCTCTACCGGCCCTGCCAATACCGGGTGAGGCAACCTACAGGATGGTATCGTCAAGGTTCTACCGGCCTCACCAATACCAGGCAGGGCAGCCTGAGCAAGTAGACCAGCTGTCAGGTGACTAAGACAGCAGAGAGCCTAAGTATAGAGGTCTAAATCAGCAGAAGTCTATTGCCAGGGAGAATCAGACAACTGCAAGGAAGTGGACAGCGACTGACCACAGTACTGGATGTTCAGGAGCAAACCAACGTCCGCACGTTGGGACTAATGGTAAATAGCGCCACCAGGTTTAATGGAGCAAACCAGCGACCGTACACTGGAACCAACAATGTATATCGCAACCAGGTTTAGTGGAGCAAACCAGCGTCCGCACGCTGGAACCAACAATGTATATCGCAACCAGGTTTAGTGGAGCAAACCAGCGTCCGCACGCTGGAGCCAACAAAGTATCTCGCAACCAGTCTAATGGAGTAAACCAGCGTCACTATCACGGTGCCCGTGATTCGTGCTGCTCTGTGTCTGTCACTTGCTGAGTATTCGTGATTGGCTGTCTGTCATTTGCCCTCCTCACACAGCCTTTTTAAACCCAGGTTGAGCACTTCCAGGTTGCTCTTTCGTGGTGTTTCTGACTCCACTCTGCCTGACCTGCTTGTCAGATCTCTGGGCCTGTTTCCAGTGTTCCTGTATGCTACGTTCCGGTGTTCCAGTGTTCCTGTACGTTAACGTTCCGGTGTTCCAGTGTTCCAGTGTTCCTGTACGTTAATGTTCCGGTGCTCCAGCGTTCCAGTGTCCCTGTATGCTAACGTTCCGGTGTTCCAGTGTTCCAGTGTTCCTGTATGCCTGTATTCCGGGGTTCCTGTGCTCCAGCACCGTGCGGGTTAACCTGTACGAGTTCCTGAGTCTCACGCTCCAGCTGTCGCTTCGGCGACATTGTTCTCCTCGCTATTGCATACACATGATGCTGGTTTACTCCACTAGACTGGTTGCGAGATACTTTGTTGGCTCCAGCGTGCGGATGCTGGTTTGCTCCACTAAACCTGGTTGCAATATACATTGTTGGTTCCAGCGTGCGGACGCTGGTTTGCTCCACTAAACCTGGTTGTGATATACATTGTTGGTTCCAGCGTACGGTCGCTGGTTTCCTCCATTAAAACTGGTGGCGCTATTTATCATTAGTCCCAACGTGCGGACGTTGGTTTGCTCCTGAACATCCAGTACTGTGGTCAGTCGCTGTCCACTTTCTTGCAGTTGTCTGATTATCCCTGGCAATAGACTTCTGCTGATTTAGACCTCTATACTTATGCTATCTGCTGTCTTAGTTACCTGACAGCTGGTCTACTTGCTCAGGCTGCCCTGCCTGGTATTGGTGAGGCCGGTAGAACCTTGACGATACCATCCTGTAGGTTGCCTCACCCGGTATTGGCAGGGCCGGTAGAGCCTACTACAGTACTTCTTTGGGCTGCCCTGTCTGGTATTGGTAAGGCCGGTAGAACCTTGTAATTTGCCATCTTTAAGGTTGCCTTACCCGGTATAGGCAAGGCCGGTAGAGTCTGTCATTAAACTGTCACTTGGGTTGCCTTGCCCGGTATTTAGGCAAGGCCTGTAGAACCTATTGTATGTTCTATTACTGTTGTATTGTTATGTATGTTTACCCTACGGGGACTGCCTTTAACTTTTAATAAAGTTAAGTTATTTTACCAAACCTTAAGTCTGAGAGTCTTCAAAAACCGTGACAGTACGAAAGGGCCACCTGGAAGTGCTCAACCTGGGTTTAAAAAGGCTGTGTGAGGAGGGCAAATGACAGACAGCCAATCACAAATACTCAGCAAGTGACAGACACAGAGCAGCACGAATCACGGGCACCGTGATACTGCCCCATCGGCCCTATGACTGCCCAATCAACTTTATGCCAGGTACTACGCCGCCTAGGGGCCGCACGTTCCTCTCCCAGCCTGAAATTAAGGCCCTCGCTGCCTATATACAGGAGGGCCTTAAGGATGGTGTGTTACATCCATGTTTCGATTACCGAGGCCTGAACCGAATCACCATCATGAATAAGAACCCTCTGCCCCTTATTCCGAAGCTCTTCAACCTCCTTTGGGGAGCAACCTGGTTTACCAAGTTGGACCTGAGAGGGGCATACAACCTATTCCGAATCCGACCAGGGGTCGAATGAAAGACGGCCTTCAACACCAGGTACGGGCACTATGTGTACTTAGTGATGCCCTTCGGCCTCTGAAATGTTCCTGCTGTCTTCCAGGCGTTTGTCAACAACATCTTGCGCGATATCCTGACCTCACATTTTGTGGTCTACTTGGATGACATCCTGGTTTTCTCACCCTCGCTCCATCAACACAGGATTCATGTGAAAGCTGTTTTGCAACACCTGAGGGAGAACGGCCAAATTCGAGAAATGCGAGTTTGAAAGAAACAGGCTTCCTTTCCTGCAAGTTCCTGACACCAGCCTGGAGATGGACCCCAGCAAGGTATCCGCTGTCACACAATGGCCACAACCTACCGACCTCAGAGGCGTACAACGATTTCTCATAAATTGCCAACTACTACCGGCGGTTCATTCGGAACTACTCCTCTGTGGAAGCTCCTATCACCACTCTAACCAGGAAAGGCACCATCCCTTGGGACTGGTCCTCAGACGCAGTAACCTTCTTCTCCTCTCTCAAGGCCTCCTTCACATCAGCACCTATCCTCCAGTATCCCGACATCGCTAAGGCATTCTATTTGGAGGTAGATGCCTCTGATGAAGGGGTAGGTGCAATCCTTTCCCAGAGGAACCCCCAAAACCAATGTTCTCCATCCATGCTCCTTCTACTCCCATCATCTGACACCAGCAGTGAGGAACTATGTCATTGGTAATAGAAAGTTGCTAACTGTCAAGTTAGCCCTCGAAGAGTGGCACCACCTGTTGGAAGGATCTGGTGTTCCCTTCACCATTTACACCGATCACAAGAACCTCCAATACCTGGAGACTGCCAAGCACCTCACCCCGCGTCAAGCTCATTGGGTGCTGTTCTTCTCCCAGTTTCAGTTCACTGTCACTTACATCCCTGTAACAAAGAACATAAAAGCAGACACGTTGTCACACAAACATACACCCGCATCCCGTGAAGAACCCCCTGAGAATATTGTTCCGCCTTATCCACCACAACCCTGGCTAAGATCCAGCAAGCTCAGAACACTGGTCACTTGTTCGTTCCTTTCCAATATCGTACTGAGATTCTTCAGTGAGCCCACCAGTCTCCCACTGCCAGTCACCCCGGGATTGCCTGTACTGCGGATCTAGCAGAAAGTCAGTTTTGGTGGCTGTCTCTCTGGCAAGACATAGACGACTTTGTCTGTGGCTGTCACCATTGCGCCCGGCATAAGAAGTCCCACTCCAAACCTTCCAGACTCCTGCAGCCTCTGCCTGTGCCCTCCGCACCCTGAACACACATCGCCATGGACTTTATCTTGGACCTACTACCGTCCAACAAGAACAACATCATCCTGGTGATTGTTGATGGGTTCTCTCGCCAGGAGCACTTTGTACCATTGCCCAAACTGCCTACAGCACCACAGCTAGCAGACACTTTCCTCACGGAAATGTTTCAGTTACATGGCCTTCCCCTGCAGGTGGTGATCAACAGAGGCAGCCAGTTCACATCACGGTTCTGGAAGGCATTCTGCACCCAGCTTGGCATCGCTGTCCACTTGTCCTCTGCCTACCACCCGCAGTCGAACGGACAGACCGAGCGGACCAACCAGTCCCTGAAGCAATACCTCCGGCTGTTTGTTGATCCCCTGCAGGACGACTGGTTTACGCTCCTCCTGTTGGCAGAATTTGCCTTCAACAGCAGCCATCACTAGCCCCTGCAATGTTCTCCTTTCTTTGCAGCGGCTGGGTACCACCCCCGGTTGCTGCTGCTCTCCTCTCCGTCTGGGGTTCCGGCGGTAGATGGATATATGGACGACCTTGAGACGTACTGGCTTCGAGTCTGTTCCTGTCTAGTCAAAGAGGTATCCCAGTACAAAAGGGCGGCGGATCGCCATTTTGCACCCCGTCCTCCTTTTTTGGTGGACGATGAGGTCTGGCTGTCAATCAGGAACCTCCGGATATGGCAGCCCACTGCTAAGTTCGGTCCGTTGTTCATAGGACCTTTACGCATCCGTGCACGGCTCACGCCTGTTACCTACGCCCTGGATCTCCCCTCGTCCATGCACATGCCCGACTCCTTCCATGTCTCCCTTCTCAAGCCTCTGATCCGCAACCGCTTCTCACCTCGCTCCGTGCCTTCCGCCCCTGTTCTCATTGATGGACAGGAGTAATATGTTGTGCATAGGCTGCTTGATTCCCGCCTTGTTCGTGGCTCCCTTTGGTATCTAGTGGACTGGAATGTCTACAGTCCCGAGGAGCGGTCCTGGGTCCCTGCCTCCGACCTGCATGCGCCTGCCCTTTACCGTGCTTTTCACCGTGCTTTTCCCTCTAAGTCCGGTGGCCTCCCGTTGAGGAGGGGGTGTCATTGCCCATTTCAATGGCTCGCTTACCTCGAGGTCGCCGCTCTCCTGCTTCCCGGTCCCGGCAGTGTCTGTCAGGCGCCTGCGCAGTACGTTCTATTCACGCATACGCAGGGCTGTCATCACCTTCCCCAGCGTGCTCTAGCTTCCTGCATAACTCTCATTGGGCAGCAGATACTGCCAATCAGGAGCAGCTCCCAGACGAGCCCCCTAACCGGCTTTCTCCTCATTGGTTGGCCAACTTATTTAAACGGGCTACCCCAGTCTATGGGTGCCCATTCCTAGAGCTTCCCAGAGTTTTTGCCCTTGTGCATTATCCCGATTCTGATCTTGATCTCCTGGCTACTGACCCGGCAATCCTCCTGACTATAGCACCATCTTGATCTCTGGCTACTGACCCGGATATCCCTCTGACCACGGTTCAACCAAGACCGGTCTGGTTACATTATCCAGTCCCTGTTTCTGGTCCATTTCTGTTCCAGCATTCCCTGGTCCCGGTCATATATGGTTCCCAGAGAACTCCCATCCTGGTTGTACCCCGGCTCAACTAGGGTGTAACAATCTGGTTTCACGACTAGCATCTTTACACAGCTTTGGCTGCAACAAGGAAGTTCCTGGCACGCCATCACCGAACCCAAGCATTGCACTCAAGCATCGCACTCCAGCAGCTGTTCTAGGGCCAGGACTACGTAGGTTCCTACCCCCACGTAGTGACAATCAGTAACATAGATATGCACAGTGTGTGTAGGAAATAGGGGAAGGCATGGAACAAAGCAAACATCTGCACTCACATCAAACAAGTGGCACAACTGAAAACAAACACCTTGATGCTCAGAAGAGCAATGTCAAATCAATAATTCCCCCAGAAACCAAGTACTGCTGCTGTCACTATACCCCTTGTCCACTCCACTAAGGACACGTGACAGCTAGTAGAATTAATAATAATTATGACTCCTCCCTACCACCAGCTTAGCATATTCGGCAGGATGTAATCTCCTCAGATGCTGATTGATTCCATGCCTGTGATTATACTCCACCTCATTGCCATGTGTGGTCAGCGCACCATACAATGTTCAATGGATGGACATAAACTGCCACATCCTCACATCTACAGAATGACTATCAGCTGGTGGGGGAGGTAACAATGAAAGAGGTGGATTACCAGGAGACGTTGCTACATCTAGCAAGAAGCTGATGACGAACCATATGTTTCACTTGCCAAAGAAGTTTCAGGATTGTTTTTCCAGTCTTCATCCTGAATGAATGAATGAATGAATGTTTATTTATATAGTGCGACAAGTGTACGCAGCGCTTTACAATTTCAGGGTTTAAACAATACAGGGTTACAGGTGCTTTGTAGAGTGAAACATTGGGTGCGAGGTTACTGCCCAAAAGCTTACAATCTAAAGTGGTAATGGGAGACATACAGAGTACATTAGGGTCAAGTGCTGAATACAGTGCTAGTTCTGATGCTGATAGAGGACATCAGTAATGTAAATAATTTATAAGAGCGTTCATTGTACAACATCAGTGCCTTCTAGCATGTTGGGATTTTAGCCATGAGATACATTCGATTTCGATTTCCACCTTGAATATTGTTGCCTTTACGGAGAGACAGGGGGAATAGCAACAGTGACTCCCAATTTCTTTTGTCGGGGTTTGGCTTTAACATGCTTCACATAAATGACATGGTGTCTATGCCAAGGTGCTTTCCCCTTTTCACTGACTTGTCACAAATTGTGCACAGTGCTGTCACTGATGATGGCACTGTGCCTGTGCCAAGAAAAAAACAATCCCACACCCATGACCTCAGTGGGGAGGGAAAAGTAAAGAAAAATGACCTCTTTTTTCTTCTCCGCAATCCCCTTCACTGGCATGGGCAGAGGATGATGCTGTTGCTGCTCCATCAGAATCAGCACTAGAACTAGAAACAGGATTATTGCTTGCAAGTGGAATCGGTTCCAGTCTGTTGTAGCCCATTTCCACTGTGGCCAGGGTGGTCTGTGGCACACAAGCCTGCTCATCGTCATCAGCCTGTTCATCATCATCATCAGCAGCAGGAATTACAGTAGCACCAAACTCAGTGAAATAACTGCTGGTAGTGGTGGTGATGCCCATCCCTATTTGCATATCAGTCTCCTGTTCCTTCTTTCTTTCTGCTAAAAAGACCCTTACTGTCTCTTCCACCCCAGCTGCTACACAATCACCCTCATCACCACCAGTCCCTCCTTGCTACTGCTGTTCTTGGAGAGTTGGACTGGTTGGCAATAATGACAAATGTGACAGAGGGTTCCTTACTGTCACACTTGCCATCTCTTCTTGAGATGAAGAAGGCAGACTGGCAGCAGTAGCAGCAGGCAGCCAGTTCTTCCTTCCTCAGCATCATGTCCCAGAAGCACAGTGCCTTGGGAACGGAATCACAGGGTCAGGGGGATGTTGTGGGCTCTCTTGACTCCTAGTCTGGCTGCTCATCATCATCACTCCCCATGCTAGACTCACCACTAGCTGCTTCATCACAATTATCATCACCTTCACCTCACCCCCCTCCCTCACCCTCAACACTCTCTAGTTGCTGCGTGATAGTAGTGGGACTGCTTGTGGATGGCAAGTGTGGCTTAGAGTCCCCAGCTGTCACACTTGCCATCATCTTCTCCTCAGCTAACCTGTGCTGCTCACAATGCTACCCAGTTCTGTTTGCTCACAAATTTCCCCCATATCCCAAGGGACGATGTCAGTGAACTGGGCCTTATTGGGTCTGGGTCAGACCCTTCCATGCTGGTCGTGATCATTTCCTCCTCCTCCTTCTCTAACTCACTGGACACATCACCATCCTCCCAGCTCCTCCATTTCTTTTTTAGATGGCTGTTAGCCAACAGTTTGAGCCTCTGCTGCCTTAATGTCGCTAAATAAATTGTTACAAAATCGCCTAGCACTCTCTCTAGCTGCTTTGTTTTCTGTTTTACTTCCTGGAAACGTCACATTTTTGGCACAAAAAAACAAAGTGCACATAAATAAATGGGTGGGAAGTTAATACCCATTGAAAAAAGGCAAAAAAGGAGAACATTTTAAGGCCTTTGTTTATAGCTGATTTTCAAGTGAAAAAGTAGACAACCATGTGATTCTCATGGATTTTCTGATGAGAACACAATGGGAAGTTTCGCCCACCCCTAGTCCACAGTGTTTGAAGTGTAATTTATGCTTTCACTGCTCCAAGGACTTTGCTATTGGCTATTGATGTTGTATGCCTGCTGCAAAGAACAGTTATTTGTATTGTACTTGTTAAATCTGTTTTCCCAGTCTGCTTACTCCATGCTATAGAAGCTGAGACACAACCTATTTTAGAAGAATGTGTCAATACTATTATCTGCTAATATAGGAGCCAAGAACCTGTTTATATGTGCTGCTCCTGCCTAACACCTATATAAAAAATGTTTTACTCCAAATAATGGCTGCTTTGTGCAGGGAGGGCAGTGTGGTAGTGTATGGCCATTTCAAGGTGTTTCATCCCTCAGCTCCTTGGTTTACACCTCTTTCTAACAAAGCATAATGGTGCAGAACAGGATTTTCAAGTTTACAAATAAGCACAGCAATCATGTTACACTTATGTATCAGTATATTCCGCTGTCTGAATCTGTATCCCAATAACGTTACAGCCCTATTATTTGCAGTTTGTTAATTATGGTTATGTTTTGTGTTTGTACCTACAGCAGTCATACATTTCAAGTAATCAAGCTTTAAATTGCATAAAATGGTCAAAGCATAAAGCTGCTCTGTGCTGTAGATTGGCTTTTAGTTTTCAGTCTTCACAAGTACAGTTTCACCTATTTACAAGCAAATCTATTCTTTCTCTGTAATTAGAGTGTACTAATAGTGCCATTATATTCTGGGATACCCTATAATTCATTTCAAAGACAGTCACCAACGTCCAGTAAAATACCGTAATGAATGTATGCAGATGATTCACTGCTAAAAAGCAGAGTAAACAATTTGGACAATCATAAGCAATACAAAGGATGAATGAGATGAAAATGAATAACATAAGTTATGCCACACTGTATTTTCCCCATTATAGGCCTCATGATTTCCCTAAATTTAACCCCTTACATAAGTGGTGTGGCCTATAATTAGAGTTCAGCAATTCAAGGTGCCAAGAAGGTTCTTTTATTTTACATTTTGGATACTTGAGTGGACTTTTTAATTAGCTGAAGGCAGTCCCTCTCCCCACCTCCATACCTGTTTCACTGAGAAAAGATCCACTGAAGAGGATGTACTGGGTATGAATCCTCTGTGCAGTCTGGTGCCTGATTGGAACATGCACAGTGGTACTGATGCAGGAAAGTGTACAATTTTTTTTTTTTTTTTGCAATATTTGCATTCTCTTATTCTCAATATTTTAGTTTGGATACCTCCCTAGAAGCTCTTGAGTTGGTGGGTGTTGTAAAGGTCTGCTTAAGAAGAGACTCAATTTGCTGCATGCTGACATGATTCAACACTGAACATGTACAGTATATGTCAAAACTGAATAATGGTGCACCATTTTTAAACTCAATTGACAGCAACTGGTAAGTAATTATCCAATAGAATGCTTGAATACATGCTCACCTACTGTAAAGGGTTAAATCTAAACCAACAAAATATGAAACATGCACAAGTTCCAGAAAGAGCAAGTGGGTTAGTTCAAAATGTAGGATCTCCAAATAATGTACAAAAGACTGAATAGTAAACAATAATGTAACAAAGAAATTGATATATGCTGGTCAATGAGAAAAATAACACTCACACAAGCATTCTTAATATGAAAAAAATGTGCAGATTTATTCATAATCAATGATTCAGTAGCATCTGCGGGTTTTATTAAGAATACAAAATCTTATTACATCTGTAATCATTCTTAAAAACAAGTAAAAAATGGTGCCAGTTTACATCAGTATGTGAGTAAGCTATTGATACAATTGGGGTTGTACTAATAATATTCTGCAATAAATCAGGTACTTGAATAGATTTTGTAGTACTCCAACTGTATAACGCCAGTTTACTAATCTACTTAAACCTAAAATTATCCCCTTAATGCCACATGCATCAAGTAGGTGGAAGAATGGCAGTATATGGACACTTCAGTGTGTTTCTTTCCTCTGCACCTGGTTGTGCATTATGTAATTTAAAAAATGTGCAGAGGATATGTTATAACTAGTGTTGAGCGAGCACCCCGATGCTCGGGTGCTCGGGTGCTCTGACCGAGCACCCCCTGAGGCTCGAGTGCTCGGCCGAGCACCCGAGCCCCATTGAAATGCATGGGGCGACACGAGCATTACACCAGGCACCCCCTGCTCTGATGAGGGGAGGGTGCCTGGTCAATGCCCCCCTTCATCTCCGCTATGCCCCCTTCATCTCCGAATGCCCCCTTCATCTCCGCAATGTCCCCCTTCATCTCCGCTATGCCCCCTTCATCTCCGCTATGCCCCTCTTCCACAATGTCCCCCTTCATCTCCGCTATGCCCCTCTTCCACAATGTCCCCCTTCATCTCCGCTATGCCCCTCTTCCACAATGTCCCCCTTCATCTCCTCTATGCCATAGAGGAGATGAAGGGGGACATTGTGGAAGAGGGGCATAGCGGAGATGAAGGGGGACATTGTGGATGAGGGGCATAGCGGAGATGAAGGGGGACATTGTGGAAGAGGGGCATAGCGGAGATGAAGGGGGACATTGTGGAAGAGGGGCATAGAGTCTATGCCCCTCTTCCACAATGTCCCCCTTCATCTCCGCAATGCCCCCTTCATCTCCGCAATGCCCCCGTACCTCCAGTCCCTGGTGGTCCAGCGGAGCGTCTTCAGATCTGTGCCTCTTCCGGCACAGATCCCCGCCACCCGAACATGGCGGGCGAGCACATGGCGGTACTCGACGAGTACCGCCATGTGCCGAGCAGAGCGATGCTCGAGCCGATCCGAGCATCGGCCGAGCACGCTCGCTCAACACTAGTTATAACTTTACTTTTTTACCTGTGCATGTTAAAGCAGAGACATTTAGGGTTTGCTGGCAATGAAAGTTTTAACAACCGGGCGTTGTATTCACCACTATATACTAAAGCAATAATATACACTAGTGCATACCCTAGGTTGCATGCGTTGGAGTTGAGTTAACACCACTGGAGCTAGTATTTTATATTCCTCCCAAGTCCCCAGTTTTCATCATTCAACATACTTTCAGAAAACTGAATGTTATTGATGGATAACTGCTATGGATCAGGTTAAATGTCCTTTTGTGAAAATAGACAAATCATATATGTATGTAAATGCTTGCTTGAAATGTGATGGTTAACAATATTTGACAATATATAAGCAGACAAGAAGCAAAGTGTATATATGTAAGTGTATTGGGGAAATCCTAAATTAATATACCATAAAACTAGAGTCCATTTGTTATATCTGAAGTGTTTCCTTAGATATTTCCTAAGCATATTTACGACACAATTCAAATGTCCATATTCATGGAGACAAAACTCTGAGTGGAAAAATATTATTGGTGAACAGTCAATAAAGTATTGTGAACTGAGCACCAAATGGGATTCACAAATACATATTATAGTTCATATCAACGTAACACCCTAATATAAAAGTTCAGTGGTTCACCATCACAGACATCATAAATATGCTATTAATATAGACTTACCCACATTGGATCTAATCAGTGTGTGGGCGAAAAGTGAGAAAAATATCTTGCATGACTTTTCAAGAAAAATAGATAATTCTTCTCTTTTTTCATGAACGTTTTCCCCTTTTCTCCAATGCAAACTTTTTCTCCTTTTCACCTATACCAGCAAATTTTTCTCCTATTCCAACACATTTTTTTTCCTATTCTAACACATTTTTCTCCAATTCAAAACATTTTTTGCCTATTCTCCTATTCCACCACATTTTCTCCTATGTTTCCTATGGTGCAACATTTCCCAGCACAATATCTGAGAGCTGTAGTGAAGAATTAAGTAGAGGAAAGTCAAGGTTGGGAATCCTATATCAATATGTACATTGAAAAATGTGTTAGCATGCAGAGGGCATTTGTCACAACAATGTGCTTAAGTGATACTAGCACATATTCACGATGATGTCAAGTGTTAAAAAAAAAAAAAAAAAATACAACCTACAATGTGGCAGATATGTATGGTAGTGATGGTAGGGGACTGATGTGGTGTGATTGGTGGGACCTTGACAAACTGTATCCACCCGGGGAGGAGAGGGATCATCATAATTTATTACACATGCTGCAGCAACCATTGCTGCAGTTAGTCTTTAAACTACCACTTTACTCCCAGGTCCCTGCACTGCTCCATCTTTACCCCTGCCCCTTGTGCATTTGCTAGACATTACTCAACTACTGTGTGTGTTTTTACTCTCTACAGTACACAACTGATGGAGTGTGATGACTTGCCTTGGCCCTCAAAATGTAAAAGTATCTTCTGCTGTCTATCAAGTCTGTCTAAGTCACAGAGCTCAAATCAGGCTCTCAGTCAGATGTCTGTCTAATATATTTATTTGTTTTATTATTTGCGTATTAATTTAAAAATCTATATTTTTTACTTTATTTTTTTTTATAGTTTTTTATTTTATTTTTTTTAAAGGGTTACTAGCTTGCAGTGTATCTGCTTGCAGTGTGTCAAGGCCTAAAGTCAGGGCATTAAGTCTGAGTTGGACAGAGGCTGGACTGAGGTCAGACCACTATCAAGTGGAAAAAAAAACACATTTGCTGTATTCAGACCAAACAAACATCTAATTTCCCCAAGCACTGGCATTTGTATCTTCTATCTAACCTGCTGAACACCTGCTGCAAAGAAACCAGGATTATCAGGATTGAATTCACAAACTGCACAATTAACCACTTAACCGCTGATGGTATAAAAACCTGATCCTTATTTCTTCTCCCACTACCATTAACCATTACAACATCTATCGCTACTGATCAACAACGGATTGCTACATTTAACCCTGAACTGACTCCTACCCTCATCAAATACTTTACAGTCCTGCAACAGACTCTGCTCACCCTCCCTAGCATCTACACCCTCTGCACCTGGACTGGACTGACCCCTGCCAAGTCATCCAGTACTCTCCTGGATTACAGACTGCTGCTCAAATTCTACTGCCCCTCCTGGATTACAGACTGCTGCTCAAATTCTACTGCCCCATGCATTAACACCATTATGGCCAAATTATCTTCTTGCCTTCTCATCACCCTTCTCACCTGCATAAGAATCTCCTTCTCCTGTATACACATTAAAAGTCACTCCATTCACATTGCACCCTCACTTTTTCCCTCACCACTTCTCTGCTCCCACAAACTTTTCTCATTCCTCCACTCCCTATCACCAGCTTCTCCTTCTTCCCCTGCAAAAAAGCCCCACTGCTTCAAATCCCACTCCCACCTTATGTTCTTGTCCCTTCTACTCCTGCTTGCTGCAGGTGACATCTCACCTAACCCAGGCCCCCCTTCCATTCTCTCGTGTACCGCAAAACCCACCCACACATGCAACATCCACAATCTAATAGGCGTACCACGTCACCTAACCTCCTCCCCCCCTTTTGTTTTGGTCTCTGGAACTCCCGCTCTGTGTGTAACAAACTAACAGCTGTTCACGATCTGTTCATTTCTCACTCCCTAAACCTCCTGGCAATCACCAAAACTTGGCTCACATTGACAGACACTGCCTCCACTGCCGCACTCTCATATGGAGGCCTTCAATTCACGCATACACCCAGGCCTGGCAACAGGCAAGGGGGTGGAGTTGGCATCCTGCTATCCCCTAACTACATATTTCAGGTAATCCAAACTGCTCCCTCTCTCTACTGCCCTACATTCAAAGTTCACGCACTTCACCTCTTCTCTCCCTTCCCCTTGTGTGTTGCAGTCATATACAGGCCACCTGACCCTACTACTCAATTCCTTAATCACTCCAGCTCCTGGCTCCCTCACTTCATGTCCTCTGATGTCCCTACTCTCATCATGGGTGACTTCAACATCCCCATATACAATCATAACACCCCCCTGCAATCAAACTCCTCTCCTTAACAACCTCCTTTGGCTTATCACAGTGGACCAGCTCCCCCACGCACAGTGATGGTCACTCCCTTGACTTGGTCTTCACTAACCTCTGCTCAGTCTCCAACTTCTCTAATATCCCCTTTCCCCTCTCTGACCACCACCTCCTCACCGGTAACCTCATCATACCATCCAAACCCCCCCCCCCCACCGTGACCAAGAGCATGCGGAGAAATCTACATACTCTTGATCCGCAACAATTCTCCACATCGCTGCAACCTCTTCTTAACCCCATCTTCACACTTTCTTGCCCAGAACAAACTACTGTTCTGTACAACAGCACTCTCACAACAGCCCTTGACACAGCAGCACCTGCAACTCCACACCACCCACACACAACCCCACTACAACCCTGGCACACAAGACAAACCCAATACCTCCAGAGGTGCTCACGCACTGCCGAAAGGTACTGGAGGAAATCACGCTCCAGAGCCGACTTTGTACACTACAAATTCATACTCCGTTCATATAGCTCAGCCCTCTCCCTGGCCAAACAATCATACTTTTCCTCTCTGATTTCTAATCTATCCTCTAACCCGAAACACCTTTTTACAACCTTCAAATCTCTTCTACACCCACCAACACAAACACCTTCCACTATCTTCTCTGCCAAAGATCTTGCCACCCACTTCAAGGACAAGATCAAATCT
Organism: Rhinophrynus dorsalis; assembly: GCA_037306005.1. NCBI lineage: Eukaryota > Metazoa > Chordata > Amphibia > Anura > Rhinophrynidae > Rhinophrynus > Rhinophrynus dorsalis. The sequence continues at coordinate 226,452,328 of CM074722.1, forward strand.
ATCAGAGATGACATTTCATCACTCCCACCCCCACCCAGCCACCCCAGCCCTGTCACCTCTCCCACATACACACTAAGCTCCTTCTCACCCGTCACCGAGGATGAAGTTTCCCATCTCCTCAATCACTCAAATCCAACCACATGCCCTCTCGACCCAATCCCATCTCGCCTCACTCAAGAACTCTCCCCTCTACTAACTCCAATCCTTACTCACGTATTCAACCTCTCCCTCTCAACTGGCACCTTCCCATCCTCTTTCAAACATGCACTCATCACACCGATCCTAAAGAAACCCTCTCTGGACCCAAACGCACTGTCAAATTACCGACCAATTTCTCTGCTCCCGTTTGCCTCCTAGCTCCTTGAGCGTCTCGCATATAATCAGCTCACTAGATTCCTATGCTCCCACTCCCTGCTCGATCCCTTGCAATCTGGATTCCGCCCTCATCACTCCACCGAGACTGCCCTCACTAAGGTGGCCAATGACTTGCTCTCCGTCAAGTCAAAATGCCACTACTCCATACTCATTCTCTTGGACCTGTCAGCCACCTTTGACACAGTAGATCACCCTCTCCTCCTCCATGCCCTCCACTCCCTAGGTATCTATGACACTGCCGTCTTATCTCTGCAACCGCTCCTTCAGCGTTTCCTACTGTGGCTCTACTTCCCCACCCATCCCACTGTCTGTTGGAGTGCCTCAAGGATCAGTCCTGGGATCCTTGCTCTTCTCAATCTACACCTCGTCCCTCGGAAAACTAATCAACTCCCTTGGGTTTCACCATCATCTCTATGCTGATGACACTCAAATATATATTTCTTCCCCTGACCTCTCCCCTTCCCTCTTGTCCCGAGTGTCTGACTGTCTGTCCGCTGTGTTTTCCTGGATGTCCTCCCGTCAACTCAAACTTAACCTTGGCAAAACCAAACTAATCATCTTCCCTCCCACCACAACCAGCCTTACCCCAGATATTACCCTCACCATCAACAACACTACCATCACACCGACCCCTACAGCTCGCTGTCTGGGGGTCAGATTTGACTCTGCCCTATCCTTCATTCCTCACATCCACTCACTCTCCAAATCAAGCCACCTCCACCTCCACAACATCTCTAAAATCCGACCCTTCCTCACACATGACACTACCAAAATTCTAGTCCAAACACTCATCATGTCCCGTCTTGACTACTGTAACTCTTTACTAATTGGCCTTCCTCTCACCCGACTAACCCCACTACAGTCCATAATGAACTCTGCTGCAAGACTAATCTACCTCACTCATCGCTTCTCTGACACCAAACCCCTCTGTCAATCCCTACACTGGCTCCCATTAGCATAAAGAATTAAATTCAAAATTCTGGTGCTTACTTATAGAGCCCTCACTAACACAGCACCACACCACATTTCATCTCTCATCTCCAAATACACTCCCTTTCGCCATCTTCGCTCCGCACACGACCTTCTCCTCTCCACAGCTCTTATCACATCCTCCCACTCCCGCCTACATGACTTCTCTCGTGCTACACCTCAGCTCTGGAATTCCCTCCCCTGCCCAATCAGAATCTCCCCCAGCCTTCAGATCTTCAGATAATCCCTGAAAACTCACCTCTTCAGGGAAGCTTATCAACTGCCTCCATAAACAATATCACTAAGAATCACCCCTTGCCTTGACCACTGCACTCAACAGCACTTCTCACTCCCACCCACTGACTGACAGGTGAGGTGTCAGGAAGCACTTACACCCAATAGCACTTACTCCTCCTGTGTCATACCTACCTTCCTCTAGACTGTAAGCTCTCACGAGCAGAGTCCTCTGATCCTTCTGTTCTCCACATTTGATTGTACTATTTAATACCTCTGTATGTCTACTCCCTACTGTAAAGCGCTGCAGAATTTGTTGGCGCTATATAAATAAAGATTAATAATAATAATAATAAGTGTTAGTATTTAGTGTTGAGCGAGCACCCCGATGCTCGGGTGCTCGGGTGCTCTGACCGAGCACCCCCTGAGGCTCGAGTGCTCGGCCGAGCACCCGAGCCCCATTGAAATGAATGGGGCAACACCAGGCACCCCCTGCTCTGATGAGGGGAGGGTGCCTGGTCAATGCCCCCTTCATCTCCACTATGCCCCCTTCATCTCAGAATGCCCCCTTCAGCTCCGCAATGTCCCCCTTCAGCTCCGCTATGCCCCTCTTCCACAATGTGCCCCTTCATCTCCGCTATGCCCCTCTTCCACAATGTGCCCCTTCATCTCCGCTATGCCCCTCTTCCACAATGTCCCCCTTCATCTCCTCTATGCCATAGAGGAGATGAAGGGGGACATTGTGGAAGAGGGGCATAGCGGAGATGAAGGGGCACATTGTGGAAGAGGGGCATAGCGGAGATGAAGGGGCACATTGTGGAAGACGGGCATAGCGGAGATGAAGGGGGACATTGTGGAAGAGGGGCATAGAGTCTATGCCCCTCTTCCACAATGTCCCCCTTCATCTCCGCAATGCCCCCTTCATCTCCGCAATGCCCCCGTACCTCCAGTCCCTGGTGGTCCAGCGGAGCGTCTTCGGATCTGTGCCTCTTCCGGCACAGATCCCCGCCACCCGAACATGGCGGGAGAGCACATGGCGGTACTCGACGAGTACCGCCATGTGCCGAGCAGAGCGATGCTCGAGCCGATCCGAGCATCGGCCGAGCACGCTCGCTCATCACTATTAGTATTGTCTGATTTTTAGAAAATGTAATATTGTAGATATTAAAAAATAAATTAACTGGTACAAGTCCCATCTCTCAAACATGAATAGCTTGAGAAATATAAGCTGCTAAAATTCCCCACTCTCGCCCCTTTCACTAACGTCAGTGCTTTAGCTGACAGAAGGAGATCCTGGTCCCGGGACCGGCCGGCGGCTCTTCAGCAGAGCTGAATTAGCGCTATTTAAAAAGAAATACTGCACTGGAATTGTTTACACAGTGTGCTTGCAAACCAGGCACACTTTGTAGACCGTTCCAATGAAGTATTTCTTTTTAGTTAGTGCTATTTCGGCTCTGTTGAAGAGCCACCATCGGGTCACACAACCCGAATCTCATTCTGTCAGCTAGACAGCTAACATCTGTGAAAGGGGAGTTTGTCCTTGTCCATGGCAAAGCCCTCCTTTGAAATGACACATCTGAGAAATGACACACTGGACTTGTGAAAGTCACACTTCTCGAGATTGCAGAATAATTTGTTCTCCCTTAGCTTCTGCAAAACTGCTGTGACATGCTTGAGGTGTGTCTCCAAGTCAGGAGAATAAATCAAAATATCATCCAGGTATACTACTACACAAGACTGCAACAAGTCCCTGAGAACATCCTTTATAAATTCCTGGAATACTGCCGGGGCATTGCATAGCCGGAATGGCATTACCAAATACTTGTAGTGCCCTGTTCGAGTATTGAAAGCAGGTTTCCACTGATCACATTCCTTGATTCGGACCAGGTTATATGCTGCCCTTAGGTCTAGTTTCGTGAAAATGGATGCCCCTTTTAATCGATCGAACAACTTGGTGATGAGTGGAATAGGATATGAGTTTTTAACCATTATCTTGTTGAGACCCCTATAATTAATACACGGTCGGTTTTCCCCATCTTTCTTTTTGACAAAAAAGAATCCAGCCCCCGCGGGCAAGGAAGACTTGTGGATTGTGCCATGAGCCAAGGTGTCAGCAATATACTCCTCCATGGCCCGATTCTCCTCGCATGACAACGGATAACTTCTGCCCCTAGGAGGCATGGCGCCCGGCACAATATCAATAGCACAGTCATAGGGGTGATGCAATGGCAAAGTGCTAGCCTCTCCCTTACTGAACACATCCCTGAAAGACTGGTATTCATGTGGTAGGGAGGGAGAGGTACACAAAATCTTAGTAGGCTGCCTTAAGCAATGAGCCATACAGTAGTCAGACTAGGCCAAAATCTCACAGGACCACCAGTCCATTCTGGGATTGTGCGTATGTAGCCATAGGAAACCCAGTATGACTGCAAAGTGTGGAGACTGAATTATCTGAAACTGCAAAGTCTCCTTGTGGAGAGCTCCAATACAGATCGACAATGGATATGGCTCCTGAGTAACCTGGGGAGGTACCAATGGTCATCCATTAATGGCCTCAATGTCCAGCGGGGACTCTCTATCGACCAATGGAATATTATGCAGGATCGCAAAGTCCCTGTCCATGAAATAGCCGGCCGCACTGGAATCAATCAGGGCAGGAGTAGTAAAGGATGAGGCAGCCCATGAAACTACTATATTGACAACGGGTTTGTTGTATTCTCATGAGATGTTTAACAGCAGAGGTGGTGTGCCCAGGAACCTCAAATACACTGCGGAAGGCCCTTACAAACTCTGCAAAGTTTGTGGTGATAGGTTTAGCCGTCTCCCAAATCAGATTTGCCCAGGCTAAAGCTCTACCTGTCAGCAAGGAGATCATGAAACCCATGTTGTGTCTTTCGCTCGGAAATACTTGTGGTATTAGTTCCAGAAAGATTTCTAGTTGATTCAGGAACCCACGGCAAAGAGTAGGCTCCCCGTCATATCTCAGTGGGAAAGGTGTGGTAGCGGACAGCCCTCTACTGGCCAGGCTCAGAGTCGGAACCTGTGCCAATGGTGCCTGGACTGGGGTGGCCACCGAAGGGTGTACAGGTCTTTCAAGGTATGCGGTACGCTCCAAAATACTCTGCATAGCCATGGACAAGTGGTCTAACCGTTGCTCTTGTGCGGCCATTCTCCAAAGGAGATTCTGGGAGCTACCTTCACCAGCTTTGTCTGAGGTCATGGCCCTTTCGTATTGTCACTGTTTGTAAGAACTCTCAGACAACTTGGTAAGGTAAAATCAGCTTTATTAAGAATAATAAAGAACACAGGGTCCCCTTCACAGGTCCAGACTCGGACAGGACCGTGGCACTTCCCAAATCTAACACAGGTCAGGGTACAGAAATAAGCAAAACAGGCAATACAATATTGTCAGGAACAGACAAAAGGAACCAGGAACAGAACCTCAGCAGTACCACCAAGGAAGCGGCCCAAGAGCTAGGAGGTAGGTGACTGCAGGGCAGAATCCCCAGGAACTGGGGAAGTAATATCAGACAACCGGGACACTGGAGAGTGACACGGTCCTGGGAACCTGAGACAACACTGACAGAAAATAGCCTGCGTTATGCCTTAGAGGCTAGGAGACCGGAGGCAGAACTGACACGCTTGGCAGGGAGAATCCCTGGAGACTGGAAATCAGAGGCAACACAGGCAGGCCCAGGCACAGAACCAGCCTCAGAGGTCTGAGGAACCACAGGCAATACTGACAGGCACAGGCTCAGGGGATAGAGGTAACCGAGGGCAACACTGACAGGCTCAGACTCAGGCTCAGGAGATAGAGGTAACCGAGGGCAACACTGACATGCACAGGCTCAAGCTCAGGAGATAGAGGTAACCGAAGGCAACACTGACAGGCACAGGCTCGGGCTTGGGAGACCAAGAAGGAGGAGGCATTACTGACATGCACTGGCTAGGCACTAGCCTCGGAGGCTAGGATAACAGAAGGCCACGAATAGTACACTGCCACAGCCAGGATCGGTATAGCAAGCGTCAGTGAAGCCCAGATATGTACACATAGAGCGATAGCCGGCCACAGTCTGGATCGGAACACAGAGAGCGCTAGTCAGCCACAGCAACGATCGGTACACTGAGAGCGGTAGTCAGCCACAGCCTGGATCGGTACACAGAGAGCGCTAGTCAGCCACAGCCTGGATCGGTACACAGAAAGCGGTAGTCAGCCACAGCCTGGATCGGTACACAGAAAGCGGTAGTCAGCCACAGCCTGGATCGGTACACTGAGAGCGCTAGTCAGCCACGGCCTGGATCAGTACACAGAGAGCGCTAGTCAGCCACAGCTTGGATCGGTACACAGAGAGCGGTAGTCACCCACAGCCTGGATCGGTACACGGAGATCAGTCAGACACAGCCAGGTTCGGTAACAAAGCGTAGTCAGTCATAGCCAGGGTCGGTACACTGAGCGAATCAGCCACAGCCAGAACCAGAACCCAGAGAGTGTAGTCAGGCAGTCCGGGTCAGCAACTGGAACAAGGCAACGGAAACAGGAGCAAGGTCAGGCAAAACTGGATCGTACTCGGAACAGGAAACACAGTAACTAACGCCAGATACAGGAACACCACGAAAGGGCACCATAGAAATGACAGGACTGAGTTTAAGAAGGCTCACGCTGGGAAGAGCAGAACCCAGTGGCCAATAAGAGTCCAGCAGGAAAGAGGCAGGAAGTAGCAATGTCGCCAGAATGGGAATCACGGGCACCATGATACACGTGGTATGAGATACGGTCAACAAAGGAAGAACAGTTTGACAATGGATTTTTGGATTTGCTAAACAAAACAGATTTGTTTCCATCAGTCCAGCAAGCAATTCTCATTGCTCTCACATTGCCAGTGACCACATGTACAGTGGGAAGGTCGTTCAGCACTATGAGAAGGGTGAAAACTTGTTTGAGGTCGACAATGGCAAATGATCGCTTATCAGGTTTGTGCATGATGAGCATACATTGAGCAAAAATTGATGAAAACAAACAGCTGATTGAAAAAATACTTGATAAATTTGCACAAGACCACAGACGTTTACAGTTTGATCACTAACCAGTGAACAAAAACAATAAAAAATTATTCATTGAAAAATGTGATTGTTAAATTTGAGCAAGAGTGTGGATGTTTACAGTTCCTAATGTACAACAGTAATTCAGTTAAAGTTTATATGTTTTACTTTCCAATTTGGATGCGAACAGTTGTTTTTTTATTTATATATATATATATATATATATATATATATATATATATATATATATATATAAAAAATATATTTATTTTTAAGTTAAAAAATTGTTATTTATTTTAATATATGTCAGTTAATACATTTCAAAATAAATACATTTTTCTTATATTTTAATTGTCATTCGTTTGTGCACGTTAACACCAAAAACAGATTCTACATTTTTCTTATAATTCAGTTATAGTACCCTGATTATGGGTGTATGACTAATGTGGTGCATTGATAAGTGTTAACATTAAAAAAAGATTAGAAATTGCAACACTTAAATCAGACAATGGCAACTTGATACTTATATTAAGCTTTTTGCATGCCTGAGCTTTATGTCATAATGACTATGCCCCTCCCCTTCATGTCATTAAAATTATGCCCCCCCCCCCCCCCGGGAACATTAATCCAGACGCCCATGCCTGGAAGTGATGGTATGGCCCCCCCACAGAGCCCTGATCTCAAAATCATTGAGTCTGTCTCAGATTACATGAAGAGACAGAAGCAACTGAGGCTACCTAAATCCACAGAAGAACTGTGGTTAATTCTCCAAGATGTATGGAACAACCTACCTGCTGAGTTTCTTAACAAAATGTGTGCAAGTGTACCCAGAGGAATTGATGCTGTTTTGAAGGCAAAGGCTGGCCACACCAAATATTGATTTGATTTACATGTTTCTTTTGCACTCACTATCATTTTGTTAATTGATAAAAATAAAACTATTAACATCTATTTTTGAAAGCATTCTTACTCTACAGCATTTTTTCACACCTGCCTAAGACCCTTTCACAGTACTGTACACACAGATACAAACATATATCCGTTTCAGTGCCAGAGGGTTACACAACGTATTGCTTTGCAATGCGTTGCGTACCCCTCCGGCACTCAAAGGGATAAATATATATATTTAAATGTATTTATGCTGGAATATGTGATACACTGACACTCCATTTTTGTTCCAATGTCCACTGCTAGACACAGAACTACACATACACTGTCTGAAACCCCAGCCTTGTTACACTGTCCACTGCTAGCCACAGAACCACAGATACATTGTCCAATACCATAGCCTTGTTCCACTGTCCACTGTCTACTGCTAGTCACAAAACCACACATACAATCTTTAGCATCCCAGCTTTGTCTACTGTCCAGTGGTATTCTCAGAACCATCCATAACATGGCTTCTTTCTCATGTTCCACTGTCCATTGTCTGATACCACAGACTTGTTCCACTGTCCACTGCTAGTCACCAAACCGCACATACAGTCTTTAGCACCCTAGATTTGTTCTACTGTCCACTGGCATCCTCAGAACCATCCATGTACTGCCTGCTTCCCCAGCCTTATCCTTCTGGTTGTCACAGAATCATACATTTATCTTCTGACATCTCAGACATGTTCACTTTTTGTAACAATAGTTCTCTCCCTGTCCATCCACTCATGTCTCTGTCACCTCTTCATCCATCTCTTCAAGTCCCTACAGATCTCTTCTCTCACCAACTCTTTCTTTCTCCACATCTCAAGTGGTGTAATTCAAGAAGGTGGTGCAGTACCCATTTTTGAAAGCTATAAATGTATGTGCTATTTGAGATTGCTTGCGTTTTGATGAAAGAACCATACTAACGCCTTGATGCTAATAATGCTCCTAAATTAATGGCAAAGTTAGCACATGTCCCCAAATAAACAACAAAGTTAGCCAAATGTAAGAAAATGGGTGCTAACTGCTTTGCTGAATTAGGCACATGCACTAAATCTCTCACTAAGTGATGAACATTTTAACCATGCCCACTTTTTTAATTGAAGGCGTTTAAAAAGCACACATGTCCACTAATTCATTAATAATATGTGCAATTCAGAAATATTTGGCTCTTGTCCTAAGCATGGGGTATAGGTTCAAGAAAAAACAGTACACCTTGGGATGGATTTGAACAAGGCCGCAGCTTTATTATACAACAACAATATGTTAAATTACAAATATACATCAATAATTTTACCAATTTTTACCCAACCTTGAGCCCTTGCCAATGTCCATCTCCTACAGGCTAACCAGCCTATCCTACTTTGGAGCCGAAACTCCAAACTCCTCAAATTGCCACCTTAACCGCACCTCATTAGCTGTTAAATAAAGCTCAATGAGGCCGGCGTGTAACCCGCGACAAAGTCCGGGTGTTCTTAGACCTAGGCCGCTTACCTACCATCTACCGTAACCTCCACCATCTTACTACCACTCTATACATTGGCAAGGGCCCAAGCCGCCACAAGGGACTAACGAGTACCCCTACAAGTTAGTCCCCCCCGCCCCCAAAGCTACGGCCTCCTCCAAAGCTTCAGCCAAGTCCAAATTAAAAAAGTCTAACCCCATATTATTGGGGTGAATCCCATTGCTCCGGATCAAATTGAGAGAAGGCTCCTCAAATACCCTATGTCTAATAGCTAGACCACCAATCTCAACTATAAACTTCGAGATCCTCCTATTCATTTTGATCTGGCTCTTATCCAAGGCCTAGCAATTCCACGCACCCATCCAGCACTTTCTAGGGAGAATTTCCGACCACACCAATCGGATCCCCGGAAAGAGCTGAAGAAGTTTTCGGAAATCCTCTTTCATGGCCTGCCTCAGCTCCAGACCCGGAATGTAACCCAGATCGTTACCCCCCAGGTGTACCAATAAAACTTAAGGAACCACCCCTCCGGCATGTACCAGCCTAAGAACCTCCGGCACCAATTGTGGCCCTCACATTCCCCTATATCCATGCCAGACAACCTGGCCTGCAGATAAGGGAACATGCATCTGGCGACCACTCTCCCGAACCTCGGCTCTCCGGCTGGCCCAAAATACAAATGAGTGACCGATGATCCACAGTTCCCGAGGAGACGCACCTAAAGAGAAAACAAAAACAACATAAATAATACCCGCACCCCTTAAGTCTAAAGCCCTAAAACTCTATGTGGCCTAACGTAAGACAAAAACCGACGTGACTCCCAACGCCCAATACGCCTAATTGTCTCAGGACCCACACCTAACCGAGCAGCCTCCGTAGCTGCTCCAATTTGAAAAGAATGACCACCAAAATCACCGACTGGAACTCGAAGAAATGAAAGATAACGTTTGAACACTGCTAAAAATTGAAATCTTGTCAAAACTACCCCGTCACTATGAACCAACAATGAATTACCTAAAACCGGTCTAATTCCTAAATACCGCCGGAAACAAGAAACCGGGCATCCCAAGGAACCTGGAATAGAAAAGAGTGAAACCCATGACCCCACCCCTAAAGAATCCGTTTTTGAACGACGAATTAGAAATTCCAAAGAATCAGATCCTAAATGTACATCTTCAAACAGTATACCCCCCGGCCTATTTTTTGACAAACTAACTAATTCCCCTATACGTAACGCCCCGAAAAACGCTAAAGAAAAGGCTGCCCTAAAAAGAATAACTTCAAAATCATCCGTACACACCTCCTCTAACACCTCCATTAGTCTTTCAAGTAATTGAAATGAAACCGGGCGCCTAGAGTCTAATGAAAACTTACCCCGACGCAATCCCCGAAGAGCCTGTCTTACTACAAAATCTTTTGAAAAATCCCTCCAGCCCCGTAATTTAAAACCAAAGGACAATCCTGACACTTTAGATGATATCGACGCAGGTGAGATCCCCCCAGAGAACCATTCCCAAATTAACCACAACACCCCATCCCTCTTTTCAAAATCATCTTTTAAAGAACCAGCCATACTTTTAAAATTAAGCCAATCATTCCAAACTGCTGAATACCACGCCCATGTGGCCGGCGACACAGAATTCTTCACCCAGTCTGCCACTGCACTCTGCCAAGGTCCCACAGGAAAGATGGGCAAGGCGTACCCGTGGCCTTCGCCCCCGGACACGCCTTCCGAAACGTTGTTTCCTGAAAACGAGACAAAGTATCAGCAGCCACATTCATTATACCAAGCACGTGTTGAGCCCTAAAAGTAAGATTCAATCTCAAACACAACAACACAAAATGACGGAGTAATGACAATACGGGTGGAGAAGAAGCAGTGAGAGTATTTACCGCCTGAACCACTCCCATGTTATCAGAATGAAAAAGAACTTTACTGTTCCTCAATCTGTCACCCCACAGCGTCACAGCCACAACCAAAGGAAAAGCTCCAAAAACAATATATTCTTGGTAAGACCTACCTGAACCCAAGCCAAAGGCCACTTTTCTGCACACCAATCAGAACCAAATAAAGCCCCAAAACCAATCGACCCAGATGCATCGGTATACAGCTCAAAATCCTGATTAGATTTCACCAATTTTTGCCAATATGATCTCCCATTATAATCAGCTAAAAACCTTTCCCAAACCACCAGATCCTCCCGCATGTCAGAATCCACCCGAAATATGATGATGGGGACAAACAATTCCCGCAGTAGCTTGAGCTAACCGCCTATTAAAAACTCTACCCATGGGCATGATTCTACATGCAAAATTCAACTTTCCCAATAAGGATTGAAGTGCTCTCAAAGTAACCTTCTTAGCCAATCGACAAGCAACCACTTAGCTTGTAAACCTTCCAATATATCTCGAGGAAGTCTGCACTCCATGGCCACTGAATCAATCTTCAAACCCAAAAAACGTAAACACGTTGTAGGACCTTCAGTCTTCTCTGCCGATAATGGTACACCAAATTCAAAACATACCTGCTGCAAAGTAACAAGCAAATGTCTACAAACATGCATACCTGAAGGTATAAATCACATAATAAATCATCCAGGTAATGTAAGATAGAAAAAAAACGTGACTCCCTACGCACTACCCACTCCAAAAATGTACTAAAGCGTTCAAAAAGCGCACAAGAAATTGAGCATCCCATGGGAAGACATAGGTCGACATAATAAACATTTCCAATCTTACAACCCAAAAGATGATGACTTTCAGGATGAACTGGAAGTAGGCGGAACGCTGATTCAATATCAGCTTTTGCAAACAACGCCCCTTGACCAGCCTTTACGGCCAGTTCCACAGCTTTATCAAATGATGTATAGGAGACACTACATAAAGACGGATCAATGGCATCATTCACATTCACAGAGGATCCAAAAGGAAATGAAAGGTGATGTATAAGACGAAACTTCCCAGGCTCTGACTTTGGCACGATACCCAAAGGCGATACCCTGAATCCAGGTAATGGAGGTACAGAAAAAGGACCCGCCATCCTCCCCAATGACAACTCAACATTCACCTTATCCTGCAAAATCCCCGGATAACAGCTAGCTGAACGTAAATTAGCCGCTTCGGCTACACCAAAACCTTCCTGTTCAGGAATCTTGAACCCAAACTCAAAACCCTCTTCCAGGATTTGTGCAGCTATTCTATCCTTGTAAACCCTTAGCCAAGGCCGCATCCTGTCTACGTATACCGGAGTCACCCCCTTTATTCCCAACAGTCCCCCCTTTGTCACCCAACTTTTGCTTTTTAAAACACCTGACAAGGGGATGGGAACCTGAACATCCCGAACACTCATGCTTGAACTTGCAAGATCCCCCCCATTTACATTGACCCTCATTAAACTGCCAACAGAAACCTTTTTGTTTCCCTGGCACTGCCCTTCCTGAGGGGAGCCCCAACCCCCCAGTGCCGGCCTGAAAGGACTGGAACCCCACTGGGGAACCAGCTGGGCGAGTCATAATTGACAACCAAAGCCCAATATCCAATTGATCCCAAGACATTGACGGGCGCACAGCCAGCCTCTGCCTAAACTGCTCATCATAATACCACCATGCCAGACCGCCATAAGTCCTGCAGGCGTTCCAAATTGTATCCTGATAACAGAACAAGGATGAGCATTTCACTGAAAAGCGTTCACCAATCACACTAGCCAATATAGAGAAGGCTCGAATCCAATTACCAAAAACCTTTGGAATTTTTCTGTACCAACGACGTTCCTTCTCCTCCTTCTTCTCAGAGTCCTTTTCTTCCTTGTCAGGAGGAGCTTCATCAAGTGGCAATAATGAATAAATTTCAACAAACTCATTCTTCCAAATTTTTTCTTTAACTTCATTTTTTAAATGAATACCCAAAGGACCCGACCAACACATATAAGCTCCTCCAAAAGCCACTGTAGGCACACCACAAACCTGTGACGCTCCCAACGTCACTCCTCCAAAATTAGAGCTCGTCATCTGTGAATCACCCGAGCCTAAACCTGATACTGATCCCGCAGAGGCCAAACCAGACCCCCCAGGAGTATTCATTACCATAGGATTTGTCAAAACTCCAGTACCTAATCCTTGTCCAGCAAGAGGCTGTAAACCACTACCTGACAATTGAACCCCAGCCAAGTTGGCGTTAGCCCCCTGCTGAACATTCCCTGTCAATAAAACACTGGACGTCACCAGCCCCTGTTGTTGAACCCCTCCCCCAATAACAAATCCTGGCGACGTCCCAACCCTTCCCAAAGGTGTATTTGTCAAAACCCCTTCACCCGGAACTAAGACTGTCCCAGCTCCAGGATCTGACAACACACCCGTTGAAGAAGGTAACCTAACTGAATCACTCAACGCTCTATCTTGCCATGCCCCTAAAGCCTGCCGCAAAGACCCCACTGCATCCTCTCCTCCCAATTCTACTGATCCCAAAATATTAGAAAGTCCCGTACCTGCCCTTGACAAAGGCGCCATTGGTACAGACTGTCCAGCTGAAGTACTACCAGCACCGGCCTCCACATCCGCGTACTCCTGCCTCACAGGTCCTGACTCTACAGCAACCGTATCCTCCTGTAAGGAAAAAGAATAAACCCATAAACGACAGTCTAAACACATAGACTCACGCCGGGGCCCAAAACTCAGGCCCTAACCACCAAATATAATGGCTCTCACATTTAGCCAATACTTTTGGTAAACCATATACCTTCTGACCCACCAGTATGTCATTACCAAAACAAATATTAAACGAAACACCCCCCCTTTTTTTTTTTTTGTATAAAAATTGTTCAGATACTCTGGGACTTTTATGTAACCCCAGTAAACATAAAAAAACCCCAACATACTGGTTACCAATTATCTCAGACTCCCTGAGGAAAACCAGCCACATTTACTATGGCACCAAAAACCATACCTAAGTCCGCCCTTACCAACCAGGGACTGGACCCCATACCATAGAAACAAATACATGAAAAAGTGAAGGAGGTGGAGAATAAAGGAAAGGCAACTTAAAGCTAAGGGGTTAATAAAACTAAAATTAAAACAATAATTATACTTAAAATTTATCAGGAAAATTGATAATGGGGGGGGGGGAAAGGAGGCAAAAAGAGAAACATCCCGGAACCTGTAAAAGAAATAAATAAAAGGACAGAGTGCGTATAGTCACCTGTGTAAGTGTCTGACTGGAACTTTCCGTTCTTTCTCTGCTGCCGCCTGCAGACTCCCGCCCTTGGCGAACAGGCCGTTCCTGACGAGTCTCCTCAGCAATTGATGATTCCCGCTGTACAGCCAAACTGCTGCGAAAAGAGCTCCGCCCGATCTTCCGGTCAACCGTTATCCCCCTCACAGACGCACTCCTCGTTCCTCTTGGTCTTGGGCTTATACTCCTCCGCCGCAACGGAGAGCGAGAAGGGCTCAATCTAGTAGGCGGACGGGCTCGAGTGCTGCGCACAGGCCGACCCACCTCGCCACGCATTCCTGTTTCGTCCCTCCTCCGAGAAAGTTGCTCTCTCAGCCATGTTCCACCTCCGGACTCCAAAAGCTCTCTCACTTCCTCCAATAAATGCTCTGACATGACAGCGATTCACTTTTACCACAGAAAAATCCTCCAACTACATCTTCAACTGCTTCTTCTCCAGTTTAAGCCTAACTGCCACACCAACAGGAAGTGACAATCGTACTTATCCCTCCTCTGTTGGTCTAAAGCACCAAAGCCACACCCACTTTTTTTTCCCACCAAACCCCAGCCCGGACATGTCTCCCCTCCTAAAGTCCGTGGAGTTTTAATCATTTGTCCATCAAATCAGGTATCTCTCTCCAATTCTCTCTAGCAAGGCCCTCACTTTTCCTGCCCTTACAAACCAGCAAACAAACAACAGTCTTTCTAAACTTGTACAAGTTCCCCCCTCCATCCCCACAAACACAGGTGACCCCCCCAACAGATCTCACCAATCACAACCAGGTGGCCACAACCCAAAACCATGCACAGACCCACATTACACAGAGACAAAAAAAGAACAAGGATGCTACATAGTTTACTAAGACAAGTGGAGTAATTCTAAGGCAAACTACCGGCACCATAGGGAATGAAAAACATTTCCTATTGATTTAAATGGGGCTTTTAACCAAAATGCTTTACAATGCTTTGGAGACCTTTTCATATTCAGTGGGTTAAAATTCCCATTTAAATAAGTGGGAGTTTACAGAATTTTCCTTCCCCCATGTGGTGCAGTTGGTTTGCTACAGAATCATCTTCAGCTTCATACATTAGGCCCAGTTGGTTTTGGGAGGAAAAAACTGATGTACTAACTAAAAGTGATGCCATTCTGGGGGCAAACAAGTGCACCCGTCAACTAACTTTTTCAAAGCATTGAAGACCTCTTTAGCATTCAAGGGGTTAAAAGCCCTATTTATAGCAATGGGAATTTGGGGATTTTTCTATTTATTCCCTATGTGTATCCTTAACATTTAAGGACCAGAGCATATGTAAAGTGAAGCAATGTGTTGTTAACCCTCCTGGTCCTTAACTCCTTAAGGACTACGTGAAGTACTATGACCGTCACGGTCCTTAAATACTTAAGGACCGATGACGGTCGTAGTATGTCACATACTTTTTACTTAAAGCGCTCCACATGGACTGAAGCAATCTCTTTTAGGCCCCAAAGCGGCGTGCTGATACACGCAACAGATCACGTGTACCGGAGCGTCATCAAGGATCAAAGTGGTCCTTATGGGACAGAAACGTTAAAGGGTTAACCACCATAGTGTTACCCAGCTGTTGTGTGTGGCTATAGATAGATAGCTAGATAGATAGATTTTGTAGCACGTCCAATGACATAATATGAATGCTAGAGAGGTCTACAACACATTGCTTTGATTTTCTAATATTATTGTGTTCTCTCAGCCTGTTGAAAGGATTGTGTATGTGGATGAAAATCATTGGACGGAAATGGCAGGTATTATCATGTGGATGCAGGCAGTCACCTTGCTCTCTTAATGCTGCTTCAAACAGTTTATCAATATCCCTTCCTCTTTCTACCACCTTCCTCCATTCTTTCTCTCTCTCTGTCTCTCACTCTCTCTCTCTTGCTTTCTCTCTCACTCTGTCGCTCTCACTTGCCTTCTCTAACAAATTCTGTCTCACCACACATTCCTTATTTCCTAGCTAAACAGTCCTCTTTCAAATATTGTTCCTGTTGCTATGGTGATAGTTCTATTTTGGGTGTGGATGCTGTCATGTCCTGGCAGGGTGTGCCGTGACCAGGGACTGAGGGGAGGGGCTGCTAGATACAGTCACTGCCACCCGCCGGCGTCTGTCCATTAATAGTACATGTAAGACAGCTGTCTGCTCTTGTCTGTTACTTACATCTAAGGCTCCCTCCTCCTTCCTCGCTCTCGCTCTCTCTCTCTTACTCACTCTCTCACACTCTCTCTCACTTGTTAAGCCAAGCAGTTCCCTCTTTCACGTCATCTAAAAACTATGTGTGACAAATTTGCCTTTGTCGCATGGCTGTCCTGAATTCCCTTTCACTGAGAACAGTATATAGGACTTTATGTAGAATGCAAAAGATGAGCAATTTTGTATCATACCAAATGCAACAACAAACTAAACATTGCCTAAATTCCCATTTATTTAACCCTTTGAGTGCCAGAGAGGTACACAATGGATTGCGAAGCAATGCATTGCCTACCCCTTTGGCACTCAAAGGGTTAAAGATTTATTTAAAGTGAAACTAGCACCTTGTAAAAAATTGTATTTTTTATTTTGAAAGAGCCTTGAAAATCGCCTACATATCTGTTAGCCTTTCTTTATTTTAAAGTATAGTTTATGTGATATTTAGCTTTATTTGCTTCTCAATTTATGCAAAACTAGTTGAACAGCCCATGTACAAGGGCCATAGTGCCAGGCAGCAATGGCCGCGGTGCTGTCATGCACTGTAAAGACTGCCCGCACCGCGATGGTCTGAATTTGGAGCTTCCCGCTCCGTTATCAGCTGCGGCATGGGCAGACTGTGCTGCACATGACTGCGTCTGACAAACATACATTAGCAAATTATTATATAGGATAGGCAGTACCAACCCTCAGAGCCTGGTTTGTTGGATAGTAACATTTCACTGTCTCTCCAGTCCTGAATGCCACTTCCAGTAGTTCTGGCCAATTTCCATAAACTAAAAAATGAATAAAGCTAAATACTATATTTCATAAACTATATTCTTAAATAAATAACGGCTAATATAAATATAGATGATTTTGAAAACTCTTTCAAACTTACCTAAGTTATTATAAAGTTCCAATTTAAATGGCAGTTTTAGAATCTTTAATGATATAGAGGTCTCTCACATGAATTTCTGCCTTTATAACTATAAAAAGGAGTGTCACTTTTCTGCATGCTGTCAATCTGTACTTGGAAGAGATAAATAAAGCACTCCAAATTTTGTGGGACATCTCACTTGTGCTTGACACAACCACATTCTGAATTGTGGCTGTGGCCAGAACAATCTCAATGTCCTTGCAAGTTTATATACACTTTAACTTGCTATTATTTAACCCTTTGGATGCTAGAGTGTGCAATACGTTGAAAATATCTCGATCTAAGGGGTTAAATCCTTTTTTTTCTGTGCTATTATGATTTAGGCTAAGGGTACGTTTTGTGCCAGGAAACAGGACTGTGGGTGGGGCCGTGTGAAGAGTGGGTGTGGGACCATGGATGGAATTAAAGGTTCCTGGGATGCCTTGCCTAGAGGCACCTGGGATGTAAATCTGGCCCTGTGTGGGCATGAAGGGAAAAAGGAGAGTTAATAAATAAATATGTTTTGAATGATAACTGACAAACAGGCAGGTGATCCAAGTTCCTACCAGAGCTGGTTTAGCCTCTACTGAGACTGAGTGATTAAGTGACAGATACTTCACAGACAGACATAAATGGATCATACCTTCAAGACAAACAGGTACAATTTGACAGTTTGCAAATACTTACAAACACACTAATTCCTACATCTGTAAGAGAAGAAGGACAAGCATATACTGAATTGAGGTGGTGCTGCATGCCTGCACCAGTTGCTGAGCAGTGTGCTTCTTCCTTTATTGCAACCTGCTATTCTGAAGCTCCCAGGTCTATATCCTTATCCTGTACTCTACAGGTCAGTTAGGAGAGAAAGAGAAAGCTGATATTGAAATGTTCACTCTAGCTATATGTAGAGGCAGACAGGCAAAGAGGGGGAAATGGAGTTGCTTGTTGTTGCAGGGAGTGTAAAGGGAATGACCGCTAAGGTTAGGGACCCATGGAGCTGGGGCAGGCCCCATGGCTCTAGTTATATAAGGTTACTGTCACTTTAAATTTTAATAAAATATTACAGGTTTCAAGAACTTTCTATTGTGCCCCTTAGTTTTTCTGCCCTGTGGAGCCATTGGTGGAGACGGTTGTACCTCGCTCCAGGTTGGTAATGGGGGATAAATCGAAGACTTTTGTCTCCTGTTTCCTCACCTGGTGCCCACCTTTGCAGTGAGTGGTCCCTGCTTGCTAGCAAAAGAGCTTCCCTTCAGCCCTCCTTGTGGTTAAATATAAAATAATAAAAAAATAATTAATTAAAATATATTAATAGCAATCGGAGGGGTTTACACTTCAATGGAAGGTTATGCTTTATGGTTGTTAAAATTTTGTTTTACGGTTAATATGTGTATAGTCTCAGAAGGAGGGTTTATGAATATTTCTAGAGTATATTAAATAAAAGCTGTGGATTTACCACCATTCTCTTTATGTGTGTTAATTAATTTCATGTTTGGGTTAGTTATCAAGGGTGCGAGCATACAGCTTCCATGAGTTCTTTGTAAGAGTGACACTTAGAGACAGCTTTTGACTGATAGGTTGCAGAGACAGGCATGGTGATTTGAGCTGTGATTGAGACTGACAAGAGCAACTGCTGTATCATATAGTGACAATAACAGTCAATGTCAATAGTCAATGTTCTATAAATCACCCTAAGGGGAAAAAGTAAAAATAAATGTTCAGACTTTGAAAAACATACAAAAATGTGTAAGTAGCGATACTACTGGTGATGACCTAATTATTGATGATGTTGCTGGATACCTGCTCTAAACATAAAATCTATGAATTTGCAGACTGGGGGACAGAGAGATCCTTCCACTTTCACTTTATCATTTTAATCTGTCAAATTGATTTGTGCTATTTATTCTTATTTTAATGTTACACAGTCAAGTAATAGTGTTAAGTATTTTGATTAAGCTAACAATACAGACTATAGTCACTCTTATGTGTCTTATGTGACATACACCGCTGGTATGTCCTCCCAAAGATTGTTAACGGTTGTACAGGAGCATGGTGATGGAATGAGGACAGGTGTACTGTAGATTAATTATATAGCAAAATATGTGGGTTTTTTTGTAAATAAGATGATGCCACTATATAAACATTTTAACGTAATAAAGGCATTTATAGAAGGGTTAACCAATATATCATGCCTTTGATAACATGATGTTACAGTTTGTTTACAGGCTAAGTAAGCCACTCAAAATTTCTATATCTCATAGTAGTGATCCTTTGTAAAATAATTATTATTACAGGAAAAACCTTTAGAGAAATTGTTAACACAGTCTATTACAGAAAGATATGCCTTGAAAAAAGTGTTAGCAGGCTTACAGCAAGTTATGACTATTATATGCAACCCACCAGTGACATTATGGTGTTTGTTAAATTAGTTCCTGCTCCTGATCTGTGCATCAAATGACACAACACATTATCTAGCTTGTGTATATGGATGGGTAAAAAGTCAAAACAATTCCCAGGGGAATTTTTGCATAAAAACAACAATTTCCTGCTTTTTGGCAAAATTTCCCACCCATAGAAAATACATACAATTTGCTCGTTTTCACCACTGCCAATACATTTCCCATGAAAGCTTTACCATTTTTCACCTATGTTTTCTATGACTGCAAGATTTCCCACCGCAACATTAATTCTTCTGAGGGCTGAAGTGGAGAAATAAGTAATTGAAATTAAAAGTTTGTGAGTCCTAAAGTAACATTCTTTGAAAAATTTTTTAGCAGGCTGAGTGCCTTTGTCCTATGCCCACAACACTAACTTCCTGCTTAATTAACACTGGCACAGCCATCCTTGAAAAATCACTGTGGCTTGGGATATTCCATCAGAGTACAACAGATTACATGATTTCTTTAAAGCCTCTGTTTTCAACAAAATAAAAGGACACATTTACAATTATACAGTTGTACTTTTGCATTATTTTTGTGCAGGTTTTGAATTCTTCCTAATAACTTAGTAAGTGTGAGATGGTACTACATAGCAGAAGAGCAGTGTAACTTTATTGCTTTAATGCCATCCCTTTGGAGGTTGTGGCAGTGGTGGCCACTCTATGACACTTGTCATCTCGAAAACCAAACTTAGAGTCATACTCCTCTGCAGCAGGAGCATAAAATCTTGGCATACTCTCTGACACATCACCAGCACCTATATTATGTGCCCCGGGAACTTTTAGGAGTTCTTCCGCTGCTGCTAGATGTGACACCTCTGACCTGTTGATGGTGTGTCTCCCAGTCAGACCTTGTGGTTGTGCTTTAGGTAAGATCACATTGAGGAGGTGCCTAGGTGTGAGTCTGCTTTCCCCCTGCTCACATGCTTCTTACAATGGCAACATATAGTAACATGCTTCATGAGTGAAGTATCTCCATACTGTGGACTTCATGAGCTGCAAGTTTCCTGAGGGGCTGCTGCTGCTATTGGGGATAGATGTTGCTGCAATTGTACAACTACAAGGTGTCACAAGTGCTGCACTTCAAACAGCAGCAGAGGCACTCGTCATACATTAGGTTGTGGCTGAGTGGAGACTGATGTTTCTTATGATGACTGACAAGATGACTGTATATTTTTTGGCATCTTTGCTTGTCCAGGTTCAGACTTTGCAATTGATTTCTTATACAGTTTATAGGCAGGCATAGTGCTCCTTTTCAGTGGTGGAGGATTGAGTCATTGTCTTTCAGCTAGCTTTCTGGCCTTGTCATCCTCTCTCACACTCAACTTCATCAGTATATGAATGTCACATTTTTTGAAAGAACACTCAGACAAGTACAGTTTAGGTAAAAACAAGGTTTTTATTGAGAATTAAATAATCAAGGAAATATGCACTTCCTCAACCAACACAGGCCCAGTGGAGGACAGTACCGTTGTACTTCCCAGCAATGTCACAGGTCAGGTATGGAGACAGTGCAGGCTCACAGAGAAAAGTTTAATGGGAACCCTCACGGGCCCTAATCATACATGTACATCACATATACATAATGGGTACAAATAGTAGTTATTGCAAGATATACAAGGGAGGCTCTACCGGCCTTGCCAATTTACCAGGCAAGGCAGCCTGGAGATTTACACGATGAACTGATTGTGGCTCTACCGGCCTTGCCAATATACCAGGCAAGGCAGTCTGGAGGTTTACACAATGAACAGATGTGGCTTTACCGGCCTTGCCAATATACCGGGCAAGGCAGCCAGGAGGTTACACGCCAACTTAAATGTGGCTCTACCGGCCTTGCCAAATTACCGGGCAAGACAGCCAAGTGGACAGAGGAATAGCTCCACTAATGCTGCATAGATGGAGCAACAGCATAAGATGGAACAGTGGAGCAAACCAGTCTCCCAACCAAGGAGACCCAACTGGTTAGCAACGGAGACAGCAACAACCGGTGGATGTACAGTAACCCAGTGCCATATATAGAAGAACAGTATAGCCCACCCGGTTCTACACAACAGATTAGCAACCGGTGGATGTGGAGTAAACCAGCAAAGCGTACTCGACAAACAAGTGCTTAACCGGCTCTATACAGCGGAATCAGCAGCCGGTGGATGGTGGAGTAAAGCTGCACTGATGCTGGTCAACAATAGCGCTCACACGGCACTAAACAAGCGGAATCAGCAGCCGGTGCGTGGTGGAGTAAACCAGTACCGCGTACTGGATAAATGAAACGCCCAACCGATACTAAACAAGCGGAAGTAGCTACCGGTGAATAGGAGTAAACCAGTACCGCGTACTGGATAAGCGAATGCCCAGCCGGTTCTATACAAGCAAATCAGCAACCGGTGAGAGTGGAATAAACCAGTACCGCGTGCTGGATTAGCGTATTGCCCAACCGGTTCTATACAACCAAATCAGCAACCGGTGAGAAGGGAGTAAACCAGTACCGCGTACTGGATAAGCGAATGCCCAGCCGGTTCTATACAAGCAAATCAGCAACCGGGGAGATTGGAGAAAACCAGTACCGCATACTGGATAAATGAATGCCCAACCGGTTCTATACAAGCAAATCAGCAACCGGTGAGGGTGGAGTAAACCAGTACAGCGTACTGAATAAGCAAATGTCCAACCGGTGCTATACAAGCAAATCAGCAACCGGTGAGAGTGGAGTAAACCAGTACCGCGTACTGGATGAGCGAATGCCCTACCGGTTCTATACAAGCAAATCAGCAACCGGTGAGAGTGGAGTAAACCAGTACCACGTACTGGATAAGCGAAAGCCCAACTGGTTCTATACAAGCAAATCAGCAACTGGTGAGATTGGAGTGTACAGAGATCAGAATGTCACCATAGCGACTTCAGCAGCCAAACGGATAACCAGCAGCAGCAACAGCAGACAAGCCAGGACCACACAGGAACGATAGCACCACCAACCGGGTCAGGAACGTTACAGAAACACAGCAGCACGGGATCAGGAACGGAAACAGGAACAACAGCACCAACAACCGGGTCAGGAACGGAGCAGGAACAATGCAGGAGAGGCACTGGCTACAAGAGCAACGCTGGTACTGGTAGCAAGCGAACAAGCCCAGGGAACAGGTACAAGGCAGGTGACTGCTGACGTAGAGACACCACGAAAGGGCAACCAAAGGGTGCCTCACCCCAGTCTATAAAGGCAATCCTGGGCGGGCAAAAGACAGGTGGCCAATGGAGAGTACACACACCTGACTGACAGCACAAGTAAGCAATCACGGGCACCGTGATAGAATCACACGAACTATACCTGACCTGTGTCAGTATAATATAATTGCTGTTTTATATATATATATATATATATATATATATATATATATATATATATATACTGGACCCGTGTGGGTATTGATTACTGTACCTGACCTGTGTCAGTACTATATTGTGTATATATATTACTGGACCCGCGAGGGTTATTCTTATTCTGTGTTTTTTCAATAAAACTGTGTTTTATCTAAACCTACTGTGTCTGAGTGTCCATAAAACCGTTACAGTAAGCCAGAGCCGGGTCAGTAGACAGAGCAGGTATTCATACACAGCAGGGTCTGAACCGGAACGGGAAATCAGCCAATGCCAAGGTCAAACCAGGAACAGAGTGCAGCACAGGAACAAGCGGAAATCAGAGTCAGTCTAGCCAAGGGTCATACACGGAACATACGTAGCAACAAAAGATTATCACGGTGTCCGTGATCTTCCTCTGTCACTCTTTGCTGTGGTGCGCTCCCAATGGCTGAGCTTGTTTGGCCCGCCCAGTATGGCCTATTTATACCCAGCCTTTGGCACCTGTCAGGTGCCCTTTTGTGGTGTTCCTGAGCCAGTGTTGCTGTGTAGCTGTGTTCCAGTGTTCCTGCTTCCTGTGTACCGACTTGGCCCGTCTGACTACGCTCCTACGCTCCTGCTCCGTGATTTGACCCGGCTTGTCTGACGATCCTGCTCCGTGATTTCACCCGACCTGGCTGACGTTCCTGCTCCATGACCTGACCCAGATACGTTGCTGACCCTGCTTGTGTTCCTGCTGTGTGCTGTTCCAGTGTCGCCTAGGCGACATTCTGACTTCCGCTGTGCTTGTGGCAGGGCTGACTGTGTTGTTGCCTCCTGTATACTGGGCCTTTCCGTTTACTCTTGCTGAGCCTGCTGCCTCCGTTACTCTGGGCCTCCGTTTACTCTTACAGAGCACTGTGCCTTCCGTTAACACTTGCAGAGCCGTGACTCCGTTCACTGAGCCTCCGTTAACACTTGCAGAGCAGTTGTCTCCGTTCACTGAGCCTCCGTTAACACTTGCAGAGCCATTGCTTCCGCTACCCTGAGCCTTCCGCTACACTTGCTGAGCCTTGGGTCTCCGTACCGCGCCCGTGGGGGTGCCATTGGCTCTATCCAGCTAAGCACTTGCAATGTAGTTGGCTTCCGTTACAACGCCCGTGAGGGCTATTGGCTCTAATATCCTCAGCTCTCGCAGTGTCCTTGGTCTCCGTTAAATGCACCGGGTGGGTGCCATTGGCTCTATACAGTTAAGCTCTTGCAGTGTAATTGGTCTCCATTACAACGCCCATGGGGGCTATTGGCTCTATTATCCTAAGCTCTTGCAGTGTAATTGATCTCCGTTACAACGCCCATGGGGGCTATTGGCTCTATTATCCTCAGCTCTTGCAGTGCACTTGCTCTCCGTTCACGCACTGGTTGGGGTGCGAGTGGCTCTAGCTCATTAAGCTCTTGCAGAGTATTTTGGCCTCAGTTCCCTGCTTAGCACAAGCAGTAGTCTCTGTCCTGCTCTATTACTGGTGTTTTCTCATCTAGCACCACTGATCGCTCCTTTACCATCTTATGGGCGTGTCAAACACACCACAACAGAGACTGATTGATTTCTATGAACTTTAACCATTGAGTACCCTGTATGTTACCTATGCCTGTCCTGTGACAGTATATATATTTATTTCTCTGTATACTGGGCCTGAGAGGGCATCTGTACTTTACTGTTCATTTCAGTTATTCTGTATTGCCTATGAGGGCAGTCTTTCTTGTCTTTTAATAAAACTGTGTTTTATTCTAACCTGCTGGTCTGAGTGTCCTACAAAACCGTTACAGAGATTCACTAGACGCAGCTACACCATGAAAGGGCAATCAGGAAATGTGAGAGCTGGGTATATAAAGGCAAATGGTGGGGGGAGATCATACCCGATCACCAATAAGAGCATAGTAAGGACGAATTTTCCCTTCTCCTCACTCACTCAAACCTAACCGCATGTCCTCTTTACCCAATCCCATCTCAGCTCACTCGAGAACTTTCACCTCTACTAACTCCACCCCTTACTCACTTTTTCAATCTCTGTCTGTCAACCGGCACATTCCCATCCTCATTCAAACATAAATTCTCCCTGGACCCAAACTCACTGTCAAACTATCGGACCATTTCTCTACTCTCGTTCGCCTCCAAGCTCCTTGAGAGTCTTGCATATAAGCGGCTCACTAAATTCCTCTGCTCCCATTCCCTGCTACATCCCTTGCAATCTGGATTCCGCCCTCATCACTCCACTGAGACTGCCCTCACTCTCCACAAAGTTAAAAGGCCACTACTTCCTACTCATTCTCCTGGACCTATCAGCTGCCTTTGACACAGTAGATCACCCAGTCCTCCTCCAAGCCCTCCACTCCCTAGGTCTCTGTGACACCGCCCTTTCTTAGTTTTCATCATATCTCTGCAACCACTCCTTCAGTCTGGCTCCACTTCCCTACCCCTCCTACTGTCTGTCGGAGTGCCTCAAGGATCAGTCCTGGGCCCCTTGCTTTTTTCAATTTACACCGCATCCCTCGGCAAACTAATAAACTCCTTTGGGTTTCACCATCATCTCTGTGCTGATGACACTCAAATTTATCTTTCCTCCCCTGATTTTTCTCTTTACCTCCCATCCCAGGTATCTGAATATCTGTCTGCTGTGTCTTCCTGGATGTCCTCCCGTCAACTCAAACTTAACCTTGGAAAAACCAAACAAATTATCTTCCCTCCGTATCTAACCAGTCCTACCACAGATATTACCCTCACTGTTAACAACACTACCATCACACCAACCCCTACACCACTCTGCCTGGGGGTCACATTTGACTCCACCCTATCCTTCATTCCTTACATCCAGTCAATCTCCAACTCATCTCACCTCTGCCCCTGCAACATCTCTAGAATCCGACCTTTCCTCACCCAAGACACTACTACAATTTCGAATCCAAACACTAATCAATTCCTGTCTTGACTACTGTAACTTCCTACTAATTGGGCTTTCTCTCACCCAACTAACCCAACTACAGTCCGTAATGAACTCCGCTGCACGACTAATCTACCTCACTCATCACTTCTCTAACACCAATCCCCTCTGCCAGTCCCTACACTGGCTCTCATTAGCATATACAATTAAATTAAAAATTCTGGTGCTAACTTATAGAGCCCTTACTAACACACACACCCCCCTATATTTTATTTCTCATTTCCAAATACACTCCCACTCGCCACCTTCTCTCTGCACACAGCCTTCTAGTCTCCACGGCTCTTATTATATCCTCCCACTCCCACCTATAGGACTTCTCCCATGCTGCATCTAAGCTCTGAAATTCCCTCACCCACCCAATCAGTCTCTTCAGACGCTCCCTGAAAACTCGCCTTTTCTGGGAAGCCTATCATTTACCTCCATAAACATTATCACCAAGAACCACCCCTTCCCTGGACCACTGCACTCAACAGCACTTCTCTCTCCCACCCACTAACCAGCAGTTCATGTGGCTTTCACCCAATAGCACTTAATCCTTCTGTGTCCAGCCTACCTTCCTCTAGACTGTAAGCTCTCCTGAGCAGGGCCCTCTGAGCCTTCTGTTGTCTGTATTTGATTTGTACTATTTAATATCTCTGTATGTCTATTCCCTATTGTAAAATGCTGCGGAATAAGTTGGCGCTATATAAAGAATAATAATAATTTAGAGGACTCAAACAATTCATTGTTACTTTCCCCTTTCAGTGGTTCACTACTACTTTCAGCACAGGTGTTTTTGAGCTTGTTTGTATTACTGGTTCAGCTTCTACGCCTTCTTGCAGTACGCCATAAACACTGGAATGTGACTCATTGTTGTCTTCTGTGTTTTAGATGGTTTATTAATAGTACTGGTGCTAGTTGATGTAGAACTATTGGTGGGACTTTGACAAACTGCATCCTCTTTGGTAGGAGAGGAATCACCATAACTTATTACATACGCAGCAGCAACCATGACTGCAGTCAGTATTTGAACGACCACTTTACTCACATATCCCTGCGCTGCTCCTAATCCTTTCACCAGGACTCAAAATGTCAAGTCCTGAGCTACTAGCTAGGCCTGAAAAGTTACTTGCCACCAGTTTCCATGTCTAGCCCCACCCATATCCGTGCCTTTAACCCCACCCATATCTCCGCCTTTAACCGCACCCATCTCAAGTTCTCTTTGATGAAATGACACTGCTGCCCACATTCTATCCACCTCCACACACTGCCCACACTGTGTCCACCCTGTCCACACACTGCCCACACTGTGTCCACCCTGTCCACACCCTGCCCACCCTCTGTCCACCCTGTCATAAACCCTGCCCACCCTCTGTCCACCCTCACACACTGCCCACACTGTGTCTACCCTCACCCTCTGTCCACACTTTGCCCACCCTCACACCCTGTCCACACACACTGCCCACCCTCACCACACACTGCACACACCCTGTTCACACAGCCGACACTGTTCACCCTGCCTCCTCCACACAGCCCATGCTGTCCACCCTGCCCCCTCCACACTGTCCATCCTGCCCACCTCCACACTGTCCACATTGTCCACCTCCACACTGCCTCCACACACTGTCCACTCACACACTGTCAATCCCCACATTGTCCTCCTCCCCACACTGGACACACCGTAGTCCGCCACACATTGCAAACAAAAAAAGAGAGTATAATATCTGAGAGCAGCTGTTTAAATGCACTTACTAGAGTGCAACTTGTCTCTCCAGTCCCTCTGTGTGCATCATTGTCTCCTTCCCCATCCCCTGTGTCACTGTCCCCTTCCCCAGCCCCTCTGAGTGTCTGTGTCCCCTTCCCTAGCCCCTCTGTGTGTGTCATTGTCCTCTTACCCTCTGTGTGTGTGTGTGTGTCCCCTTCCCCAGTTCCTCTGTGATTGTCATTGTCCCCTTCCCCAGGTCCTTTTATATGTCTCTTTCCCCCTTGCGCTCCTGCTCCCCTCCTTCCTTGTAGCGTGGCTGAGTGAACAGCAGTAGAAGATCTTCTGTATCCTATACCCAGTCTGACAGGAAGCTGTTCATTGCTCCTAGTGAGCACTTCTTGTCAGACTGGGTAGAGGATACAGAAGATCCTCAACCCGCGGTCTGCGTGGCCATGCTACAAGAAGTGATTGGCAGGAGGGGGAGCGCTGTGTTGTGTGCTCCCCTCCTACCAGTTACCTGGAGCCCGGACATTGTGCCCCCTGGGCCGGTGCACCGTAGGCGGCTGCCTAATTCTCTGGGTGCGGGGCACAGATGTGTCGGCACTCAAAGGGTTAATGTATATGCTGTGCTGCTCTGCAATATAATGTAAAGTAAAGGCATTATTCATTCTGGCTTCTTATGATATTTGTGTGTTAACCCTTGCACACAAAAGGTTTACTCAAACATCGTAAGAAGCCATTCTGAAGAATGCCTTTACTTTTTGTTATATTGCAGAGCAGCACAGCGTGTACCTTAACCCTTTGAGTGCTGTTTTTTGTGGGGGTTTTTGATGGTGCTATCCTCTTCTCCTCCTCATGGCCTGATGCCTCCGGTGTCATTGGACTGAGGCCAGGCATGGAAGACAGGCACTAAGGTGGGTGGGACAGCAAGGCTTCAATTTCCACTCGTCCCCACTCAATTTCTACTCGCCAAATGTGAGGTGGCGAGTGGAAATTTTGAGCCTTGCTTTCACCCTTCCCCTACTCTTTGCGCATTTGCTTGACATTACTCATCTACTGTGTGTGTTTTACTGTAAAGTACACAATAGAACCAATTATGTGTGATGTCTTCCCTTGGCACACTACAAAATACAAAATATTTTTTCTAGTATCAGTCTGCCTCAGTCAAAACTCACATCAGGATCCTGGTCTCTTTCACCTATAATTTTTTTTTATTAACTGCCCCTCCATCCCTGTCACTGTCAACTGTTTCTTTCCCCAGACTCCACTAGAACAGAGATAACAGCCAGATCACAAGAAACTTGGATCACCTCTTCCTGTGTGTGTGTGTTCCTAGTAAGTCACACAAACGTTTCTGATATTTGGAGTAATTCTCCTTTTCTCCCATCTCACATCCCCAAACTCCCCTGACACAGATCAGGAAGGAACTTGGATCACAGCTGCCTGTCTATTCCTAGTCAGTCACACAAAATGTTGGGGTATTTTGGGATAATTCTCCTTTGTCCCCTTCTCACACCCCAAAATCCCCTGATACAGGGATAACAACCAGATCAGGAAAGAACTTGGATCACAGTAGCCTGTACCTGGTCACTCAAAATTTTTGGTTATTTGGTATAATTCTCCTTTGCTCCCTTCTCAAAGCCAGATCAAAAAGAAACTTGGATCACGGCTGCCTGTGTCTTCCCAGTCAGTCACACTGAATTTTGGGGTATTTGGGGTCAACTTCCTTTCTCCCTTCCTGTCCCCCAGAGTCTCCCAGACTTCCCTAATACAGAAAACAGATTTCCTGCCTACAAGACTCCCTAATCTAAGCTTCAACTTCAATTTATTAGGCTATCATCTGCAGCTGAAAAAATATGCTGACTTTTCTTCCTTTCACAAACACAGAATGGCATGCTGTGGGAACCTGTCACCCTTTTATACTATAACTGTAGGAAAAGAATGGAACCTTGCCATGTCATGGGGAAAAACTATATCTTCCCACTGATTTCAATGCAATGATCTAGCTGAAAAAAGCAAAAAAAAAAAAACTGCACATTTTGTAGAAACATTTACCACTAGGCAAAAACTTTTTTTTCCTATTTATCTTTTGAGACGAAAACTTTTGCCTATCTCTACTTGCGTATCCAACTTGCCCATAGTGGCGGTGGTGGTGGGAATGGAATTGGAATCATAATCGCTACAGACTGTGGTGGTATAACTAGCTATAGTGGTAAAATGGGCAGTGGTGGTGATTTCTACTGGCCCTAGTGCTGATGTAACAGCAGAAACATTACAACAAGCCAACACCACTTCAGGTGCACTTGAGAAGTTGCCGAGTCACCATAATCCTTCTTCTCCACTTCCCATAAAATCATGGGTGTTGGAATAATTTTCCTTGGGGCAAGAAGGGACTATATAGTTTTTAGCATCTGCAATGTGAAAATGTTGTGACAAAGCAGAAGGACTAGAAAGACAAACATTGGGATGCCTGCTCTGATTGCATTTAGACAATGTTAAACAATCCCCCAAGACATTGGGTAATGTCAATCCTGTGCCTCTCTTTCAGTCCCAAGAAACAACAATAAGTGGCTGGTGATGGTTGCAGTGGATGACTGACAACCCCAATGGGTCATTACCACTAAATACAAATAACTGACTCTCCCTGATATGAGCTTAGCATAATCTACAGGGTGAAATATCTGTAGATGCTCCATGCATTCTAGTGGTCTCCACTACGTTACCATGAGTAATCAATGCACTATACAATGTGCTAAGTGTGGAGAAATATTGGCTGACCCTTACATCTGCAGATTTACTGTCTGCTAGTAGTTCTGGTGGCAAATTTTTCAGTGACAGTAGCAAGGAGGAGAGCCCTAAGGGCACAGAGGAACAAATGAGATATTAGTAGTGGCCTCTCCCTGGACCCTTGGATTAGATTATATTGATACAGGGACCTTTGTTGCATTCTGGGCTGAAAAGGGTTTATGTTGCCTTCTTTCTGGGATATTTAGTGCAACTTTGTTCTTGTCATTGAGGATGGAAATGGGGCACAGTGACAGGAGCACTGATATTTTTTCTTGAGGACAGTTTCACATGTTGCACAACCTCAGGGTAGATATACTGTATATCCTATAATAGGGCAGATGTGCAAAAGGGTGACCCTTTCTTCCCCCTCTTCACAAACTTGTCACAGAGTGTGCATATTGCAGTTTTTAACTATTTTAGTCCCTTCCAAAAGGACAATTGAAGTTGCTTGTGGTGCTGCAGCCTTATCATCCGTACTAGTACTAGTAGTAGTGTAGATGGTGACTCTACTCCCACCAGTATACATCATGGTAGACACACCAGTCTGATCCTGCTGTAACATTTGATGTTGCTTTTCGGACTGTGAGTCAGTCAAGTGAGCAGCAGGGAGTACAGAAGGAACTATATTACCAAACAGCATAATATCATTGCTGGTAATACCTATTCCCACCATTTAGCTCTCCCACATCTGTAGGAGAGATATATGGTGGGAGAAATATATGATGGAAGAGAAACATCTGTGTGTGTGTGTGTGAGCTAGGAAATCTCTGAACCTCAAGTCTGAATCATCAATACCACCCTCATAAACTGTACCACCACCATATTCTTCCTCCTCTGTTGCTTCTGGTGGTGATGATGACTTTGAGTGTGACATAGGTGTATGTGAAACACCTGGAGTTACATTCACAGACACAACAGCAGCTGCAGACTCAAAGTCAGTCAACTGCAACTCTGTGCAGCTACTCCTGCACACAGAAACCTGGGTATGTGTTGATGGTGGTGGCAACACTGTTCGCTGGTAGGCACTGAATCACAGAAGATGATGTGTGGGTGGTGGCAAGTTCAAGGCTATCTGGTGGGCTATGAGTCTCAGGGGTTCTGGTGGTGGTGGTAACTGAAATATCTGCTGATCGGCTTTGGCATATTTGAGTCACAGCAGGGGATGTGGTGAGGATGGTGACAGCACTATCTGCTGATTGGCTCTGTTGACCACTGCTACTACTAGTATTGGCTGCGGCTCCTTGATTTTACAACATCATCAGAAGTGTTCCTCAGTCTTCTCTTACTCATTTACACCCCCCACACGCACACACACACAAACACACACATGCAAACATACAATGGCAATGCAATATATCAGGCTACAGCAGCAAAAGGTATAATGGTACTATTCTGACAATACAACTACTCCAAACAATTTTGTGTCATTTTTTTAGCTCTCTGCTTCAACAACTCTCTTTATCTCAACTACATTTCATGGCATACAGGGTTTTCTGATTTTTATAGTAGTGGGGCAAGAAGAATCTCTCCCATAGAAAACAATTGCAGTAGTGGAAAAGAGAAATTCTATGCACGTGAATACTGCGGAAAAGCAACAAATTGCTTGTTTTCCTCAAAAATTGCCACAAAAAAATTGGGCACTCCATGGCACTTCCGGAAGCAAAGTGAATCTTTCAGTTCACATTATTCACATGTAACTTTTACTATAGCTCTTCTCAGAAGCCATGGATGACTTATGTCCTGGACTAACAGTTTTCTTTTCTGGATAGAGACCTTCATCTCTGCTATAATATCTGTGTTTGAAATTACATGCTATGAAGATGCTGCCAAAACTACTGTACTAGAGATTAGGGATGGCAAAAATTTTCGCCTCAAATGGAAATCGGCGAAAAATGTCACTTTCCACTTGGTGAAATAATTCCTGCGAAAAACTGTTGTTTTCCCGCTTTTTTCACCTAGCTCATTTCAATTAAATCAATGGGAAGAAACATTTTTCTCCAATACTACAAAGTTTTCTCTAGTTTTCTACAGCCATAAACAAGGGTGTCAGGCTCTCAGAGTTTACCATTCTGTGTTTGTTAGAGGAGAGAGCAGCACATTTTGAGCTAGAGAATATAGGCAAATTAAGGGGAATTGAAGCTTAGTTTAGGCAGTCATTTAGGTAGGACATTTGTTCTCTGTATTAGGGGAGTCTGGGGGCACTCTGGGGGAGAAGGAGGGAGGAAGGAGATTGACCCAAAATACCTCAAAATTTGGTTATGACTGACTGGCAAGACACAGGCAGCTGGGGTGCAAATTGCTTGCTAATTTTACTTTTATTGTCTCTGTGCTGGGGAAGTCTGGGGAAAGAAGTTGTTGATTTTGTTTTTTTGTTTTATATATTTTTTTTGGACTAACTGTGATAAGATAGGGTGGACAACTTAAAAATAAATAAACAAAAATAAAAAAATAAATACATAAATAATTAAACCAATAAATATATTAGACAGCTGACTGGGAGCCTGATGTGAGCTCTTTGACTGAGGCAGACTTGATAGACAGCAGAGGACATTGAGAATTTTATTCGAGGCCAAGGCAAGACATCACACTCTACCAGTTGTGTACTGTAGAGAGTCAAAACACACACAGTAGTTAATGTCTAGCAAATGCACAAGCAGGAGGAAGAAAGGTGGAACAGTGCAGGTAGGTGGGAGTAAAGTGACTGCAGCATTGGATTCTGCAGCATGTGCAATAAATAATGATGATCCCTCTCCTCCCGGGGTGGATGCAGTTTGTCAAGGTCCCACCAATCACACCACGCCAGTCCCCCACCAACAATATCCCTACATATCTGACACATTGTAGGTTGTCCTTTATTTTTAATGACTTTAAATCATCATGGATATGTGCCAGTGTAACTTAAAGGGATAGTAATGTTCCATCATAGCAGCTCATAGCAGCTCTAATTAATCATCATAGTATTTGGACTTTGGAGAGTGTTATTACAATTGTGTCAGAGTTGTAGTTCAAGAGTAATTCAATGACAAAGTATCCCCCTCCCTCCCACCCCTTTTACGGATATAACACTGCTCAGCCAGATCAGAAGGGAGGTGCCCAGGTAGACTGCAGAGAGGGACAATCTTCAATTAAGATAAGGGAAAAACCTGAAAAACTTGTCAAGGGGGGCAGGGCTTTCATTGTTCTCATAGGAAGAAGATTGTCCCCTTCTGTTATTTGTCTGGTCTATGGACTGGATTCCACATCTGAGAAGAGATAGCTTACACTAGGTAAAAGGGGTGAGAGGGGAAACTTTGCTTGTGAATATCTCTCAAACCATAAAGGTTTGAGAGATAAGACTTATATCGTTCTTCATTTTTTTTAATGCTTACAAAATAAAATAAAGATAAAATTAAGTATTACTATCCCTTTAAGCAGGAAGTAAGTGTTGTGAGCAAAGGACAAATGCACTCTGCATGCTAACACATTTTTCAAGGTATATGTTGCTGTAGGACTCACAACTTTGACTTGCAGCTACTTATTTCTCCACTACAACCTTCAGAAGAATTAATATTGTGCTGGGAAATGTTGCACCATATTAAACAATGCATGTAGCCAATGATGGCTTTGTAAGGGGAAGCCGTCATCGCGACATGCTTTGGACGGGAGGCTGTGTCTGATCGGTGCCATGCAGTGCTCTTTGGAGTCTAGTCCCTGTGGCTACTTTTGAATTGTATTGATACATGCTATTCACTTTATCTTTTTATTCCGGTCTTCTATAGATCTGTTGTTCTACTTCTTTCCACCATATACTTTTATTAGTTGTATATTTTGTATGCACTGTTTTTATATATATATATATATATATAGTGTCATTAGGCACTGGATTGTCTTGCACTTGATACTGTGAAGCCTACTTTTGGTATATTCTTTTTATACCCGGTGAGACATGACACCTCTGTTATGAATATTACATTTCTTGCTGCTTAACTTTAGCTGTACTTATTGTTGTATTTATATTAAGTATTTCCACTGCATGTTTTCTGTCACCTTTCAGACAACTGTTTTTAATTGAGTCACTGTTTGTTTTTGTAATTTTTTTTATATTTTTGATACATAATAAAAATATTTTGACTTTATTTGGATGAGGATTGTGTGCCTCATTTATGGGTCTTTCTTGGATGGGGAATGTCTTTTGTTCCTCTTGTGTGGTCATTATGTTCTATTCCTATCAATGTAATGAATGGCTTGCTACTCCCTTTAACTATATCCTAGGATCAGGGATGGTTGAAATTTTCCCCTTAAACTGAAATCGGTAAAAAACTTCCCGTGAAAAGTTATGTTTTTCTGCTTTTTTTGCCTAGCTCATTCAATTGAAATCAATGGGAGCATTGAATTTGCAAACAACACATAGCAAATATAATTTTATTTCCCAAAGGCATGAGGGTGCTTGTGCTGGTGGAGAGAGGGGAAATAATCAGGTGATTTTTTGTTTTGGAGGGATTAGGGGACAGTTAATAGATTTGTTGTTAGAGGCCCAAGCCCTGATGAAACATTGATTTGTAGGACTTAGACCTATTAGAGGCCCAAGCCCTATGGAAACATTGATTTGTAGGGCTTATTTTTTGTAAACCTATGGTTTATTTTTCTTTCTTTTTTTTTTTTTTTTTTTTTTTTAAAAAGCACAGACTCTGAGAGAAAAAAATGGTCTGCTGGCCTAGTGCCAGCAGGTCATGTCGTGTTGACTAGTGGCCTCTGGCCATTGTGAAATGCCCTGATGTAGGTGCGGAATTTTCTACTGCTGCTCTTGCTGCTGCTCCTGAGTTGTTTAAGCAGCAGGATGATTAGGAAGCTCTAAGGGAATGGGATCAACAATTGCAGTAACATGGGTGATGGATGATGAAGGTTCCACTTGCACACGGCTAGCTCCAGTGATGCGCCTGAGGCAGTAGCAGCACCATATCTAGCCCCCTATATATTTGGAGAAAAGAAGAAGTGGCCAATAATTCTTCTCCACCTGCCCTCCTCCAAAATCATGTGTGCGTTGTTACTAGAATAGAAATGTTTTCTTTGAGAGCAGGAACTGTGCCTCTCATCAGCAACTGCAATGTGTACAGTGTGTGTGGCACAACTGTTTTTTATTCTTTTTCATTTATTTTTTATTCTCTTTTTATTTATTTTTTTATTTTTTTTAAGTTGTCCACCCTGTTGTCTTATCACAGTCTGTCCAAAAAAAATTATAACTGAAAAACTAAATCAACAACGTCTTTCACCAGACTTCCTCACACAGCACAGAGATAATAATAGCAAGATCAGCAAGCAAATAGGTCCCTAGCTGTCTGTGTCTTGCCAGTCAGTCGCATGGAATTTTGGAGTATTTGGGGGTCAACCTCCTTCCTCCCTTCTTATCAACTAGAGTGTCCCCAGACTCCCCTAATACAGAGAACAAATGTCCTACCTAAATGACTCCCTAAACTAAGCTTCAAATCCCCTTTATTTGCCTATCTCCTCTAGCTAAAAAAACATGTTGCTCTCTCCTCTCACAAACACAGAATGGCTGCTGTGAGAGCCTAACAGCCTTTTATATGTCTGTAGAAAACTTTTGTGTGGTGTAGAAATATTTTTCTTCCCATTGATTTCATGTAACTTATGCCTGGCACAACGCCTCCTAAGGGTCATGTCTATCCTTTGTCCGTGGAGGAAAATAAAGTCATGGAGGAATATGTTTCAGATGCGCTGGCCAGAGGCATCATTCATAAATCCACATCTTCTGCTGGTGCTCGATTTTTTTTTTTCTTAAGACAAAGGACGGAGAGCTATGTCCATGCATTGACTTCCATGGGCTAAATAAACTGATGGTCAAAAATGCGTATCCGATACCTTTGATTACCGAACTCTTTGACCAATTCAAAGGGTCTAAAATTTTTACGAAACTTGATTTAAGAGCCGCATACAACCATGTGCAGATAAAAGAGGGAGGTGAGTGGAAGACAGCCTTTAATACCTGGAGCGGGCATTACGAGTTCTTGGTTATGCCCTTCAGTCTATGCAACACCCCAGCTGTCTTCCAGGAGTTCATCAATGATGTGTTAAGAGAACTCCTACAAAGTTGTGTGGTCGTATATTTGGATGACATCCTCATTCATTCTCTAAAGATGGAGACCCATCGGTCTGATGTATCCAAAGTTTTGAGTCTTTTATGTGAGAATAACTTGTATTGCAAATTCAAGAAATGTAAATTACACAAACCTCAAGTAACATTTTTGGGGTATATCATATCTGCTTCCGGGTTCACCATGGACCCTCAGAAACTGTCCGTGGTAGTGGATTGGCCTCGTCCTATGGGACTTAAAGCGATTCCAAAGATTTTTGGGATTTGCTAACTATTTACTACTACTACTACTTTTCCTAACCGAAAATTCATTAAAAACTTCTCTACTATTGTCAAACCTATTACCAACATAACGCTTAAAGGGGCTAAGGCCTCTGAATGGTCTCAAACGGCTATTCTGGCTTTTGAAAATCTGAAGGCTGTTTTTGCGGCAGCTCCGATATTAGTACATCCCAACCCCTACCTGTCAGCAGGTTCAGTACTGGTGACAGCAGGTTCTGCACTGGCAGCAGGCACAGCAATGGTGGCAGCAGGGGCAGCACATCTGACAGCAGGCACAGTACTGGTGGCACCAGGTTCAGCACTGGTGGTATCAGGGGCAGCACTGGCAGCAGGCACAGCACTGGTAGCAGCCGGGGCAACACTGGCAGCAGGGGCAGCCCATCTGATAGCAGGCAGAGCAATGGTGGTAGCAGTAGCAGGAACAGCATGTCTGGAAGCAGGCACAGCAATGGTGGCATCAGTAGCAACACGTTTGGCAGCAGAGGCAGCACATCTGGCAGCAGGCATGGGCAGCTGTCCTGTCTACTGCCTCTACTACCCTCTTCTTCCTCCCTTGACATTAATTTCTCCAAGATCCCTAGGGGTGATTTAGGTGGACTGGCCAGCATTGCTTCTGTAGTGCTCACTTCCTCCTCAGACTCAGTGGACACGTAATGGTCCTTCCAGTTCCTCCTTTTATTACTTTTAAACTTTCACATAGTGATAGCAGTCACTATGAGCCTCTCCTGACTCAGTTTTTGCAAAAAAATAACAGCAGAACAACACAGCACGTCTATCTCTTTATTGTGATTCACTTCCTCGAATACGTCACATTTTTATAGTGAATAGGAGAAAAACACGTAAATCAGTGGGCGGAAACTTTCTAGCCATTGAAAAAATGGTGAAGAATTTTGGCCCATGGGTGAAAAATGCAAAGATTTTAATTGCTGTATTTAAAGTGGATTTTCCTGCAAAAAAAGCGGACAACAATGTGGTATTCGTGGATTTTTCCTTGGAACATGGCGGGACCTTTTGCCCACCCCTACCTAGGATGAAAAGTCTGTTTCTATGCAAGCATTCATTGATTCTGGTGTTTTCATTCTGTTTATAGATAGCATGTTTGCTACTGCTTATAAGATTTTACTTCAGTCCAAGTACAATTCTGTCCATGTCACTACTGCACTACTGCTGCTGTACCCCCTTAGACACTTGTCTGGATGTTCACTCTACTGGTATAATATAGATCTTCAAAAAAAACACAATTTTCATAATGATTTTTTCTTCACAGCTACTTGTATTGATTGCTTAGACCTAGTTGCGGAAACACAATCAACGATAAGACTGAACAAACTGAATTTTGGAGTCCCTTTTCTGTGTTCTAACCTTGTCCTTGGCCTCAGTTAACACTGAATATATTTTTCAAATTCCTGTCTAGTATCAGGCCTTTCAGAATTCTTTAGTCCTATCCTTACATCTTTTTCTAAGACTCAACCTTGGATGAGGATATCTGTGACAATCTAGCCAGAGGCTTTATAAGCCCACCCTTGTCTCCTGCAGGAGCAGGATTCTTCTTTTCCCAGAAAAAGAATGGTGCCCATAGACCATGTATTTACTGTTGATTTATTTTACAGGTAAATGTCTATCTGTTGTATTCATTCATTTGGGCTTTCATGGGGTATATTACCTTATATAGCCAGGAGGAGATGAATGGAAACACCTAGGGATGGATTTCCCAATAGGCAGAGTAGGCAACTGCCTAGAGCTACACATTTTGAAGGGTGCCTCAGCTGTGATGGCCAAACCCATATTCTGAATTGTGGGTGTGGCCATATCAATCACAATGTCTTTGTACCAGTGTAATACCCTTTTATAGGCTATTATTTAACCCATTTAATGACACAGAGATCTCCAAACTCTGCAAAGCGTATGAGATATTTCTAGCAACCAATGGGTTACAGCATTTGTCTTCTTCTTTGTTATAGTTCAAGGGTATTTTCTGTGCCATAAAGCCATGGATGGGACTGGGAGTGGGGTCATGTGAGAAGTGGGGGTGTGGCCATGGGCAGAGCTAAGGGCACCAAGGATATAAATCCTGCCCTGGAAACACCAGAGTGGGGCACTAATAATATCTTGTGATGCAGTTCTCCCACAGGGTTCCAAGATGTTTTGAAAGACATATTCTGTGATATGTTTCACATCTGTGTAATCATTTATTTAGAGGACATCTTCAGCCAAACTGGAAGAATGTGAATTTGAAGTGTCAACTCTCTCTCTCTCTCTCTCTCTCACTTTCTCTCTCTCTCTCCATCTTGTTCCTTGACTATATCATCCCAGCCAATGGTCTGGAAATGAACCACATGAAGCTTGAAGCTGTTACTAAATAGCCTCTCTCTTAGGTTCTCAAGGCAAATTATCCATTCTTTGGTTTTGGTAAATATTCTCAAACATTGATTAAGAATTTCTATAAGATAATTTCTACTATAAACTAGTTAACCTATAAAGGTGCTGATCATTTAACTTGGCCACCTGATGACATTTTTTCCTTTAAAACATTTAAAGTCTCCCTGGGATCTCTACCCGTCCCTATGCATCCTGATCCTAATAACTGAATTTGAAGTGGCAACTGGGGCAGTTCTTTTGCAATGTTTTCTGATTCCAAATGAAATTATGTGTGCAACCAATACATTCTGGCAATCACACTAGCCTTGGAGGAATGGGGGTATTTACCAGAATGTGCTGAGCTCTGTCTTGTTCTCATCTATCAATGGACATTATTGTGGAGTTTCCTCTTTCTGATCACAGTTGTTCTCTGCCCAGTGTTATAACCCAGATGCCTTTATCAGAAATACAGCTGCAGATTCTAAAGCTGCCCCTTTGGTGGACTTACAGCATTCAAGTGCTTCTTTTGAGTGCTCAAGCTTTGGCCAAAAAGGACAGTTACGAAACATCAATCAATGGCCTCTCAATTAATACAGGGTGATATGATGCGGCTATCCACAAAGAATATGAAGTTGAAACAACCCTCTGAAAAAGTGGACCTTGGTACACTGGTCATTATAAGATCCTGGATAAAATCAGCCAACTATCTGACAAGCTGGATATTCCTCAGGATCTCAAGATTTCTTCTACCTTTCTCTCATCTAAAACCTTACATTTGCAGATGGATTGCTCACTCTGTCCCATCTGTTTGTTGGGGGTAATGAAAAGTGTGTTATTAATAAGATATTGAATTATGATTTATTCTGGGGAAATCTTCTGTACCTGGGAAACTGGAAAGGCTATGGCCCTGAAAAATGCTCTTGGGTACTTCCTTCTGAAGTTCATGCTCTTCTTCTTAAACTCACTATTAAACCCCCAGAAGGTGTTCTTTGAGGTGGGTATCATGGGAACCCATCCCAGTGTCCCATCACGGTGATTAGATGTACTCTTCCTGTTTCACCTTGACACACCTCCCAGGACTTTTTAAGCCCAAACCTGTAGTGTAGTAGTGCCTTAGTGCATGGTCATGGTGTTACCTTGTGTGGGCTTTCAACAAGCCTTCATCTAGCATCACTCCAGTATCCTGTGAGTATCCTGTAGTTGTTGACACCTGCTGTCAAACTGAACCTTGTTAAGATATTGAGTCCATCTGGAAATGACCCCTGCATAGACTCTGGCCTCCGCTCTGTCCAACCTTTGTTAAGTTAACTCTCCAAGTTAGGAGCTAGTCTATTTTACACAAATTGCTACAAGCCCAATTTGCCCTCCAAGTGCCAGTCAAGTATATCCAGCCAATTTAACCCTCCAAATGCTAGTTCATACCACATTATTTGGTAATAGGGAAGGATCTATCAAGTTAACAATCCAAGTGCTCAGTCAAACACTATTCTGTCTGCTACTCTCAAGCAATGAAGTCAAGCTACCCTTTAAGTGCTCTGTCAAGTCCTGTGCTGTTTGTTACTAGGCAGATATCACCCAAATCTTCCCTCAAAATTGCATTAAAACCTAAGCTAAGTACCTGCTTTAGCTTATGCACCATAATATACTCTGTCACATACTTCCTCCACCTGGCCTGCTCTTACTTCATGGACTACTGCCATTCCACCAGTTTGTTGTCTCAGCTGTCTGGCATTCACATGCTACACTGTTTACAAGCATATTCTACAACCTAGTGCCTGTCACTGCTCTGTAGTTCCACTCTCTCCTAGCTGGAGCTAACATGTTGTATTGCAGACTCGACATCCTGTTGATGCATTGTGTTTGCTTATGTATCATCCCCTCTACTTTCTTTGGAAAATTGTTTCAGTATAGTCAATCAAGCAATCAAGCTGTCATCACCACCTGCTTTCCAGCCATGTATAAACTTTGGTCCATAACATTATAATTGCTCCTACATGCTATTCCTTACTGTAAGTCCTGTTATTTCCTTCAGTGTCCAAACCAGTGTCCTACTATGCACACAGGCACCCTGATATTGCCAACCAGTATCCATTCCCCATATCCATTGGTCGGTTCCATTATATTTCCTCCTCTGCTCTGTGGAACTGTCATCCTGGCTTATGGCTGGCCATTCCCACTCTGGTGAGTTCTGTGTCTGGTTAGCAAAATCCTATCTCACCCATTTGTTTATAGTAGCTGGTTAATTTTCTAATTTATATACTGCTATAATGTCCAGTTTATATAGTAAAATAGTTCTGTTAATTTACTAGTTTACATACCCATGTACTGGTCAGTTAGTACATTGCCCAGTACCAAAACTGTAACATCAGGAAGTTGAAATATCCATGAGGGCACATGGCAAACAAGTTATTAAAGCTTGTGAAATGTGTACAATAGAACATTTTATTCAACAGTGAGAATGAGCACCTTAGGCAGTAATACAAGTGGCTAGTTGACAAGGCTCACTATAAATAAGATAGGTAAT
This sequence comes from Rhinophrynus dorsalis, assembly GCA_037306005.1. Taxonomy (NCBI): domain Eukaryota; kingdom Metazoa; phylum Chordata; class Amphibia; order Anura; family Rhinophrynidae; genus Rhinophrynus; species Rhinophrynus dorsalis. The sequence goes on from CM074722.1 coordinate 226,494,123, forward strand.
TGTTTCTTTGGAAATGTTAAATCATGTTGCATTAAACAGGAATCCGCAGGCCCCAGGCTCGATTCTGCTGTCTGAGCTAATCCATTACTGCTGCTTTCGTTTTGCTGGATCAGGCTGAATCAGCTAACCTCTCTGTGTTTGCTCCCCTGCTATCAGTCAACAGCCAGCCCTTCCAGGGTATTTAAAACACCTTGGCTCACTACCTGATTGCCCTTGTGTTTGCTTATGGCTGCAAGAGTGTTGTACTGCATTGCTGATTACCTGTGTATGACCTGGCTTCCTCTGACGTCCCTTCTGGCTCCTGCATTGTTCCTCACTTCACTGATGTCCGTATTCCTGACCCCATCTTGGCTGAGCATCTGTCTTGGTTCCTGACCACGGCTTGTCTTTTGGTTTATGCTTCTGGATCACGATTTTGTTTTGTTTGCGTTTGTTATTTCAATAAAGGTGTTTTGCACTTTATAGTTTTGTGTCTGTCTGGTTCCTGGTCCCGAACAAATGTCCTTGATTGAACCAGGGCTCAGCACCATTCTTGTCAATGGGTCCTGTGTGATAAAAGTAGTGGTACATGGTAGGTATTAGCATGGTTGTCAAATGTATGTGTCAGTGGCTATCTAGTGGTCATTCTTCAGTGCCTCAAGTGTTGCAGTCCAGTGTTATAATCCATCTCTTGCTACTGAGTGCTTTGGTGCTCTCAAACCCAACAGGACCAACATTATTATACAGGTCCAACATCATGGACAACCATTGTGGCATTGGCTAGCATGGACAATTTCACTAGTTGCAGGTTGATGATCTTGTCCTCCTCATTCAGTTGATGATATCCTTGATATACAGCTAGGCAATTCAAAAAGCACTCCACATCCCAAAGCCAAAATGCTGTGTTAAACATTTTCAAGGCTAACAGCTTGGTTGCACAGTTGGAATCCTGTCCATCCATCTAACTTGTTACGCATGTTACCAATCACCACACTGTAGTCATCAGACAGGCCATGGCTTGGTTTTATTTATATGTGTCTTTGCAATATGTACAGGCTAACTTTTTTGTCAGAGAACAGTTCATGGCAATTGGTTCATATAAAAAAATTGTTTGGCTATGGGTGAAGCTAGGAAATCCTAGGCTGCCTTGTGTAGGGTTACCTGAGATGTTTTTCCAGGCCTGCATATATATACATAGTAACATTCCTTCCTTTCTCTCCCTCTCTCTCTCTCTCTTTACCCCTATAGAGTCTGTTTACTAAAACACAAAATGTATGTGAAAAATTTGTCATTTTAATCTGCGTAGCAATCTCCAGAACAAGGGAGATGCATTAAGGTGCGATAAAGAGGTGAAAAAAATGGAGATGTTTTCTCCAGTGATATCAATTCTCCAGATCCTGCTTTATTCTATGGAGCCTATGCATTAAGATTTCTCAAGAAGGAGAGAGCTTAGTGCATATGCTCCATGGAAGAGCATAGAAATTGGAGAAGCCACATCACTGGAGAAGTCATCTCCGCATTATCACCTCTTAATCACACCTTAGTGTATAAGCCCCAATGAGCTGCACAAACCTCTGGCCCTTAAATATCAGACTTGCATATGGAATTTTATATAGACTATTTCTGTTTTCTTACTTCACACTGTTCGGTGTTATTCATAGTTTTAGCCACATTTTATGTTATTTTCTTGTTAGAATATTGCTAGTTTTAGTATTTCCTTATTGATTTTCTCACATTTTTTCTTCTTTTCTATTGTCAATCCAGATTACTACATTACCCCATATTCATAACCTCTTCAGAAAAGGACTAGCAAATGTGAACTGAATGTGTTAAGTACTTGACACTTTGAATAGTGATGTTCCCTGCAATACGTTTCACAATGATATGTCATTACAAGGTTAGATTCACCTTTCAGTAAATAATCCCTGGTCTCTTAGCTCTGTCTGAATGGTAGAGAAGCTCCAAAATATTGAAAAAAGATGTACTGAAGATTTATTTGGCATCCAAAGAATTAACTTTTTCATATTAGTATATTACATTTTCTTTTTCTGTTGCATGCTGGACATGTTATATCCTATATAATAATTAGCTAAAACGTGTGTAACAACACAGTCTTGCGCAGTAGAGACTGTCCACGCCGCGGCTGATACAGAGCCGAATGCTCCGAAGGAGAGTCCAGCTCTGTATCAGCCACGGCGCAGGCAGTGTCTACTGTGCATGACTGCCCCGCGACCGCCTGGCAGTGGCACTGTGGCCCGTGTAACGGGCTCTTCAACTAGTATATACATATAGAAATAGAGTTTGATAGCAGATAACAACCAACTGAACTACTGAGTCTGCCCATTAACCATTTGAGTGAATGAGAGATATACAACATATTGTGGTACGCAAAGGGTTATTCTATTTTAAAAGCTCAGACTTATTCAAACCTGAGAATTGCCATATATTTAGCCTAAGAGTATTTACTATTTTAGCTTCAATTGCTTTTGCTGTGAGGCTTCTGTAACAATATTTCTTTATAATTTTGTCTCTATCATTCAAGGGTTAAATTCTTTCCTGATATGTTTTGTTATTTTTCTTGCTCTATTTTTCAGGCCTTTTTTTCATACTACTTTTGTACCTGGCATCGCTTTCACTCTTTTTTTAAGCTCTCTCAGTCATTTTGTACAATTCCTTCACTAACAGTCCCAAACCATATTTTCTGTCTCCCTTTTCCCATGGTGCCTCAGACCATGCTATTCTTTTTCGCCTGTAAATCTATCCGTGGAGCCAAACCACCCATAAGAAACAGTTTTCCGCTCTGGATGTAATGAGTCAATATGTGTGCTCTGGGAAAATGCTTCATTGTCCAACAAATAACTGAGTGTTGGTTTAGCCACTATTTAACAGCATCAACTCCAGTACAATATTTAAACTTTTTTCAGCTTCTCTGCAATTCAAAGAATTTTGTGTGTTCCACTTCAGATCAGGATCTTATTACCGTAGAACTATAGCAACACTGTGGGCTGGTTTTGGTTACACAACTTTATATGTCGTTGCCAAGAGAGACTGATTATTACTTACCTCTCTGCAGCAAAACATATGAGAGAAGCTATTTTGTGTGATGCTCCCACCAATGGACAGCTAAGTGCCCATGCAAAGGAGTAGCTAGGTTCACAAGAGACCCAGAGCTTGAGCCAGCCTAGTGCATTATTAACTCACTGTGCAGCCCAATTACACCATTACTTTTAGGGAGAGTGTAACAATTATATGACCCAACCTGGCAATAAGATCCCAGGATTTAAAGGGGAATTTTACTGTAGGAATTGTTGGCTCTTACTTTGCTTAACAGAAGGACTTATCAAGGTAGGGGTCCTTCAAACAGCATTCAATTATGCCTATGTACTATTTTAATTGTTTTGATCATTTGTAATCCACTGCTTATTGTTTCTGCTTACAATCTGATAATAATAACTTGTGTCCCATACAAGTCATTTGGGACTGTTGAAGTCCATTATGGGGGTGTGACCTAGAAGCAAGCATGATCATAGATCACTGTATATAGGATACAGCAAAAATGTATGCTGTAAGGACACCCACCTATGTAAGTTAACTGAACAAATTAAAAGCCATGTATTCCTAGGGAGTAATTACCTGAAGCTTTAGCACCCTCAGGGAAGTGGGGAATACACTGTTCTCTCACTCTTCCATGTGTATCTTTCTCTCTGTTGCTGCTACACTATTGGCTGTGTCCATTATTTCATCTCTACCAGTTTCTCTGTGCGCTAATTTCTTCCATTGGTTCTACTCCTCTCCAAGTCCTTCATTCTGTTTTTCACATCTTTGTTCTGATACCATTTCCCCAGTTTTTGTCTATCATCTCCCCAAATGTTTGTCTTACTCATCTAAGCTAATTGTCATTAACTGCATTATCTTACCCAACTCTCTCTTTCTTCCCCATCTCACTTAACAGTCTCTTTCCTCCCCATCTCACCCATTCTCTAACACCCCATAATTTCTGCTTCCCTCCTTTCCCCCAGCATCTTTATCTACACCTTTAGAATTGTTAACTGCAACTCCACTGCCCTTGCATCTTTACTCCAGAGGGGGAAAGCATGTAGTTATCCAGCTGCATTTGGCTTAAAGCTTCCATCATTTCAATCCATTAACTAGCAATCTGAGCATTATGGAGAGACACATGTTGTCTCTTACATCCTTTTCTTGAGGTCCACTGCAGCATCCATTCACAATAACTGAACCTTAGTTGGAGAATGTAGAATAGGGATGCACTCACTCAGAACAAGGATCTTTGTGTTTCATTATATCCAGGTGTATGGACCCTTTTCTCTTATTAGTTGAAATACACAACTTAGAGATAACCAAACCATATATTCTAAACTGTATTTCAGTAACAGATTTATTTCAAAAAATAAAAACCTACATGGTGATAGTTTTCCTTTCAATGCAAGTCCAGATTATTTTGTCCCTGGTCCCTGTGTCCTGCTCACAAAGTCGTGTTCTCTACAACCCACCATTGCAGGTGGGTCTAGGTAGAGTAGAAGACACATGTAAATATTGATTGGTAGCCCAGTAAAAAAAATTGTAACAACTTCCCATCCAACCTCCCCTAAAAATCTCACAACAAACAAACCATATATATATATATAGTCTGGCCTATTTAAGGGACACTGAGGTGCCACAGACCAGTAGTTGTACCATAGTCCATAACCTGTGCCCATTTGCACGCCATTGGGAGAACAGGGAAGACTTTCAGGCATTAGTGTCTACCAAGTGCCCAGTGCCCCAACTGTGGCTACCTTTAAACTAGGGAGACGGATGTCAACCACATTCCTCCTGTACTTCAGTGCATTATAGCAATAGCCTTTCCTAAATGTCAATGATGTTAATGACAAGTTATTATGAGCTAAGACCTCTGTGCTGTCAGTACAGAAAACAGCAGTTTTATTAGCGAAGCTATCCTTTCACAGCTTATTAGCCACTAGTATGGGTAATAGTTCCAATGATGCAAGATCCCTGGTGAGCCCTACTCTATGCCAGTGGCCTGGTAATCTACAGTACACTGTTTTTCCTTGAAAAACATCCCCAAACCAATACCACCTGATAAATCAGTGTATAACTGTATCTCTGTATTTGCTACCAAGGGCTTCCTCCATAATCTAACACCATTAAACTCCTGCAGACAGCAGTCCCAGACCTTCAAATCTTCTTTCATATGCCTAGTGACCCTCACCTTAATATTGTTCCTCCTCACCCCTAGTAGCTCTTTCCAACCTCCTGTTTAGTAATCAGAAAGACCAGTGATTAAAAATTTAGTAGGCTCAGACGGGACTTAACTCCTTAAGTGTCACCTGCCCCCAGAAATCTTGCCACCTCCACATATGCCTTTTGTCTTGATTTAGCCCAGTGATTCTCAACCAGGGTGCAGTGGCACTTTGGTATATCATGGGCGTCAACTTAGGGTGCCTTGTGTTTTCTATAAAGACTAACAAAAATGGATTTTTAAATAAAGAATTATAGAAATTTATGCACAATATGTTTAGTTATGATATTCTGATTATAAGACCTAATAATACTGTATATTTATGTATTGTGCCCTTCATGAAAGAACATTAAATATGTTAGGGGTGCCCCGAATGTTCAAGATTGCATGTTAGGGGTGCCCCGAGCAAAAAGAGATTGAGAACCACTGCTTTAGCCTAACCAAACACTTCCCAGAAATGATCTCAGTGTGTAGAAATGTAATACTAGTGGTAGGCTGAATGGTTTTGTCCTATGCAATGGGGACCCCTAGCATTCACTGATGTTCCCTGTGGGTAAGATAATGGCTGTATGTGCCTAAACTTCCCCTCCTCCTTCTCAGAAAGCATCGCCAGTGGTGAAGCAATTAGATCCTCTATTTGCAGGATGGGAACGGGCTAGCAAATCTAACTATTTATAAGCTACCTTGAACTCACCAAGAATTTGTGTCTGATCAATTCTTTGATTATTTTCCTTTCACAACTAGAGGATGAACTTTTGCTGAGTTTAGATTTCGGAACCTTTTCCTATACTTAACCAAACCTTCTGTCACACTCTATTACTGCTGACTGGTGTTATTTATTTCCCTACTCCATGTCTGGATTTATGCTGCTCCATAGTGGTTGCCAGATCCCTTACCTAGGTTTATACATGTTCTGTAGCCTTTATTAGGCATCAGCCTCCTTGTACTTGTGTGGATTTTAGGGTTCCAGTGTGTTCGAGTTTCAGTCTCAGTCCTTGATTCTTTGATTCTTGTGTTCCTTATTCACTTCTTCTGCTGTTATTCCCCGTTGCGACCCAAGCTCTCCAACTGACCCTTCTTCAGCCTGCTGATCCTGTACCTTACCTCTACTGCCTAGATACCCCATTGTTGTCTCAAGCTCCCTAACTGACTTCTCTTTGCCTGCCGATTCTGTTCCCTCTTTTACCCTCCAGTTGACGACCTTGCCTTGTCTGACCATCCGATTTCCACTGTTCGACTCTTCGACTATATCACAGTGCCTGTGATTCTTGTCACTCTTACTTGTGGTTCACTCTGATTTGCTGAGCCAGTTTGGCCCGCCCCTGGTGACCTTCTTATGCCTGGCCCAGACATCTGTCAGATGCCCTTTCATGGTGTTTCTGAGCCAGTAGTGCTGTTGCTGTGTTCCAGTGTTCCGGATTCCTGTGTACCAACTTGGCTTGTCCTGACTACTCTCGAGTGTTCCTGTTTGTGTATGACCCGGCTTGACTGCGGACCACCTCTGTATCCTGACCCGGCTTGACTGACGTTCCTGTTCGTGTATGACCCGGCTTGTATGACTACCTCCTGCGTGCTCCGACCCGGCCCGGCTGACTTCCTGCTCCGAAGATCGACTTCCAGCCTGTTCCAGTGACCTCCGTTCCCGTTGTCGCCGCCGCAACATTCTCAACCGCTGCTGCCAGCCACCGTGTGACAGCCTTGCCTGGTGTTGCCAGTTATCAGTGCAGTGTACCGCTATACTTGCAGAGCTGTGCGTGCCTCAGTGTGCCTCACTATACTTGCAGAGCCTCGTTGTTTGCAGAGCTTCGTGTAAACGTGCATATTAACCCTAGCAGTGCTGCCTTGCTCTCTCTATCTCGATTCCCAGAATAGAGCCTCCTCCTTGGTGCTACATCTGCTGAGTTGGCCGCTTACCGACGGCGACTCTATCCATTCCGTTGCAGAGTAGTCACTTATTGTGGACCGGTTGGGCGCCATAGGCTCTCCCTTCTTGTTGTTACTGGGCGATATCTTTTAAGCAGAGTGGCGTTAGAGGGAAGGCTTCAGCTCTGGCAGATTCCGTTGCATACGCCTGTGGGGACTATTGGCTCTAGCACTACCGCTACTGGTATCCGGTTAAGTCTGAAGAGGCTTAGTCAGCTCTTGCATTGCAGGCCGGTTTCCGTTACGCCCGTGGGGGCTACTTACACTTGCACTCGCAGAAGCAGTTTTCCAGTAGGTACGCCCGCGGGGGCTATTTGGATCTCTGTTCTGTTTACTACTTGGTCACTTTGGCTAGGCATCTACGATTTCAGTACATTGTGGACTGTCTCTATCAGCACCTCTTTGTAACACCCAGGGCGTGCCAAACCACCACATCTGAGACTGACTGTGTTTAGCTCTTAACCCTTTGGGGTAGAGATCACCATTATCTGCATAGTAATTGTGCATGTCAACTATATTGTGCATTAACTCTTGTAACATATCAGTCTTCACTGTGTGTCTATTCAACCGCCACTAGAGGGCGATCGTTTGCATTATTTTATTCTAATAAAATTGTGTTTTATTTCACATACTGGTCTGAGTGTCCTAAAAAACCGTAACAGTACGAAAGGGCCATGACCTCAGACGGTAAAGGTGAAAGTAATACACAGAACATCCACTGGAGAATGGATGTCCATGAGCAGCGCCTGGACCAATTGGCACTGGCTCTACAGACGTTACTCGAACGTACGGTACATTTGGATAAGCCTAGTTCTAATCCGGTGGTCCCCCCAGTTCTGACACCGGAGAATCCGCCTGCAGTCCCCTCAGCTAATTCTAGAGGTTTAACGGCAGCGGCGCCGTTACCGTTAAGATATGATGGCGAACCCTCCCTATGCAGGGGATTCATTAATCAGTTGGAGATATTTTTGGAATTGGCACCCCAGGCATTTCCTAACGACCGTAGTAAGGTCGGTTTTATGATATCTCTGTTGACGGGCAAAGCTTTGGCATGGGCAAATCCATTGTGGGAGAATGCCAGACCCTGCACTCTGAACTTTAGGGAATTCGTGATAAAGTTCCGACGAGTGTTTGAGGTTCCTGGCAGGGCCGCTTCTGCTGCCAAAAGGCTGATGGAAATTCAGCAGGGCGAACGCACATTGGGCGACTATGCTATAGAGTTTCGGACCCTGGCAGCAGAGGTGGGCTGGAACAATGAGGCCTTAGTTGCCGCCTTTGCCCAGGGTCTCTCAGAACAAATTAAGGATGAGGTAGCCGCTCGTGATGTACCCAGTGATCTGGATGAATACATCGACTATGTTATGCTAATAGACTTCCGCATCCGTGAGAGACGGTTGGCTAAAAGGGCTAAATCAAAAAACTATGGCCAGGGCAGTCTCTTTAACCCACCCACACCACCCGTTCCTCCTGAAAGACCAGCCAATAATACTGAACCTATGCAATTAGGGTTCACTAAGCTCACTAAGGAGGAGAGATTGTATCGTAGGAGACAAGGCTTGTGCCTATATTGTGGCAAACCAGGGCACCTATTACGCACTTGTCCAGTACGGCCGGGAAACGTACGCACCTAGGGTACCTTGGGGGACAGGCCCTAGGTGGTGTAGAACAGTTCCTAGATTCTAGCACTACTAAACCCACCATCCAGGTGGTATTCGCTTGGGCAGACATGGTAATTGATGTCCTGGCATTGGTGGACGTCCAGGTCCAAGAGGAGTATGAGGTCCAGAGTATTATTGACTCTAGGAGATTTAGAGGAAAGTTGCAATATTTGGTCCACTGGAAGGGCTATGGCCCTGAGGAACGTTCTTGGGTTAATCAAGGGGACCTCCATGTGCCTAGACTTGTGCGCAACTTTCACTCTAAATATCCTTTGAAACCCAGACCTCCGGCAGGGAGAGGGGGTCTTTGAGAGGGGGGTACTATCACAGTGCCTGTGATTCTTGTCACTCTTACTTGTGGTTTGCTCTGATTTGCTGAGCCAGTGAGGCCCGCCCCTGGTGACCTTCTTATGCCTGGCCCAGACATCTGTCAGATGCCCTTTCGTGGTGTTTCTGAGCCAGTAGTGCTATTGCTGTGTTCCAGTGTTCCGGATTCCTGTGTACCAACTTGGCTTGTCCTGACTACTTGTCACGGTTTGTTATGACTCTCAGACACAAGTTTTAGGTAAAAATCAATTTTATTGAAATAATAAATTGATAACGTAGGATGGCAAACACATGTATACAGATACATACAGAATATAACAAGTCAGAATGCAGACTCTACCGGTCCTGTCAGCATACCGGACAGGACAGTCTGAAGAAGCAGAATGTTAGGCTCTACCGGCCTTGCCAATACCGGGTAAGGCAACCTGCAGATGGAATAGCATAACGGTTCTACCGGCCTTACCAAATTACCGGGCAAGGCAGCCTCAACAGATTCACAATGTAGGCTCTACCGGCCCTGCCAATACCGGGTAAGGCAACCTCAGATGGAATATGACAATAAGGTTCTACCGGCCTTACCAATACCGGGCAGGGCAGCCCAGAGATAATAGCAGCAGATGGTAATGGCAAATTGACAGGATCGTAAGCAACCCAGTGTACATACACTGAGACCAACAGGGATTGTAAAGTCGCAAGACCTTGGAGCAAACCAGTGACCGCACACTGGTATAACAAGTGTGTCTGTATAGCCGCAAGGCTTTGGAGCAAACCAGCGTCCGCACGCTGGGACCAACTCAGGATAGTATAGCAGATAGGCTTTGGAGCAAACCAGTGACCGCACACTGGTATAACAAGTGTGTTTGTATAGCCGCAAGGCTTTGGAGCAAACCAGCGTCCGCACGCTGGGACCAACTCAGGATAGTATAGCCGATAGGCTTTGGAGCAAACCAGTGACCGCACACTGGTGTAACAAACAAGTAGTATAGCCACAAGGCTTTGGAGCAAACCAGCGTCCGCACGCTGGAACCAACACAGGACTGTATAGCCGAAAGGCTTTGGAGCAAACCAGTGACCGCACACTGGTGTAACAAACAAGTAATATAGCCGCAAGGCTTTTGGAGCAAACCAGTGACCGCACACTGGTGTAACAAGTGTGTTCGTATAGCTGCAAGGCTTTGGAGCAACCAGCGTCCGCACGTTGGGACCAACTCAGGAAAGCACAGCCGATAGGCTTTGGAGCAAACCAGTGACCGCACACTGGTGTAACAAACAAGTAGTATAGCCGCAAGGCCTATGGAGCAAACCAGTGACCGCACACTGGTGTAACAAGTGTGTTCGTATAGCCGCAAGGCTTTGGAGCAAACCAGTGACCGCACACTGGTGTAACAAATAAGTAATATAGCCGCAAGGCTTTGGAGCAAACCAGTGACCGCACACTTGTGTAACAAGTGTGTACGTACAGCCGCAAGGCTTTGGAGCAAACCAGCGTCTGCACGCTGGGACCAACTCAGGCTAGTATAGCCGATGGGCTTAGGAGCAAACCAGTGACCGCACACTGGTGTAACAAACAATGTCGCCGACGCGACCGAGCAAGAGGTCTCCAGAATACAGGAGACAGGCGATGCGATGACAGGAACCAGTAATGATCAGTCAGGTCAGGAAACAGCAGAGTTGAAGAACCGCAGGAACAGCAACACCAGAGACTAGGCCGGAACCAGGACTGGAACAACTCAGCAGGCAGGAAACACTGGAACAGTAACAAACAGGTATTCAGGAACACATGAGATCAGGAACTCAGGAACACTGGAACAGAGGCCCAGCTATCACTAGCATAGTTATAGCAGGAAGGTCAGAAACAGCACGAAAGGGCACCCGAAGGGTGCCCAATCCAGGTTTAAATAGGCAATGAAAGGCGGGCTATCTGCAGACAGCCAATAGCAGCCCCCTACTGGTGACAGACAAGGAACTGCAGCAATCACGGGCACCGTGATACTACTCTCGAGTGTTCCTGTTTGTGTATGACCTGGCTTGACTGCGAACCATCTCTGTATCCTGACCCGGCTTGGCTGACGTTCCTGTTCGTGTATGACCCGGCTTGTATGACTACCTCCTGCGTGCTCCGACCCGGCCCGGCTGACTTCCTGCTCCGAAGATCGACTTCCAGCCTGTTCCAGTGACCTCCGTTCCCGTTGTTGCCGCCGCGACATTCTCAACCGCTGCTGTCAGCCACCGTGTGACCACCTTGCCTGGTGTTGCCAGTTATCAGTGCAGTGTATCGCTATACTTGCAGAGCTGTGCGTGCCTCAGTGTGCCTCACTATACTTGCAGAGCCTCGTTGTTTGCAGAGCTTCGTGTAAACATGCATATTAACCCTAGCAGTGCTGCCTTGCTCTCTCTATCTCGATTCCCAGAATAGAGCCTCCTCCTTGGTGCTACATCTGCTGAGTTGGCCGCTTACCGACGGCGACTCTATCCATTCCGTTGCAGAGTAGTCACTTATTGTGGACCGGTTGGGCGTCATAGGCTCTCCCTTCTCGTTGTTACTGGGCGATATCTTTTAAGCAGAGTGGCGTTAGAGGGAAGGCTTCAGCTCTGGCAGATTCCGTTGCATACGCCCGTGGGGACTATTGGCTCTAGCACTACCGCTACAATATTAAGGTAAGAGAACATTTGGGAAACAGTGATCACAACATGGTTACATTTGAGATCTGTCTGGCAAAGCAAAAATGCATAGGTTCAACCAAAACTCTTAATTTTAAAAAAGCGAACTTCAAATTGTTAAGGGCCTCAATGCAACACATAGACTGGGATATTTTATTTAAAGGCAAAAATACTGAGGAAAAATGGTCAGAATTCAAATTTAGGTTGCAGAAATGTACCCAACTGTATATACCAATGGGGAACAAGTGCAAAAGAAGTAAGTCACAGCCAATGTGGTTAACTGCACATGTAAAGAAGGAAATGGCAAGGAAAAAAAAAAGCATTCAAATTATTTAAGTCAGAAGGAACTGAACAATCTTTCTTAAAATACAGGGAGTGCAACAAAGATTGCAAAAAGGCAATTAGGGTAGCAAAAATAGATAATGAAACTCGAATTGCAAGGGAAAGCAAGACTAATCCAAAAAAGTTTTTTAAATATATAAATAGCAAAAAAACTTAAGAGGGAGTGCATTGGACCATTCAAAAATGAGATGGGTGAGTTGGTTAGTGAGGATAAGGAAAAGGCTGATGTTTTAAACACTTTCTTTGCATCAGTATATCCAAGGGAGCAAGGAATGGTAGAAGAGCCTCCGCAAGTAACAAATAAAACAATACAATTAATAGATATTGGGTTAACTCAAGGAGATGTCATGGGAAGACTGAACAAAATTAAGACCAACAAAGCACCGGGTCCTGATGGTATACATCCAAGGGTTCTTCAGGAACTCAGTGCAGTGTTAGCAAAACCCCTATATTTACTCTTTAAAGATTCTACTACCACAGGCTCAGTGCCACAGGATTGGCGAAGAGCTAACATAGTGCCTCTATTTAAGAAGGGAACTAAAACAGAACCTGGGAATTATAGACCAGTGAGTTTGACCTCTGTAGTGGGAAAACTATTAGAAGGCATAATAAGGGACTATATTCATGATTACAACACAAAAAATAAGATCATTAGCACGAATCAACATGGTTTTATGAAGAATAGGTCATGCCAAACTAATCTTTTCAGCTTCTATGAGGAGGTAAGCAGCAACCTTGACAATGGCAAGGCAGTAGATGTAGTATATCTAGACTTTGCAAAGGCATTTGATACAGTACCACACAGAAGGCTGGTGTATAAAATAAGGAAATTGGGGCTAGGAGATAACCTTTGCAATTGGATACAAAACTGGTTGAAGGATAGGGAACAGTGTGTGGTTGTAAATGGAAAATTCTCCAGTATAGTTAAAGTGGAGAGTGGAGTACCTCAGGGTTCAGTATTGGGTCCGCTGCTTTTTAACATGTTTATAAATGACCTGGAAATAGATATAGAAAGCAAAATATCAATATTTGCAGATGATGCTAAATTATGCAAAGTCATTAATTCAGAACAGGATATTTTCTCTCTACAGAGGGACTTACATACAATGTCAGATTGGGCAAACGTGGAATATGAAGTTTAATGTGGGGAAGTGTAAAGTCATGCATTTGGGAGGAAACAATCCCAAGGCTACTTATAAACTTAATGGAATAATTTTAGGTGACTCGTTGCTAGAAAAAGACCTGGGTATCCTTGTCAACTACAAACTTGGAAACAGTGACCAGTGTCAAACAGCAGTAGCAAAGGCAAACAAAGTCCTGTCTTGCATAAAAAGAGGTATTGAAGCAAGAGTGGATAACATTATTTTGCCATTATACAAATCATTGGTAAGACCTCACCTTGAGTATGCAGTGCAATTTTGGGCACCGGTTCTGAAAAAGGATATACTAGAACTAGAGCGGGTGCAGCAGAGAGCAACAAAATTAATTAAGGGAAAGGAGGACTTGACATATGAGGAACGACTAAACAAACTTGGTTTATTTACTCTAGAGAAAAGACGACTAAGAGGAGACCTTATCACATTGTACAAGTATATGAGAGGTCAATACAAGGATCTCTGCGGTGAGCTATTTATTCCAAGGCCTGCTCAGGTGACCAGGGGACACCCCTTGAGATTAGAGGAAAGGAGGTTTAAACTTCAGCAGAGGAAGGGTTTTTTTACGGTAAGGTCTGTCAAATTGTGGAATTCATTGCCCAGGGAGGTAGTTATGGCAGATACAATGGATACATTTAAGAGAAGATTAGATACATTTCTTTCAAAAGGGAACATACAGAGTTATACTGTTTATCAGTAGGCTGATCAGGAAGGTCTGATAAAGACTAATTTAATTGGTAGCAGGAAAGCTATAAAATTCTCAGTTACTGAGGTATGAAGCGAAGGTTGAACTTGATGGACTTCTGTCTTTTTTCAACCTAATTTACTATGTTACTATGTTACTATGTTACTGGTATCCGGTTAAGTCTGAAGAGGCTTAGGCCTAGATTTAAAGGCAGCCGTTAAACCATCCGCTAAGTAAAAAAGGCACGTCGGCCGCAAAGAACACATGTTTTACGGCAGATTCAAAGGTAAGCGTTCAAGAATAGCTATCGGGCGTAGGCACTACAAAAACACGTTAAACAAAAACCAGCGTTGCACCTGATTTTGCATCACCGTGCGTCCCAAACACCCATTAAAACACAACTTTTACGGCTGCCGTTGTCTAGCAACCCTGATAGATGCACAAACAAAATTCAAACCTACAGCCAATCCCAAGGCCCCAAAGTATCAAAAATGTTCGAATACACCTATATATACCTCAAAATAACGGTTACACCCTGTCTGTGTTTCGAGTTTCAGCAAGCTAGAGCACAGGACCCAGGAGTGGAGGATAGCATTTAGAGAGAGAGAGAGAGATAGAGAGAGAATCATACAGAGGAGTAAGGTAGAAGGATTTTGGAGAGGAGAGAGTTACATTTAAATAGACACATAGCACACTTTTGCACATAGCACATACATCCATACAAACACATACACATACATACACATAGTCTTTTTTTTTTCATCACACCTTACACATTTTAAACTTTATTTTTACAGTGTGAATCCGTGAGTGAAAGTGTGTGACAGAGAGTGAGTGGGATCGAATGTGTCTGTGAGGGCGTGTGAGAGTGCCTGGGTGTGAGTGGGTGAATGATGGCCAGGAGAGGAGGACAGGAGAGAGGGATGGAGAGACTAGTGGAGGAGGAGGAGGAAGGTCAGGAGGGGATCCCTCAGCAGAGCAGGGGTGGGAGAGGGAGATACGCAGGGCGGAGGGGGACCAGGCCCACAAGAACAGGCACACTAAGAAGAAGAGGGACAGATCCTGCAGTGGGACGAGGGGTAGTGCCTGGGGACCACCACACACAGGCAGGGGCAGAGCAGGCAGGACACTTCGGGTCTGACTCCTCGCATGCCGGAGCTGAGGGGGACAGGCTCAGGGATCCCCGATATACCGAGGAAGAAAACACGGCCCTCGTGGAGGCTGTGCTGGAGAGGGAGAGTGTCCTCTTCCCGGGGGACAGACTCCCTGGCCTGTCTGCGAGGAGGAGAGCTGCCTGGAGTCAAATCTGCAGCAGAGTTAATGCGGTGGCCACCTGCAGACGGGATGTGGACTCAATAAAGAAGAGATGGGGCGACTGCAAAAGGCAGGTGAAGAGGAAGATGGGGGATGCCGCCCTGCACGCCCGAGCCACCGGAGGTGGGCCACCTGTCCCCATCACCTTCAGCGCATGGGAGGAGAGGCTGCGGCAGACACTGTCGTCTACCCTCATTGAGGGGGTCCCTGGAGGATCAGACACTGGGGAGGAGAGGAGCCTCCACACCACCGGTAAGTGCATCACCCCAAAACCACACACCACCCCAAACCACACACCCATCACAAACAAGCACTCACATCCCAACATCTGCCCTTCATTCAACCACACAATTGCACCAACACAGCACCCTGAGGGTTTAAACAGGAATCAAGACAAGGACAAATGTCAAGGTTCAACAAGGCCAAAACCTGTCCAACTCCCTGGTTAACCCTCATGTTGCTGTGCTGATCACACACAATACACACAAACCATGCTCAGTAAAGTGTTGTATGTCAAACATCACAATTGTTGTCACACAGTGTTACCCATGTTCACACAGGGAATCCAGCACATAACCCCATGAGTGCGAGAGGGATCATCAATGCATCGATCAACAATGCTTTGGCAACCCCTCTGGTACTCAAAGGGTTAACCAGACAACAAACACATGTCGATAGGTTAACAATTACATGACACATAGGGGACATTCACTAAGCGGTGAAAAAGAGCTGATGGAGAGAATTTGACACTTGCATACCCTCACTTTACCAATTACAATGTTAGTCTATGGAGAACATCCAATAACAGGATTCAAGCTGCACAGGCCCCATTGTGTGGACTCCATAGAAAACATTGCAGATGGGGAAATGAGGTCAGCGGAGAAGTCAGCATCATAATCAGTTCATCAGGTCCACTTAACCGCTTACTGAATCACCAACAGGATGTATCAGGTCACAAATCACAGTGCCACAGA
Source organism: Rhinophrynus dorsalis (assembly GCA_037306005.1). Taxonomy (NCBI): domain Eukaryota; kingdom Metazoa; phylum Chordata; class Amphibia; order Anura; family Rhinophrynidae; genus Rhinophrynus; species Rhinophrynus dorsalis. The sequence goes on from CM074722.1 coordinate 226,510,400, forward strand.
GAATAAATGCTTGTATGTGCAACACACAGGCCAAAAACAATCACACATAAGTAAAGGTGAAAAAGTTGGCCTTGGTGTTGTGTATGCAATCATTTACTCTAACTTCAATTTACATAGCTCACATTTGATTCACATATAGATCCTCAGGAGTGCTGATGCCATGGATGGATGGTACACCAGACACTATTTGCAGGATACATATGGGAACCAAATATGAACCATTGAGGTTTGGTCAATAACAGGCCAGGGATTATGGATATCTATGATCGGGTCTGGCTGCCTCACACAGAAGGATGGATGGGCTGATCCAGGAAAAAAAAGGCCTCAATCAATGATATCCTTCAATACTGGCTTGATTGTTGCCCCTCAGGATTCAACTTGAACAGACCTCATGGACAGAATCCTGTAATGTACATCAATCCCTGATTGCCACGGTGGTATCCCATGCATCACAATGCAATGCATAGGATACCATCATGACAACCAGAGAGGGACATGTCTAATCTGACAAAATCCAGCACTGTACGGGATGAACTGATAACATAGGGATGAATACTACTTGAATCACACTGCAGATCTATTCCAAAAAGATATGTACAGAAAGAAAAACAACCAGATTTGTATGTGGATATGTCCCTTTCAAATGGGTACAAATAGGTCCCAACAAGATGTAAACCCAGAGTTCGGTTCAGTACGTGTGATTGTCCAAATGCCCATATATGTGCACCCTCAACAAAATAACTCATATTGATATCATCATCAGAGTACATATACCCAGTATATTACACCTACTTGGATGGGTATCACTTGTATCTATGAAAGTTCATTTGTGATGGCTGTACATATATAGGCAGTTAGACAATCACATGTTCTGAACAGATCTCTGGGTTCATATCTATCAAGGATATGTTTGTACCCGTATGAAAGGTACATATACACACATATCAGACCATATTCCTCACTGTGTACCTTGGCATGGCAATGGTTAATTTCACTTGATGTAACCTTGCAGGCATCATAAAGAGATGTTTAGAAAGATGTTACTGTATGTGACAGCTGGAGATGTCAGTCATATGACCACACGGAGGCTCTTCAGCAGACCCAAAATTGAACCAATTGGAGATGGATCCATCATTGACATGGTCGACAGAGCGTGCTTACAAACCAGGAACACTTAGTAGACAATGGCAAAGATGTAGTTATCTCCAAATGGGTCAATGTGGAGTCTGCTGAAGAGCCTCCGTGTGGTCAAATGACTGACATCTCCAGCTGTCACATACAGCAACATCTTTCTAAACATCTCTCTATGATGCCTGCAATGTTACATCAAGGTGAAATTAACCATTGCTATCCCATTAAAGAGATAGTAATACCTAAAATGTGAAAGGAAAAATACATGTCATAGGATTGATCCACCGGGTAATGCAAGGGTATCCCCACTACTGAAAGGTGTTTCATCACAAGAGTATAACAGCTCAAAGTTGAATATTCCATGGACAATATCACTGTGGCCTGAAAATGTACTATGCCAATGTTGCCAGACCATCCTCTGGCTAGCTTTGGTCCAGGGAGCAGATATCCACAAAGGATGATGTGGCAACAGCGCAAATGTACAATTTCAGGCCACTGGGATGTGGCACCAAAGGAATTCAACTCTGAGCTGCAATACATGTAGAATACAACACCCATCACCAGTAGGAGTACCGTTGTTTCACACAGGGGGATACACCATACAACATATATGTTCCTTTACACATTTCAAGTATTAATATCAATTTGACACCATCATGGCTAAGTTTACTGATCACACAATCTCAATCCTCCACACAGGTTATGTGTCTCCAGCACATCAGGAGCCCATGGAGGAGGCCACCTCACCACCCAGTGAGGAGTATTTGGAGGAGGGGACCAGCCAGTGGGCACCGTACCCAACGACATCCACACCTCTTGGCCAGCTGGATGCACCAACCCTGCCTGCACCAACTCTGCCTGCACCAACTCTGCCTGCACCAACTCTGCCTGCACCAACTCTGCCTGCACCAACTTATTACAGTGACTGGATGCCCCCCACCACCTCCAGGAGCTATTATCCCCCAGCAGCAGCAGCAGCACCACCACCACCAGGGAGGCAATGGCTGCCCGGTGATGTGGCCACCACCCAATACGGGCCATACCCACAGATTGACCTACCCTCCTGGATGGCTCCCCAGCATGGCCCCAGGTATGATCCTAGGTGGGGGCCAAGCACATACCAGTGGCCAAGGTTTGACCCTTGGCCACTCGACTACCAACACCTGGGCCTGCTTGGGGAGCCCCAACAGCCTATGCGAAGGGACGTGTTTACCCCACCACCTCCACCAGCACAGACATCGGTGGGCAGCAGTGGGTCAATTGATGTGGTGGGCACATACCCATCTGCAGCACAACCAGCACCAGCAGAGGAGGACACAGCAGCAGCAGAGGAGGACACAGCACCAGCAGAGGAGGACACACCAGCAGCAGAGGAGGATACAGCACCAGCAGAGGAGGACACAGCACCAGCAGAGGAGGATACAGCACCAGCAGAGGAGGACACAGCACCAGCAGAGGAGGACACAGCAGCAGCTGATTCACCAGGCACAAGCATCACCAGCAGTGAACGGCCCACGGGGATGGAAGCTGAGTGTATGGCTCTGCAAAGGAGACTACTCAGGTCAAGCCTCCACACCAATGACAACATCACCAGGAGCCGTAGGGAATCCCGTATAAACACTAACAGGATAGAGGCAAGGATCCATGCCCTGGAGTCGGAGGTCATGAGGATCAACACTCAACTCCATCAGCTACACACGGGGGTGATGGACCTGCTTGCACAGCTACTGGTGGAGTTGAGAGAGCTGAACCGCAGGGAGGACTTACGTTTGGAGAGGGAAAACCTGCGCTCCACAGAGGGATCCACTGCCCCCACCACCCCCTCTAATGTGACCCCCGAAGCCACACCTAGGGGGCAAAGGGTGACCAGGAGATCATCCAGGTTATCCACTTCTGCCACACAGTCTAAGCCCCCCCCCCCAAGAAAAAAAAATAAAATGCCCAACATGTTAAATTTCCCCTGAATAAAGGAACATTGTGCTTTTGAATCCTGTCTGATCTGCTTTGAATTTGGTCATAGATTTGGGTGGCAGAGTTGTCTCCAATGCATTGCCAAACAATTCAGTGAATACAACTCCTGCCTAGGTAAGATGTTTGTGGGATGTTACAACATGGGTTCACACACACATCGTTGTACAAAATCAACTGTAAAAACATCCCTGTTGCCATATTACACAACTGTGTTATATGGCAATGTTGTGTGTTGATTTTGCATAACAAAACATTCCCCTTAGCCCAACATTTGGTACAACATTGAACATTCATCTACATCATATGTAGTGTTTAACCCTTTGATATCCAGAGTGGTAGGCAACGCATTGCAAAGAAATGCGTTGGGTACCACTCTGGCACTCAGAGGGTTAAGGGGATAACCAAACAAACGGCTTAGCGGTGAGATAACAAGCAGGACAGATAAATGGGACATGTATCCATATTGTCTTGGATTCACACACTCATTGTGCAACAGACTGACTGGGGAAGCCAATGTTTTCAACCTAGGATTTCAATGTGTAGCACACACATTGATATCCTGGGGTGAGCATTGGGGCCTCCAGTAAGTTGACTTGTTGTTTTTTCTAAGGGTGTAACAGACTTCCCCAGTGAAAACACTTGTCCACTTGGTCATGTACTGTGATATGTCCCAGTGGAGCAATATCACTGAACATTGATTATACTGAGCAACACATTAACTGTGGACAGGAATTCACTGTGGAAGTATGTCCCCTTTATCACCTCTTTATCACTCCCACAACACATTAGTGTATCACTGCCACCATCTGTTAGCGTGAATACATCACTGAGTCCACTCACTTGCAAACAAGTGGTGGAGTCCTGTGATTTGGGTGATGCCTTTCCATGTATGGGGATACTCTACCCTGGGTGTGGTAACGCATTGACAACTGTGTTCTCAAATATATCCTCCTACAGACACAGATAGAATGGTGATGGTTCATCTTTATTGTGTCTCAAAGTACATTAGGATGTACATGTGTTTTCTGTGTATTGCCTATATGCATTGAACACCTGTATGAGAACACTAAATGTACTTTGAAACAAAAAAATAGTACTTTAGTAACACTGCTGCCCAGCTCATGTGTTGTCCACAAGGTTTGACAACTCTGTAGCTGAGCATCCTAACTGTACAGGTTATAAAACTCAGGAATTAGTGTTTTCTGTGTCTATATGAAAATGATCCAGTAGAGGTTTGTGTGAACCTCAGGTCAAACTTTGCATCACCAACAACATCAACATAAACAGCAAGGGGTGATCTCCATGAAGGTGATGTCAAGACATCAATCCAGTCACATAGAAGAACTTCAGTTCAAGGATGGATCATGTTACGGATGCCTGTGGAAGAGGAGGACAGGATTTGGAGCAGTTGACTTGAACTGATCATCAAGCAACAACAATTTAGTCTTTTTGATCCCCTCAATTTTCACAGTTACAGGTGAGTACACAAACCATTGCTTGACAATGTGTTGTGTACTCATCTGTAACCAATTATGTGGAGAACTAAGGACATGTGCCCCAGCCCTATGGATATGTGCCCCTGACATGGATACACACATCAACAAGTGTTCTGAGAGCTCCATGGAAGTAATGAATTTGGGCTGCCACTGTTAATGTGACAGTGGCAGCCCAATGTCATTTGTTCCATGGAACTGTTAGGACACATTTGTTGATGTGTGTATTCATGTCGGGGACACATATGTCTGCACACTCACAGGTCAGCATGGTGTCCCTGGTAATCTGATCTACGTCTCATGACCTCTACATTGTGTGCCCATACCACTGTACATCCACCCCTGTGCTGCTCTTCTCAGCTGTAGCACAGTACAGGTCCCATATTGAGTCCAATGGCCCTTTAACCCCTGATGTGAAGGAGTATTATCCAATGCATAGCATTGGATAACACTCTTTCGCTACAAGGCTAGCATGGTTGCTCTGGCTATGCTCATGGCAAATCAAGTTAGCTGCTGTCAATCAAGCCCTGTAAGGCGATGAACATGGGTTATGTGTTGTACCTTGTTTCTCCTGAGGGTGTGCGTGATATCCTTGGGGTCTGTATGTCAACGTGGAGAGTGGAATGGAGGATGGTTTTTGAGTCCACACACACAATTTGCCACGTCCGCTGCAAGTGCAGTGCTGTGTCACTGTTCCTGTGGGGTGAGACATAACAAAATGTGCAGTGTGGTTAGTGTCACAGGACTGATGGGGGACTTGCATGGATTGTTTGCATGCCTGTGTTATACTCACATGTAAAGTGTTCCGTGATGAGCCTGTCTCTGATCTGTGTCCCTCTCAGGGTCTCCTCAATGTGTCCGATGTCCATGGGCACTTCCTGTATGGGGGGGGCCTGGATGTGCTCCAGCAGCCTGGTGTCCACTGCGATGTTGTGCAGTATTGCGCACGCCACAATGATGTCGCACACCTTTCCAGGTGCATACTGCAGTGCTCCCCCCGAGTGGTCCAGACATCGGAATCTTGACTTGAGGAGGCCAAAGGTCCGCTCAATGGCATTCCTCGTTCTGCCATGAGCCTGGTTGTAGCTTTCCTGGGCATGTGTTCGAGGATTGGCCAGTGGGGTCAGTAGCCAGGACTTGCATCCATAGCCAGCATCACCTGTGTAATGTGAGTGACATGGTGAGACAGGGAGCACATGTTGTGTGAATGATGTTTTGTGTGGTAGACGTAGTAGCTGTGGGTCAGGAGCATGCTAAGCAGCGTGGTGTGTACGCCTGTGTATGTGATGTGATTTTGTATTGTGAACTCACCCAAAAGCCATCCCCCTGTAAAAGTTCCATTCTCGAAATCTCTGTGGACTGAGGAGTTTTGGAGAATGTATGAATCATGTGAGCTGCCAGGATACTTTGCACAGACATTCATTATCCTCATCTGGCTGTCATACACCATCTGCACGTTGATGGAGTGAAAGTTCTTCCTGTTGATGAACATCTGTGCGTCACGTGCTGGGGCCTTAATTCGGACATGGGTGCAATCTATAGCACCCATGACCCTGGGCATGCCTCCCCTGGCGTAAAAGGCCTGCTTGACTTGTATCCAGTCCATGTCGGTGGTGGGGAAATGTATATAGGTACTGGCCTTGCTTTTGAGGGCTGGCAGGACCTGGGCCAGCACCCTGGAGAATGTGGCCTGTGACATGCCAGATGCGTAACCCTCTGTGGACTGGAAGGCCCCGCTTGCCATGAAGTGCATGGCACAGAGTAGTTTCTGCAGGCCAGTTAGGGCATGGTTGTGGATGTAGATGGGATCCACCTGCTCCTTGATGACCTCATACAAGGCAATGATGCTGTCAGGCCTCAACCTGTAGCGATCAATTACCTCATCATCGGTCATTCCAAAGAGGGTGACCCTTGGGCGGTATACCCTGGGCCTTGGTGGTCGTCTATACATCCTGTGCCCTCCAGGTGGGGATGGGCTCCTGTGTGGCTGCTGAGCCAGAGCCTCCTCACTTGCAACAGGTGGTGGCTGTTGATCAGGCATGCTTGGAGGTTGCTGATGTTCCCCAGCTCTCTCCCTTGCACGCCTTCTCCGCAGCCTTCGCAACAATATGTAACCCAACATACTGTTTGCTCTCTCTATCTGTCTCTATCTTTCTATCTATCTCTCTCTCTCTCTCTCTCTCTCTCCCTCCCTGAGTGGAAAACAAGCCACAAGTGAGTGTGTTGAGTTGTCCCTTTAAGTACTTGCTAGGGCGTTGTGTGGGTGTGGTGATGAGGTGAGTGCTGACCAATGGTGAGTTGTTTTTGTCCAGGTAAGTGTTTGCAGGTGTGTGTGTGTTATAAGATGTGGTGTGTTGTGCTTGTTCTGTGTGTGCCATTTGCGGACATGCAGTTGTGGGGTGCAGGTGGCGTGTTGATGTTGCCCAGGTGAGCTTGTATTTGTATTTGCAGGTGTCCGCTTTGTGTGATGACCCCCATTGTTCCGTGCCATGTTGTGTTGTTGTTTTTTTGTGTGTCGTTGTCCCTGTGGTGTTGGTTGTTGTTGTGTGTATAGTGATTTGTGTTGTGTGTCCATGTTTTTGTGTTGTTTTGGCATTGCACGGGTTAATTTTCCCATTTACATGGTTGTGCGGTAAGCCTTTTGTGTATTTTCCTATGTAACGGGTGTTTTGTTTTGGCCGTTAAGTGTCTAACGGCTAAAAAAAGTGGGTCTTAACTTTTAGCCGTTAGGTGTGTCTTTTGTTCAGCCGTTATCAGTACCGCAAGCCTTTGAATAGCTCTGGGGTATGTTTTTCCATGCGTCTGAATGCACGTAAGTGTATCGGCCGTTAGGATTCTACAACTGCCGTTAGCTGGTCTTTAGACGGATCTTTGAATTGCAACATGTCACTTAACGCACCCGTTAGTGATTTTTTTCCCTAACGGCTGCCTTTAAATCTACCCCTTAGTCAGCTCTTGCATTGCAGGCCAGTTTCCGTTACGTCCGTGGGGGCTACTTACACTTGCACTCACAGAAGCAGTTTTCCAGTAGGTACGCCCGCGGGGGCTATTTGGATCTCTGTTCTGTTTACTACTCGGTCACTTTGGCTAGGCATCTATGATTTCAGTACATTGTGGACTGTCTCTATCAGCACCTCTTTGTAACACCCAGGCCGTGCCAAACCACCACATCTGAGACTGACTGTGTTTAGCTCTTAACCCTTTGGGGTAGAGATCACCATTATCTGCATAGTAATTGTGCATGTCAACTATATTGTGCATTAACTCTTGTAACATATCAGTCTTCACTGTGTGTCTATTCAACGCCACTAGAGAGCAATAGTTTGCATTATTTTATTCTAATAAAATTGTGTTTTATTTCACATACTGGTCTGAGTGTCCTACAAAACCGTAACAGACTATCAGACTGTTCACTGTTTTTGCTCAGTTGGTTCCTGCTCAGTCGGTGTTTGACTCTTTGACTTTCAGGGCTCGATTTAAAGGCAGCCGTTAGCCAAAAATAAGACTAACGGGTGCGTTAAGGTGCGATTCAAAGGTCCGTGTTATATTCAGCTAACAGCAGAGCACAAGTCACAACCCGTAGAAGAAAATTCCCCAGAGCAATCCAAAGGAGTGCTGGACTGCTAACGGCAGCGAAAAAGATACATTTAACGGCCAAGAATTAAGACCCAGTTTTGTTAGGCGTTAGACATCTAATGGACAAAAAAAAAAAACACTACATGGTAAAACAGACGAACTGCTCCCCGCACAAGAATACAAATGGGAAAATGAACCCGTGCAATGCCAAAATAACACAACAAACATGTCCACACACCACAGATCACTGGCGCACATAACACAGCAACCAAGCAACACCACATGGACATGGCCCAACAAAAAAACACCAACACAACATGCCACGGAACAATGGGGGATAGCACACAACACGGACACCTGCTAACACAAAACAAGCTCACCTGTGCAAAATCACCACACGATCCAGACACAACCAGCACTGCAAAGCTCCACACCCACAACTGACAGGGACACAGCAACCACAACAGAGCACACTTGTAAACACAGACACACCTGCAAACACTTACCTGGACAACAAACACCTTCCCATTCGTCAGCACTCACCTCATCACCACACCTACACAACGCCCCACCACCTACTTAAACAGACAGCTAACCACACTCACTTGTGGCTTGTTTTCCACTCAGGAGATATAGAGATAGATAGAGAGAGAGAGACAGATAGATAGATAGATAGATAGATAGATAGATAGATAGATAGTGAGAGAGAGAGCACAATCAGTATGTTGGGTTACATATTGTTGCGAAGACTGCAAGGCGTGCAAGGGAGAGAGCTAGGGAACACCAGCAACCCCTAGGCACACCTGATCAACATCCTTCACCTGTTGCAAGTGAGGCGGCTCCGGCTCATGAGCCACACAGGAGCCCATCCCCACCTGGAGGACACCTGCCTGCAGATGCACAGCTGCAGCAACAGGATGCTCCCCAGCTGCCACAGGGACCCCTGGAGCAGCCCAGGATGCCTAGACGACCACCAAGGACCAGGGTATACCACCCAAGGGTCACTCTCTTTGGAATGACTGATGACAAGGTCATTGATCGCTACAAGTTGAGGCCGCACAGCATCATTGCCCTGTACGAGGTCATCAAGAATCAGGTGGATCCCATATGCACCCACAACCATACCCTAACTGGCCTGCAAAAACTCCTTTGTGTCATACACTTCATGGCAAGTGGTGCCTTCCAGTCGACAGAGGGTTACGCATCTGGCATGTCCCAGGCCACATTCTCCAGGTCTTGCCAGCCCTCAAAGGCAAGGCTAGTAGGTACATACACTTCCCCACCACAGACATGGAGTGGACACATATCTCAAGCAGGGCTTCTACGAAAGGGGAGGCATGCCCAGGGTCATGGGTGCAATAGATTGCACCCATGTCAGAATCAAAGCACCAGCACGTCGGAGACATGTGTTAATCAACCGAAAAAACTTCCACTCCATGAATGTGCAGATGGTGTGTGACAGCAACTTGGCCATCATGAATGTCTGTGTAAAATATCCTGGAAGCTGTCACGACTCCCATATACTCAGAAACTCATCTGTGCACAGAGATTTCGAAAATGGGACCTATACAGGCGGATGGCTTCTGGGTGAGTTAACAATACCAACTTACACCACATACACACGTGCTAGTACGTTCACCTCATGAAACAGCATTCACACAACATGTGCTCCTTGTCTCACCATGTCACTCACTTCCCACAGGTGATGCTGGCTATGGCTGCAAATCATGGCTCCTCACCCCACTCGCCAATCCCCAAACCGATGCCCAGGAAAGATATAACCAGGCTCATGCCAGAACTCGCAGTGCCATTGAGTGTACCTTCTGCCTCCTCAAGTCCCGATTCCGATGTCTGGACCACTCGGGGGGAGCATTGCAGTATGCACCTGGCAAGGTCTGCGACATTGTCATGGCATGTGCCATCTTCCATAATATCGCGGTTGCCACCAGACTCATTGACGATGTACAGCCCCCACCCAGACCTGATGACCCACTGGACATTGTCCAGGGTGAGGAAACCCTAACAGGGTGTCACGGTTTTATTGAACACTCAGACAATTTGGTAGGATAAAATAGAATAGCTTTATTAGGCATTATATAGCGCAACAAGGCCCTTCACGGGTCCAAACTCTACAAGCAGCAGTAAGAAAGTTTGACACAGGTCAGGGCATACAAGTAGCAATACAAATAATGTGGCTCTACCGGCCTTACAGATTACCGGGTAAGGCAGCCGAGTGACTGGTGCGACAGAAATAAAGGAGGCTCTACCGTCCTTACCAAATACTGGGTAAGGCAGCCTGGAGACTGGTGCAACAAGGAACAGAGGAGGCTCTACCGGCCTTACCGAATACCGGGTAAGGCAGCCTAGTAACTAGTGCAACAAGGAGCAGAGGAGGCTCTACTGGCCTTACCGAATACCGGGTAAGGCAGCCTAGTGACTGGTGCAACAAGGAACAGAGGAGGCTCTACCGACCTTACCGAATACCGGGTAAGGCAACCTGGTATCTGGTGCAACAATGAACAGAGGAGACTCTACCGGCCTTACCGAATACCGGGTAAGGCAGCCTGGTATCTGGTGCAGCAGAGAGAGTACTGACAGGTAGTAACACCGTAGGCCAGTGCGCTCAGGAGGTAGTAGTAGCAAAGACCCCACTGGATCACAGGCTGAGCGTAGTATAATGAGCTGACAACGGTAACCGTGAGTGACCGGATAGCACAGACTGGGTGTATGTAACGGAGGCCACAGAGAATCACAGGCTGAGCGTAGTGTAATGAGCTGGCAATGGTAACCGCTAGTGACCGGATAGCACAGACTGGGTGTATGTAACGGAGGCCACAGAGAATCACAGGCTGAGCGTAGTGAATGAGCTGGCAATGGTAACCGCTAGTGACCGGATAGCACAGACTGGGTGTACGTAACGGAGGCCACAGAGAATCACAGGCTGAGCGTAGTGTAATGAGCTGGCAACGGTAACCGCTAGTGACCGATAGTACAGACTGGTATCACGTAACGGAGGCCACACTGATACACAGGCAGAGAGTAGCGCAACTGGAGGCAACAAATATGAGAGGACTGACAACAATATTGAGGGCAGCACAAGGAGCGTTAGTCAGTCAATGCCTGGATCAGTATCAGAGAGCGGTAGTCAGCCAAAGCCTGGGTCAGTACACAGACAGCGGTAGTCAGCCAGAGCCTGGATCGGTACACAGAGAGCGGTAGTCAGCCAAAGCCTGGATCGGTACACAGGGAGCGGAACAGGAACAAGGTCAGACGAAAACCAGATCAACACGGAACAGGAGCACAGAATAACGTAAGGTCAGGAACACAACGGAAGGGCACCGGCCTAGTGACAGGAGGGCGTATATAAAGGCTAGCCCTGGGAGGGGCTAGCCAGCTAGTACCAATAAGAGACAGCCAAACACAGACCTGGAAGTAGGAATGTCGCATAGAGAATCACGGGCACCATGATACAGGGATGCAGACAAGACACAGATTGATCAGGGATCGCTTCAACTGTGAGTATAATACATGTATGCACAAATCCATGCATGCATACCCACCACAACACACATCTTCTGTTTCACCCCACAGGATCAGTGACACAGCCCTGACACTGGCTGCAGTATGGACCACCATCAACCATTCCATGGACCAATCAGATTGGGCCTAGAGATTTCGATTACATCTTACACCCTGTTTCCATGTTGATACTGCCACCCCAAGGATATTATGCATGTCCCCCTGGAAACCAAGGTACAACACTTTAACCTTGTGCAACATATTCCATGGCTCCCCAGGCACCAACTAAAGTGGTTTTTCTAGGATCACACCCATAGCAACTGTGGTACCCCTGTAGTGAGAGAGTCTCATCCAAGGCAATGCATTGGATAACATTCTATCACATCAGGGGTTAAGGGGCCATTTGAGTGAACATGGGACCTCTAGTTTTCCAGAGCTAAAAAGAGCAGCAGAGAGATGGATCTAAAGTGGCAGTGTGTTACACAACATAGAACTCATTACATGTGGATCACGTCTCCAGGGACACCATGCTGACCTATGTGTTTGTGCAGTGATATGTGCCCCAGACAGAAATACACACATCAACAAACATGTCCTGATAGCTCCATGATCCAAACATATTTGGACTGTCTCTGACAGTGGCAGACCAAATATGTTTTTGTCAGGAAGCTATCAGGACATATCTGTTGATGTGTGTAACCATGTCAGGGGCATACATGCCTAAAGATGATTAACATTCCCTTAGTTATCCCCCATGATGGTTCATAGACTAGTACACAACACATTCCACTGCAATGGTTCATGTAGCTCCATGTAAGGAGAAAGATGAAGAGGATCACTATGTTGTAGCTGTTGCGTGATGAACACTTAGAGGGTGATGTTCCAAATCCTGTCCTCTTGTCCCACAGGCATCCATAGCACGATCCATCCTTGAACAGAGGAGTTTCCATGTGACTGGACTGAAGTCTGGACAACACTTCCATGAAGCTCACCCCTTGGTGTTTCCAGTGATTGTGTTGGTGATGCAATGTGTGACCTGATGTTCACAGCAACCTCTACTGGAACATTCACATATAGACATGAATTCATGTGTGTACTACCACCCAGGTATCAGACCTGTACAGTAAGACTGCTCATCACAGAGTAGACAAACCATGTGGACAACACATGAGCAGTTCCCCAGTGTTACTAGAGTATCCCTATTTAGTTCAGATGTACCATTTGTGTGCTCATACAAGTGTTTCATGCATATAGGCTATATATCAAGAAAACACATGTATGTGTTACTGTAGTTTGAAACACAATAAAGGAGTACCATCACTATTCAGTTTGTGTCTGTCTGTATGAATGAATGTTGGATTTGACATCTCTCAATTATGAACCATACTCAGGGCTAGAGTATACCTCATATATAGGAATGCATGACCCACATAACAGGAGTCCACTGGTTGTTTGACCATGAGTGAACATTGTGATGTATTCATGCAATGGGATGATGGCAGTGATACACTAATGTGTCACGTCCACTGTTTGTGTCTTGCTCAATGTAATCAATGTCAAAAAAACAACAAGACCAAGTGGACAAGTGTTATCACTGGTAAAATATGTTAAAACCTTAGTTAAACAACAACACAACTTAGTACATAACCCAATGCCCAGCCTAAGTTTTTAATGTGTTTGCTACACATTGACATCTTAGGAAAATCATTGGGTTATCCAGTAAGTTAGGCTGTGATTTAAACACCTGTCGTGCAACTGACTTACTGGAGAACACAATGCTCCCCCTAGGATCCCAATGTGTAGCACACACACACTGGGATCCTAGGGTGTACATTGTGTTCACCAGTAAGTCAGCTGCACAATGGGAGTTTGATCCAAAGTCAATAACGAAGCATGTTCCATTTGTCCTGCTTGTTATTTCCCTGCTAAGTCACATAGCTGTTTGTTTGGTTTCCCCTTCAAACACAACAATTGATGCAGACGAATGTTAAGTGTTGCACCTGTTGTTGTGATGAGGGGTATGTTCAGAACAATTCTAACACACAACATGGCCATGTAACACTGTTGTGTTACATGGCAACAGGGATGGGTTCCCAGGTGAATTTGGACAACTGTGTATGTGTGAACCCATGTTGTAGCATCCCACAAACATTTCACCCAGGCAGAGGTTGTGTTCACTGCATTGTATGGCAATGCATTGGAGACAACCCTGCCACCCAATCCATAACTGAGAACACAGCAGATCAAACAGGAATCAAAAGCACAATGTTTCTTTACTGAGGGGCGGTTAACAGGTTGGGCCTTTCATTTTTTCCTTTTGGGGGGGGCCTTAGACTGGGTGCCAGAGGTGGATCCCTTGTTGATCGCCCGGTCACCCTCTGCCCCCTAGGTGTGGCTTCAGGGGTAACACTGGAGGGGGTGGTGGGTGCAGTAGACCCCTCCGTGGAAAGCAAGTTCTCCCTCTCCATCCTCAGGGTCTCCCTGCGGTTGATCTCTCGTAACTCCACAAGTACCTGTGTGAACATGTCCATGATCCCCATCTGGAGCTGGTGAAGTTGTGTGTTCACCCTGGCCACCTCCGACTCCAGGGCTTGGATTCTGGTCTCCAATCTGGCTGTGTTCCTCCTGGATTCCCTCCGGCTCCTGGTGATGTTCACATCTGTGCTCCTGCTCGACCGGAGTAGTCTCCACTGTAGGGCCATACACTCCTCCTCCATCCCTGTGAGGCATGCAGTGCTGGAGGTGGATGTGCCCGGTGACCCTGGTGCTGCTGTTTCCTCTGCTGTTGAGAGTGCTGTGTCCTCTGCTGCTGAGGGTGCTGTTTCCTCTGCTGCTGCTGGAAGTGCTGTTTCCTCTGCTGCTGCTGCTGCTGGAAGTGCTGTTTCCTCTGCTGCTGCTGCTGGAGGTGCTGTGGCTGCTATGACAGCTGTTGGAGTGGCTGGTGCAAATGATGGGCATATGTCCACCACATCAAGTGACTTTGAGCTACCCAATGATGTGTGTGCTGGTGGAGGTGTGAAACTGTCCCTGGGTAGAGGGCGCTGGGGCTCACCAATCAGGCCCAGGTGTGGGTAGTCCAGTGGCCAAGGGTCATATGTTGGCCACTGATAGGTGCTTGGACCCCACCTGGGATCAAACCTTGGGGCATGCTGTGGAGCCATCCAGGAGGGTGGGTTGATCTGGGATGCATATGGCCCATATTGGGTGGTGGCCACTGTCCCTGGCAGCCATTGCCTCCCTGGCAGTGGTGGTGGTGCTGCTGCTGGAGGGGAGTAGCTGTTGGAGGTGGCTGGATACATCCACCTCTCCTCCTGTTGCATCCATCCACTGTACTGGGGAGGTGCAGCTTGGAGGGGTGCAGCCTGTGGTGGTGCAGCTTGGAGGGGTGAAGCCTGTGGTGGTGCAGCTTGGAGGGGTGCAGCCTGTGGTGATGCAGAAGGTGGTGGTGCAGCCTGTGTTGGAGGAGATGGGGATGGTGGGTATGGTGACTACCGGCTGGTCCCCTCCTCTGTGTACTCCTCACTGGGGGGTGACGTAGCCTCCTCCACGGGCTCCCACTGGGCTTGAGGGCCGTAAGCTGTGTGGAGAAATGAGATGTTGTGATTAGTGAACTTAGCCATAGGTTTGAGGAAACAGTTATACTTTGATATCTGGTGAGGAAAAGTATATGTGTTTGGGTTAATCCCCCTGGGTAAACAAGGGTACTCCCACTGCTGAAATGTGTTGTTTGAGTTATTACGGGTAAAGGTTTCATTCTGAGGTGCAATATCACAGTGGTCTGAAATAGTACAGTGGGGCTGTTGCAACACCCTCCCATGTAGATTTCTGGTCCCTGTACCAGAGCTGTCCATTTGATAGTTTAGTAACAGCACCACTGTACAATTTCAGGCCACTGGGATATTGCCCCTGACATATCCATGTTTGTGACAGCTTTTGAATTAACACACCTTTCAGCAGTGGGAATACAACTATTTTACTCGGGGGGTGAATCCTACAACATTTATTTGTCTTTACAACTTTTAGGGATGGTATCCCTTCAAGGGGATAGCAAAGATTAAGGGCTCGATTTAAAGGCAGCCGTTAGCAAAAAAAATCACTAACGGGTGCGTTAAGTGACATGTTGCAATTCAAAGATCCGTCTAAAGACCAGCTAACGGCAGTTGTAGAATCCTTACGGCTGATACACTTACGTGCATTCAGACGCATGGAAAAACATACCCCAGAGCTATTCAAAGGCTTGCGGTACTGATAACGGCTGAAAAAAAGACACACCTAACGGCTAAAAGTTAAGACCCACTTTTTTTAGCCGTTAGACACTTAACGGCCAAAACAAAACACCCGTTACATAAGAAAAAACACAAAATGCTTCCCGCACAACCATGTAAATGGGAAAATTAACCCGTGCAATGCCAAAACAACACAAAAACATGCACACACAACACAAATCACTACACACACAACAACAACCAACACCACAGAGACAACGACACACTAAAAAACAACAACACAACATGGCACGGAACAATGGGGGTCATCACACAAAGCGGACACCTGCAAATACAAGCTCACCTGGGCAACATCAACACGTGACCTGCACCCCACAACTGCACGTCCGCAAATGGCACACACAGAACAAGCACAACACATCACATCTTATAACACACACACAGCTGCAAACACTTACCTGGACAAAAACAACTCACCATTGGTCAGCACTCACCTCATCACCACACCTACACAACGCCCTAGCAATTACTTAAAGGGACAACTCAACACACTCACTTGTGGCTTGTTTTCCACTCAGGGAGGGAGAGAGAGAGAGAGAGAGAGAGATAGATAGATAGAGAGAGAGAGAGAGAGAGAGAGAGACAGATAGAGACAGATAGAGAGAGCAAACAGTATGTTGGGTTACATATTGTTGCGAAGGCTGCGGAGAAGGCGTGCAAGGGAGAGAGCTGGGGAACATCAGCAACCTCCAAGCATGCCTGATCAACAGCCACCACCTGTTGCAAGTGAGGAGGCTCTGGCTCAGCAGCCACACAGGAGCCCATCCCCACCTGGAGGGCACAGGATGTATAGATGACCACCAAGGCCCAGGGTATACCGCCCAAGGGTCACCCTCTTTGGAATGACCGATGATGAGGTAATTGATCGCTACAGGTTGAGGCCTGACAGCATCATTGCCTTGTATGAGGTCATCAAGGAGCAGGTGGATCCCATCTACATCTACAACCATGCCCTAACTGGCCTGCAGAAACTACTCTGTGCCATGCACTTCATGGCAAGCGGGGCCTTCCAGTCCACAGAGGGTTACGCATCTGGCATGTCACAGGCCACATTCTCCAGGGTGCTGGCCCAGGTCCTGCCAGCCCTCAAAAACAAGGCCAGTACGTATATACATTTCCCCACCACCGACATGGACTGGATACAAGTCAAGCAGGCCTTTTACGCCAGGGGAGGCATGCCCAGGGTCATGGGTGCTATAGATTGCACCCATGTCCGAATTAAGGCCCCAGCACGTGACGCACAGATATTCATCAACAGGAAGAACTTTCACTCCATCAAAGTGCAGATGGTGTGTGACAGCCATATGAGGATAATGAATGTCTGTGCAAAGTATCCTGGCAGCTCACATGATTCATACATTCTCCAAAACTCCTCAGTCCACAGAGATTTCGAGAATGGAACTTTTACAGGGGGATGGCTTTTGGGTGAGTTCACAATACAAAATCACACCACATACACAGGCGTACACACCACGCTGCTCAGCATGCACCTGACCCACAGATACTACGTCCACCACACAAAACATAATTCACACAACATGTGCTCCCTGTCTCACCATGTCACTCACATTACACAGGTGATGCTGGCTATGGATGCAAGTCCTGGCTACTGACCCCTCTGGCCAATCCTCGAACACATGCCCAGGAAAGCTACAACCAGGCTCATGGCAGAACGAGGAATGCCATTGAGCGGACCTTTGGCCTCCTCAAGTCAAGATTCCGATGTCTGGACCACTCGGGGGGAGCACTGCAGTATGCACCTGGAACTGCACAACATCGCAGTGGACACCAGGCTGCTGGAGCACATCCTGGCCCCCCCCATACAGGAAGTGCCCATGGACATCGGCCACGTTGAGGAGACCCTGAGAGGGACACAGATCAGAGACAGGCTCATCACGGAACACTTTACATGTGAGTATAACACAGGCATGCAAACAATCCATGCAAGTCCCCCATCAGTCCTGTGACACTAACCACACTGCACATTTTGTTCTGTCTCACCCCACAGGAACAGTGACACAGCACTGCACTGGCAGCGGACGTGGCAAATTGTTTGTGTGGACTCAAAAACCATCCTCCATTCCACTCTCCACGTTGACATACAGACCCCAAGGATATCACGCACACCCTCAGGAGAAACAAGGTACAACACATAACCCATGTTCATCGCCTTACAGGGCTTGATTGACAGCAGCTAACTTGATTTGCCATGAGCATAGCCAGAGCAACCATGCTAGCCTTGTAGCGAAAGAGTGTTATCCAATGCTATGCATTGGATAATACTCCGTCACATCAGGGGTTAAAGGGCCATTGGACTCAATATGGGACCTGTACCGTGCCACAGCTGAGAATAGCAGCACAGGGGTGGATGTACAGTGGTATGGGCAAACAATGTAGAGGTCATGAGATGTAGATCAGATTACCAGGGACACCATGCTGACCTGTGAGTGTGCAGACATATGTGCCCCCGACATGAATACACACATCAACAAATGTGTCCTAACAGTTCCATGGAACAAATGACATTGGGCTGCCACTGTCACATTAACAGTGGCAGCCCAAATTCATTACTTTCATGGAGCTCAACACTTGTTGATGTGTGTATCCATGTCAGGGGCACATATCCATAGGGCTGGGGCACATGTCCTTAGTTCTCCACATAATTGGTTACAGATGAGTACATGGTTTGTGTACTCACCTGTAACTGTGAAAATTGAGGGGATCAAAAAGACTAAATTGTTGTTGCTTGATGATCAGTTCAGGTCAACTGCTCCAAATCCTGTCCTCTTCTTCCACAGGCATCCGTAACATGATCCATCCTTGAACTGAAGATCTTCTATGTGACTGGATTGATGTCTTGACATCACCTTCATGGAGATCACCCCTTGCTGTTTATGGTGATGTTGTTGGTGATGCAAAGTTTGACCTGAGGTTCACACAAACCTCTACTGGATCATTTTCATATAGACACAGAAAACACTAATTCTTGAGTTTTATAACCTGTACAGTTAGGATGCTCAGCTTCAGAGTTGTCAAACCTTGTGGACAACACATGAGCTGGGCAGCAGTGTTACTAAAGTACTATTATTTTGTTTCAAAGTACATTTAGTGTTCTCATACAGGTGTTCAATGCATATAGGCAATACACAGAAAACACATGTACATCCTAATGTACTCTGAGGCACAATAAAGATGAACCATCACCATTCTATCTGTGTCTGTAGGAGGATATATTTGAGAACACAGTTGTCAATGCGTTACCACACCCAGGGTAGAGTATCCCCATACATGGAAAGGCATCACCCATATCACAGGACTCCACCACTTGTTTGCAAGTGAGTGGACTCAGTGATGTATTCACGCTAACAGATGGTGGCAGTGATACACTAATGTGTTGTGGGAGTGATAAAGAGGTGATAAAGGGGACATACTTCCGCAGTGAATTCCTGTCCACAGTTAATGTGTTGCTCAGTATAATCAATGTTCAGTGATATTGCTCCACTGGGACATATCACAGTACATGACCTAGTGGACAAGTGTTTTCACTGGGGATGTCTTTTACACCCTTAGGAAAAACAACAAGTCAACTTACTGGAGGCCCCAATGCTCACCCCAGGATATCAATGTGTGTGCTACACATTGAAATCCTAGTTTAAAAACATTGGCTTCCTCAGTCAGTCTGTTGCACAATGAGTGTGTGAATCCAAGACAATATGGATACATGTCCTATTTATCTGTCCTGCTTGCTATCTCACCGCTCAGCCGTTTGTTTGGTTATCCCCTTAACCCTCTGAGTGCCAGAGTGGTACCCAACGCATTTCTTTGCAATGCGTTGCCTACCACTCTGGCGATCAAAGGGTTAAACACAACATATGATGTAGATGAATGTTCAATGTTGTTCCAAATGTTGGCCTAAGGGGAATGTTTGGTTATGCAAAATCAACACACAACATTGCCATATAACACAGTTGTGTAATATGGCAACAGGGATGTTTTTACAGTTGATTTTGTACAACGATGTGTGTGTGAACCCATGTTGTAACATCCCACAAACATCTTACCTAGGCAGGAGTTGTATTCACTGAATTGTTTGGCAATGCATTGGAGACAACTCTGCCACCCAATCTATGACCAAATTCAAAGCAGATCAGACAGGATTCAAAAGCACAATGTTCCTTTATTCAGGGGAAATTTAACATGTTGGGCATTTTATTTTTTTTTCTTGGGGAGGGGCTTAGACTGTGTGGCAGAAGTGGATAACCTGGATGATCTCCTGGTCACCCTTTGCCCCCTAGGTGTGGCTTCGGGGGTCACATTAGAGGGGGTGGTGGGGGCAGTGGATCCCTCTGTGGAGCGCAGGTTTTCCCTCTCCAACCATAAGTCCTCTCTGCGGTTCAGCTCTCTCAACTCCACCAGTAGCTGTGCAAGCAGGTCCATCACCCCTGTGTGTAACTGATGGAGTTGAGTGTTGATCCTCATGACCTCCGACTCCAGGGCATGGATCCTTGCCTCTATCCTGTTAGTGTTTCTACGGGATTCCCTACGGCTCCTGGTGATGTTCTCATTGGTGCGGAGGCTTGACCTGAGTAGTCTCCTTTGCAGAGCCATACACTCAGCTTCCATCCCCGTGGGCCGTTCACTGCTTGTGATGCTTGTGCCTGGTGAATCAGCTGCTGCTGTGTCCTCCTCTGCTGGTGCTGTGTCCTCCTCTGCTGGTGCTGTCTCCTCCTCTGCTGGTGCTGTGTCCTCCTCTGCTGGTGCTGTCTCCTCCTCTGCTGGTGCTGGTTGTGCTGCAGATGGGTATGTGCCCACCACATCAATTGACCCACTGCTGCCCACCGATGTCTGTGCTGGTGGAGGTGGTGGGGTAAACACGTCCCTTCGCATAGGCTGTTGGGGCTCCCCAAGCAGGCCCAGGTGTTGGTAGTCGAGTGGCCAAGGGTCAAACCTTGGCCACTGGTATGTGCTTGGCCCCCACCTAGGATCATACCTGGGGCCATGCTGGGGAGCCATCCAGGAGGGTAGGTCAATCTGTGGGTATGGCCCGTATTGGGTGGTGGCCACATCACCGGGCAGCCATTGCCTCCCTGGTGGTGGTGCTGCTGCTGCTGCTGCTGGAGGATAATAGCTCCTGGAGGTGGTGGGGGGCATCCAGTCACTGTAATAAGGTGGTGCAGGTAGAGTCTGTGCAGGCAGAGTCGGTGCAGGCAGAGTCGGTGCAGGCAGGGTTGGTGCAGGCAGAGTCGGTGCAGGCAGAGTCGGTGCAGGCAGATTCGGTGCAGGCAGGGTTGGTGCAGGCAGAGTCGGTGCAGGCAGAGTCAGTGCAGGCAGGGTTGGTGCAGGCAGGGTTGGTGCAGGCAGGGTTGGTGCATCCAGCTGGCCAAGAGGTGTGGATGTCGTTGGGTACGGTGCCCACTGGCTGGTCCCCTCCTCCATATACTCCTCACTGGGTGGTGAGGTGGCCTCCTCCATGGGCTCCTGATGTGCTGGAGACACATAACCTGTGTGGATGATTGAGATTGTGTGATCAGTAAACTTAGCCATGATGGTGTCAAATTGATATTAATACTTGAAATGTGTAAAGGAACATATATGTTGTATGGTGTATCCCCCTGTGTGAAACAACGGTACTCCTACTGGTGATGGGTGTTGTATTCTACATGTATTGCAGCTCAGAGTTGAATTCCTTTGGTGCCACATCCCAGTGGCCTGAAATTGTACATTTGCGCTGTTGCCACATCATCCTTTGTGGATATCTGCTCCCTGGACCAAAGCTAGCCAGAGGATGGTCTGGCAACATTGGCATAGTACATTTTCAGGCCACAGTGATATTGTCCATGGAATATTCAACTTTGAGCTGTTATACTCTTGTGATGAAACACCTTTCAGTAGTGGGAATACCCTTGCATTACCCGGTGGATCAATCCTATGACATGTATTTTTCCTTTCACATTTTAGGTATTACTATCTCTTTAACGGGATAGCAATGGTTAATTTCACCTTGATGTAACATTGCAGGCATCATAAAGAGATGTTTAGAAAGATGTTGCTGTATGTGACAGCTGGAGATGTCAGTCATTTGACCACACGGAGGCTCTTCAGCAGACTCCACATTGACCCATTTGGAGATAACTACATCTTTGCCATTGTCTACTAAGTGTTCCTGGTTTGTAAGCACGCTCTGTGGACCATGTCAATGTTGGATCCATCTCCAATTGGTTCAATTTTGGGTCTGCTGAAGAGCCTCCGTGTGGTCATATGACTGACATCTCCAGCTGTCACATACAGTAACATCTTTCTAAACATCTCTTTATGATGCCTGCAAGGTTACATCAAGTGAAATTAACCATTGCCATGCCAAGGTACACAGTGAGGAATATGGTCTGATATGTGTGTATATGTACCTTTCATATGGGTACAAACATATCCTTGATAGATATGAACCCAGAGATCTGTTCAGAACATGTGATTGTCTAACTGCCTATATATGTACAGCCATCACAAATGAACTTTCATAGATACAACTGATACCCATCCAAGTAGGTGTAATATACTGGGTATATGTACTCTGATGATGATATCAATATGAGTTATTTTGTTGAGAGTGCACATATATGGGCAGTAGGACAATCACACGTACTGAACCGAACTCTGGGTTTACATCTTGTTGGGACCTATTTGTACCCATTTGAAAGGGACATATCCACATACAAATCTGGTTGTTTTTCTTTCTGTACATATCTTTTTTGAATAGATCTGTAGTGTGATTCAAGTAGTATTCATCCCTATGTTATCAGTTCATCCCGTACAGCGCTGGATTTTGTCAGATTAGACATGTCCCTCTCTGGTTGTCATGATGGTATCCTATGCATTGCATTGTGATGCATGGGATACCACCGTGGCAATCAGGGATTGATGTACATTACAGGATTCTGTCCATGAGGTCTGTTCAAGTTGAATCCTGAGGGGCAACAATCAAGCCAGTATTGAAGGATATCATTGATTGAGGCCTTTTTTTTCCTAGTATCAGCCCATCCATCCTTCTGTGTGAGGCAGCCAGACCCGATCATAGATATCCATAATTCCTGGCCTGTTATTGACCAAACCTCAATGGTTCATATTTGGTTCCCATATGTATCCTGCAAATAGTGTCTGGTGTACCATCCATCCATGGCATCAGCACTCCTGAGGATCTATATGTGAATCAAATGTGAGCTATGTAAATTGAAGTTAGCGTAAATGATTGCATACACAACACCAAGGCCGACTTTTTCACCTTCAGTTATGTGTGATTGTTTTTGGCCTGTGTGTTGCACATACAAGCATTTATTCTCAGTGGCACTGTGATTTGTGACCTGATCCCTCCTGTTGGTGATTCAGTAAGCGGTTAAGTGGACCTGATGAACTGATTATGATGCTGACTTCTCCGCTGACCTAATTTCCCCATCTGCAGTGTTTTCTATGGAGTCCACACAATGGGGCCTGTGCAGCTTGAATCCTGTTATTGGATGTTCTCCATAGACTAACATTGTGATTGGTGAAGTGAGGGTATGTATGTGTCAAATTCTCTACATCAGCTCTTTTTCACCGCTTAGTGAATGTCCCCTATGTGTCATGTAATTGTTAACCTATCGACATGTGTTTGTTGTCTGGTTAACCCTTTGAGTACCAGAGGGGTTGCCAAAGCATTGTTGATCGATGCATTGATGATCCCTCTAGCACTCATGGGGTTATGTGCTGGATTCCCTGTGTGAACATGGGTAACACTGTGTGACAACAATTGTGATGTTTGACATACAACACTTTACTGAGCATGGTTTGTGTGTATTGTGTGTGATCAGCACAGCAACATGAAGGTTAACCAGGGAGTTGGACAGGTTTTGGCCTTGTTGAACCTTGACATTTGTCCTTGTCTTGATTCCTGTTTAAACCCTCAGGGTGCTGTGTTGGTGCAATTGTGTGGTTGAATGAAGGGCAGATGTTGGGATGTGAGTGCTTGTTTGTGATGGGTGTGTGGTTTGGGGTGGTGTGTGGTTTTGGGGTGATGCACTTACCGGTGGTGTGGAGGCTCCTCTCCTCCCCAGTGTCTGATCCTCCAGGGACCCCCTCAATGAGGGTAGATGACAGTGTCTGCCGCAGCCTCTCCTCCCATGCGCTGAATGTGATGGGGACAGGTGGGCCACCTTCGGTGGCTCGGGCGTGCAGGGCGGCATCCCCCATCTTCCTCTTCACCTTCCTTTTGCAGTCGCCCCATCTCTTCTTGATTGAGTCCACATCCCATCTGCAGGTGGCCACCGCATTAACTCTGCTGCAGATTTGACTCCAGGCAGCTCTCCTCCTCGCAGACAGGCCAGGGAGTCTGTCCCCCGGGAAGAGGACACTCTCCCTCTCCAGCACAGCCTCCACGAGGGCCGTGTTTTCTTCCTCGGTATATCGGGGATCCCTGACCCTGTCCCCCTCAGCTCCGGCATGCGAGGAGTCAGACCCGGAGTGTCCTGCCTGCTCTGCCCCTGCCTGTGTGTGGTGGTCCCCAGGCACTACCCCTCGTCCCACTGCAGGATCTGTCCCTGTTCTTCTTCGTGTGCCTGTTCTTGTGGGCCTGGTCCCCCTCCGCCCTGCGTATCTCCCTCTCCCACCCCTGCTCTGCTGAGGGATCCCCTCCTGACCTTCCTCCTCCTCCTCCACTAGTCTCCCCATCCCTCTCTCCTGTCCTCCTCTCCTAGCCATCATTCACCCACTCACACCCAGGCACTCTCACACGCCCTCACAGACACACTCGATCCCACTCACTCTCTGTCACACACTTTCACTCACGGATTCACACTGTAAAAATAAAGTTTAAAAGGTGTGATGAAAAAAAAAAGACTATGTGTATGTATGTGTATGTGTTTGTGTTTGTATGGATGTATGTGCTATGTGCAAAAGTGTGCTATGTGTCTATTTAAATGTATTTCTCTCCAAGATCCCTCTACCTTACTGCTGTGTATGCTTCTCTCTCTATCTCTCTCTCTCTCTCTAAACGCTATCCTCCACTCCTGGGTCCTGTGCTCTAGCTTGCTGAAACTCGAAACACAGACAGGGTGTAACCGTTATTTTGAGGTATATATAGGTGTATTTGAACATTTTTGATACTTTGGGGCCTTGGGATTGGCTGTAGGTTTGAATTTTGTTTGTGCATCTATCAGGGTTGCTAGACAACGGCAGCCGTAATGTAACATTTTGAGTTAAGTTGTGTTTTAACGGGTGTTTGGGACGCACAGTGATGCGAAATCAGGTGCGACGCTGGTTTTTGTTTAACGTGTTTTTGTAGTGCCTACGCCCGATAGCTATTCTTGTACGCTTACCTTTGAATCTGCCGTAAACCATGTGTTCTTTGCGGCCGATGTGCCTTTTTTACTTAGCGGATGGTTTAACGGCTGCCTTTAAATCTACCCCTAAGTCCACCCTGATGTCTTATTGTAGGCATTGTAAAAACAGATGTTCGCTTTTAGTCCTATCCCTCCTACCCTCATGGTTATTCAGATATTGCTCTATGTGACAGGTGAAGATTTCAGTCATTTGTCCACACGGAGGCTCTTCAGCAGAGCCAAAATCGCCTCATTTAGAGAACAATACTTAACTGGAATGGTGTACAGAGTGTGCATGGTTTGCAAGGACCATTCCAAAGAGGTATTTATCTTGAAATGTTGCAAATCCGTGTGGTCAAATGACAGATATCTCCACCTGTCACATAGAGCAATATCTGTATAACCATGAGGGTTGGAGGGATAGGACTTACATCGAGACACATCTTTTTATGATGCCAATGATATTACATCATGATGACATTACCCATTGCTATCCCATTATAGTTACACACAAGTAGAAATGGTCATATATGTATGTGGATATGTACTCTTCATATGGATACAAAAATATCCTTCCAAGATGTGAAGCCAGAGAGCAGTTCAGTACATGTGATTGCCTTACTGACTATATATGTGCACCCATCCAAAAATACATTGGATTGATATGGTGGATATGAACATACCTCGTATATCCCATCTACGTAGAGTGTGATATACTATGTATGTATTTGGATGGTAGCAATGTAGGTTAATTTTTGATGGGTGCACATATCTGTCCAGTAAGGCAATCACATCCAGTGAACTGATCTCTGTGTTCACATTGTGTTGGGACATATTTTGAAACATTTGAAAGGTACATATCTGACCGTTTATAATAGTGTCTCTTGTGAATAGATCTGCAGTGGGATTCAAGTGTTATTCAACCCTATCTTCTTATTTCATCCTATACAATGCATAATTTTGGATTACTTGACAGGTGACTCTCTGGTCGTCATGATGATATCCTATGCATTACATTGTGATGCATGGGATACCACCCTGCCAATCACAGATTGATGAATTTGACAAGATCCTGTCCATGGTGTATGTTCCAGTTGAATCCTAAGGGCAACAATCATGCCAGTAGTGAGGGATATATTTGATTGAGGCCTGTTTTTCTCTGTGTATTAGCCCATCCATCCTTCTGTGTGAGGCAACCATACTCAATCTGAGATATCCATCATTCATGGCCTTTTGGTGACCAAGGTACAATGGTTGATATTTGGTTCCCATGTGTATCCTGCAAACAGTGTCTGGTGTATCATCCATACATGGCATCAGCACCCCTGTGGATCCATGTGGGAATCAGATGTGGGAAATGTAATTTCAAGTTAGAGTAAATTATTGCAGCCACAACACCAAGGCCTACTTCATCCACCTTTCATTCTGGGGAATTGTTTGCGGCCTGTGTGTTGCACATACAACCATTCTCTGGGACACTGTGATGTGTGACCTAATCCACCCTTTTTCTGATTCAGTATGTGGTGATGTTGAACTGATGAAGTGAACATGATGCTGACTTCTCCAGTGATCTCCTTTCCCCATTTCCAGTGTTTTCCATGGAGTCTGTACAATAGGACCCTATCAACTTGATTCTTGTTTTTGCATATTCTCCATAGACTAACACTTGTATTGGTGAAGTGAGGGTGTGTGAGGGTTACTTTCTCTCCACCATCTCTTTGTCACCGCTTAGTGAATGACCCCTGTGTAGCATGTGATTGTTGGCCTATTGACTTGTTTGTTATCTGGTTAACCCTTTGAGTCCCAGAGAGTTTGCCAAAGCATTGTTGATCGATGCATTGATGATCCCTCTAGCACTCAAGGAGTTAGGTGCTGACTTCCCTGTGAGGACATGGGTGACATTGTGTGTGAACAGTGATGATATTTAACAGACGACATTTTGAACAGCACGGTTTGTGTATTGTGTATGATGAGCACAGCGGCCGGAGGATTGAACTAGGACTTTGACAGGTTTGTCCCACGTTGAACCTTAACATTTGTCCTGGTGTTGTGTCCTGTTTTTAACCCTCAGGGTGCTGTGTTGGTGCAGTTGTATGGATGAATGATGGGCATGTGTCGAGGTATGACTGTGTGTGCAGCTGGTGTTGGTTGATGTAGTGTGTGGTTATGTAGTGTTGCACTTACCGGTAGTGTGGAGGCTCCTCTCATCCCCAGTGTCAGCTCCTTCAACAACCCCCTTGATCAGGGTCGGGGACATGGTCTACCGCACCATCTCTTCCCACCCGCAGAAGGTGATGGGGACAGGTGGGCCACCTCCGGTGCCTCGGGCTTGCTTGGCCATGTTAGACATCTTGTTCTTGACCACCCTCCGGCAGTCACCCCATCTCTTCTTCACGGACTCCACGTCCCGACTGCATGGAGCCACCACGTTCACCCGGCTGCAGATCTGGTTCCAGGCTGCCTTCCTCCTTGCTGACAGGCCAGGGACCTTCGCTGATGGGTGGAGAACAGTCTGTCTCTCCAGGAAAGCCTCCATGAGAGCTGTGTTCTCCTCCTCAGTATATTTCGGATCCCTGATCCTGCCCTCGTTAGCTCCGGCATGGGAGGATTCTGAGCCAGAGTGTCCTGCCTGCTCTGACCCTGACTGTGTGGGGTGTTCCCCAGCAACTACCCCTGGTCCCACTGCAGGTTCTGTCCCTGTCCTCCGTGTGCCTGCTCTTGTGGGCCGGGTCCCCCTCCGCCCTGGGAATCTCCCTCTCCCACCCCTGCTCTGCTCAGGGATACCCTCCTGACCTTCCTCCTCCTCCACTACTCTCCCCATCCTTCTCTCCTGTCCTCCTCTCTTGGCCATCACTCACCCACTCACACCCAGGCACTCCCACAGGCCCTCACAGACACACTCGATCCACTCACTCTCTGTCACACACTTTCACCCACAGATTCACACTGTAAAAATAAAATTTAATGTGTGTAAGGTGTTATAAAAAAAAGGACTATGTGTATGTATGTGTATGTGTTTGTGTTTGTATGGGTGTATGTAATATGTGCAAAGGTGTGATATGTGTTGAATTATGTCCAGTGCTCTCCAAACTCCAAAACTCCTCTACCTCCAATGAACGCTCCTGTCTCCCTCTCTCTGATCACTATCCTCCGCTCCTGGGTCCTGATATGTAGCTCTCAAGAAAGCAATAACAGTGTGTGACGGTTGTTTTTGGGTATATATAGGTGTATTTGAACTTTTTGGATACTTTGGGGCTTTGGGATTGGCTGTGTGTTTGAATTTGTTGTTGCATCAATCAGGGTTGCTAGCCAACGGCAGCCGTTAGGTTACATGTTGTTTTGAGCTATGTTATTGTGTGATTTGGCCGCACGTTGTGCATTAACATGAGTGACAACGGGTTTTGTGTTACGTGTTTTGGCTGTGCCTACGGTTGATTGCTATACTTGTAGAGTACCTATTGAATCTGCCGTAACTCATTTATTATTTGCGAGCGATGTGCCTTTTTCACTTAGCGGCTGGTTTAACGTGAGCCTTTAAATCTAGCCCTCAGTCTGTTCACTGTTCCTGCTAAGTCGGTTTTCAACTCTTTGACTACTGCTCCTGCTCAGACAGCGTTCAACTCTTCATCCATCAGTCTGTCTTCTTCTCTTCCCTCTGTTGGTGCTTGTCTCGTTGACTAACAGTCTGTCTACTGTACCTGCACAGTCAGTGTTCGACTCTTCAACTATCAATCTGCCTACTATTCCTGCTCAGTCAGTAATTTGGCTCTGCGCCTCCTCTTGGAGCAGTGTACCTTTAGTTTCTTTTGTATTCTATATATATTGTTAGTCCACTAGATATAACCTACACCTAGGCAGTCATCCTGGATGCGGACTGGCTCCAATGGTCATCACCAAGCTAGTCTTGCAACTAGAACCTTTATTCCAGCTTTGGTTTCAGCACAACTATTGTAGGGTTACTCCACTCCATCCAGCTGCACTCTCTAAAGAGCGTTCCCCAGCTTCCTACCTACTGGGGTTCCCTTATCTATATCAGTGGGTATCCTGCTATTGGTACTGCAATTCCTGTGTTTTCTTGTTTCATCCTTCTCAGTTGGGTAATCTACACCTGCCTTATATCAAACAAGAATGAGCCAGCACCATCATGGTTAATTTCACTACAAGACTCCAGTAATGTAAAAACATTCATGAACTTTATTGTGAAAAGATTCTTCTTTAAAAAGACCTTTTATCGTTGCAACCCATATTCAGAGCTAGGAAAGACTTCTATGCAGTTACCAGTCAGGTGTTACAAACCTTCAATTCTGATCAATGTGTTTCATGCATCTAGCACTTACTCATGATCATGAGTCTTGTAGTGAAATTAACCATGATAGTACTGGCACATTCTTGTTTGCTATAATGTATGCTGTTGAATCTGAAGAAAGATTCTTGGAGTAAGCACATATGGTTTTCACTAAATCTGGATGCAAAAAATACCTTTGTTCCATCAGAAACGAATTCATGTGATCACTGAAGCTAAATTTGCTTATCGTACATATTATAGTAGGATTGTGAGTTTGATTCAGAGGTAAAAGTAAAAGCTGGTTAAGTTTTTTGTGTTTGCAGAATCTACACCTGCCAGCAGTGTACACAAACAGTGCTCTCTAGCCCTCACCTAACTGAGAGTCTCTGACCTTGTTGTTTCATACTAGACATTACACCTTCAAATGAAATTTTAATCTCAACTGAAAAACCATTGAACAAAAATACTTGCTTTCTCCCTTTTGGGTAACAAGTTAAAAAGTTCCTTTGATCTGCTGATCTGTCTAGACCCACTGGGGACCTACCTTTTTGCACTGGTTACATGAAAGGAACCTTTCGTGGTGCCATTCTCTAGGTGCTCTCCAGAAAGGCAAAAGTGAGGTGGAGATCAAAGAGGAGGAAGAATAGAGCAACCCAGGCAGAGACTGGAAGTTCCATGACGAGTGAAACAACTAGCTCACCATCACCTCCTTCCTCTAGGGTAACTACATTTTCTGCCAATCCACCTAGTTCATCCTTATTTCTCCCTCCAAATGATAGCCACCCTGTGTTGATGTAGGGATGTGGCAGTTTGTGTCCACCCATTGCACACTATGTGGTGCACTGACCACACACGCCAGTATGGTGGAGGAGAATCACAAGCAAGGCATCAAGTGGCAGCTGAGGAGATGACATCCTGCAGAATATGCTAAGATGCTCGCAGAGAGGGTTCATCATTACTATTAAACTGTCAGCAAGCTGTCATGTGTCCTTAGCAGGGTCTGGACAAGAGATATAGTGACAGAGGCTTGGTTTCTGGTGTCATGGTGTTTGGATACAGTTGTGCCCCCAGATGTTATTTACCACACACACTGTGCACATTGTATTTAAGAGGCACAGTTCCTGCTCTCAAAGGAAAAATTTGTACTCTAATAACAACACACCCATGATTTTGGAGGAGGGGCAGGTGAAGAAGAATTATTGGCCAACATCTTCTTCTCTCCACATATACTGGGGGGCTGCCTATAGTGCTGCTACTGCCTCAGGTGTATCACTGGAGATAGTTGTGGCAAGTGGAACCTTCATCATATATCAACCATGTTACTGCTGTTGTTGATCTCATTCCCTTTCAGCTACTTAATCATACTGCTGTTTAAACAACTGAGCATCAGCAACAAGAACAGCAGTCACACCTGCTGGCACTAGGCCAGTAAGGATTTTTTTAAGTCGAAGTCCTACAAATCAATGTTTCCTCAGGGCTTGGACCTCTAACAACAAGTCTAACAAATCATCCTCTGCAAAATACTCTATCAAGTCAAGTATCAGTCCGTCCCAGTGGCAGCTTATGTCAGAGGGTCCCTGTTTCTATCACTTTATATACAAATTTCTTATTTTATTTTATTTGTTTTTTATTAACTGTCCCCCCAATACCAGTCAAGAACCCCGCAAAACAAATTCCCTGTTCAACTGATTTGTTACCCAGACTCCACCCACCAACACAGACACCCTCCTCAGACCCTGTAGTGTGGGGGGTTTTATTTGAATTTAGGATTTATTTTTTATTAACCACCTCCCAATCCCAGTAAACAAACCCCCCCCAAAAAAATTCCCCGTTCAACTAATTCTTGCCCCACACCTCACCAACACAGACACCCCCATGCCCCTTTTGTACTATGCCTTTGTGAAACAAAATAATATTTGCTATGTGTTGTGTATAAATTCAATGTTCCCATTTCAATTGAATTAGCTAGGCAAAAAAGAGTAGAAAATCTGCACTTTTCATGGGAAATTATTCAACAAAGCGGGAAGTGCCATTATTCGCCGATTTCAGTTTGAGGCGAAAATTTTCACCCATCCCTACTCTGAACCATCTATTGTGACCAAAAAAGATTTCCTATACCAGTGTCTTACTGAACAAATTAATGCTATTATTATCCTCAATACCTTATTGTTTTATGTGTGTTTTTATAGTGCATGCCTTTTAGATTTTTTTATACATTTGTATATCTCTAATTCGTGGTTGGGGCTTACAGCGAAATAACAAGGTTGAATAATAATTACAGATTTAATGTGGCCTCCCAGGTAATTCTAGGCCCAGGTTAGTAAATTACATGATGAGTTAACTAAGAGGGCCTAGGAATATTTAAAAGAAGGAGAGGAGAGGGGGGATCACACAATGGTGAACCTGGTGGGGAGTCTGCAGCCCAGAATTTAAGGGCTTGCAGCCCCTCCCATAAATATTTTATTAGCTTGTGTAATGAACACAGCAATCACTTAGTGAGAGAAGAGCATTTTCAATTTCTAGATCTGGACTGGGGATATACCTAGTGTAGCATGAGGGTTGCCAGCTGCCTCATTTCTGAATAATGTGAGGTGGTACTTTGTTTCTTGAGGAAGAAGAGGCTGCGTCAATCCTGAAAGAATTATCTGAAAATTCAAGGGAATTAAAACCTAGCCTGGATAGCATAAGCCTAAAATAGTGAGTGAACATAGCTGTAGTGAATGGGCCTGAACCTAAGGGTAGTAAAGGGCTGTGATTGCTGTAGGGTTCAATGAATTTAACTAATTGAATAAGGGCTGTGTAAGGGCACCAGAGGTCTTTAGTAGGATAGTAGAGAATATGGCTGCCTTTGCCAAGTTTGTCGGTTTTGGGATGAGATAGATAAAGCTTAAAGGGATAGTAACACTTCGTTTTAACTTTATTTTATTTTGTAGTCATTAAAAAAACATGAAGAATGATATAAGTCTTATCTCTCAAACCTTTATGGTTTATGAGATATTCACAAGCAAAGTTCCCCTCCCCGCCCCTTTTACCTAGTGTAAGCCATCTCTTCTCAGATGTGAGTCTGGTTGTATGACAGTACAGATAACAGAAGGGGACAATTTTCTTTGTATGAAAACAATGAAAGCCCTTCCCCCCTTGACAAGTTTTTCAGCTTTTTCCCCTTATCTTAAGGGAAGATTGTCCCTCTCTGCAGTCTACCTGGGCATCTCCCTTCTGATCTGGTTGAACAGGGGGGATACTTTGTTTGTGAATATCTCTTAAACCATAAAGGTTTCAGAGATAAGACTTATATCATTCTTCATGTTTTTTTAATGCCTACAAAATAAAGTTAAAATGAAGTATTACTATCCCTTTAATGTTATCATTTAAGATCATGAGTAGTCATTTTGTAATAAATGGAGATAAGTTGGACTGAGCTAAGAATTCACTCGGCCTAAGGAAACCAAAAAAGGCTAAGTTGGTGGGTGCGAGTAATATAATATTTGTTTGCTGCTGGAATGATCTAGCGAGTAAGAATTCGTACAATTTCTTAAATAACTGACCTGAAATGGGTTTGCATGGACTAACTTTGGGCAGTGGCGATTTTTGGAGAGCTTTTAAAAATAGTTTACGTTCATATTGGGAAAAAATGGAAAGTTTGTCTGCGTATGACATGACTAAATGGTGATGAATACCAACGAGATATGACCTGATGGAAGTGTGGGCTAGATGAAACTTGGAATGGCAAAAGGCTGCAAAAGCTAGAATAGAGTCTGAGGAATGCGGATGTTGTGGCTTAGTTTGTAGAATGAATTGTTTGAATGTATTCCAAACTTTATTGTAAGTACAAACTGTATTGGGGCTAAAAGTTTTATTAAAGAATGAAGATGCGATGGATAAGTAGTTGCTCATTATGAGA
Source organism: Rhinophrynus dorsalis (assembly GCA_037306005.1). Classification (NCBI taxonomy): domain Eukaryota; kingdom Metazoa; phylum Chordata; class Amphibia; order Anura; family Rhinophrynidae; genus Rhinophrynus; species Rhinophrynus dorsalis. Next base: position 226,543,909 of record CM074722.1, read on the forward strand.
TCTTTGAAGGCTGGTGGGTGGGATGGAGACTTGTTTGCTTCTGATTTGAAGTTGAAGAAGACATGCAATTAAGAATGTGATAAGGCGTCAACATATGAATTATCATGAGCTGAAATAAAAGATATGTGAATTGAAGAATTTATGATATAATGATAGCCAGGATAGCTTTCTAAGGAACTACATGATATGCTGAGGATGTGATCTACCTTTTGATAACAGAATAGATGTCTCTAAATTGATGGTCTAGAATGTAAAACCTTGACTTGTCCATAAGTGACCCCATAGAGCTGTAGCTGTAACTATTGGATATAGTTCTAAGAGTAAGGGAGTTGAATGAAACTCGGGGATTTCGAAGCCTTCACTTGGTCTTGTTTCAGAAAACCATTCTTGATTGAACATAGCTGAGAAACCTACTCCTGCAATGGCACTTGATTGTATGATAAGGGATACTGGGTTAGAAGTGGAAGGGAACATCAAATGGCCGTTCCAATGATGCAAGAAACTGCACCATAACTAGATCAGATTTAGCATTAGTGTCCAGTGGAATGTTAGTTGTAGGGGACTGGGAGCTGTGGCTGAAAAGGTTCAAAAGGTATGATATAAAGGACCTACCTGGGGGGGTAACTTTCATAGTAAAGCTAAGGTAGCCTATGAATGACTATAATTCTGGCAGAGTGAGAGAGTCTTTTTGGATATAGAAGTCAACTATATTTGTAATACGGTCTAGTTTTACTTGAGGAATACTGGTCTCTAATTGAATGGTGTCTAGTACTATACCAAGGAATTCTAATGAAGTGGAGGGGCAGTGAGTTTTTTTAGAAGCTACTGGGACGTTTATGGATTAGAATAGAGTGAGTAATTTACTTAAACTGGATGGAATGTGAAATGCAGATTCAATTAGCAGGAAATCATCAAGATAATGAAGGACAACTGTGCATTTGCAGTAATTAAGTAATAGCCAGAAAAGGATGTCTGTGAAGGAGTTAAATATTTTAGGGCTGCTCTTGAACCCAAACGATAGTCTAGTGGCAAAGTAATTTCGGATTTGCCAACTGATTCCTTGAAGGTGCCATAGAGAAGGGTTTACAGGAAGCAATTTGAAAGCATCGGAAATATCAGTTTTGGACAACCAATAGGCAGGACCGACTTGAGATATGAGTGAAATAGCATGACTGATACTGGCATATTGTAAGGAGAACGACTCTGAGGGAATCAGTGAATTAATACTGGGAGCTGAAGATGTATAAGGAGCTTAGAAATCTATGATGAGACGTTTTTTATTAGCTATACCTAGGGAGTTTATTCTCCAGATAAGAAATGGGTGGGGGGGGGGTAGTAAATGGACCTATAAGAAAGTTTTATCTAGTTCTTTTCTAATTAGTAGTGAAACATGAAGGGTGTAGCTATGATGCCTGTAAGGAAACCTTAATTCAAGCCTGAAATGATAAAATTAACTAAATGTTTGTCAGGGTGAGAAACAAGCAAGCCACTTAGGACAGAAGTATACAATTCACTGAGTTTTTTATTTTGGGAACAGATTTTTGTGGACAAATGGCCCTAGTGTGCGATTTGCAGCATTTTGAACATACATGAAGTAAGCAGCATCCTCAAAAAAAGCATCCTTTCAAATTGAATTGTTGCATATAGGAGTGTTTCCAAGATATGCAGTGGGACAGCCTAATTTGTCATGTGGAGGATTGGAGAAAGATGGAGCTGATGGAGTTTGGTATGATGAGGGGCCAGCTGACTGGGTAGAACTGGATGACTAAGCAAGGGGAGCTGAAGGACATAGGCTAGGACATTGGCTGACTTATAGTATTGCCAGACTGGAGCTTTTAGATGCGAAGTGCTGACAGAATACTTTGTTGTCCAGTAAGCTCCAGTTTGTCACAAAATTGAATTGAGCTAGAGAAGCGGCTGCCTTGGCTGCGAATGAACAATGGTAATCGTAAAATGTTTGACCTCCGTATTTATAAGCCAGGTCTACAATTGTAAACAAGTACTGATCCAGTTCTTGTCGTCTATCAGGAAATGTGGAACACAGGATGTCTCTATAAATGCTGAATGCTAGAACAAATTCGGCCAAGGACAATTTTTTAGCAAGCCGGGGGTTCTTGGCCTTGAGGGTAACTGTCACATCCTCATAACTGACTATCCTGTGTTCTGCTAGATCCTGAGATGCAATAAGCAGGAGAACAAAATTGACTTCTTTGCCTTCTATGATATCTATACGCATGTGTTGTGTATCATGTGAGCATGCGTGATACATGCAGTATTGTTTTGGGATGTACCTGGCTGCTGAATAATAGATTTTGGGGTTTGATTGATGACCTTGGAATGATGATTGTTCAAGGGCTGTAACTCTAGTTTGAATATCTACAATGGCTGAACCTAAGTTAGAAATGGCTGAACCTAGTTCTATAAAAAGATGAGTAATGTGACTTCACTGGGAGTCTTGGGAAATGGCTGGTGAAGCTGGCATAGAAGAGGTAGAGGGTGGGTTGGGCATGGAGAATAGTAATTTGAACAGTTCTGCTTTCTGTGCTGAGTATGGAATGTGCATTCTGGACAGTTCTGCCATAAGTTTGGACACAGTCCGATCACGTAGTGAAGGGTGTTAGATAAGCAATTTCCAGCATTGGAGCAGCATTGTCTGAAGTACTTGTTTGGTCCTGGTTGTCCATAATACTATGATAATATAAAACAGATGACGATACGAAGTCCTAGATGGTAAATGAACCAAAATTAATTAGGAATTATTAATTTTTTTAATATAAAAGGTAAGGTGGTAATAAGCCTTCTCCTGTGAGAAGAGGAAAGGGGGAACTAGCCTTTGGTGTCTGGGAAGAGGTAAGGTGGTAACTAACATTTAGCCTCTGTGAAGGGGTAAGGTAGGAACCAACCTTCAGCCTCTGCAAAGAGGAAAGGTGACCAGTGAACCTTCAGTATCTGAGAAGAGGTAAGGTGGCAAGTGAACCTTCAGCCTCTGTGAAGAGGTAAGGTGGCAAGTGAACCTTCGGCCTCTGCGAAGAGGTAAGGTGGTAAGTGAACCTTCGGCCTCTGCAAAGAGTTAAGTTAGTATCACTTACCACCTTTGGCCTCTGTAAAGTGGTAAGGTATAAGTGAACCTTTGGTCTCTGAGGAGAGGTAAGGTGTAAGTGAACCTTTAGCCTCTGAGCAGAGGTAAGGTGGTAAGTGAACTTTCGGCCTCTGCGAGGAATAAATGTGGTAAATTAACCTTTCAGCCTCTGTGAAGAGGTACGGTGGTAGGTGAACGTTCGGCCTCTGCGAAGAGGAAAGGTGGAGAGAGAACCTACGTCCTCTTTGAAGAGGGAAGGTGGTGAGTGAACCTTCAGCCTCTGTCAAGAGGTAAGGAAGTAAGTGAACCTTCAGCCTCTGGTGGAAATTAACCTTTGGCCTCTGTGAAGAGGTAAAGGGGAAACTGAATATTGCCTCTGCTAAGAGATAAAGTAAACCTGAATCCCAGAATGTATGTTTATTGAAGAGGAAAAGAGGAAACCTTGGCATCTGCAGAGAAAATGGCAGCTTATTGCACCTTGTGTCTCTATGAGGAAGGAGGTTTATTGCACCTTCTTCTGTGCTGAGGTGAGGTTAAAGTGTAAAATGTGAGGCTTATAGGCTAAGAGAGAGAGCAGGATTAAGGTCAAATTTGTGTATAAAAATGCTAATGAAGTGACTGTAGGGGAATGAAAAGACTTATCTGCGCATTTAAAGTTGAAAACCTGAAGGAGCTTATAAATGTTAGACTTTTGACGTGTGGAGGAGTGGAATAATAAGTTAAATGTATAAGACCTACCTGCTGTAATAAACTTGATGTTTTAGTAATTATGGACAAAAGAGTCTTGACTGGAATACTTTGATTAGGATGAATGGGGTGATTGCCTGGAGTATCTTGATTACCAGCTACAATATATGAATAGGAGCATGAATACTTAGATTTGCTTATGGTCATAGAATAAAAATACATTCTTACCTGCTAAAGCAGCTTGGAATAGACTGAGTAGTTTGTAATGACCTAACTGGAACTGGAATAAACCTTAAAAGGATGGGTAAGACAATATTATGAATTTAGGGATGATTCTGGATTAATTGAATATATATAATAAGATATAGATTAAAGGGATAGTAATATTTTGGTTAAAAAATTTCTAATATTGTAGAGATTAACAACGGAAGTAGAACAGCCTACCTCCCATCTCTCAAAACTTTATAGTTTGCGCGTTTGTAGCATGTAAAGTTCCCCCTGCCCTCCCCTTTCTCATACGTCAGCACTCTAGCTGACAGAGGCAGATCCTGGTCCCCGGACTGGAGGAGTGTGCACACTTTGTAGATGGTCTGCAAACCAGGCACACTTTGTAGATCGCTCCAATGAATTATTTCATTGTAAGTAGCACTATCTCGGCTCTGCTGAAGAGCCTTCTCCAGACCCAGAACCAGGATCTGCCTCAGTCAGCTAGAGCGCTGACGTATGAGAAAGGGGAGGGAGGGGGGAACTTTAAATGCCTACAAACTCGCAACCTATAAAGTTTTGAGAGATGGGAGGTAGGTTATTCTACTTCTATTGTTAATCTCTACAATATCAGACCTTTTTAAACCAAATTATTAGTATCCCGTTAAAAACAAATACAGTTAGGTGCAATATGACATAAAGGAAGCCAGTATCCAGTTGATGCTGACGAACGAACGGTGCTTATGCAGCTATTAATTGATTTAAATAGTAGCAGTCTGGTACATAGTGTAACAATTCAGGACAATAATAATTATAACTAATAATCCGTAAATAGTGTTAAACAGAATTTAAGTAATATAATACCTGGAATTATAAACTGAGAATCTATAAGACCATGTTAATGATGAGCTGATCCAAGATAATTATTGAACTGGTTGGAGTCCAGTGAAATGTAATATGAATGAGATGACGTGTGGGAATGGTCTTAATAATATCTCTGTAACGGACTCAAGGTATCAATGGCTGTAATACTCAGCATTCTGACATGTGACTAGAGGTGCATGCATCTACAGCCATGTGTGCCTAGACAAGGGTAATATGCATAAGCCTTTAGACATTCTATGAGTGGCCACAGACATTGCTAATCAATGCACTGGGGTGAATATAGTGCAGATAGTGCTGTGCATGCACTGGAGTAACATAATTGCAGATAGTGCTGTGCGGTGCATTTGAGTAACAGTAGTGCAGATAGTGCTTTGCCATGCATAGGATTAAAGTCATAATGTAAAAGCGTTTTATAATGGTGTTCAATAAGGAGATCTCGCTGTTTGCTGTAACACTGAAAAGCAGGAAGGCTGATATGCTGGAACCAGAAGTGACATCATGATCGTCTGACAGCTCACACAATGGCAAACCTGGTGGGGAGGCTGCAGCCCAGAATTTAAGGGCGTGCCGCCCCTCCCACAAACACAGACATAGCCTTTAACATATCTGCACTTAGATACCATTTGTTCTACCCCTTTCTCTTTATATTTTGCATGAATTCACACCCACATTGATTCCAGACACTAAACTTAGCAGCATGGGTTGAACAGCTATTTGAACCATTCATTCATTAACCCTTTGAGTGACAGAGGAGTATGCAACACATTGCTTTGAGTGCCAGAGATGTATGCAAAGTATCTCTTTGAGTGCCAGAGGGGTATGCAATGCATTGCTTTGCAATGCATTACGTACCTCTCTGACACTCAAAGGGTTAATTCATCCAAGAGATTATCAGTGACTGTTGAACTCTTTCTCATCCGTTGAACATTCATTGAGCTTTTCCTTCAACATCCAGTCACTTCTTCTCAAAGATAAGGGTGACAATTTTACGGTTCCAATAATGGTTTTCTTTCTCAAACGTATTTGCACATGTGACATCGATATGTACTTGTGAGTATGGACTTATTTGCAGAAATACACTTATGTATATTTATGTTATGCTGTGTTACATTTTTGTCCTACCACTACTTACCTCCAGAGATATAAGATTCATACATATGAGATTAAGAAGAACGTTCTCCTCTAGTCCATTTGTGGAGGTGTTTCACATCTGAGATATCTCAAGTTGCTTTTTCTTTTTGCATTTCTGTTCATTTTTAATTTCATCATATTTTCTGTTAATTCATTCAAACTTTTGGTTTGAATTATATTACTACTGTCATTATCATTTGGTGGTTCTTCTTTCTAAGTGTGCAATGTGCCATACGGGTGAGTGCTTATTTGACTTTGTAAGGATTAAAATCTGCATAGACTCGACCACCACAAAGCTTTCAATCCATAAAGATTGAATAACTACAGAGCTTTGTGGTGGTCGAGTCTATGAAGAGCACATGGAGAGAAGATGGTAGGAAATGGGAATGAATGATAGTTTTAGGGTAAAGGAAGGCATGAGTGAGGGAGAAAGACTGGAGGGGAGAGACTTAAGGGGAGATGACTGAGGAATACACTTGCTTTCAGTTGTTACTATCCTTTCAGATTGTAATTTTTAAAGTATCAATGATATGTCTATTAGTATTAAGAAAACACTTCAATGACTCTTGAGTAAACTTCTTCTTAACCCTTCTCAATTCATTCTGCACCCTACTGGTCTTTAAAGGGTTACAAATTAAAGGTATACAATGTAGCCTACTTTTAATCTTTGAACCATTATTTCCTTGTTTGTAAGTGTAGCTTATTACTTAAGAAGTAGACCTGCCATGAGAAGAGATCAGTTTGCAATCAGAAGACACTGATTTGCCAGTGAGGTACAGTGCACTTCAATGTTATACAGAAAATGACTGATGCCACCTCACATTGCGTTTATTTTATGAGCTGAGCTATAAACAAATATCTGGTGGCTTTATATACTACGGTGTGATAAAGAGGAGAAAACCTATCCTGTTTGATACACCCATCAGTTCCTATGTTATTGGATAAATCTTATTCATTAACATATATCTAATATTACTGTATAAGCTCAATAGAATAACAGAGGAATTTGAGAGTTTATTTCACTTTGTCACAATTTTATATGTAATATATGGTTGGAATAATAATACATACATCTGAGCATCTAGAATCTATGGCTCTCCTCCAGCTGTTGTTGGAATATAGTTCCCATTATCCTCTGCTGACCAAGAGGAGTTTTAGTCCAATAACTGCTGGTAGTCAGCTGGGTAACTGAGAAGCTCATTTTAGCTACATCTGCCTGGCTGGCTAGAGGATGATGGGAGTTTTACACTAACAATATCTGGTGGAGGCCTGCACCCCTGGCAGAGAAATTCAAAACAGTGGGAAACATTTCCCAAAACTGGGGTGGTAAACGTTCTAGCTCTATAATCTGGCAGAGGAGAAAGATTGAAAGAGGGTTTCTATCCCCCTTGGGGATTGAAATTGAGGTTGAAAGAGGGGGCTATCCCCCTTGGCTTGTGCTTACTCACACAGTAGAAGCATCAATTAGAAGAGATTTTTTTTTTTGCGTTGTAATTACTAATAATGAAGGCCTTACATGAGACGTTTAATGAACTGAGCCTTTGAAAATATTGATCAGGATTTTTTCTTATCAGCAATTAACATGGGTCCTTAACCCCTCCCCCTTCCCATTAACTGCAGAGTCTCTGAATCAGGGATGGACAACATTTGGACATTCATTTCTTTGCACTATAGCATCCATCATTATTATCATCATCATCATCATCAATAAACCAATGCCCAGCTGAGAATTATGGATGCGGTTGTCATACAATAGCTGAAGAACCATTGGTTACTAATACCTTCTCTACATAGATATTCATCAAACACATACACATATAAAGTGATATTTTTATGAACACAAACCTATACACTTATACTGGCACACAAACATTTGAGTCCCTCCTTCAAGCATTATTTGCCCCTTCACAAGAGGGTGCACCAGAGCAGAGCCCCTTTTCCTGTGTCACACAAGGACTGAATCTTTTTGCAAGCTTCACTTGTTCTGAGTTCAGTGTTCTAGAATTGTAGAGAGGGCAGGACAGGATGAGCTGTTGTAGAAGACAATAATAATGCAGTATATCAGCATTTGGTTTGAAGGAGAAAAATCAGTTTCATTCCTCAGCAGGTTTGTTCCTTTTCTTTTCATCTCTTGCAAAGAAGGGAGCAAATAAATGAAATGAACTAAAGAGGTTACTCAAATTAATACAGCCAAATAGCTGACAATCATAATAACAAATGAAATGTGTTTGAACTTGTTGGCCTTCCAGTAGTCCACCCACCTTAAATTATATGTTTTAAAGCAAACACAGGCCAGGTTTTTTTCCTCAGCTGTTTTAAAATTACAGGGATGAATTCGCAGAAACTTATGTGGCATACTCATTGAATTGGAAAAAGAACAGGATTACAATAATTAGTAGTTTGTTGCACAAGGTGTGAATTTCTCAGAATAAAACATGCTGCAGAATTAAAAGGATCCAAATAACATCTCTGGAAAATAACAGTTGTAACATAACATTAGGGTTGGATCTGGGTAGGTGCAATCAAATTCAAAGAAAGCATAAATATATGGGTGTGTTACAATGTGAAGTGAATATACCTCAAACCAGCCTGACATCTTGTAAATACTATTTATACTATTTCCTAATATGATAACAGTCATATGAAAAAGGAAGACACTGGGCTCAATTCAATTACTGAACCAAAATAAACCCCGAAAGAGAGGATGGAGGAAACCCTTATATATGAGGCACTCCACATATGAGGTGCAATCAAATTCAAAGAAAGCATAAATATATGGGTGTGTTACAATGTGAAGTGAATATACCTCAAACCAGCCTGACATCTTGTAAATACTATTTATACTATTTCCTAATATGATAACAGTCATATGAAAAAGGAAGACACTGGGCTCAATTCAATTACTGAACCAAAATAAACCCCGAAAGAGAGGATGGAGGAAACCCTTATATATGAGGCACTCCACATTTTCAATTAAAGGTAAATTACGATTTATCTAATTACCAACAAAATAAACAGAGAAACAGTAAAAATAAACAAAAGTTATTCCAAAAGGAACTATAAAATTAGTCTGTATGATATGTGGCAGAAAAAATAGATAAATACGATGGATTACAGCATAACAGTATTACTAAAGTGCAGTAGTGGCAGTGACAACATATGGGTTAATCAGCAGCAAAGTATAAGAGAAAAAGCAACTTAATCCTGTGCGTGCCAGAGAGGTATCCAGTGCATTTTGTTGTAATGCATTGGCTACCTCTCTGGCATTAATAAAATATTTGCTAATCAAAGACAACATACATATTGTTATTACTATGTACCCAAGTATGCACTCAAACACAGACACCAGCAGGATATAACCTCCTATGTGCAAGAACTATAGCAAGCAGATGATGAGTTATAAATTGTGAGGAATAAAATATTAAAGTTGAATGATAGCAGCAGGTCCATCCCAAATCAAAGACATATTAGCAGTGAGTGCTAGTTATAGAACCCAATGTTTATTTCACTGACTTGGGTTATCAAATATTGTATTAAGCTTCTTTGTCTGTTATACTGTGCTCATGATTAACCCATGTCGCTTATCTGTGAATACTGCACTTTATTATTACTGTTATGTTGTAACTTGTTTTATTATCTATTTTGGTTACTTTGGTCTGCTCTGTACCTTACAGTCTGTCCTGCTGGAACTTTTTTCCAATTCAATTACAGTTTAAAATGCCTACTTTTCAAATTGTATTTCACCCCCCCAGGCAACTTGTGGCCCAGGGGGAAAATTCATTGTGGCCCATTTCTATTATCATTCAAGCCCACTGTTCCAGCCCACACCCTTTTGTTAATTTTAAAATTGACATTAATGTTGTGATGTAAGTCAAGTGATACCTCATAGCTTACAGCTGAACTGGGGCTACACTTGTGCGCTACTACAAAGCTTACAGTTTAAGTAAAGCTTACCTAGAGATACTATAGAGCTTACAAGGGAAATGGTTTATGCTACTAGTTTAACTCCATTTGGTTTGTACCTCTGTGGTATCATTTATGTAGCACCATTTCAATTGTAAGCTCTGTGGTATCACTAGTGTAGCTCCATTAACAGCATCAGTCGGGAGATTTAGTGAGGTGCTTTGACCTACCAGCTCAGACATATGACCAGCCCAGGGGGCAATTGCCCCCTGCCCCCTAGGCCATCCCTCCCCTGCACCCTCCATGGTCACTAATGTCAATATCTTTCTTCAAGGGCTTATCTTGAATTATTGACCTACAGGAAAAATTCTAGAAATTCTAGGAATATCCTCTAACCCACCATGACCCTTCTGAAGGCAAATATGGGTCTGATGCTCACCAACAGTCCATATCAGACGTAGGAGAACATTAAATTGAACCTGTCACCTTGAATTTTTTGGCATATTCGAAAATCTAAATCAGAACTGCCTGTATACGATATTAGCCAAAAGACCAACAGATGTATAGTTTAGGAGATAGTTACAGTTTTTGAAAAAAGTGAAACTCTCTCAGTGCACACAGAGCTTAATTAGCATATGTCACTTCACTGAGTAGCATAATTAGCACATTAAACTTTACTAAAAAGCTTTATTAGCATATGACACTACACAAAAAGCTTCATTACATTTATTAGCATGTAGTAACAAATATGAATATATCTTATATATATATAAAACTCTGCTTTTGGTTCACTGTCAGGGGATGTGGCACACAAAGCTGATTGGCTGAGGAGGAGGCAACCAACCACCACTGCTTAACCACTTTGGTTAGGAGCCCCTTGCTTCTTCAACCAGTCACCACTTACCCATGCTTACCACTTGCCTTTCACTGCTTTGCATCTTCATCCCTTCTACTTTCCCTTTCTCCCCTTGCCATCTCCTTCCCTTCCTTTACACACTTTCCTATTCAGGCCTCTATCCTCACCTTGACTGTTCACCTATATATCCTTCCCAAGTGTTTACATCTTCACCACTCCTACCTTCCCTTTTGCAGTACCTCTTCCTTCCCTCTCTCTCCTATTTACTCATTGTGTGTCGGACGCAATGAAGATGGGAGGAGTGGCGAGGCAAAGGCCATCTCTTTGCTTCACCAGCCCTAACACCTTCCCTTGCGCCATGGACGGAATGCATAGTATGTGAGTGCCTCCAACTATCCCTTTCACTGTGGCTGGAACACAGTGAGTGACTGCGACACAGAATAAAAAAATCACACTGTACACTCTCACACAGGCAGGGAATGGCTTGATTCATGGGTGTGAAGCAAATTAATTCACCCTTGCCTCAGCCCTCTGTCTGCCATTCACTCAATAATTCCCAACATCTATCCCAACACCCCCCCATTTATTACCCAATTCACCCACTCTCTAGTCAGGGCTTCTTCCCCCTTTTTTCAGCCCTCCATCTGCCTCCCAGCCATATTTAACCCTCTGCATGCTACAGTACTCTGTCATGCTGTTCACATGTCTGTAGCATGTCACAGGTTCATGCAGTTTGGGACATACTAAAACAACAATAACTATCCCACAAACAGCATACCTTGTTTATTCTTTAGGTTTACAGTTCTTATCCAGTTTGATGGAAAGCCAAATGTGTTTGTGTCACTATGTGGGAAGCGTATGTATGTGCCACAGTATGTGGAGTGTGTGTCTGTGTCTTTATAGTATCTGTCTGTGTGTGTGTGTGTTTTACTAAGGGGAATGTGTGTGTGTGCCTATGGAGTTTGAGTGAGTATGGGATGCATACCTACCAACATTTCAAAATGCCAAAGAGGGACACTTGTGTTTCTGGGTGCGTGGCTGCTGGGTGGTGTATTACCAAGAATTTTTAGTCTATTTCATGACCTATTGACACCACCTTGTGCAACCTAATAAATGACTTACAACAAGACCGAAGTATTTTATTTGCACAGACTAATTTATAAACACATATACCGATGTTAAAACAAACATTAATGTTTTATTTCTGCAGAGCAATGTGATACACTTATACACCCACACCACATAGTCTGATCTCCTAAACAGAGGGACACCAGGGTGAGAAAGAGGGACAGAGGGATTTGGGTCCCAAAGAGGGACACTTGGGAGGTATGGGTATGTGTGTGTATGTGTAATTATCCTTATAAACAAATATAACACTTTCAACCAAAGGCAACGCCATGCTTCCTTCACTAGTAAATTTGCTTGTCTTTTGGCTAACATGACACTTAGTTTTTAATTACATTTTCAGATATGCAAACTTAAATCAAGGTGACAGAGTCACTTTAACCCTGAAACAGCTAAAATGAGTGCAACACCACCCATTTATGGACATAGATCTTTTGGCCCTCTGCTTATTTGCTAACACCTGGGCTTTATGGTGTGTAGATGAAATAAATGAAATCAGTTTGAGCTGTTGTGAAGGAGGGATTAAGCAGTGTAAGCATCCGAAGACCTCCAAACCCCTTCACGTGGTTGAAAATTGCCTAGATGACATCCAAGGGATTATCCCTTCTAAGGAAAGGTAAGATACAATATAAAAAAATAAAAACCCCAAACACTCCCACAAATAAAATAAAATAAAAAAATGTTTTTTCTAACATATTGAAGCCCAGTGATGATTAACAAAACCTGTGATCCTCTTTCAACCCCTCCCCCCCAAAAAAAATTAGTGAGGCATCTAAATATAAACGTTTAGTAACCAACAAGCTATACTAATAAAAAATAAAATAAATAAAATATTAAAGTTCCAATGCACTGTCAAAACAGACAATAAAGTATTTAAATGCTTCAGTTGGGCAATACTTTTTTCACAGGTGCCATTTTACCTAGTAACAAGACTTTCTTGGGTCAGTCATCATTTTTCTAACTCCCAACCAATTAGTATAAACCTAGTACAAAAAACAAACAAACAACCAAACATGCACATGATAATATACATGTGCACATCAGTGACATTAGTGACAACCCATGAAGTGCAGCAAGGAATGAAGAGATTCTCCACAAACCCTTATGTCTTTGAGTGCAACAGAGGGGTATCCTTTTCAAATGCCACCAGCTATTCGGCGACCTACTAAACAGAGTATTAACAATGTAGTCAGGATGAAAAGGATGACATGAGAATCTTGCTCGCATCAAAAGGGCGAGATTCTCATGTTGCAGGCTTAAGCTTTGCTCATTTAATTGCCACCATCATTCTCAGAAACATACCTTGCTGATATGTGTGTGTTTTCATATCTGAGCTATACAAACGCCGCCATGAAGCCTGAACAGTTCCGTGTGTACTTCCACTCTCCTTCAGCCCTACAGTATGTGCACATATTGAAGAAGTATATTTAAGTACTGTAGGGATGAATTGTGCAGCTGTGTCTTTGCAGATGGTGATATGACTTTTTTAATTATTATTATAAGTCATAGACACTGAGTGGAAGGAGAGTGGTAATACACACAGAACTGTTCTGGCTTCATGGAGACATTTGTATAGTCCAGGTATGAAAACACACATATCAGCAAGGTATGTTTATGAGAATGATACGGGCGCTCAAATGAGCAACACTTTCATGGTGAACCCCACAGAGGTATCCAACGCATTGCTCTGAAATATGCGGAATACCTCTCTAGCACTCCAAAGGGTAAATTAAAAAACAAAGGAAAGACAAACCTGTGCTACATCTTAATGATTGCTTCAATGTGAACCTGTGCGTATTGCTTAAACATGTGTGAACCTGTAGAAGTCTGCTCTCCCCACTTCTCTTTACTACAAAAAGAATGAATAATACTATTTCCCAATATGTATTGAGTTTTTTCCCTTTCATTTACTTTGGTTACTTGAAAAGATTACAGGTTAGTATGGGGAGGAAAATCTAATTAAAACAATGCCACGTTCCGCACCTTTAAACCTTTCCTATAGTATACCACAGTTTAAAATTCATTTTAGTGATTGCACGTTTGGTTGTGTCGTCTCTGTTTACTATGCTCCCAGCTTGTGACTTGCTAGGATTTTTTAAATTATTATTGACTATCAATTTTTATTTAGTTTAACCCCTTGAATTTCTCTGGCACACAATAGTTTTGCCCTCTCTTAAAGTGATAGTAATACTTCATTTTATCTTTATTTTGTAGGCATTAAAAAAACATGAAGAACGATATAAGTCTTATTTCTCAAACCTTTATGGTTTAAGAGATATTCACAAGCAAAGTATCCCCCCCCGTTCAGCCAGATCAGAAGGGAGGTGCCCAGGTAGACTGCAGAGAGGGACAATCTTCAATTAAGATAGGGGAAAAAGCTGAAAAACTTGTCAAGGGGGGAAGGGCTTTCATTGTTTTCATACAAAGAAGAATGTCCCCTTCTGTTATCTGTCTGGTCTTACAACCAGATTCACATCTGAGAAGAGATTGCTTACACTAGGTAAAAGGAGCGGGAGGGGGAAACTTTGCTTGTGAATATATCTTAAACCATAAAGGTTTGAGAGATAAGACTTATATCATTCTTCATGTTTTTTTAATGCCTACAAAATAAAATAAAGTTAAAACGAAGTATTACTATACCTTTAACCTTTGTACGGTAGGTAAAAGGGAATGCAGAAAATTCAGAGATATTGGATGGAATTTTATATGCTCATTCTCTCTCTCCCTCTCTGTTATAGTTTTGGTTAAAAATAGGGGAATGATAAATGCATCTCAGAAGGTATTTTGGCACAAAGGGCCATTTACAGGCTAATAGCATGCTCTACACTTACTGTCATGTAAAAGAAAATAGTTTTGTACTGAAGCAACCACTTAGCATCACATCTCAGTTTCTGAGTTGGGCATTTTATTCCTATTCAACAAGGTCTAGGCTACTTATGAAGTGAGAGCAGAAAAATTGGTGTCAAAGCCATCATGCCTCCTACTTGGTTGTTGTAAACATTTTTGTCAACAAAGATGGTTTTCTTCAGGCATTTTGTGTGCCTGTATGGTCTACTTGGTTCTTATAGACCCAAATGTTATTGTGAACCTCAACATAGGTGCATAGCAATGCTGCAGTACCCTTTAGAAATGTTCAGATATTCTATAATTTACTGCCAACCACTCTAATGTTTTCTTTTCTACATTTATACCTAGAACCTGTGAAATGAAATTGATAAACTATAGAACTGAATTGTGTGTAGATAAACAATACTGCTGTACAAAGACAGCCTACCTAAGCAAGCCATTGTGTTAAACAAAGAAAGTGACACTTTTTTTTAAAATATTCTAACACATTAAATATAAAGCATGAAATATTATCTTAAAATATATGTCTATAAACATTGCATATACAAATATGTATTGCAATTGCTGTAAATGCACTTAAAGGAATAGTAATGTTTCATAATAAAAGCAGCTCCCAATAATCTTCATAGTATGTGGGCCATGGAGAGCGTTATTTCAGTACTGTCAGAGTTGTAGTTCAAGAGTAATTGAATGATAAAGTATCCCCCTCCTGTCCCTTTTACTGATGTAACCCTGGTCAACTCAGAGCAGCAGGGTGGTGTCCAAGTGGATTGCACATAACATGAAAAACCTGTCAATGGGGGCAGGGCTTTCATTGTTCTCACAGTAAGAAGATTGTCCCTTGCTGTGCGCTGTCTGGTCTGTGGACCATATGCCACATCTGAGGGGAGGTGACACACTAGGTAAAAGGGGCAGGAGGGGGATACTTTATCATTCAATTACTCTTGAACTACAACTCATACAGTATTGAAATAACACTCTCTATGGCTCAAATACTATGAAGATTAATTGGAGCTGCTGTTTTTGTGAAACATTCCTATCCCTTTAAATCAACTATTTATATCACAGGTTTATTTGTGAATTCAAAAGTTTGGCGATATAATCAAACAAGGTTATTTTTCCGGATATCCAATAATATCTATGAGCTGCAAATATAGTTCAGTTTGGGAGGTTTTCAGGTGCAATCTACAGCATTGTGTATTGTTTCAATATAAATTAACTCTAACAGGCTACAAACATTTGACATTCAACGATGAGTTAAATCAATATGGGTCCCTTCACCCATTCTATGAGGTATATACCCCTCTCTTCAGCTGTGATGGGGTTAAGGAAAATATAGAGAATGAGTGCTTGTTTTTAGTAGCCTAGCATCATGACTTGGCACTTTTATGGATTCATTTCCTGCTTTTTGAAAAGCCAACTGTATTTCTAAGTTTAGCTCAGAAAAAAATAAGCAGTCTTTAATTTAAAACAAAATCAAAACCACCCGTACAGCTCTGGGTTGACATCAGAGATTTTTACAATCCCACCCAGAGTACAGTGAGATGCAGGCATTTCCTTACCTAGCAAATCTTATTGGGTCAAATTTTATGCTGTAAACAAAGGCTTTATGGCCTCATATTCCCCAGAAGGTATTCCAAACCCTGACCTCCCATTAATAAACAAACAGGGTCTTATGCACACAAGAAAAGAGGAGCAACTCTACGGCAAACCAACTGACCCATAGGGGAGAAATAAAAATTTCCAAAAAAGGAGTTAAAAGCTCCATTGACACCAATGTGACATTTTTATTTGATCCTTATGGTATGCTTAAAGGGATAGTAATGTTAGGATTAGAACAATGCTGCAATGCATCCTTGTAGTGTACATAACTGATCGCTGACATTAGTAATGCTAAATTTGCTCTACATCACTTCAAAAAGGGGCATCATCCTCCTCATGCCCCTTTTCAGACTGCCAGGCCACCTCCCCATAGGTCTGAAGGTTGTTTGCTTGATTGGACAGAGCGCTACGAGGCACAAACTGACTCCATTCAGTATATGGAAAACCCTGCCCCCTTGACGAAGGAGGGCAGGGTTTTCCATATACTGAAAGAAGTTTATCCCACATCGCCATTCACTCAAAGGCACGAAGGATGAGGTAAGTATAAGGGGCATGAGGGGAATAACGTTTAATATTATTTCAAGCTATGTAGAGCAAATTCAGCATTCCTATACTAACATCAGTGATCAGTTGTACATAATACAAGGATGCTATCACGGTGTCCGTGATTCTGCGACAGGGCAACATGTTTACTTCTGGGTTTTCAGTGCATGGTTCTTATTGGCAATTGGGCACTGGCTCCGCCCAGGGTTAGCCTTTTTAAACTCTCTTCTGTCATCCTTTCAGCTCCCTTTCATAGTGTTCCTGTACCTAGCGTATGTGTTGTTGCTTGTTACTGCTCCGTGTATGACCTGGTTCGCCTGACTACGCTCCTGTTGCTCCTGTGTTCCGATTCCGTTGCTGACTAGAACTGGCTGACTACCTCCGTGTGTACCGACCTGGTTTGGTTGAGTATCCGATTCCGTGGCTGACTAGGATTCGCTGACTACATCTGTGTGTACCGACCTGGCTTTGGCTGAGGATCCAATTCCGTTGCTTACTAGGACTGGCTGACTACCTCCCTGTGTACCGACCTGGCTTTGGTTGTGTATCCGATTCCGTTGCTGACTAGGACTGGCTGACTACCTCCGTGTGTACCGACCTGGCTGAGGCTGAGTATCCGATTCTGTTACTGACTAGAACTGGCTACTACCTCTGTGTGTACTGATTTGGCAGTTCTGGCTTCAGACCTATCAGGGTGCATACCCTGAGTTCCGTTCTGTCTATTCTCGCTTACAGTATACCGCTATAGCACCTGCCTGGCCTGTCACTCCCTAAGTCATCTCGGAGACTGTGTTGCCAGTATCTGTTGTGCTGCCTCCGCTATCCCTAGCGTTCTAGGGACTTGGTCACTTGCCAGTGTCCTATCTGTGTTGCCTCCACTATCCCTAGTGTTCTAGGGACTTGGACACTTGCCAGTGTCCTATCTGTGTTGCCTCCGCTATCCCTAGTATTCTAGGGACTTGGTCACTTACCAGTGTCCTATCTGTGCTGCCTCCACTATTCCTAAGTGTTCTAGGGACTTGGTCACTTGTAAATGTCCTATCAGTGTTGCCTCCGCTATCCCTAGCATTCTAGGGAGTTTCCCTGCAGCCACCCACCTCTTTAGTAGGGCCTTGCCACAGTGTGGTGCTGTTGTGGTTTTCCAGTGACCTGTCTACGGATCAAGCTAGTATATTCCTACTGTTGTTATTGCTTACTGATATTTCTGTCCATCCTGACCTGCGTCAGATTTGGGAAGTATCAAGGTACTGACCTCATCTGGATCCGAGTAGGGTGATTGCTTTTATCATTTATTTCTCAATCAAGCTTTTCTTAACCTTACAGAATTGCCTGAGTGTTCTTACAAAACCATGACAGTTGCATTGCAGAGTTGTTCTAATCGTAACATTACTATCCCTTTAAATAAGTCTCAGATATGGCTGTGTTCCCTTCCTCCAGCTCTAAAATACATAAGAAAGAAGCTTGCATAACAAGCTTGGAAGCCACTGATTCTGTCCCTGGTGATAAGTATAGATGAGAGAAACATTACAAATGTATCTGGATAACCCAAAGAAAAGAAAAAAGGAAAGCTCACACCGCTAACTGACCAAAAAATATCTGTATAATAAATATAATTTGAATGTAAATATAAAGATTAATATCTATATGGCAGAAAGGAATGAGAGGGTTCTCCAGTCCCCCAGACATTAGGCCAAAACCCAGTGTGCAAATATAGACAAGAAAGACAAACCTGTGTGCCCTGTATTGGGCATATATAATACTTCTTAGGAAATAAGTGAGATTTTAGTCTCACAGATTGGCCAATCCATGTATCAGCTTGCCACCCCAACAAGGTATCTCACTTTAAGGCAAGTCCTACTCGAACACCCCTATGGAAGCTCTATTAAAAACTCCCTATGGAAGCTCTATTAAAAATTCTCTGATGAAGGATGTTATAGTAAACGCATTAGAAGGAGACCCTTTAGATAGTGTTTAGATGTTTTTTATAGTGCTCGTGAGTCCCAGTGTATTGCAATTAAAAAGACATACGCTATAACTAAAAGGGAGTAGATGGAGGACTTACTGTCATGGTTTGTTATGACTCTCAGACACAGAGTAAGATAAAAATCAAACTTTATTGAAAAGTTTAATGGGAACCCCCATGGGTCAGTACATACACATATATCAATTACACAATCCGGGTGCAAACAGTAGTAGCAAGACACGGCAGTATAGGCTCTACTGGCCTTGCCAATATACCGGGCAAGGGAGCCAGTAAGATGGTACAACTGAATATAAATAGGCTCTACCGGCCCTGCCAATATACCGGGCAAGGCAGCCCATAAGATGGTAAACAGAATGTAAATAGGCTCTACCGGCCTTGCCAATATACCGGGCAAGGCAGCCTGTAAGATGGTAAACAAAATGTAAATAGGCTCTACCGGCCTTGCCAATATACTGGGCAAGGCAGCCTGTAAGATGGTAAACAGAATGTAAATAGGCTCTACCGGTCTTGCCAATATACCGGGCAAGGCAGCCTGCAGGAATATGAGGACAGAGAAATAGCCCAACCGGTTCTATGCAACAGAGTCTACAACCGGTGAATGGAGTAAACCAGTACCACGTACTGTAGCAACGGGACGTCCAATTGGTACTAAGCAACGGGTTAGCAACCGGCAAGATGGAGAAGACTAGTACTGAGTAGTGGAGCAAATGGAACGCCCAACCGGTAGTATATAACGGAATCAGCAACCGGTATATGGAGTAAACCAGTACAGTTTACTGAATCAAATGGAATGCCCAACCGGTTCTATGCAACGAGATCAGCAACCGGTATATGGAGTAAACCAGTACCGCGTAAAGGAATGCCTAACCAGTTCTATACGAGATCAGCAACCGGTATATGGAGTAAACCAGTACAGCGTACTGGAGCAAATGGAACGCCCAACCGGTTCTATGCACTGGGATCAGCAACCGGTATATGGAGTAAACCAGTACCTCGTACTGGAGCAAATGGAACGCCCAACTGGTTCTATGCACTTGGATCAGCAACCGGTATATGGAGTAAACCAGTACCGTGTACTGGAGCAAATGGAACGCCCAACCGGTTCTATGCACTGGGATCAGCAACCGGTATATGGAGTAAACCAGTACCGCGTACTGGAGCAAATGGAAGGCCCAACCGGTTCTATGCACTGGGATCAGCAACCGGTATATGGAGTAAACCAGTACCGCGTACTGGAGCAAATGGAATGCCCAACCGGTTCTATATAACGGAATCAGCAACCGGTATATGGAATAAACCCCAAGATGAAAATGTCGCCCAGGCGACAGGCAGCCAGATGCAAGGAATCAGAATACAGCACAGGGACAGGTTGCCCTCCAGGACAACCGCAGGAATGGCAGGACAGCCAACCGTGTCAGGAACGGAAGCAGGAACAACGCCAGGACTGGAGCAGAAGCAGGATCAGGAACAGCAGACAACCGGATCTGGAACGAGGACAGGAACCATGCAGCAGCAGCTCAGACAGTGGAGAAACGCTGACACTGGTAGAAGATCACAGACCCAAGGAAACATCATGCAGGTGACTGCAGGTACAGAGACACCACGAAAGGGCAACCAAAGGGTGTCTCAGGCTGGTTTAAATAGGCAGTGCTAGGCGGGCGTTAAACAGGCGGCCAATGGGGAATGCACACATCTGACTGACAGGAAGAGTGAGCAATCACGGGCACCGTGATGCTTTCCTGGTGCAGGACTCCATATGGGCCTGGATTGTACAGAAACGTGTGTGAAAAACTGTGAGTCTTTTATATCCTTCCCCACAGGTCATGCAGGGCCATAGTCGGACTAATGGTGGCAGTTGGCACGAGACCGCTGTCCGCCTGATTTCTGTCCACACTGAAGCAGCGCTTCACAAGAGTTCCCGTATTAGGGTATGATTGTGAAATGTTTTAAATGCTTCAGTTATATAATTACTTATAAGGCAAGTTATCTAGTTGCTATAAATGATATCCACTTATATACATATAAGGAAGAGATCTTTGCTACATTTATACAATAGGTGAGGAGGAATTAAGTTAGGCTCTGGTGAAAGCATTGGAAGAGTCATATGTACTGGTTAGACAGGCAACGTAGAAAACAGACGGTCTCATAGTAACACGGCGAGTGTTCTTTTAGGGATCTGGTCAATAAGGTTGATAAGATCTCGTACGTTTTAATAATCTTTTTATGTTTTATACCATAAATAAACATTTATTTTATGGCGTCATTAGTGTGTCTTTTCTAGGTAGTGACTCCTTTTTTGACATAGTATTGAACTGGTCTTCTCTAAGGTGGGATATTCACCCACATCTGTTCTATCTTCTTTCTTTTCTTGAGGTTATATGTTTAATTCTAGACCTGCAATACGCTGTATTAATTTATCATTTTGACTTTCATGCAGGGCCGGTGCAAGGATTTTTGTCTACATAGGCAAAGGTGCATTTTGATACCCCCCACCCACCCCCCGGCCACCAGTCCCCTCCACTGAATGTGTGTGAGTTCATAAATAATATATATATAATATAATTCCTTTTGGATTCACACATGGTCAGGTTTTCCAGTGGACGCACTGAAGGCCACATCACAAGGAGAGCAAACTCCTGCCCTGGAGCCTTCAGCAGCCTAACAGTAGCAGCCTGGGTACCCTGGGAACGCACACAGTTTTTTGGGACAAATGTACGCAGTAGGGGGCAATCCAGGACCCTATCGTGATCTGGGTTCCAAACTTTGTACTGCATCTCTAATCTGTGTGAGCACACCTCTCACAGAAAATGATCCCCAGGCCTGCCAGTTTGCCTCTCTGACACTAAATGTCCCTTCCCTCAGCATGGGTAATTATGGCGGCATGATAATACCCCCTTGTTCATGGTGCCCATCCCTAAAAATGGCCCTGTCACAAAATTTTACACAACTGACCGACTTAAACATTATTGGTGATTACCCCTTATGCAATGTAGTATGAAAACATATCACTCTTATTCTAATATTACTTGTAATCAAATTACAGGTTGCCAGATATTACAATTAATACCATGACAATCACTGAAAGCTTGTGTCTCGCAAAGCTAAGCACTGTCATAATCTGCCCTCTATGCACACAAATAAAATAGGTATGTGCTGACTTGCCTGCTGCTGATATTGTGCTCCTCTTCTTCCTGGCGCAGCTCCTCCATGAGCACTGAGCACTAGGTGCTTAACGGCTGCTGAAAATTCACACCAGTCCAGCGTGGCGACACAGGGATGTCACAGCACAATTGGTGTGTGGGGGTTTTCTCTTGGACGCCTCTCACTGCCTCTTCTCTCCCTCACAGGCCTCCACATTGCCACCTGCTCTCTCCCTCATTACCCTCCACATTGACACAAGAGGGGGAGAAAAGAGAAAGGCAAGAAGAGGAGAAAGAGAGAGGCAAGAAGGAGAGAAATAGGAAAGACAGAGAGAAATAGAGAGGAAAGAAGGGGAGAGAGGCAAGAAGGGGAAAAAGAAAGAGGATGCAAGAGGAAGGATAAAGGAGCAAGAGGGGATAGAGAGGATGCAAGATGAGGGATAAAGAGACAAGAGGGGGATAAACAGGATGCAAGAGAAGGGATAAAGAGAAAGGCAAGAGGGAGAGAAAGAAGGGGGATAAAGACACAAGGCAAGAAGGGGGATATGCAAGAAGGGGATACAGAGAAAGGGGCAAGTTGAGGGATAAAGAGGCAAGGGAAGGATGCAAGAGGATAGACAAACGCAATAGGGGGATAAAGAGGGAGGAAAAATAAGGAATAGCAAGTGGAATAAAGAGGCAAGGGAGTAAAAAGATAAAGGGGAAAGAGGGAGGAAGAGTTAAGAATGGAATAAAGAGAAAGAGGCAAGGGGTGGGATAAAGAGACAAGAGGTGGAGAAATAATATATTTCTCTGCATCTTGCCTCCCTTGTACTTCTTTCACCCCTTTGTGCCTCTTTCTCCCCTTGCACCTCTCTTTCTTGCCCCATGTACTTCTTTCACCCCTTTTGCCTTCTCCCCCTTGCACCTCTTTCTCCCCCCTTGCACTTTTTTCACCCCCTTGCACCTCTTTCCCATCCCATGTACTTCTTTCACCCCCTTGTGCCTTCTCCCCCTTGCATCTCTCTTTCTCCCCCCTTGTATTTCTTTCATTCTCTGCACCTCTTTCTCCCACTTGTACCTCTCCCCCCTTGTACCTCTTCCTCCCCCTTGCACCTCTCTTTCTCCCCCATGTACTTCTTTCACTCCACCTTGTGCCTCTTTCTCCCCCATGTACTTCTTTCACCCCACCTTGTGCCTCTTTCTCCTCATGTACTTCTTTCACCCCTTTGTGCCTCTTTCTCCCCTTGCACCTCTCTTTCTCCCCCATGTACTTCTTTCACCCCACCTTGTACCTATTCCACCCCACCTTGTGCCTCTTTTGCCCCTATGTACTTCTTTCACCCCTATGTACTTCTTTCACCCCACCTTGTGCCTCTTTCACCTCACCTTGTGTCTCTTTCACACCACCTTGTGTCTCTTTCACACCACCTTGTGTCTCTTTCTCCCCCATGTACTTCTTTCACCCCACCTTGTGCCTCTTTCACCCCACCTTTTGCCTCTTTCACCCCCTGTGCCTCTTTCTCCCCCATGTACTTCTTTCACCCCACCTTGTGCCTCTTTCTCCCCATGTACTTCTTTCACCCCACTTGTACTTCTTTCACCCCTTTGTGCCTCTTTCTTGCCCCATGTACTTCTTTCACCCCCTTGCACCTCTCTTTCTCCCCCCTTGTACGTTCACCCTCTGCACCTCTTTCTCCCTCTTGTACCTCTTTCTACCCTCTGTACCTCTCCCCCACCCCTTGTACCGCTTCCTCCCTCTTGAACCTCTCTTTCTTTCCCCTATGTACTTCTTTCTCCCCCCCCCAATTGTGCCTCTTTCTCTCCTCTGTACCGCTCCCTCCCCCGTACCTCTCTGTCTTCCCCCTATGTACCTCCTTATGCCTTTCTCTTTTTCTCCACACTGCCCGCACTGATGACATCACACGTGGAGATGCTGCATGGTGCATGCTCGTGTTTTCTTCCTCAGTCTGGGTGCCAGTTTTAAAGCTGCACTGGCCTCCAGACAGAGGAAGGAAAACATCAGCATGCTCCACGCGGCCCAGCGGCTGCCGGCTGTCATCATTGCGGGCAGTGGAGAGACACAACATAACTAAATAGATGAAGAAAAATCTTCCCATTTCGGCGCCCCTCCGCTGCGGTGCCCTAAGGTGGCTGCCTAAGCCGCCTTATGCTAGCGCCGGCCCTGAGGTCATGTGAGGGATAACTGATACCAAATAGACAGGGTGCATGCAAGCTGAGACAGGCTGAAGGCCTTGTCCTTAAAGGCCAAGTGCAAGGAAGAGAAAAGGAAATAGTGCAATTAAATGGTGTGTACATTACTAAGTGATTAAATAGGATAAAATGAGAAGCTGCTAGAATAAGCAAGAGAGAATTGTGTGAAGCAAGATCATCCCTGGTAATCAGTACAGATGACAGAAAAATTGTTCCTTTTTTGTAGCAATTCTTGGACAAAGCAATTGTGCCATAGGTGATATAAACCATTCAAAAATCTTAATTGAATTAAAAGTGGTTTTAAACCATTGAATGCTATGGAGGTCTCCAAAGCATCACAAAGGGTTTAAATGTGCCTTTTAAAGCAATGGGAGTTTTAATTTGTTCTCCAGTTTTTATTTTGTTTTTTTTTTTAACATACTGTCCTTTAAGGCTTTCTGCAGAAAGCAGATAGACTAGTCATTCTGAAGCAAACCTACTACATTGTACAGACAAATGAAAATTACATAAACGTGAAGTGACCTCAAATTTCCATTTTCCAGAGACAGTCCCTGGTCTGTGGCCCCTGTCTGTAGATGATTTTTGTCCCTGTAAATGTCCCCGGATGCTTTCAGTCATAATACCTCTATTCCCCAAATGGAATATTCAGGAGATGCTTTGTTCTGGAAGTCTACCCTATGATAAAGCTGTAGCGCATGGCTAGACGAGTGCCAATCCTTTAACCCTTCTGGTTCTTAAGGGTTTAAGAGGTAAAAGGTAATTCCTACCTGTTCCAATCAAATATTTAGGATTGTTATAACCTGCTGTAGTTGACCAAACTTATTGCGATTGTGTCAGCCAATCATTGCGAGAAATATATGAGTAGATGCTCTGTTTCCAGTACACTGCTCTTCAGTCCCATATCCTGCAGTGAAATATTGGCCTGTCAGCATTCTCCTATGCTGGGCACTACTCTCTACCTGCGTCTGCTAATTTCCTAAGGTTATGTGGAAACTCTGGTGGGTGGGAGAAGGACAGAGACCTCTGGAACTGTGGAGCGAGAAAGAAGGGACTTAGGGAAGGTAAATGGAAATATAGATACTTAATGGGGGGGAGGCCTGGAACAGAAAGGGGGAGATCTGTTGTTGATGAGGGAGAGAGTTGTCTGTGGGATAGAGAGACATAGTAACATAATAATATATTAAATTAGGTTGAATCAAGACACAAGTCCATCAAGTTCAACCTTCTCCTCATACCCCAGTAATTTTATAGCTTTCCTGCTACCAAATAAGTTAGTCTTTATCAGACCTTCCTGATCTGCCTACTAATAAACAGTATAACTCTGTATGTTCCTTTTGGAAAGAAATGTATCTAGTGTTCTCTTGAAAGTATCCATTATATCTGCCATAACCACCTCCTTGGGCAAAGAATTCCACAATTTAACAGACCTCACTGTAAAAAAACCCTTCCTCTGCTGAAGTCTAAACCTCCTTTCCTCTAATATCAAGGGGTGTCCCCTGGTCATCTGATCAGGCCTTGGAATAAATAGCTCACTGCAGAGATCCTTGTATGGACCTCCCATATATTTGTACAACGTGATAAGGTCTCCTCTTAGTCATCTTTTCTCTAGGGTAAATAAACCAAGTTTGTTTAGTTGTTCCTCATACATCAAGTCCTCCCTTTCCTTAATTAATTTTGTTGCTCTTCGCTGTACCCGCTCTAGTTCTAGTATATCCTTTTTCAGAACTGGTGCCCAAAACTGCACTGCATACTCAAGGTGAGGTCTTACCAATGATTTGGACAATAGCAAAATAATTTTATCCACTCTTGCTTCAATACCTCTTTTTATGCAAGACAGGATTTTGTTTGCCTTTGCTACTGCCGTTTGACACTGGTCACTCTTTCCAAGTTTGTAGTTGACAAGGATAGCAAGGTCTTTAATATATATATATATATATATATATATATATATATATATATATTATGTCTCCACCAAATCTGTGATCACGGCGCCTACTATCACCCCAGTCAACTATTATAAATCACAAAATAATAAAAAAATATAATAGTGCAACCCAGCGCTTCAATCCTGACCCTGTCAGTGTAAAGGGTCTCACAACAATACAAAAAAGACTACACAAAAGGAGAGCGCTAAAGACTGCACTATAGCAATATCAGTTTAATACATAAACAATAATCGTCCGCATTACACAATACGAATCATATATGTACACGCTAAAAATAAAGATGTTAATCGCTCCGGAGCTAAAAAAACGTGCACTGATAAAAATAGAAAAAAAGAGTAACAGTGTCTCTAAAAATAAAATCTGTATATAATGAAGACAATATCTCTCTTCTGTTTCTCAAGATCACAGGATGTATATTAGCACTTAATCAAGTGGTAACCGTGATAGTGTCGCGGGCAGGTATATATCTAATTGTCTCCAATATGCCAACTGTGTAGTAGAAGTAAATGTCCCAGTAATAGAATCCGGCAATTCAGATTTTCTATAGTAGCCGTCTATAATTCTCTGAGATTCTTACAATTCTCCACCTCACAA
Source organism: Rhinophrynus dorsalis (assembly GCA_037306005.1). Classification (NCBI taxonomy): domain Eukaryota; kingdom Metazoa; phylum Chordata; class Amphibia; order Anura; family Rhinophrynidae; genus Rhinophrynus; species Rhinophrynus dorsalis. The sequence continues at coordinate 226,570,628 of CM074722.1, forward strand.
TAGGATAGTAATCTACTTCAAAGTCAAAGGTCCAAATACTTGCAGTTAGGCGCCTTCCGACTCAGATTACCATGTACACAGGCAACTTCACTAGATCAAACCTCCCGTCCTTAGACACCTTCCACGCTTCAGCCTCGTAATACTGTTTCCAGTGTATGGCGGACTGCCAGATAAGTCCGCTTTCCAATATATGTATAACAAACACTTCACTGTGTCTTGTGAAAAAACAGCTTTTCCAGTACGCTATAATGTATCCGATAGACGGTATGACTTCTATATAAACAGCTACAAGGTCCTCCAACGCGTTTCGTCCTGTATAGCCAGGACTTCCTCAGGGAATATTGCGATGTGGGTGCACGTTGGCGTTCTTTATCTTCTCTGGCGTCATTTTGGCGCCATGTTAACTTCACTTATTTAACTCCTTATCCCACATCCCTGATGTTAACCCTCAGTAAATAGAGATGTAAACAGAGAACAATATGCAGATCCAAAACAATGTAACCAAAAATAAAAATAAAGTATACTGATACATATAATTATAAAGCATTGAAAAATAAATTAAAATGAAGATAAAAATAAATAAAAATGAAAATAAAAATAAAATAAAATAAAATGAAATAAAATAAAATAAAATAAAATAAAAAAATAATAAATAATACAAATAAAAATAATATAAAAATAAATTAAAATACTGATAAATAACAAATAATAATAGAAATAATAATGTAAATTATTCTAAATAAATACATAAATGAATAATCAACCACAATCAAAATCAAACATGAATACACATATATAAGATTATTATACATGGTATCTTACATGGATTGAACCACCAATAGTATTTCGACACACATTTGTCATCAAACTTATTTACATATTTATATACGTTTATTATCAAGCTTATTCACATATTTATATACGTATGGACATCTATCTTTTCATTCAATCCTTTGGGGAACAATGTTTGACATTTAAAAATCCAGTACGTTTCTCTCTTACATAACATACTGAACCTTTCCCCTTCATTTGACATATCAGGGATATGTTCTAAAGTCATTAATTTAGTATCTTTCATTGATTTATTATGATACTTTTGATAATGCTTAGTTAATGGATATTTAATATCAGAATTATTTATGGCCCTTCTATGTTCCAAAAATCTATCTTTCATCTTTCTTTTTGTTCTTCCTATATAACTCAGACCGCATGGACACGTTATTCTGTATACCACATATGTGCTATTACATGTTATATGATGTTTAATATCTACCCTATTATTGTGATAATCTAAAAAATATGTTTCCTTATGCTTTATATAAGCACATGTGATACATCGATTTAAACCACATTTATATACTCCATTTTGTGTTAAACTGAATATGTGTTTCTTTTTTATCCCCCTTTTATACATTTTACCAGGTCTTTTTCTCGATAATATTTCTTTTAAATTCTAATTCTTAGTATACACTACCTCTGGACCACTCCCTAACACTTGCTGTAGTAGTGGATCCTGAAGCAGTATTTTCCAGTGTCTTTTCAAAATATTTTTAATCTTATAATGTGCATTATTATATTGTGTAACAAATATAGGGGTGTTATTAGTGACCTTATTATTAACGTGTTTCTCCTTCTTTGTAATCAACATCTTCTCCCTATCCATCTCCAACACTTCCTGATAACTTTTCTCTAATTCCTCCTCTGGATACCCTTTCTCTTTAAATTTATTTTTCAATTCTGTTGCTTGTATTTTATAATCTGTCATCTGTGTACAGTTTCTTTTAATTCTTTTAAACTGCCCTGTGGGTATATTGTCCTTCCATTGTTTTAGATGGCTACTATTGTAATGCAGATAATTATTCGTATTAGTTGACTTAATATAATTTTTTGTGATGATATTTCGCTCCTCTCCTTTTAGCGTGAGATCTAAAAAATTGACCTCTTTCTTATTGGTGTTAAAAGTGAATTTAAGTCCCAAGGCATTATCATTTAATTGTAACAAATACTGATCCAGTTCCAATTGATCTCCATTCCATATGATAAGAAGATCGTCAATATATCTTCCATAGAATGCCAGTCTCGCCCCCAGCCCCGCGCCCCACACATGGGTCATCTCCCAATAGCCCATGTATAAGTTCGCATAGCTGGGGGCAAAACTGGCACCCATGGCAGCTCCCCTGGTCTGTATATAAAAATCATCTCCAAATTGGAAATAATTATTATGCAGGATAAAATGTATACTCTCTAAAAGGAATGTTTTTTGTAATCCTGCCATTTCAGAGTCTCGTTCTAGAAAAAACCGTATTGCTTCTAGTCCTTTTTCATGATCTATATTCGTATATAGAGAGGTGACGTTACAAACAACGTTACAATAAGATTAACAATAGGAATTATAATACATATAAACATCAAGGTATGCGGACACAACATGTGAGTAAGAAAGAAGATAGACATCAAGATGTTCCTAAAAGAAATCCTAAAAGTAACTCTACAGTAGATAAGAAGACTGAGGATATGCTAGATAAAGAGTGCCAAGATTCTATACCTATTAGGGTACAGAATAAGGTACAACATAAATATACACTATTAGAGGTAGATACACTAGAACAGGTTAAACTGAAGAATACATATGCCCCTTTGATACAGTTGGAATCAGATATAGAACCACAACCCAGCACTAGTTATGCACAGGTGGTTACTAACAATACACCAGTTTTTTTGGACCAACATCAGGGAAGGGGGAAATACACATTAAAAAGAAGCAGAAGCCATTCACCAGAATTAGAACAAGAGCAAGGGGAAGTAGAGCAGGTAGAAGATATAACAAATATAAAGTAGAGAGTAGGAGCACTAAAGCATTGAAGGATATATACAATTTAACAGATTACGTTTTGAGTAATGATGAATTGTCAGTGATTAGTAAAGGATTAAAATTTGCTCCCACTACCCAACCTAAAGAATTTGAATTATTTTTGAATCTTAATAGATATGTCAGAACACTTACCTTAAAGAGACATTTTGCTTTGGGGAATAGTGATGATGACATGTTGGGAGATTTGGAGATGTTATTGGAGGAGGGTCAGGATATGGTTAATAATGAAAAAGAGATTAATGAAATAGAAGGTGATAAGGTGTTTATACACACCCATTTCAAACCGAAATCAGTATTTTATCCCTATCAGAGTAAAGGTCCATATGTAGAAGCCTATTACAATTTGGTGATGCAGGATTTTCAAAAATTGTGCAATACAAAAAATACTATTAAGTATAATTTAACTAAACAAGAATGGCTATCACTAAAAAATTTGAAAGATAATAAAGATATATATATTACTCAAGCAGATAAAGGGGGAGCGACTGTGGTGATGTATATGGAAGAATACACTGAAGAGGCTAAGCGTTTGTTAAGTGATGTAGATACATATCAATTAACAGAAAAAGAACCCATTCTTATGCTCCAACAAAAATTATATAGTATATTAAATATAGCATATCAACAAGGTATAATTACTAAGCAAGAAAAAGAGTTTTTACAAGTAAAACATCCAAAAATACCTTACTTTTATATAGTTCCAAAAATACATAAAAGTTTAACAAAACCCCCTGGGAGACCGATTATTGCAGGTATGGGAGGAGTGACGTCCAGACTGTCGGAGTATATTGATTACTTTCTTCAAAAATATGTCATCTCTTTAAAATCATATATTAAGGATACTCAATCAATACTCAACAAATTGAACCACTTTGAATGGTGTGAAGACTATATTTGGGCAGCGGTGGACGTCACCTCTCTATATACGAATATAGATCATGAAAAAGGACTAGAAGCAATACGGTTTTTTCTAGAACGAGACTCTGAAATGGCAGGATTACAAAAAACATTCCTTTTAGAGAGTATACATTTTATCCTGCATAATAATTATTTCCAATTTGGAGATGATTTTTATATACAGACCAGGGGAGCTGCCATGGGTGCCAGTTTTGCCCCCAGCTATGCGAACTTATACATGGGCTATTGGGAGATGACCCATGTGTGGGGCGCGGGGCTGGGGGCGAGACTGGCATTCTATGGAAGATATATTGACGATCTTCTTATCATATGGAATGGAGATCAATTGGAACTGGATCAGTATTTGTTACAATTAAATGATAATGCCTTGGGACTTAAATTCACTTTTAACACCAATAAGAAAGAGGTCAATTTTTTAGATCTCACGCTAAAAGGAGAGGAGCGAAATATCATCACAAAAAATTATATTAAGTCAACTAATACGAATAATTATCTGCATTACAATAGTAGCCATCTAAAACAATGGAAGGACAATATACCCACAGGGCAGTTTAAAAGAATTAAAAGAAACTGTACACAGATGACAGATTATAAAATACAAGCAACAGAATTGAAAAATAAATTTAAAGAGAAAGGGTATCCAGAGGAGGAATTAGAGAAAAGTTATCAGGAAGTGTTGGAGATGGATAGGGAGAAGATGTTGATTTCAAAGAAGGAGAAACACGTTAATAATAAGGTCACTAATAACACCCCTATATTTGTTACACAATATAATAATGCACATTATAAGATTAAAAATATTTTGAAAAGACACTGGAAAATACTGCTTCAGGATCCACTACTACAGCAAGTGTTATGGAGTGGTCCAGAGGTAGTGTATACTAAGAATAAGAATTTAAAAGAAATATTATCGAAAAAAAGACCTGGTAAAATGTATAAAAGGGGGATAAAAAAGAAACACATATTCAGTTTAACACAAAATGGAGTATATAAATGTGGTTTAAATCGATGTATCACATGTGCTTATATAAAGCATAAGGAAACATATTTTTTAGATTATCACAATAATAGGGTAGATATTAAACATCATATAACATGTAATAGCACATATGTGGTATACAGAATAACGTGTCCATGCGGTCTGAGTTATATAGGAAGAACAAAAAGAAAGATGAAAGATAGATTTTTGGAACATAGAAGGGCCATAAATAATTCTGATATTAAATATCCATTAACTAAGCATTATCAAAAGTATCATAATAAATCAATGAAAGATACTAAATTAATGACTTTAGAACATATCCCTGATATGTCAAATGAAGGGGAAAGGTTCAGTATGTTATGTAAGAGAGAAACGTACTGGATTTTTAAATGTCAAACATTGTTCCCCAAAGGATTGAATGAAAAGATAGATGTCCATACGTATATAAATATGTGAATAAGCTTGATAATAAACGTATATAAATATGTGAATAAGTTTGATGACAAATGTGTGTCGAAATACTATTGGTGGTTCAATCCATGTAAGATACCATGTATAATAATCTTATATATGTGTATTCATGTTTGATTTTGATTGTGGTTGATTATTCATTTATGTATTTATTTAGAATAATTTACATTATTATTTCTATTATTATTTGTTATTTATCAGTATTTTAATTTATTTTATATTATTTTTATTTGTATTATTTATTATTTTTTTATTTTATTTTATTTTATTTTATTTCATTTTATTTTATTTTTATTTTCATTTTTATTTATTTTTATCTTCATTTTAATTTATTTTTCAATGCTTTATAATTATATGTATCAGTATACTTTATTTTTATTTTGGGTTACATTGTTTTGGATCTGCATATTGTTCTCTGTTTACATCTCTATTTACTGAGGGTTAACATCAGGGATGTGGGATAAGGAGTTAAATAAGTGAAGTTAACATGGCGCCAAAATGATGCCAGAGAAGATAAAGAACGCCAACGTGCACCCACATCGCAATATTCCCTGAGGAAGTGCTGGCTATACAGGACGAAACGCGTTGGAGGACCTTGTAGCTGTTTATATAGAAGTCATACCGTCTATCGGATACATTATAGCGTACTGGAAAAGCTGTTTTTTCACAAGACACAGTGAAGTGTTTGTTATACATATATTGGAAAGCGGACTTATCTGGCAGTCCGCCATACACTGGAAACAGTATTACGAGGCTGAAGCGTGGAAGGTGTCTAAGGACGGGAGGTTTGATCTAGTGAAGTTGCCTGTGTACATGGTAATCTGAGTCGGAAGGCGCCTAACTGCAAGTATTTGGACCTTTGACTTTGAAGTAGATTACTATCCTATTGTGAGGTGGAGAATTGTAAGAATCTCAGAGAATTATAGACGGCTACTATAGAAAATCTGAATTGCCGGATTCTATTACTGGGACATTTACTTCTACTACACAGTTGGCATATTGGAGACAATTAGATATATACCTGCCCGCGACACTATCACGGTTACCACTTGATTAAGTGCTAATATACATCCTGTGATCTTGAGAAACAGAAGAGAGATATTGTCTTCATTATATACAGATTTTATTTTTAGAGACACTGTTACTCTTTTTTTCTATTTTTATCAGTGCACGTTTTTTTAGCTCCGGAGCGATTAACATCTTTATTTTTAGCGTGTACATATATGATTCGTATTGTGTAATGCGGACGATTATTGTTTATGTATTAAACTGATATTGCTATAGTGCAGTCTTTAGCGCTCTCCTTTTGTGTAGTCTTTTTTATATATATATATATATATATATATATATATATATATATATAATAGGGAGCACATATATATATATATATATATATAATATATACTATGATAGGTCATATCCTCATGAAATGCATGTGGGGTGCCAAGAATCTATATGTCATATTCTATCAAAAAAAAGGGGGAAAGAATATAGGAATAGGGAAAAGCAGTAGATTCTTTGTGGCACTCAGACCAAAATATATATATAGTCACCAAGCAACAAATGCTAAGATACAAAATAAGTAGAAAATATCAAAAATTCAATTTATTAAATATACATGTCGATAATGGCACAGTGCAAACACTACCCATCCCCCTGTACCAATAGGACAAAAGGTCCAAATCATTAAAAGAAGCAACGTTGCAATAAAAGCAACCCCAAACCTACTGGACGCCCAAACATATACAGGAGTGTCAATGCACCCAATCATGCACAATCGCCCTAAGCGATAATTCAATGTGCATGGTTACGTGCACTAAACAAGACCAACCTTCCAAATGAAAATACATACATATATGCAGATATTATACTATCATCCCCATAAATCCGCAGAATATAAATAGCTACAACCATGCATGGTGAAAAAAATACAAAAATAGAAAAAAATTAGTGACGTCACAAAAAATGTATTGCACTTAATTAAGTCCTTAATTATTACAAATTAATCACAGTGGGATATATGGTTTCAAAAACATGAACAAAAACAAAACTAAGGACAAAGAATAGTTACAGATATTAATATATCCCACTGTGATGTGACTAAAGGGATATCTGTAGATCAGACGGGTGACAATGTTATTGTCAATCTGACTGATTATCAGTTAACCGAGTCACATAGGTCACTATTTAAAAAAGGATTATCATTTTCTCCAACCAATCATATAGATGAATTTGTAATAATTAAGGACCTACACTTATTCTCTAGGAAGATTTTGTTAGGACTTTATTATGAAAAAGGTAAATTGAATATAGATCAAGAAATGATCAAAATTTTAGAAAGTCTCAGTGAAGAAAGTGAGGAAAATTTTGATCAAATGAGATTAAATCAGGTAAATAGGAGATTTACTAACTTAAAGCCCAAGAGTCAATTTATGTCACCCCTTAGTCTAAATCCTCATATATCTAGCTTTACTTAGGCAGTGCAGAAGGATATACAAAAAATGAAATTTGAGAGTAATCAGGATCATAATTTAACAAGAGAAGAACAAGCAGCATTAAAAGATTTACAGACACACACACAGAAATTATAATTAAACCTGCAGATAAGGGCGGTAACATAGTCTTAATGAATGAACATCAATATTTAGAAGAGATTATGAGACAGCTAAGATAAGGAATGTTATCTACTGCTTAAAGATGATCCTACTCTTGATATTCAGAAAAAGTTGAGAAATAAGCTGGAAATGGCACTTGAAGAGAATTTAATTTCTAAAAATGAATTTAATTACATGTAGGTAGATCATCCGAAAGTTCCCACGATATATATATTACCTAAGATTCACAAATCTTTGACACAACCACCTGGACGCCCTGTGGTATCTGGGATAGGGGGTGTCACTGAATTTGTGAGTAGGTATGTCGATACATGTTTGAAACCATTTCTTAAGGTATTACCTTCCTATGTTGAAGACACCAGGGATGTTATACGTTGCCTTGTGGGACTGGATGTGGAGTCCCTGTACACGTCCATACCCCACGAGGTGGGTAAACGCGCTAGTATGGATTATCTCTCTACGAGAGGTGTGGATTTTGCACACCAAAATGAATTTATTTTGGAATTATTGGATTTTATTTTGAATTATAATTATTTTTGTTTCAAGGAGAGGTTCTATAAACAGTGTCGGGGCGTTGCCATGGGGGCGACTTGTGCCCCGACTTATGCGTGTCTCCATTTGGGCTGGTGGGAGCAGCATGTGGTAATGGACGCACATGGTTTCGGTGCGCATGTCACCCTTTGGCTGCGATATATAGATGATATCTTTATGGTGTGGGATGGTACGGTGCACAAGGGACTGACAAGGGACTGACAGCGCAGGCGCACGGACGTCACTGTGAAGAGACGTCCGTGCTTCCTGCTCCTGTAAAACGCCGATATCTGAAGAACCGGGAAAGATTTCTGGTAACTAGCGCTACTATGCAGCTAGTCGCCAGGTGAGCAGTAAGCGGACATGAAGTTATTGCGGGGTGAAAGTTCCCCTTTAAATAATAGAATATGGGACTATTATTTGAATCATATCTGAACCAATGAAAAGAACGTAGGTGACGTAATTTCCGGAGTTAAAGTATTTAAATGTGTGTTCACCAGTTCAAGATGTAATTGCCTTGATAAAGTCCTGTTAAGTGGGATGAAACGCGTTGGCGTTGCTGTGACGCCCTGAATGTCTCTGAGGAGTATATGAAGAGCAGACATCTGGATGGATATGAAGATTATGGATTGGATTGTGAGGAAGCGTGAGGAGTTTTTCATTTAGGAGCAGTCTGAAGATTTCTGTATAACGGGTGAGAGGTAATCTTGACCACGGAGATATCTGGGCTGGATTCGTACCAGGAGTGCTATAATGCCAGGATTGGTGAGATGTATCAGCCGATATAATTGTGTGGTTTCAATGAAGACATGATATGAAAACCTGATACAGTTGCTTTATTCTAAGTGACCGCAATTAACCCTCCGCTACTTAACCCTATTAACTTTGACTCTATGGCTACGTGTGTAGTACGTCCAGTGTATATATCTGCTGCTCTTAGATTCTGATAAGATGACCGACTGAATGACCATTTCAGCATCATATATATTTATGGTGGCTATTAACCCCAGCTTTACTAACATAAGAGGCTTCCAATTTGAGAATATAAGTGCAATGCATTTTTTGTCACGTCACTAATTTTGAGACTGTGTTTTTTCTATTTTTGTATTTTTTTTCACCATGCATGGTTGGAGCTATTTATATTCTGCGGATTTATGGGGATGATAGTATAATATCTGCATATATGTATGTATTTTCATTTGGAAGGTTGGTCTTGTTTAGTGCACGTAACCATGCACATTGGATTATCGCTTAGGGCGATTGTGCATGATTAGGTGCATTGACACTCCTGTATATGTTTGGGCGTCCAGTAGGTTTGGGGTTGCTTTTATTGCAACGTTGCTTCTTTTAATGATTTGGACCTTTTGTCCTATTGGTACAGGGGGATGGGTAGTGTTTGCACTGTGCCATTTTCGACATGTATGTTTAATAAATTATTTTGTATCTTAGCATTTGTTGCTTGGTGACTATATATATTTTGATCTGAGTGCCACAAAGAATCTACTGCTTTTCCCTGTTCCTATATTCTTTCCCCCTTTTTTTGATAGATACCAAGGTCTTTCTCTAGCAATGAGTCCCCTAAAATGATTCCATTATGTTTTTAAGTAGCCTTGGGATTATTTCCTCCCAAATGCATGACTTTATACTTCTCCACATTAAACTTCATATTCCATTTGTTTGCCCAATCTGCCATTTTATATAAATCCCTCTGCAGAGAGCAATTATCCTGTTCTGAATTAAATACCCTGCATAATTTAGTGTCATCTGCAAATATTGATAATTTGCTTTCTATATCTATTTCTAGGTAATTTATAAACATGTTAAAAGGCAGCGGACCTAATACTGAACCCTGAGGTACTCTGCTCTCCACTTTAACTGTATTGGAGAATTGTCCATTTACAACCACACACTGTTCTCTATCCTTCAACCAGTTTTTTATCCAATTGCAAAGGTCATCTCCTAGCCCTGATATCGTTATTTTATACACCAGCCTTCTGTGTGGTACTGTATCAAATGCCTTTGCAAAGTCTAGATATACTACATCAACTGCCTTGCCATTATCAAGGTTGCTGCTTACTTCCTCATAGAAGCTGAAAAGGTTAGTTTGGCATGATCTATTCTTCATAAAACAATGTTGATTCCTGCTAATGTTCTTATTTTTTGTGTTGTAATCCTGAAAATAGTCCCTTATTATCCCTGCTAGCAGTTTTCCCACTACAGCGGTCAAACTCACAGGTCTATAGTTTCCAGGTTCTGTTTTAGTTCCCTTCTTAAATAGAGGCACTACATTGGCTCTTCACCAATCCTGTGGCACTGAGCCTATGGTGAGAGAATCTTTAAAGAGTAAATATAGGGGTTTTGCCAACACTGCATTGAGTTTCTTAAGAACCCTTGGATGTATACCATCAGGACCCGGTGCTTTGTCAGTTTTAATTTTGTTCAGTCTACACATGACATCTTGAGTTAACTCAATATCTGATAATTGTATTGTTTTATTTGTTACTTGCGGAGGCTCTTCTACCATTCCTTGCTCCCTTGTATATACTGATGCAAAGAAAGTGTTTAGAGCATCGGCCTTTTCCTTATCCTCACTAATCAACTCACCCATCTCATTTTTGAATGGTCCAACGCACTCCCTCTTAAGTTTTTTGCTATTTATATATTTGAAAAACTTTTTTGGATTAGTCTTATTTTCCCTTGCAATTTGAGTTTCATTTTTTTATTTTTTGCTACTCTAATTGCCTTTTTGCAGTCTTTGTTGCACTCCATGTAGTTTAAGAAAGAATGTTCAGTTCCTGCAGACTTAAATAGGAGATACCTTTATGTGAGTTTAGGGACCAAAATAGTTGTTACATGAATATAGACCTGCATGTGAAGAGTAAACAACTGTGGGGAGACTTATGTGTGTGCAGGAGAGAAAGATCTGTGTCTGGGGCAGATCTGTGGGACAGAAACATTTGGGGTGCTTGGGGAAGAGAAGACTTGTTGGGGCAAGAGAGAGAGACATGGAGGAACAATGAAAGATCAGTAGGGATTGTAAAGACCTGTTGATGGGGGGGTTGTAGGTATAAAAGAGGCACTTGTAGTAGGTGAGGGTGGGATATGGTTAGTACATTTTATGGAGGGGTGTTTTAGAGGAGCAATAAAGACACCTGGAATTGTCATATCCATGTCCATGTATTTGTGTGTTGGTCATCAACTCCCATAAAGTAATATGTAAAACAATCATTTAATACATTCTTTTGATGTACACATCAAATAATCTCTCGTCATGTGTATATACACTGTAATGGTCTGTTGCTCTAATGGAATAGAGTAATGCAAACACGGTCTAATGAAATGGGATAATTATTTACTATATATGGTCTCCTGGTATGGAGTAATGGCCTGGTGATTTCATTTAATAGGGTAATGCACTGATGGTCTCCTGTAATAGGGAACTGAACTGATGTTTCGCTATGATCTAGGTGGCTTTTCTTTTGCTTATACCTCCTAACTTTTTTCTACATCTTTCCTTGAAATACTTTGAAAATGTTATATCCCCAAAATATAAATTAAGTAATTTTTCTCTGTTTTATGAATGTTAGAAATACTGTGAATATAATACACTTATTCCAAACACAATGTACGTATAAACATATGCTCATAAAATGTTTTACCAACTGTTCGTAAAAAATCGGGTCACCTTCCCAAAAGTATATTGATTAAATGGGGCGTTTAACTCCTTGAATGCTGGAGGGTTCTTCAATGCATTGCTATGCAATGCATTGTGGAGGCCTCTCTAAAATTCAAGGGATTAACCCTTTGAGTGCAAGAGGGGTACACAACGCACTGGCACTCAAAGGGTTAACGTTTCAGTTAACTCAATGTGGATTTCATTTCATTTCCACTTCCTGTGGATCAAAAGGCTCTGACTCATTATTTGTCATTGTTTATAACATGTACATAGGATTTAGGAGAAATCTATCACCTGACCTAAATAGGATCCACATTCTAATGCTTTACATTGTTTGAAATGCAAAGGGATTAAATCCTCCAGACAGAGGCACAATGTTCAAAAGAAAAGTGACATTTAGGAGCAAGCCAATTGTACATTAGGGAACAAATAAATATTTCAGTTGCCTTAAATGAAGCTTGTATCGCTTTGAATGCTAGAGAGGTCTGCAGTGCATTGCAAAGGGCGAGACCTCTCTAGAATTCATGGGTTAAAATCCTTATTTAGATCAATGAGAATCTGAATTTTTACTTGTCCCCTATGGTGTAGTTGGTTTGCCCCAGAACTATTCCACTTTTCTTTTTGAATTTATGGCCCTTAGAGTTCAGAGTAGACCATATTTCCACTTCGTCCCCTTAACTCGTTGCGTACCTCTCTGACATTCAAAGGGTTAAAACTCAGCTCTCTTCCTGTACATTTTCCCTCTATTTCTCTCACTCTCGCTCTCTCTCTCTTTCACTCTCCACATTCGACCAACACCCGCTCTTCTTTACATCTATAAATCCTTGTCATTTTCTGCACCCTGCTTAAATTTCCTCTAAACACCTGCCAAGTGGTGTTCTCTTTTTGAGGTGTCTTGTATAAATCTTTCTATCACTGATAAAAACAAAACATTAGCATGTTCCTTGTTAAGCCCAGTGCAACTAGGCACACAAAACAGCTGCTTAATGTGGCAGAATTAAGGGGGGAAGCCATAGGGCTGTTTCTATAGTCAGATATACCTTCTGCCTTTTTTCTCCATATTCTAATTTTTCAATACAAATAAATGCAATTATTATTGCAGATTTTTTTGGTTTCCAAGAAACAATTTATTTTTTCTTTATACTAGAGAGGTGTCCAATTTTGCTACAGGATTTTTCATTAGGAATGTGTTCTGATTAGTAAAGATATATAAATATTACTCTAAACTAGGAAGGGAAAAGTGAAGCTATCTAGTTCTTGTTGTTGCTGTTGTTCTCCTAGCCATTTTGGCAAGCTGACACATCTCTATCACGAACCAAAAGTCTAAATTACCCAAGATGGTTGGCTATGAAATAGCCAGAAGATGGAGCTGTAGTGGAAAAATAAATTAAAAAAATGGGGGATAGTTCACATTTACACTCTTCTAAACAATACTGAAATCACTGAAAACCATGGAATGCCATTTTAGGTTAGGAACATAGAGGCATCTTTGATAAAATGGTACCCCACTATATCAGCTGACATACCACGGGGGTGCCAGTACCACAAATCTGTATGTTTTATCCATTTCATTTTTATTTGAAATATCTGCATTTATATGTTTGCAACAACTACATACAAGAACAAAATGTAGACAGGGCATACATTTTTGGAAAGCCAATAACTGTCATGTTCTGCCCTTTTATCCTTGTTTTTTGTGATTCCTTGTCTGTTTTTTCATTTGATTTCTCCTTTTTATCTGGATCCTGGTTCCCTCGTCTTGTCTTTCGTGTACTCTGAGCCTTTATAGAGCCTCAGTACTTTCAGGAGGATGCTCAATCAAAGCATTCCAGTTCGTGATCAATAGTTCCTGTGTGATCTCCTTGTGTGTTGACCCAGCTTCTCCTTTGACTAATCTCCTGCTCTACGACTTGGAACCTTGTTCTCAGATTTAATGATAACGACTTTGGATCGAAGCCTTGCAAATGGTAGCCTTAATCTAAGAGGCCACTGTTACCTTAGACACAGCCTGGCCAACATGAGGGCCATCAGGAATGATAAAAAGTAAACCATATGTTTAAAAAGGCTGCAGGAGATTAACATAATACTTCAAGTTCCTAACCACAGATGAAGCTTCTGTCTGTTAGATGGTACAGGACAGAGAGAAGAAGACAACATTAGAGACAAACCTATAGATATCTGCAAAACCACCCTATCAGAGTGGAAAACCAGAAATAGAGGCTTAAAAGACAAAGCCTAAATTTTGGTCACCCACCAAACACATAAAATAGCTGGCAGAAAAGCTGTCTTGAGTGTCAAGAAACACAGAGAAACTGAAGACAAGAGGCTCAAAATGAGCCTTCTGAAGCATTCCCAGGACAAAATTCAAGCCTCTCAGGGGAGCGGTAGACAGAAAAACTGCTTAGACATGAGCTGTGTATTTTTATTAATATCAATCATATTCTCTTTTATGTATATAATTTGCTTATATTTGTAAGAGTAAGCCAATATGCCATTCTGATGTATGGGCAGTGATTCATATAGCCTATTGGTTAGTCACATGAGAAGGGTCTTTTTTATGGCTATGTTGGTTTCCTCCCCCAGTTTATCCTATTGGTTCAAGTTGTATACTTATATACTGTTGATTCAGTTTCTGTTGTATATATAGAACACCCTACTTGATATTGGTTATAACTTTGAGAGATAAATCCCCCATTTGAGATTCATAGTATTGGTTGAAAAGGTATGTACTTAAAACAAAGTTGAAGGTATATGATATTGGTAGTTTATAGCTTATAACACATTTTATTGGTGAATTGTGAATTGTTTTCCCTATATAATTGGCCTAGTTTGTTGAACAGCTTCTTTTGTTTTTATGTCTGAGCATGTGACCCTGAAGAAGATGTCTTATTGACCTAGAAATTCACCAGACAACTTTTATATGTTTTTATATAAAAAGTTTTTTAATTAGACCTTGGATACTTTTTAAGATTACTGTTTATTTAACATTGGGAACTTAAACAGGGGCAAGTGTAATTCCCCTAAGGTGTATTAGCCAATAAGCATGGAGTGATTCCCCGGCCAGCATTCAGTGGAGTAAATGTTTGATTGATTTAATTGTCCCCTTGGTTGTTTGCTTTTGTTTGTACAAACTTAGAAAAGTCCTTTATAAGCTGCTATAGTCATTTCCAAAGGCAATAAATCCCTGGATGGCTTTAAGAAGTTGAGGAAGGGGCCAATTTTTGTCAGCTTCTATCTTTGCGGGATCCATTTCCAGGACATCAGGAGAGATGATGTGACCCAAGAAAGGTAAACAAGTCTTCTCAAACTCACTTTTCTCTAGCTTGGTGTACAGGCTGTGATTATGCAAGTGTTCTAGGACCAAGGCTGCATAGTTACAATATTGTTGCAGTGTCTTAGAAAAGATCAGAATATCATTCGTGAGTAGGAATAGGGGTGGGCGAAATGGAAAATTCGCTTTAAATACAGCGATTAAACTCTTTGCATTTTTCGCCCATTTGGCAAAAATTCTTCACCATTTTTTCAATGGCTAGAAAGTTTTCGCCCATTGATTAATGTCTTTATTGCCTTTTCACTATAAAAACGTGTTGTTTTCCAGGAAGCTAAACACAAATGAAACAGCTACAGAGTGAGAGAGAGGTGCTGTCCTGTCTGCTGTGTATTTATAGCTGGAGAGGCTCATAGTTACTTCTATCACTATCATCAAGTTTAAAAATAATAAAAGGAGAAGCTGGAAGGAACCTTATGTGGCCACCGAGTCTGAGGAGGAGGAAGTGACACTACAGACCCAATGCTGGCCTGTCCCCCTAAATCGCCACTAGAGATCTTGAGGAAATATCAAGGGAGGAAGAAGAGGGTAGTAGTGAGAGCAGGACAGGTCAGCTGCCTGTGCCTGCTGCCAGACGTGCTGTGCCTGCTGTCAGACATACTACCCCTGCTGTCAGACGTGCTGCCTATGCTGCCACCAGCACAGTGCCTGCTGCTAATGCTGTCCATGCTGCCACCAGCTGCCAAGTGTGACAGCAGGGGACCTTAAGTCACACTTGCCATCCACAAGCAGACCTGCCAGTGCTAGTACTACTACTACTGAGAAGGTCCAGCAGCATGTTAGTGTTAGGAGTGAAGGAGGGGGTGATCATTATATTACTGGTGACTGTGAGGAGGAAGTCTCAGGGGCTGAAATTGATGTGGTTGGTGTTAGTGGCAGTACTAGTAACAGTGATGGTGAAGTAGCTGGTGGGACTAGTGTTAGGGGTGTGGTAGGGGAAGCAATTGAGAGCATCCACACTAGCGGTAATGGGAGCCCACACTGTAACGGATCTTATCCGTTACTTGGGCCCTTGTCTAGACCTCGAACGTTTTTTTGAAGCCCCTTTTTACTATCGTTATGTTAAGAGATTTATGCTGTATATACTGTCGAATGTCCCACGTTTTCTGTATGTCGAACATTGTATGTTACATGTATCTCGAATGTGTTGTATAGTATGTAATATGTGCGAGGGGTACACGAACACCGAAGCCGGTGGTTTTCCGGTTCCTTTGTTCGAGGCATCCATGCCGCCGCGAACTCAGGAAACCAGAGGCAGTGAGTCGACGCCGGATTCAAACTAGTGTGTACGTGCGTCAACCCCTGGCCTAGTCCCCTAGATGTGTATTCCCTCTCATCAACCTTTTGTCTTTGTCTAGACAGTAATCAACCATGTTTGCCTTAACCTCGTCAGTATTGTGTTTAGTAGTTCATCTGCCATTGGCCCTTTTCCCTTAACTGCTATTGGTCCTTTTGTCACCCTCTGTCTTCAGTTACCATTGGTCTTTTGTTCCCTGTGTCATATGCCCATTGTGTCTGATTGGTCCCTGGGCCAAGCCTGTATTAGAATACCTGGCCCTTCCCATCCCTATTGTGGTATTGTATTTGACTGTATAAAAGTGTGGTTTTTGTTCAATAAAGTGTGTCATGTTTGGAGTGAACCAGAGTCCTGGAGTCAGTTTGTTCCCATGGGCGGCCACTCTGTTGCCCATCTGAACCAGGTTCCTGTAATGTTCGTCCGTCTGCTGCCAGGATCCCGCTACCGGACTTCGTATCCTGTCAGACGGCAACGTGGACTCTGCCTTGTGGTTCTCCTGTTTCAGCTCAAGCCTGCGATTCGAGCACCGGAGTGCTCGAACATCTTAACTACAGATACGTTTGTTCCTGCAACACTTTTCCCGCATCCTTCGAGGTAGAGTCGGTCATCCCGGGGTTCAACGCCACTTTGAGTCGACCACCGGAATGTTGATTTGCCTGACCGGTACACTCAACGGCGCCAGTCAGGCGTCGAGAAGGAGAGACCTGGGAACTACGGTGGAAGGCGACCCGGTCCCTTCTTAGCTTCCGTTGCACTGGTGGCATAGCGGTGGGATTTCTCCTTCTATTAGCGTGTGTACCAGCTAAGAGATGGTGGGCAAAGCGCTACTACCGGAGGCCATAGGAGTGTACGATATGCGCTACCAGTACATCGGATATCGATGGGGAACCTTCCTGGGTGACCTAGCTGAGGAGTTTTACCAGGAAGTCACCGCCTGCATTAAAGAGGAGCTTTGAGTCCAGGACGGCTACTGGGAATTAATCAAATACCTTCACAAGGAATATGCAGAATTTATGATTGATTTTTTCCCATTTGGATTGCATCTGGACCTTCAACAACAGATGTGGGTGGCCTTGCAGGAGGATGATACTTTCGGCCAGAGGAATTACAGTCGCTATTAGGAAATTTGGGAGAAAAGAAAGGTCATGTTTGGGGGCTACTTTCCTCTGGACCTGGAGGGGAACCTAGACTGGTTAGTTGAGAAGGAATGGAACTTGGAGCTAATGTGTATGGGCTGGATAGAGGAAGCCCAGGAGATTCCAAGAGAGGAAGATGAGGACTGGGGAGGTAACCCATCTGAGGAGGACTTCAGTGGAGCTGAGGACTTAGATGGAGGTTTCCCTGTTCACTCCACACTGGTGAGTGGGAATGCGTTCCTCACCAGTGCCCCTGTTGCCCTGCCTGATACCCCTTTTTCCCTGGACTACGTTTTCCCTGAGCTGAGGGGTGGGAATTTGTTCCCCCTCAATGAATAAGATGCCTCTGCATCAGGGGATGGGACGGACGTCTCCCCTGATAGGCATGTGGCCCCTTTCCCTGCTTCCCCAGCTGCAGTGGATGAGACGCAGGTCCCCACCAGCAGCAATTATATGTCCCAACTGATGGGTAGGAGCGAGCCCATCAGTCCCCATGACCCCCCTGCTGTAGTGGGTGTAAAAGAGCCCACCAGCAGCCTCAAGATGTTGCCCCCTGTGGGGTTGGAAGATGCCCTGGAAGCGGAGCCATGCATGCTCCCCAGGATCATAGGTGATGCCGCCTTGAGGGATGGGACTGCGGTCTCCCTCAAGGCAGAAGAAGGGCCTTCCAGGTACCTCAGTAAAATTGCTAGGAGGTTTGGGAGTGCCTCCCTGCTGAAGAAAAGAAGTGGCCCTGAAGAGGGGGCCCTGGATGCCAAGGAGATCAGCAGATTGCCCCTTTGCAGCACTGATGCCTTGGATACCTACCTCTCTGTGACCCCTGGCTTGGTGGATGGGAGCGAATCCACCGGGTCCTGTGAACCCCCTGCTGTGGTGTGTAGGAGTGAGCACACCACCCCTTGTTTTGCACTAACGCTGGTGAGTGGGAACAAGTTCACCAGCAACCCCAAGGAGGTGACCCCCATGGAGATTGCCCTGGAGCAAGAATGTTTACGCCCCAGGGACACAAATGCTCTTGGCATGGGAAGTGGGACTACAGTCTTTCCCAGTGGCCAAGGGAACCCTGAACTGGTGAGGGAGGAGACAGTCCTCACCAGAGATGTTGATGTTTGTGCCCCTATTACCTGCAAACTGATGGGTGGGAAGGCGCTCCCCATCAGTCCCCCTTTGGGCCCTGATCTGGTGAGTGGGACCACAATCCTCACCAGGGATGTTGCTGGGGCCCCTGGATTCCCTGAGTTCTGCCTGGAGGGTGGGAATGTGTCCTCCACCCGGTCCTCTGGAACTTTGAATACCCCTGCCCTGCCCAAACGAGTGTCCAGTTATGCAGACGGTGCTCAGAACGTTGCCCCAGCCCAGGAGAGTGGGAAGAACATCTTCTCCTGTTCCTCTAGGGCACTGGCCCAACTAAAAGGGGGAGATGTGCCCCTCTCCCCACACTTTGATGCACTGGCCCCTGAGGATCCAGAGACACAATTGCCCCAGGGAGATCCACCGTATGGACTGGCTGTGGACCCTGAGCCCCTGGCCCCAGACCCAGGAGGGCCTGACCTCAGCTCTGCATGGAGCACGGCCCAGGAGAGGCCACCCAATTTGATGATTGCCAGGACAAACAGGCACCAATTTCCCTGGCCCAGGATTAAGAACCGAGACTGTACCCCTGGTCCAGGACAAGGGACCTGTTTTCTATTTCCAGGCGTGGACAAGGGGCTTGCATTTTCTCCTGGCCCAGGACACCAGGCTGAGTCATTGTTTCCCTGGCCCAGGACAAGGGGCTCCTCATTTAAGACTGGCCTAGGACCAAGGCCTCCAGACTAATGAACTGTCCAGACAAGTGGCTCACAACCTCAATGTCTCCTACAGCTCCAAGCCAGCATTTACTACTGTCCCCGCTGGCTTGGTACAAAAAGGGGGAGAAATGTAACGGATCTTATCTGTTACTTGGGCCCTTGTCTGGACCTCAAACGTTTTTTCAAAGACTATGGCCCTTTGGCCTCATTTGAACTTTGATGGGGGTTTTTTACTATCGTTATGTTAAGAGATTTATGCTGTATATATTGTCGAATGTTGCACGTTTTCTGTATGTCGAACATTGTATGTTACATGTATCTCGAATGTGTTGTATAGTATGTAATATGTGCGAGGGGTACACGAACACCGAAGCCGGTGGTTTCCCGGTTCCTTTGTTCGAGGCATCCATGCCGCCGCAAATGCGGGAAACCGGAGGCAGTGATTCGACACCGGATTGGCCGACGTACGACTCACTGCGCACACTGATTGGCCAGGGTTGAAGCCGCATATTCAAACTAGTGTGTACATGCTTCAACCCCTGGCCTAGTCTCCCTAGATGTGTATTCCCTCTCATCAACCCTTTGTCTTTGTCTAGACAGTAATCAACCATGTTTGCCTTAACCTCGTCAGTATTGTGTTTAGTAGTTCATCTACCACTGGCCCTTTTCCCTTAACTGCTATTGGTCCTTTTGTCACCCTCTGCCATTGGCCCTTTGTCTCCAGTTACCATTGGTCTTTTGTTCCCTGTGTCATATGCCCATTGTGTCTGATTGGTCCCTGGGCCAAGCCTGTATTAGAATACCTGGCCCTTCCCATCCCTATTGTGGTATTGTATTTGACTGTATAAAAGATGTGGTTTTTGTTCAATAAAGTGTGTCATGTTTGGAGTGAACCAGAGTCCTGGAGTCTGTTTGTTCCCATGGTTAAAGTGGCCACTCTGCCACCCATCTGAACCAGGTTCCTGTAACGTTCGTCCGTCTGCTGCCAGGATCCCGCTACCGGAGTTCGTATACTGTCAGGCGGCAACGTGGACTCTGCCTTGTGGTTCTCCTGTTTCAGCTCAAGCCTGCAATTCGAGCACCGGAGTGCTCGAACATCTTAACTACAGATACGTTTGTTCCTGCAACACTTTTCCCTGATCCGGTTCTGTGAACGCTCGACGGTGTTTGAGTGCCCGGTAGCCGCATCCTTCGAGGTAGAGTCGGTCATCCCGGGGTTCGACGCCACTTTGAGTCGACCACCGGAACGTTGATTTGCCTGACCGGTACACTCGACGGCTCCAGCGTCGAGAAGGAGAGACCCGGGAACGACGGTGGAAGGCGACCCGGTCCCTTCTTAGCTTCCGTTACACACACCATTACCCTTACCCTGGGAATACTGTTGCCCTCTCGACATTGATCAGATAGAACATGATCCTAAAAAAAGCAGAATTGTTGTCTTGGAGCAATAATACCATTGCCACCAGGAGCACAGATGAGCTGTCTGTACCTGCTGCTATTGCTGCCAGTTTGCCTTCTTCAGGTTACCAATAAATGGCAAGTGTGACATTAGGGGACTGTCTGTCACATTTCTCATCACCTCCTCCAACCAGCAGTGAGATATCTGTAATAGAGCAGTAGAAGCAGCACAGAAGGACTGGTGGTGGTGGTGGTGATGATGATGGTGAAAAAGCTGGGGTAGAATGTCCAGTGGCCAACACAACATGACCTGCTGGCACTAGGCCAGCATGACATTTTTTTCTCAGGGCTTATGCTTAAAAAAAACAACAACAACAACATAGGCCTACAAAAAATGAACAGTTGGGGGGGCGTGTTTCTAATATACCTAAGTCATACAACTCAATGTTTCCTTAGGGCTTGTGCCAAACAAGTCTAAGTCCTATAAATCAATGTTTCCTCAGGGCTTGTGCCTCTGATAAGTCCTATAAAACAAGGTTTCTTGGGCCTCCAACAACAAATCTTACAAGTCTACCCCAGTGGCAGCTTACGTCAGGGGGTCCCTGTCTCTATCACGCTACATACAATTTTGTTTTTATTAACTGTCACCCCAATACCAGTCAACAACCCCCAAAACATATTCCCTGTTCAACTGATTCTTTCCACACTTCACCAACAAGGGCACCCTCCTCAGACCCCTTTTATACCATGTCTTACAGAGGTTTTTAATTGTATTTAGTTATTCATTTATTATTCACTGGCCCCCCATCCCATTTAGCAAAACTTCCAAAAACATTCCCTGTTCAACTGATTCTTTCTCCATACTTCAGCAATACAGGCACCCTTATATCCCTTTTATACAGTGCCTCTGGGAAATAAAATAACATTTGCTATGTATTGTGTGTTAATTTAATGTTCCAATTGATTTCAATGGAATGAGCTAGTTAAAAAAGCTGAAAAACAGCAGTTTTCGTGGGAAATTTTTGCCCATCCCTATTCAGAACACTATGCAGGTCTGAAGTATGGTATGAAATACATTGACAAAGGACTAGAACAGTGTTGGCGAATGTTTTTGGGTCAGAATGCCCAGTTTTCAGCACGGAGACAAGTTTGGAGATATCAAAGGGCCAGTACTGAAAATTGACCATGTTTTTTTGTGGTGAATACATCTCTGAAAGGACAGCTATATAGAGTTGTGTGTTCCTTTTATGTTATCAGACAGATGTAAACTGTGTTTTTTCTAAGAATAAAAACACATGAAACAAACTTCTTAGAACTGGCATTAATGTTGTGAAGCAAGGCAAGTGATTCCACAAAGCTTACAACTGAAATGATGCAATATATTACTTAGCTTACAAATGAAATGGTGCTACACTAGTAATACCATAGAACTTATAATTGTAATGGATCTACACTAACAATACCATAGTAGTTACAATTGCAATGAAGGTACATTAATAACACTAAAGAGCCTACAATTGATATAAAGCTACAGTGGTGTCACTGAGCTTACAAATGAAATCAAGTTATACTATTGATACCATAAAGCTTACAATTCTATGACTACCAATGCCCATCACTGAAACATTGTGTCTCACAAAGCTAAGCACTGCCATCATCTGCCCTCTGTTCAGGTAAATACATTATGTATGTGCTGACTTGCCTGTTGGTATTGTGCTCCTCTTCTTCCTTGCTCAGCTCCTCCATGAGCACTAAGTGCTATGTGAATAAAACTGTTGAAAATTCAAGCTATTGAATCCTCCGATGTGATACAGGGAAGTCACTATCACCACACAATCTAAAGAGGTGTGGGGAGCTTTTTGCTCAGGCTGCTGACAGTGGAGCAACATATTAACTCTTTTAGTACCAGAGGGATGCTCAATGCATTGCAAAGAGGTACATCCCCCCTCTGGTCCTTACCGGATTAATATATTTTGCACATTATTAAATAAAACAGCCTTCCTATCTGCCAACATGGACTGAAGCAGCCACCTTGGCCACATGCCACCATAAAGGCCTTTGCGTGCCACAGGTTCACCATCAGTGGACTAGAACATAGCAGGAGCATTGCGGAGACCAAATGTCATAACCAGATTTTAATAGTGTCCTATGGGTACTGAGGTGGTCTTCCACTTATCCCAGTTTTGGACATGGACCTAATTTAGAAAATACTGACGATTCATAAAGGAAGTTGGAACATTTTGAAGTAAGAGGTAGTGGATAATTGTTTCTCTTGGTAAAGCTATTTAAGCCTCAATAATCAATGCAGAGTATAAGGGACCCATGTTTCATTAATACAAAAAAACAACCCAGCTCCTACAAGATACTAAGGGGTAATCAATAAATAGTCCAGAAGCTCCAGAATCCAGGAAAGCCTGACCAAGACATGGTCAGTTTGCCACAGAAGGAAATTCTGAAGCCTTGGAGTTTCCTGGAGTCACTGTGCATGAACAGGCTACATGACCAGAAGAAGTGCTGTATAAAAAGGGATCCAGTGTTCTCCTAATCAACTTCTTTTATTGTGAAAAGGTGAGATAGACTTCTCATCTCCACAAGCTCAGAGAAACCTCAGTTTCAGAATGGCTTAATGGTTGGAAATGAGTTGTTAGTGGGTGGTAGAGCAAGGAAGGGACTTACGTGAATGATATCTTGCTCTTTATTTATATCTCTCAGTGATGCAGTTATCCAGAATAGTACAGAGTGAGATCAGGTTCTCAATAGTTTCAGCAGTGTTCCAAACAGTTTTTCAGAGAGTCCCTTCCTGAAAGCCACCTTAAGGGCAGTTTCTCCCCAGTCACTATCATATACCAGGTTGTAGAATTCCATGGCATACTGAGCCATGAGTCTCCTTCCCTACTGAAGGTCTGTAATAGCAGCCTCTGTAGCAGCTTGGTGTCCCGGTATATTACATATTGAAAGCAGGGCTACAATGAAGTTGAGGGAAGGCTTGATCAAAAAGACCCATGCTAGGGCTTGTTCTTTGAGGTGGCAAATGATAAAGTGTATTCTGTCTTGGTGTGTAGAAAATGCTGATTTCTGAACTGTAATGCACACTGATTAAGGATTCCACTCAGCTCCTTGGGGATCACATTGAGGTGTTCAGGCAAAGGGATTAGGAAGGCTTGCCAGGGAGTTGATGTGAAGCAGGAGCATCTGAATCAGAAGGTGAAGAAACGGTGGGTAAAAGGGGAATTATTTTATGCTCCACAATTTGAAGAAGCCCGTAATAGAATCCAACTTCTGACATAGTTTGTTAATGTGTGTGTAGAATGCTGTCCAAGCAATACTCCCTGTTTTTCAGCCATTGAAACCTCTGTGGGGCCCAACTCTGCAGTCATGACAAGTATGTAATTTGTCATGCTGACTAAGAGGAAGGGGATAAATTCATAGCGCAGAGGAGGAATAGATTCAGACAGAATTCAGTGTATGAAAACTACAACTCACTTATCAGAATGGAACAGGGTGGCTGGGGAGCCACATATTGCAAATGGAACAAGCTCTCAAGACAGCCACTGAAGAGCTGTTCTTGAGAGTGAAACTGGAGTGCATAGCTTATGAGTGGAGTCAACTGCAACTGCATCCTTGCTGCAGCTACTAGCCGTGGGTAAAATTTTCGACTGTAAAGCACAATCAGGTAAATAACAGAACAAGGAGTTCACAAAAGGTTGCTGGATCCAAATCTGCATGCAGAATTGGAATGAAAATATGGTCAGGCCAGGTGGCAAACAAGAGTGGTCAGGATTCCCAAGCCTTGGTCAAAAAGAGAATACTAGAATCAAATATCTGGAATTCTAGTCAGAAAGACATTACACCCATGCACTGAAGTGCCTATGTGGCTGTTTGATATAGGCTTCAGGGATTTGTCCAGGAAAACAGACAGAATCACAAGTAATAGCAGAGCTGGCCTAGGTGGAACTGGCATTTCCAGGTAAACAGGCAAATAATAACAGATAAGCACTTCCTGGACCCAGTTTCTTACAGTGGCCTATGACTGGCACTAACAAATGTTACACAATAATTTTTGTTTCTAAGTAAAGCAACTACTTTAGGATAAAGTTTGCAAGTTAAGTTACCAAATTGAAGACCAAATGTGAGGTGGAGGTCTACAATGTGACTTTGCTATGATGCTTAAATGGGTAAAATGGCATTACAGTAATTTGTGCTGTGCCCATTTTGTCAGTTTGTCTTTAGTGATCCATCTTTCAACCTCATCTTCATGTGATACAGTCTCTAATTGTGATATATTTGAATTTTAGTATAGATTATGGTGTTGACTAATCTACATACATGTGCACAGATAATGCTTGCAAATCATGGGCAGATCATTTGTAAATAGTAAAAACAGAAGAGAGAAATTTGGGAAATGACAAGTTTCTTGGAATGGCAGGAAACACTGTCCTCAGTAGCCACATAGTGCATTCTGTCTGACAAGTAGGAGTAAAACCAGTTTGGCGAACGAGGCCTGAGGTTTTAAACCGAATATTAAACAGAATATTATGGTCTACTATATTAAAGGCCTACAACTATAGCTCCAGTACGTTTAGTGTGTTTCATGTCACTGGATATGAGTGCATATCTTTAGGAGCGCAGTGAATGTTGAACGATTTGAAAGCAAGCCAGATTGAGGCAAATACATGCTGTGAACCCGTGTCCTTGCCAGACACACCCATGGTCGGCAGTAACCTTTAACATTTTAGAAAACGACTATAAATGGCTCTCCGTAGTCACCTGGGTGTTAGACATGTCTCCAGCACATTGCTTTGCAATGTGTTAGAGATGTCTCTAGCATCCAAGGTGTTGAAACAGTTACAGCAGAAGGATTTGTTAGATGGCTGCCAGACAGGGTTGTCATGTTTGGAACTGAAGCATCATTTCTAAAGCTTCTGTGAAGTTCCAGAGAATTTAAAAATGACTTAATTTTACATTTTCAGCTACACATTATACATTTACTTTAGTGGAAAAAAAGACACGCATACATGATTTTACTGCTAGATCTTCATTAGAGTAGAAGAATATATTGCCATTAATATGCATCTTCCCTTAACTTGTCTGCCACGCTAAAAAATAGAAGAGGCTTATTTTTTCCCAAAACAATTTTATGCCAGAGGGGTATATAATGAGACTTTTTATAATGTCATGTACACCTGACACTCAGAAGTTAAAATGTTGTCATGTAGGACTAAAACAATATAAAAGCATATTCTTCACACATGTATTGCATTTTCAACATTCTTTGAACATTTTGAACTCTATTCATTCTTGCAATAGTGTCAGCATTCTTGCTGCAGAAATATACCCAGACCAGGTAAATGATTAAAACTTCAATCTTAATTTCCCTGTGGATACATATTTTCCTTTTGATTAAGTACTTTTTACAGTGAACAGACATTTCCCAAATCATGCCTTATTTTGTTATGCAGGACTTGTTTTTGTGAATTATAAAGGTAAAGGTAGGCTGCCCAGGCTGGCAAGCAGGGGACTGCTCCCTGATAGGTGAAAATGAAAGTATACAGCTCAGCACTGATACTGAAATAAAGCACACAGAACAATGGGCTGTCTAACATATGTAAATTATTACAGTTGCTTAGAGTTGGGTCATGTGGGTAATGGATTTGATTGGCATGAAAACTGTTGGACTGTTAATTGGGAAGACATTTACACTGGGATGCTTTGTGACATGCCTGTGGTATGCCAAATAGGCTAATGATCTAACAACTGCCACATGGATTTGCCAATATGTTGGGATTGTGCAGCAGTATTGGTCAGATTGTTTCCATTGATCTTATTAAGACCAAAGTACTTGATGGCCAGAGAATGGCTTATAACACTGGACCATAGTTTGTGTGGATTGAAAAACAGGGTTTATTTACACTAGAGAAAACAGAAGATCTTGTTACATTGTACAAATATATGCAAGGACAATACAGTGATCTATCTGATGAGCTTTTCATTCAAAGTCCTGATCAAATAACTTGGGGCCACCCCTTTAGATTACAGTAAAAGAAGGTTTCAGCTTCAGAAGAGGAAGGGTTTTTTTGGATACATTTAAGAGACGATTACATGCATATCTTTCAAGAGGGAACCAACAGGGTTATACTGTGAATTAGTATGTAAAACAAGTTGTTACTGTAAACAGATAAATACTCATTTTGGTAGCAGGAAGTGTTATATTGTTTTCATTTATCTGGGTTATGAAGCAAAGGTTGAACTTTAACAATTTGTATATTTTTTCAATCTAATTTAGTGTTATTATGGTACTATGTAAACTCTGGAGAATAGCAATCCCCCACTCTCAATGGTCACTGATCAGATTGTCATTGGTATGACAGTACAAACTATTCAGTGTCACTTGGACAGACAACCATGCCAAGGCCCACCATTAAAGTCATCAAATAAAACTGATCAATGAAAGTGATTCCAGGTCCAGTGCCACTGTAGTCAGCAATAGAGATCCCTGCTCTTCAATGACATGCCCTGTTCTATCTATGATATCAGGATAGCAGAACATAATTATTTAGGAAATGTTTTACCAGGAGAAATACAG
This sequence comes from Rhinophrynus dorsalis, assembly GCA_037306005.1. Lineage (NCBI taxonomy): Eukaryota > Metazoa > Chordata > Amphibia > Anura > Rhinophrynidae > Rhinophrynus > Rhinophrynus dorsalis. The sequence continues at coordinate 226,598,225 of CM074722.1, forward strand.
TAATACTACTCTTATTTTCAAGAATGTCCTAGATAGCATTTACAATAAAAATACACATTTTACAAAAAAACAGAAATAAAAAAAATTATAATTAAACTAGCAATGTGGAACTGCGTTGCCCCTTATGTTATGACCGTTGGGCGTACATTTGTGAAATGTAGACACACTAATAAACACAGACATGTGGCACTAATATCTCCTAAAGAAGCAGTAATCTATATATATATATATATATATATATATATATATATATATAAAAGAAGACTTTGTGCCCGGCAAAACACACCCAGGGGCGGCTGTAAGGAGTAGTTACTGCTCCCATTGGGTGATTAAATGGGGGTGTCATTTTCACAGGAGTTGCAGGGGAGTTGCCCCGCCCCCACTATCCAGCCCGCCCACCACTATACAACTGACCCCCCTAAAAAAATGGCTGCCACTCTCTCCTACACCACAGACACACACACACACACACACACACACACACACACACACACAAGCCCCCCACACACAAGCCACACACTGAGAAAAAAAAAATGCCACTCGCTCCTACACCACAGACACACACACATCACTCACATACACACCCCACACAACTCTAGCCTCACTTTTTTTACCATGCTCAAACATCTCCTATCACAAGACTCTGCTGCAGCAGTAGTCCTGCCTGACGCCTCTCTCCACAAATCCTGCTAATTCCTGCTTTTGTTTTGCTCTTAAACTTAGCCCCCCTCTACATTACCTAGCAATACATACAAATAAAGCACGTCTAGCATTCGCCAGCAATACAAATAAACCATGTTGCTATTCCAGTAACTCCACTTCTCTGCATTCTGTCTCAGCACAACTGACTTTTACCTGTACTTGCACACACTCCATCAAATACTCATGTTGCTGAACAATCATAAAGAGGATAAAGTGACTATCAATACAGCTTCAGTGGAACATCAGTTGAGTTTGAGGTCTCATCACACTCTGGACTCACACTTAGGATTCAACTGATGTTCCATTGAAGCTGTATTGATATTCACTGTGAAAGGAAGAGTGGAGAGAGCCTTACTATAACCTAATCCGCATAAACCTTACTTACTTATTATACCTCATATTCATATATTTATCGCCTATCACATTTTATGATAACGTGGGAATTTTCATTGTTACAATACAATTGATAAAGGAACAGCGCACCATGATCAACCCCACCCCCATACCATGTGTTGCTCAAGCACCATCTTCCTGGCCAGGATTTAAATGGCCTGCCCCTCCTTCCCTTACCCCATGTTGCACAGGTACAATGTTCCTGCCCCCAGCCTGGATATAACATATATACATTTACAAACACACACACATATATTGAGACACACATATACAACCAATAACATACACACATACTGTCACACACACACACACACACACACACACACACACACACACATATACTCACACACATATACTCACACTTACACAAATACTCATTCAGAGACCCTGTAAAACACTTTTTAAACACATTACATTTCAAACACAAAATAACACAAATACAAACCCATGACATGGAACGCTGTCCAAAACTGCTAGTATAGCCTAAAGAGGGAGACTTGGGAGGTATGTAGTGTTGTATTTTATTTCTCCTTTACTTTGGGCCAAAATTGCAGTATTGTGCCTGTGTCTGTTTGTGTTGTGCAAATGGAAATCAGAAAACAAAAGGAGCGTTATAGCAACATGTTAACCCTTTGAATGCCAGAGTGCGTTTCAATGCGTTGTGCACCCCTTTGGCACTCAAAGGGTTAAGGTATAGTGTGGCATATCAGAGTTAAATAGCAGTGGGAAGTGTATTCATACCTGGGAACTTTGATTTGTGGAGTCCCTGAAGGGGACTCATGTGGTGCTGATGTGGAGAGACCAATGGGGCAATTTGGGGTAAAAGGGGGTGGGGCTTAAGAGAAATGTGGAAAAGTGTTAGTAATAGGCTGGGGAAGGAGGAGAAGTGGGGTGAAATGCAAGTTTACAGTGTGAGGGGTTTGAACACACTCCCTGTGGGGTAAAACTTGATACACAGCCCTGTGGCAGTCAGTGGGTTAAGTGTGTACCTGATGGCTGCCTGTCCTCTGTGTTGTATGGCAAATGATGACAGTGAAGAAATAATTCAGCAATGAAGACCTACCTTAACCCTTTTAGTGCCATTTGGTTCCCCTGTTGTTGCAGCTTCCTGTCACAGTTTTTTGATGAACACTCAGACAGAACAGTAAGGTTAAAATAACTTTATTAGAATAAAGTGCATACACGAGTGTAGGCCCTAAGACCCACAATACAGAACAGGTAAATATATACTATGGGTTATAGCGATAAGAACCAGAATAGCTAATTAGGATGAACTGATAACAATATATTATATATATATATATATATATATATATATATATATATATAGGATCTGGCAGAACCAGTGAGGTTTCAGGTACACAGTCCCAGAACTAACGGCTAGACGCCAATACAGGTGGTCCACTAATAGGATATGAACTGGAACCCGTAAGGGCAAACAGAATGGACTGGGAACCAACTGACAGTGAAGACCTCTGGCAGAACTGGCAAAGTACAGGGTACACAGTCCAGGAACGATAACAGGATTACAGTGGCATGAAGTCCACTAGTGGAGGACTGGCACAACCCAGACGCCTGGGTACTGAGGCAACACTGACCAAGGCCCTAGACCGCTGGCAGGAGTCAACCATGTATATGCTGTCTAACCCAGGAAGGGTTACAAGAGACCTAGGCAGCTGCTACTGAAGAACCCTAGAATGCTAGGGGTCGATCGATATATGGCAAGTAATAGGAACGCAACCAGTGTCCCCTCAACCTGCGAGGTGGAATATGCAATGCTGGCTCTTGAGCCCAAGGCTCTGCAGTAAGGAATGGTAGTGCTCTTACCTGGGAGCACCAGGTACATACGGGGTTAATGGTCAATGCCCAGAGAGTAACTGCATCTCCCAGAGGGAGTGAGCCCAGCTCTACTATGGAGGCAGACACAGAGAGTGATCAGAGTAACTCAGTCAGTGTGATAAAACACTGTACCGGCACTTCAACTGTACACACCGCCTAAGCGGTTAATAGAGCAGCTCGAGCACAGGCTTAGCCTTTGGTCAACAGATAACAGCTCCACGAGGCACACACCGAGAATCAAATGCAAGGCCCTGAAACCGGTGACCTCACGGGGTCACCAAGTGGCACAGACACACACGATTATAACGTGGAATGGAATCCACGGTCGGCAACAGCCAAAGCGCAGTAGACAGCCAAATACGGTCAGCAATGGAACGGTGCAATGGTCAGATGCAGACAGCAATGGAGCAGGTACACAGCCAGCTACGGTCAGCAATGGAGCGGGTTCTCAGACAGATACGGTCAGCAACGGAGCGGGTTCTCAGACAGATACGGTCAGCAACGGAGCGGGTTCTCAGCCAGATACGGTCAGCAACGGAGCGGGTTCTTCAGCCGGATACAGTCAGCAACGGAGCGGGTTCTCAGCCAGATACCGTCAGCAACGGAGTGGGTTCTTCAGCCGGATACAGTCAGCAATGGAGCGGGTTCTCAGCCAGATACGGTCAGCAATGGAGCGGGTTCTCATCCGGATACAGTCAGCAACAGAACAGCAGCAACAGGAACTCAGGAACATAGTCAGGCAGGCCAGGTCATACACGAATAAGCGATAGCACAAAATAGACTCAGGAACTCGTACACCACGAAAGGGCACCTAAGGGAGGACATGCCAGGGTATATAAAGGCAAGCCCTAGTAGAAGCAATTATGACCAGCCAATCAGAGAACAGCAATGATAACAATGTCGCCGTTCAGATCAGGAAGCACGGGCACCGTGATAGTACCCTCCCCCAACCAGGCTTAGAGGGAAATTTGGCATGGAGCTGACGCAATAATACTGGTGCATGAATGTCAGCATGCTTGACCCATGAACGTTCCTCTGGACCATACCCCTTCCAATGAACCAGGTACTGGAGTTGCCCACGCACCCTGCGTGAGTCCACAATACTTTGAACCTCATACTCATTGTGATCTTGGATGCGTACCTGTGCTGGCACCACCGGAGCAGAATTATAGCGGTTACAGACAAGAGGTTTAAGTAGGGATACATGAAAGACATTGTGAATATGCATATTTACGGGAAGGTCCAATGCATAGGAAACTGGATTAACCCGCCGGAGGACTTTGAATGGACCAATAAACCGTGGGGCAAACTTGTGACAAGGAGTTTGTAGATTCAGGTTTTTGGAAGAAAGCCACACACGGTCCCCAACCTGAAACACAGAAGCCGGCAGCCTCCTGTTGTTGGCATGACGCCTGTAACGTTGAAAGGACTTACGTAGAGAAGTCTGTACTTGTGACCATGTGGAACGAAGCTGTCTGAGGTGTTCATCAAGGGCTGGCATCTGTTGTGCCTGAAAGCAAGGATGGTTGGTACCCAAAATTGACAAGAAATGGGGAGCTTCCGGATGAATTATTAATCGCACAGTTTCTTGCAAACTCTGCCCAAGGTAATAACTCAGCCCAGTCATCATGATGGTTGGATACAAAGCAGCGGATAAATTGGTAGAGCCTCTGGTTAAAGCGTTCAGCAGCTCCATTAGTCTGTGGATGGTAAGCAGACGAATAAGACAATTGGATACCCATTTCGCCACAGAATACCCTCCAAAATCTGGAAATAAATTGACTGCCCCGGTCTGATACCAACACTTGAGGTACTCCGTGGAGTCTGAATACCTCACGAGCGAACACAATTGCCAACTCTTTAGCAGAAGACATACCTGGTCCATTTTTGAAAATCTGTCTACCACCATCAAGATATATGTGTACCCCTTCGAGGCGGGTAACTCACCCAGGAAACCAAGAGACATATGTGACCATGGACGATCACAGTTAGGAACAGACTGCAACAAACCCACTGGCAGATGCCTGGGTACTTTAGAATGGGCACAAACAGCACAAGCTGCTGTAAAATCAGCGCAATCTGCCCTTAGTGTGGGCCACCAGAAGATATGAGATAAAGACCAAATTAATTAATCTTTGCCCACATGGCCCGCTGCTCGTGAGACATGATATGTTTCAAGGAGTCTCGCCCGATAAGGTTCCGCTACAAAACGTTTGCTCATGGGGTTTTCGGGGGGGATTCAGCTTGCATTGCCAAGATCTCTTGACCCAAAGGAGACGTGATGCTAGTCCGCAGGGTAGCCAGGATGTGATCTTGTGGAATGATAGGTACTGGCAGTTCCTCAGACTCTAATTCAGGACCGTGCTGCCTGGACAGCACATCAGCTTTTACATTCTTAGAGCCGGGTAAATAGGAAACAACAAAGTTAAAGCGAGAGAGGAAGAGAGCCCATCTGGCTTGCCTTGGAGACAGTCTTTTAGCTTCTGAAAGGTACAAAAGATTCTTGTGGTTGGTTAAGATGAGAATCGGTACTCTGGTGCCTTCCAACAAGTGACGCCACTCACGTAAGGCCAGATCACCGATCTCATATACCGATTGTGCTTTTGTTAATTTATTGGAAAAGAAGCCACACAGCTTGAGTGGTTGACCCGGACCAGACCTGTGAGAAAGTACAGCCCCTACACCAGCATCAGACGCATCTACTTCAAGTATATACGGTAGGTTAACTTTGGGGTGCGACAGAACTGGTGCAGAAGCAAACACTGCTTTGAGTGCCTCAAAAGCCTCCTCAGCCTCTTTGGACCACTCTGACGCCTTTGCGCCTTTATGTGTCAGGTCTGAGAGGTTTGACAATTCTGGAAAAATCACAGATAAATTTACGATAATAATTGGGAAAGCCAAGAAATCTTTGAATAGCCTTGAGGCCCTTGGGATGTGGCCAATGTAGCACAGCAGACAATTTCTCTTTATCCATGGAAATGCCCTGACTCGAAATTACATATCCAAGGAATGGTACCATGGTTCTATGAAACTCACATTTGTCCAGTTTACAAAACAATTTATTCTCCCTTAATCTCTGAAGTACTGTAGCCACGTGGATGCAATGTGCCTCCAAATCGGGAGAATAAATTTAAATATCGTCTAAATAGACAACTACACAGGACTGCCACAAGTCGAGGAGAAGATCATTAATTAGTTCTTGAAATACTGCTGGGGCATTACACAACCCGAATGGCATTACCAAGTATTCGTAGTGCCCATTGCGAGTATTAAAAGTGTTTTTCCACTCATCACCCTCCTTGATGCGAATGAGGTTATAAACAGCTCTCAGATCCAATTTGGTGAATATAGTCGCGCCCTTGAGACGTCAAACAGCTCGGTGATGAGTGGAATTGGGTAGGCACTTTTAACCATCAACTTATTAAGGCCTCTATAGTCGATACATGGCCTTAATTCCCCGGACTTCTTTTTTACAAAGAAAAATCCAGCCCCCGCGGGCGAGGATGATCTGCGAATGATGCCCCTTTACTCCTCCATGGCCAGATTCTCTTCACAAGAGAGAGGATACATTCTGCCCCTAGGAGGAACAGCACCAGGTGCAATATCAATGGCACAGTCATACGCCCTATGTGGTGGCAAAGTGCTAGCCTCTCCCTTACTGAAAATATCGCTGAAGGATTGGTATTCAGGCGGTAGGGAGGGAGAGGTACACATAATTCTCTTAGGTTGGTGTAGACAATGATACGTACAGTGCTCAGACCAGGCCACAATCTCACAGGAGTCCCAGTTAATTCTGGGATTATGTTTTCTTAACCATGGAAACCCCAGAATGAGCGCATAATGGGGTAACTGGATAATCTGAAAAGACAGGGTTTCGAAATGGAATGCTCCGGTCAGTATTGAGAGTGGACATGTCTCATGGGTGACCTGGGGAGACACCAAAGGTCACCCATCAATGGCCTCAATTTGCAAAGGATTGTCCAACAACACCAACGGAATGTTATGTAAAGCAGCAAATTCCTGGTCCATGAAATATCCCGCTGCTCCAGAGTCTAGCAACACAGATACCGTAACGGATAGGTTGGAGGAGGAAATGATCATGTCAACCACAGGTTTGGAAGGCACGACCTCTGGGGACTGCTGAATACCACCTAGGACCTGTCCGCTAAGGAAACCTTGGTGGGTGTGTTTCCCGGCCGGGTTGGACAATTGCGCAGCAAATGACCTCCTTTACCACAGTACAAACATAGGCCATTCTTACGGCGAAATGACCTTTCTTCCTTAGAAAGTCTAGTAAAGCCCACCTGCATGGGTTCGGCAATTTCAACATGACCAGGAGGCGTGGAAGGAAAGGGAGGCAAGGGTGGGAGAATATTCTTGTGCCACTGTCTTTCAGGAGACCTTGGTTTGCGGTCTCTATTCTGAGTTTGTTCCCTGATCCGAGTATCAATTAGATTAACAAATTCAATGAACTTGTCCAGAGATTCAGGTAATTCCCGGGCCGCAATCTCATCTTTGATACGGTCATTTAGGCCTTGAGCAAATGCCACTACCAGCGCCTCATCGTTCCATCCTAACGCAGCTGCCAAGGTACGAAACTCAATAGAGTAATCCGCAACTGTACGGTTGCCCTGTCGGATATTCATAATTTGTTTGGCAGCTGAGATATTGCGCCCAGGGATCTTAAAGACACTTTGGAAGGCCCTCACAAATTCACCAAAGTTGGTAGTAATGGGCTTAGCCATCTCCCAAATCGGATTCGCCCAAGCTAGAGCCCTGCCAGTCAACAGCGAGATCATGAACCCAATCTTGCTTCTCTCCGTAGGAAAGGCTTGGGGAGCCAATTCCAGAAAAATTTCCAGCTGGTTGAGGAAACCTCTACAGAGGGTAAGTTCCCCATCATACCTTAACGGTAATAGTGCCGTAGCAGATAGCCCTTTATACTGCATATTGACATTCGCATTTTGGACTGTCAGTGACTGAACTGGGGTGGCCACCGAGGATGGAACTGGTCTGTCCAAGTGTGCAGTCCGCTCCAGCATAGTTTGCACTGGCACTGACAGTTGATCGAGACGTTGCTCATACATATCCATTCTCCAATGGATATTGACCGAACTTCCTTCACCGGACTTGTCTGAGGTCATTGGCCCTTTCGTACTGTCACGGTTTTTTGATGAACACTCAGAACGGTAAGGTTAAAATAACTTTATTAGAATAAAGTGCATACACGAGTGTAGGCCCTAAGACCCACAATACAGAACAGGTAAATATATACAATGGGTTATAGAGATAAGGACCAGAATAGGTAATCAGGATGAACTGGTAACAATATATATATATATATCTAGTAGGATGTGGCAGAATCAGTGAAGTTTCAGGTACACAGTCCCAGAACTGATGGCTAAACGCCAATACAGGAGGTCCACTAACAGGATATAAACAACCCAGACGCCTGGGTACTGGAACCTGTAAGGGCAAACGGAATGGACTGGGAACCAACTGACAGTGAAGACCTCTGGCAGAACTGGCAAGGTACAGGGTACACAGCCCAGGAATGACAACAGGACTACAGTGGCATGAAGTCCACTAGTGGAGGACTGGCACAACCCAGACGCCTGGGTACTGACCCAACTGGAGTGAGGCAACACTGACCAAGGCCCTAGACTGCTGGCAGGAGGCAACCGTGTATATGCAGTCTAACCCAGGAAGGGTTACAGGAGACCTAAGCAGCTGCAGACCCACTTCACATAGAGATAAGCTGCAGACACATTTCACATAGAGATGAGCTGCAGACCCATTTCAAATAGAGATGAGCTGCAGACCCTTTTCAAACAGAGATGAGCTGCAGACCCATTTCAAATAGAGTTGAGCTGCAGACCCTTTTCAAAACAGAGATGAGCTGCAGACCCATTTCACATACTGTAGGCAGAGAGCACTAACATAGCAAAAAGTTGATAGAAAAGAAGAACTGACATATTATTCAAGGTAAATACACAGTGTTTAAGAGAAAGAAAAATCACATAAAATTATTATATATACAACTCAGTTAACCCTTCAAGAACCAGAGGTGTTTGCAGCACTTTGAGAAGTAATGCATTTCACACCCCTCTGGTTCTTGAACGGTTAAAATAAAAATACTGTATACTTCAATATACATGCTAAATAATAATCAAAGTCATGAAAACTGTTTTTTTATCATTTTTTTACATTTGAGTCCTGTAACGCTGACAGTTACCATCGTATGTATGGTGAGGATCAATATACATGTAAATACACTTCTGTAATATGGAGAGGTTCATGACTGTGTTGTGAATTTTACAATAAAAGCATTTGTCTGGATGACTGGTTCACCAGCTTCTTTTACAAAATTTCAACAAATACTTAACACTTTGAGTGCCAGAGGGTATGCAACGCATTGAAAAGCAATGCCTTACGTACCCCTCTGGCACTCAAAGGGTTAAAAACTAGAAGTATCTCCATCTCATTGAGAAATAGTGAATTGGAGACATTTCTAGCATTCAAAAGAATAAGAATATTTATACCTTTACCCCATTAGTCCTTTACCCTTCGAGTGCCATACATTCATCAATGCCATGGTTAAAAGAATGAGGCACTGGCCTCCAGTAGAATAAGGGTTAATTGTGTTACAGGCTCTTAAACATCTTATTTTGTTTTAACCCTTTGAGTGTCGGAGGGGTATGCAACGCATTGCAAAAGCAACTCGTTGCATACCCCTCTAGCATTCAAAGGGTTAACCCCACGGATGCTGGAGAGTTCTCTAGTGTATTGATGCACATGCACTGGAGTCCTCTTTACTACCCAATGTGTTAATGTCTAATTGTGTGACCCAAGGAAGAGGGTGGGCAGAGACACAGTCATCACCAGCTGATGCCCAGTGAATTTCCTCTCAGTCTGACAAGTATAATTATATCAGCAGAATATGAGCCAGAGCTAAAGAGGATTAGATTGGCTAGTCAAATTGCGTAGTGATAGTCGTACTTGGGTATGTGTTTGTGTGTCTGAGTATGCGTACAAGGCTCGTTGTGCATTACTGAGCACATGAGTCTGTTTATGTCTGTGATGCTGGATTCTTTGCAGGCCATGGATACTTTTATTAGAGCAGTGTGAAAGTTAGTGGATGGTTTCAATGACACGTGGTAGGGTACATTTTTCAGATGTGTGCGGTGGCCTGTCAAGTCTCACACAAGGGTAATTCTCAGCCACATCATGCCAAGTCAGTGACCTGGCACTTTCTGAGTTATTACTTTAACCCTTTGAATACTTTGCAATGCATTCTGTACCCCTTTGGCACTCAAAGGGTTAAACCAGAAGGGCATTATAATATTACATGCCATCGGGAGAGGAATACTTCATTACAGAATGAGGTGACCTAGTACCTTTCTTTTCAGAAAATCACCCCTGGTCTCATTCATATAGACATTAGGATAATAACTTACAGTATAGCCTTTATCTAAACAAGGTGTCCTGTGAAAAACAAAAAACAAAACAAAAAAAAAACCTCCTTTCTTCTGTGGAGGTGACATTTTGCAAGGCACAAAGTCTTCAATGTAATATACCTTTGTTAATAATACTTCATGCCATCAGATATATGACTTACCTTATAAATCCTTACAGGCACCACAGAATCAATATTTTCTATGATTGTAGCGGAACCTTTTCAAATTCTATTGAACCCTAAATCATAACCCTAAAACTGCTCTGCAATGTGTTGGAGATATCTCAAGCATTCAGGAGACACATATTTTATCAATATAAAATATATAAAAATGCCATTTGGTATTTTAAAGGTTAAGGAACACTAATACCAAAAAATGAAAAAAAGGATATATATATTTGAATATCACATCCTCCATGCTAGCTTTTGTAAAACAATCTTTATTTACATCTATGGTATCCTAAATCGATATACCAAAAATCTAAATATGCTTTTCAAATGTGTAGGCTCTTTTTCAGGTACTTTAAGGTAGATTATTTGCGTAACACTTTAAGACATGACAAGAGTTATGGCATTTAATTTGTGAATATTACATATGTATAAATATATGAGCAAATTTATTTTGTTAACCAAAATAAAGTTGGTTGTTGCACATAATTGATTTTGTGGCACAAAATACTTTTTTCGGTTTATTTTTTTTATTTGCTATATAAAATGTATGCAAAATAATTTGTGTGTCAAACAGATTTTGTGGTAACAAGAAAGGGAGACATTATTTCTTCTGTGTCCCTCCATGGTGACAGAGACAAGTGGGTTACGTCATCACCCTCCAGCTGGTGTAGGACCATTAGAAAATGTTAAAAGGAAGAAATACAGTAACAGAACCCACTCCCGAAACTGTGTAGCTGTCCTGACTACACAATCATAGGATAGAATAAATAAGCAATAATAAGAAAATTAAAGCGTGAAGGTGAAAAAGACACGCATGAATGGTTACCTCTTCTATGTGTAACACAGCCTTAAGAACCTTTCTGCCAAATCTCGCCTCTGAGGAAGCTTGGACATCCAGATGGTAGTGCATAATAAAGGTAGAAATGGAGCTTTACAGATGTCTTCTGCAGAGACTGATGCCTTTTAGGCCCATGATGTGGAAATTGCCCTAGTAGAGTGAGCCCTGAGCTTCTTTGGTGGATTCTTTCCTGCCTCTAGGTAGGCTGTTGATTTGCACTGGATGATCCATATAGAGCTGGAAAATTTGGAGGTGGCTGAACCTTTAAACTTTCCTTGAAAATGAACAAACAAAGAATTCGACTTGCTGTATTTCTTGGATCGTTCAAGATAAATATACATGCATCTAACTAGGTCTGGGTTATGTATCTCTTCATATGTTTCCCTTTAGGATTGGGAAAGAAGGATGGTAATACTATATACTGATTTAGGCGAAAAGGAAAGACAACCTTTGACCTGAATTCCACACTGGCTCTTAATACTACTTTATCTTGATGGAAAATGATGTAAGGGGACTTGGCTGACAGAGCCCGGAGCTCTGAAACTCTTCTGGATGAAGTAATGGCTGTGAGGAAAACCACCTTCAAGGTAAGAAATTTAAGAGGGACTAAATCTAAAGGCTCGAACTTTGAAGATGAGTAGAGCTGATTTAGTACAATGTTCAAGTTCCAAGGAGGAATGACCTGTCTTAATGTAGGTCTGGATTTTGATATCGCCGTAATATATCTTCTTACTAGATCTTCTTCTGAAAATTGTTTTGCCAATAAGGCAGAAAGCGCTGAAAGTTGGACTTTTAACGAAGATTGACTTAGACCTGCTTCATAGCCTTCCTGTGGGAAATCTAAAATGTTGGATGAGCTTTATGAGTCTCTCTGAACATTGGACTTCTTGCACCAACTACTGAAGACTGTCCATACTCTACAGTATATACTATTTGTGGATGCTTTCCTGCCTGCTACAATGGCATTTATGACCTCATCTGAAAGGCCTCTGGATCTCAGGGAGTTCCTTTCAGTTTCCAGGCCGTTAGCTTAAAAAAAATTGGATTCTGATGGAATATTGGCCCATGACAGAGGAGATCCTTTGTAACTCGGAGCGTCCACGGTCTCTCCACTGATAGGTTGATTAACACTGAAAACCAGATCCTCCTTGGCCAGTCTAGTGCTATGAGAATTACCAAGGCCTTGTCCTTCCTGTTTTTCTTGACCTTTGGGATCATTGGAATGGGTGGAAGGAGGTAGGATAATGAGAAGTTCCATGTCTGGGCCCAGTGATGCTGGATGTCTGGACCTCAAGAAGAATTTTTCTGTTGTCGTGTTGTCTGCTGAGGCCTTCAAGTCTATCTCCAGGTTCCTGACTCTCCTACCAATCTGACTGAAGACTTCTTTGCTGAGAGACCATTCCCCAGATCTAGTTTGTTCCTGCACAAGTAGTTGGCTTGACAGTTCAGATTTCCTGCTATGTGAAGGGCCGATAGTACCAGCAGATTTCTTTCTGCCTATGACAGGATCTTCCTTACTTCTGCACTGAGAGCTCTACTCCTTGTGCCTCCTTGTTTTTTTTATGTAAAGGACCGTTACCATGCTGTCTGATATTATCTGTGCAGGCTGATTCCTTATAAACCTCCTAAAGCTTTGCAGGCAAAGCCAAATTGCTCTTAGTTCTAATAGATTTATGTGCAGTTTTCTCTCTTGAGCTGTCCATACTCCTGTATGGAGGAGTTGTTGTTGTAGCTTCTACCCCAACCTGTCAGGCTGGTGTCAGTTGAGATACTGTGCCACTGGTGATCTATCGGTGAGACTCCTTTTCTTAGATTTTTTGGATTCATCCACCAGAGAAGTTCCTTCTTTAACATTGGGAATAAGGTTATCCTTTGGGACGTGTTGTATGTGTCCCTGTTCCATCGGGATAGAAATAGAGACTGAAGGGGTCTCATGTGGAATCTTGCCCAAGGTAGAACCTGAAGAGATGATTTCAAGATTCCCAACAATTGCATGTAATCCTAGGCTGTCTGGACTTTCTTCCCCCAGAATTGTCTCACTCTGGTAATGATTCCCTGTGTCCTTGATGGTGAGAGGGTGATTAGATTGCTGGATGTCTAGTATCACACCTAAGAAGCTCAGCTTCCTGGATGGGGCCATCTGGCTCTTTTGGTGAATAACCAACCAACCCAGTCTCTGCAGATGGTCCAATGTTGTCGAGGTGTGGATCAAAGCCTGCTCTCGTCTCTATCACCAGAAGAAAGTTGTCTAGGTAAAGAATAACCAATACCCCCATTCTCCTGATGGGTTCGAGGGCTGCCACTATAATCTTTGAAAAAATCCTGGAGGCTGAAGATAGCCCAAATGGCAGAACTCTGAATTGCCAATAATGTCCCTCGAAGAAGAACGAAGGTAATTCCTGTGGGAAGGCTTTATTGGATTAGAAACCTTCTTTTGGATCCTGAAGAACTGGTTCTATTACTTCTTCCACATAAAGACTTTTGATGGACCTTCTTAGTTCCAGAGCTTTTGATGGGATTATGTGGGGTCTTTGAAGACCTGAAGGTAAGCTGTTGAACTCCAGTGGATACCCTGTCTCCAGTATCTGGCAAACTTATCTTTCTAAGGAGGTTTCTCTCCTCCAATCCTGGATGAAGCCCTCCAGCCAGCTGCCTACTGGAGCTGTATCTCATAAGGCTTCCCTTTTGAACTGGTTTACTCTGGGGGTTATCTTCTTGAGCAATCCCTTAGAGGACTGTTGAAAGTCTGACCTTCTCTGGTCATAATTCCGTGAGGTCTGAAAATGTCTGGAGTCCTGAAATGATCTCTTATTCCTAGAGGTGGTTCTCAAAGGTGAACTTCTTCCTCTTCTATATTGAGGGAGAAAAGAACCTCCACTGTTATCTTCTTAATAATTTCATGCAGCTGATCCCCAAATAGCATGGAACCATAGAATGGAAGGGAGACCAGCTTGCTTTTTGAAGATGGATCTGCTCCCCAGTTTCTGAGCCATAAGGCTATCCTAGTGGTAACTTAAAGTGAGAATGATCTGGCACTTAACCTAATCATATCCCATGAAGCCTCACATGAAAAAGCTACTGACTCTTTGACGGTAGTGACTTCCTTGATAAATTTGTTTCTTGAGACTGACGACTCAATTTTCTCTTCAAGCTGGGAAAGTTTGTTCTTGAGACGCAAGCAAGAACTGTGGCTGCTTTTAAATTTTGACCAAGGATGGTGAACTGCTTCTTAATGGAGCTTTCTATTCTTCTGTCCATGGTATTTCGCAATGAGGAGACTTCTTCCATGGGAATCATAGTCTTCTTAGTTAGTTGTGCAATAGGAGCATTAGTTTTTGGAGGTATCATCCACACCAAAGCATCTTCTTCTTTAAAAGGGTACTTTTTTTTAAATCTCTTTGTAGTAGATACTCTCTTATCTCCTTTTTTCCATTCTCCGTTAATTACTTCCATCACTGAGTGGTGGACTGGAAACACAGGTTTTCCTTCTTATTTCCTAAAAAGGCTTTGTCAGTCCTGACATAGCTTGGCAGATTCAGATGCCATGATCTTGTTTTCACATCCTAAGCAAATTTTCATTTTTTTGTGGTGCTTTATCTTCTTTAAGGTCAGGACCCACTTTCTCTTTGTCCTTAGATTTCCCCTTGGATACTGAGTTCATGATAGAGCTAAAACTTAACCTTTAATAAATATATGTACTAAAAATGCATTCATAAAAAGACAATATAGGTGAAATAACACCATAAACACTTTCAGGCAATACAATGCAATGGGGCTTTAACTAGAACAGGTCTCTGGTGTGTGTTTTTACCCTGCAATGCAGAGGCCCACCAGAAATAGCATGCTTTGCAAGGTACTAAGAATGGCCAGAAGGCCCTTACCTTTCCATCATGCTAGCTGCCTTGATCGTGAGTGCAGGAGATCAGACCGGTTGCTGGATGCTTCATGTTTTCCACCTTTGAACGCACCGGGTGCTATGCGGTTTAACTTCCTGTTTCACTGCCGGATTACTACCTCCATGAAGGAGGGAATACAGGTGACAGAATTGCAGCACTCACCCCTTTGGACAGCGAGAAGCGGAGCCAGGGCATCCCCATCCTGGATCGGGCAGCAGAAATGCGGCCTCCGGTCTTCCGAATCACGATAGGCCTATGTAGTTGTCCTTGACCTACCAGTTGTGTAGGACCAAAAATGACTGCACGGGGAAGTCTGAGGCTTCCTTTTAACATTTTCTATTGATTCTACACCAGCTGGAGATTGATGATGTAACCCACTTGTCTCTATCACTGTGGATAGGGACACAGAAGAAATTATTTTTCCTTAGATGAGGTTGCAATGTTTATCTCAGAAAATAAGTCAAACCAAAAACAAAATAATGCAAAACAATGCTTGGAGAATTCTTTAAAATACCAACTTAAAATACCAACTTAAATCAGTGGGGACTTTTATTTGTCCCCTGTGGTAAACTGATCTACCCTGTCATCCATCACTTACATTTGTACTGTGGAACCCTTTGTAACTGGAGAGAGGACCGCACGGGGACTCTGAGCTGCTAATAATGAAAATGACCAATGGAGGCATTGTGGAGGTGGCCAATGGGGCCAATGTAGAGTTGGTCATTGGGGGGGGCAATGTAGTCAGGGGGCCCATGGCAATTTTTGCACCAGGACCCAGTGGCTTCTAGTTACTGCCCCTGTGGCAGTCAAAGGGCTACAAAATTACAGTATACTAACACATACACAATCCTCCTCTCTATATCATTTATTTATTTATTTAATTCAAAATTGTACTGCATGCACAACATTATTTTAAAAAAATGGAAAATAGAATTTAACCTCTTGGCTGGTAGACATTTCTCCAAAACACTGCTTTGCATTGAGCTGGAAACACTTCTAGCAGCGAAAAGGTTGAAAACACAAACCACTTCCCTCCTCCCCTGCATGTGTGAAGGACAGAAGAGATGATGTAGATTTGGTGGAGGGGTTGCCATTGACTGATCATCGGTGGCTTAGCCCTGAGCTCTCAAACAGCTTTGCTCCACTTTCTTCATGCTGGCTGTATATGACAAGTATGGAGGAACAAGTAAAGTGTTAGGTCTTCACTCTCTCACCCCTCCTCTGCCAGTTCTCCACTCTGTCACCCCTCCTCCATCCTTTCCACCTCTTTCCCTACCTAGGAAAGGCAGCAAAAGGAGCAGAGGAGGGGTGGCAGTCACAGAGTGGCAAATGGTCGGAGGAGGAGAGGTAGAGTGTATTGTACATGGGGAAGAGGGTTAGACAGAACTCACTATAGGACTGGATCTCTCTATTGTCCATGAGGAAGGGGGTTAGAAAGTACTCACTGTTGGACTGGATCTGTCCATTGTCATTGAGGGTGGTGGTTGTATGCCTATCATCAGTTGCAATGTACGTGATTCTTTGAAATACTTATGGATGTGTGAATAGGAAGCAATTGTTTGTGCTCCTGACCTCCTTGTGTTCTTCCTGACAGAGGGAACAGACATCAACCATCTGACTGTGTGCCCCACCCAATACCTCCCTCTGTGGGAGATCTGTAGGGAAGGTGGAGAAAGGGACAAAGGAGGGATTGCACAGTAAAGTCCTAGCACTTTACTGGTTCCTTGCTAGGACTTCACTATGCCACCTCCACCAGTTAACCACTCTGTGACTGCCAACATGCCTCTGTCCCTTTCCCCGCCTTCCCTACCCTTCTCTCCCTTTGTCATCCATCGTGCAGGTAGCAGAGTGGTGAAAGGGTTGAGGAGGGGTGAGAGAGTGAAGTCCTGGCACTTTACTGGTTCCTAACTGCATGTCACACACAGCCAGAATGACTCCAGGGAGTTATGTACTAAGGTTTGATAAAGAGGAGATAACTTCTCCAGTGATATCATGTCTCCAAGTATTATGTTATTCTATGGAAACAATGCACCAAGATCTCTCAAGCTGGAGAAATCTTAGTGCATTGGCTCAATAGAATTAAATAGGAACTGGAAAAGTGATACACTGGAGAAGTCATATCCGCTTTATTATCTCTATCACACCTTTGTGCATCTCACCCAAGTTCTCCTCAGAATGACCAGAGCACAATGGATATTGAGCATTTTACTAGCTTGTTTGAGAAGTCAGACACCAAGCACTTTCATTCAGGGGAGCACCAATATTCACAAACTGTAAGTATACTAGAGAATACATAGGAATTAACAGGTGCATACTGTATCTATGTTATTTCAGTTTAAACCTTTGCGTGCCAGAGGGGTGAGCAACACATTGCTCTGCAGTTCATTGCTCACATCTCTAGCACTCATAAGGATAAAGAACTCTTTATATATCAGTAGATAAACATGTATCACAAACTCATCTATTTGCTTTACTATAGATGAATAGGGAGTATTTTACAGCATGACAGGCAGAGACCTGTATCCACTCTTGTTTGTACAGCTACTCCTGCATTTGGATCTTCAGGTTTTATGTGTAGGGTCTCCTGCACTCTAGCACTCCTTGCACCCAGAATAGAAATAGAGGAACTTATGCTGCAGAAGCATTTCGATCCTAGCAGCAGCTTTTGCACTGGTTCCTGCTCTGTCTGATTTCCTAGGTTACCATAAATAAACACCACACTACTTATGATATCGCTCACAATGTGGCTCAGCTAATGCCGTAGTTGACGGGATGGAGAGCTAGGAAATGGAAACATAAGCCTCAGTGCAACCGCAAGTAGTGGGTACTCAGTACAAACATGAGGTGGGCAAGACCCATGACTGTGAACTAAGGCCCATATTTATAAAAACAAACTAGGCGTATTCTGGAGTAAACTAACTGCCCATTAAGGGGAATGATAGAGATTCTAAATTCCTCATATACTTGAATAGAGAATGGCTTGCATGTCAGAGGTCTCCAAAGTATTGATTCAGAAATAAAACTTCCCATTGATTAAGTAGTTTTTTAACCCCTTGAATGCTCTAAAAAGGTATTCAATGCATTGCACTGAGACATCTATAGCATTCAAGGGGTTAAAAGCCCCATTTAAATCAATGGGTATTTTTTGAACTTTCATTTCAACCCTATGGTACAATCGGTCAGCTCCAGAAATGCACCTCTTAATCTTGATAAGTCCCTAAGCGTTACATCCACAAAAGAAATAATGAGCAAATCTGGAGCAAACCAACGAGCTCATGGAAGATTAATAAAATTATCCTTTTGCTCTGTATGATGAATTTAGCACCTTGACTGCAAGGGACATCTCCAACACATTACTCTCTCTAGTATTCAAAGAGTTAGCAGCCCTTAGTTTGTTTGCCCCAGAATTGTTCCTCTTTAGTTTGATGAATATGCCCCTCAGTCCCAAAACTGGAACACCATCCATCTTATAACAGAACAGTTGTGTGGTATGTGTACCTGGCATGTAGACCATCCCAATCTCACACTGACATTTTCAGAAATCAGACTTGCACTGATCAAACACAATTAGGTCAGGAATATTGTCTACAAATAGGATTTTCAGTCCTACTTTCCAGGTTGTTGCTTGAAAGTTATGTCAAACAATATGCATAGGACTCAGGCATGGGCATGGGCGTGGCCCGTTTGACCCCAGGATGTGGCCCTCCTGAGATGTAAAAAAATATATAATTTCACGAACTTAATATACTCACTTTAAGCATATGAATACTTTTTTATGTGATCTTTATGGTTTGTGCTGTTCTGTGTATACTGCTTTTTTTTACTCAATAAGCTTTTTTGAAATAAAAAAAAAAAAAATCCTATATAACAATTCGCTAGGATGTTTGTCAGAAGCCTTCATGCGCAGTAAAGACTGCCCGCACTGCAGTCATGCGTAGTACAGGCTGCTTGAACGCATTGTGACTGATACGGGGCGGGGCGTTCCCAATTCGGACCGGAGTCCTCTCTGCGCACCTTCCTGGGAACGCTTGGTGAGCAGAGAGGCTGCTTGATGGCACTGTGGCCCGTGTACATGGGCTTTTAAACTAGTATATATATATATATATATATATATAATTTCTTACCTAGCTAATTAGCATACATGACCAGATAGTCCAGTACAACCTAAACCAGAGTTTCTGGGGCATATGCAAAGAGTTCTCAAGTATGGCTATATGTTGTTTCACTGTATTTATCTACCCATAATCTATACAGACAGTAAAGTCCCTGGGGGGAGATGCCCAAAAGTGTGCTAAAAATGACAAAGTGGAGATAGCTTCACCAGAGTGATAAACTCAACATTGCCTATGTTATTCTATGGAGCCTATGGACTAGGCTATCAAGTTGAAATATTAGTGCATAGGCTCCATCGAATACCATGAGTATTGGGGTAAGTAACATGCTTTAGAGAATATCTTCTCTTTATCACACCATAGTGAATAACCCCCATGCTTTCTCTGGGATCCAGCTTTTCTCTGTTTGCAGGAACCTTCTCTAAGTGATTTTTGGTTTATTTAATTTGCTAAAGAGCAAGGGAAAATGAGTGCAATGTTTGGAGCAGACAGTCAGTGTCACTGTAGAACAGTTTTTTCTTTAAATGTGCATGTTCATGTATGTATAACTGTATTTCTGTTATGACAAAAGCAGGCCGTGTGTGTAAAAGTAAAATGGAGCAAACCAACTGCATGGCAAAGGGAAAATAAAGTTCTCAAAAATCCCATTGATTTAAATTGTGCTATTAAACTGCTTAACTGTGCTTCACAATGCATTGGAGACTTCTCCAGCATCCAAGAGGTTAAATGCCTGTTTTAAACCAGTGGGATTTTTCATTAATCTCCTATGGTGTAGTTTGACCCACAATTACTACACATTTCTTTTGAACATAGATCCTTTAGATTATATATTGTACTGAGACGTTAATAGTGTAGTTCTAGTATTTTTGTACCATTACTTTTTATGTAGCACTGACGATTGCATAACTGTAAAGCCGCAAACATTTCACTTCCACCATTCAAAACTAAAGATCATGATATCATAAACCACAAAATATGTCACTTAATGTAAAGAAACAGGAAATGAAGGTAAAAAAGCACATAACATTCTGTGCACATCAATATCCACTAAAGCATCTATTATGTACAAAAGTCTCGTGTTCAAAACTGGGGCAATGGCACTGCACAACAATTACACTAATCACTCTGATTTTGTTTAGAAATATGAGCTTTGATTTTAACCCAGTTTTACAATGACAATTGTACTAAATAAAATAACTTCCCTAATTTGGCATTTATAACTCCACCCCAGTGGTATCCTGGGTTTAATATGAAAATGTTATAGAGGTGGTATCAAGCATCAAAAGGGTGACCTAAAAATATATTGCTTGTGTCAAAACAGCAACTTTAAGTCGCCTATTTAACCTTCTTTTCAAGTTGGGAGGTTAATGTCTCCATTCTCTGAGTAAGTTTCTCCCTCAGGTCTGCACATCACAGTTGTCTCCCTCCAGCGCTGCCAGGCCGAACCCTTTCTATAACACTCACACCTCTTCTAGCTATTCTGCTTCCTCTAATTAGCTGGTGCTGTCTCGCTCACTGGTATAATGGGAGGGATTCACTAAGGCGTGATAAAGAGGTGATAAAGTGGTGATGACTTCTCTAGTGAATCATTTCTCCAATTCTTATTTTATTCTGTGGGGCCAATGCACTAAGATTTTTCCAGCTTTGGAGATCTTAGTGCATAGGCTCCATAGAACAACACTGGAATTGGCGAACTGATATCAATGGAGAAGTCATCACTGCTTTATCACCTCTTTATCAAGCTTTATGCACAGTTAGAAGAACTACATGTTGGCAGTAATACAATCCAGCATATTCCATGAGCCAGCCCTATAAATAATATACTGCTAAAGAAATTAAACAAAAGATTGTAATATCATTTAAAACTCAAAAATAATGATCAGTCCCTATGAAATTAAATGGCTCTTAACGTTTTTAACAGAAGGCCCTACCTACATACAGCAGTCTATCTATGTCATAGTTTCTGCATCCAGTTTGCAATTTCCAGCATACTGCCTTTAAAGGGACAGTAATGTCCCAGAAAAAATCTTTAGTTTTGTAGTACTTAAAAAAATCAACTATATGCAACAAATCTTATCTCTGAAACCACTATGGTTTGAGAGATATTCAACACTAAAGTTCCCCCCTCCCTCCCCTTTCTCTGACGTCAGCACTGTGCTGACTGCAGGAGAATCCTGTCCGGTAAAACTTGCGGCTCTGCAGGAGCCGAAATCACGTTATTGAAAAATAATTACTTAATTGGAAAGGTCTACAAAGTATGTCTGATTTGCAAGCACACTTTGTAGACCATTCCAATGAAGTAATTAGTTATAAATAAAGCTATTTCAGCTCTGCTGAAGAGCCTCCTCGTGTCAGCCGACACGGATCTCCTGCTGTCAGCTTTACAACTGACAGCAGGAAACGGGAAACTTTCAATGCAGCTATCTCTCAAATGATAGCAGTTTGAGAGATATGATTTGTTGCATATAGCTGAGTTTTTGAAGCACAACTAAACTATAAAGATTATTTCTGGGACCTTACAGTCCCTTTATTCATGATGTCCTCTAGAGACAAACCACGCCCTTTATTTGTTAGCTCATGGTAAGCTTGTTGAGACAGAAAAAAGTCCCAACAGAATTCCAGTTCAAAAATGTATTTAGATACATGACTGTTGTATGAAGAACACCTTACATAGGAAAGTACTTCTGGTAAATGAGCAGTAAACCTTTCCTCAATGAAGAATAGATGCTGTAGCTCTTCTCCGGATTAATTAATTAAGGGAACTTTCACTGCTGGGAGATCTCCTGCACAAAAGTCATCACAACTCAAACTTCTTTATTGCATGAAACTGAGATTTTCCATTGGGGCCACCATATGATGCTGTTATTTAACTAAATTTAAAAGGTGAAAAAGAAATTGACATAGATTTTCTTGTGCATGCCCCAGTGCAAATCATGTAGGGCCTAGTGTTGAGCGAGCGTGCTCGGCCGATGCTCGGATCGGCTCGAGCATCGCTCTGCTCGGCACATGGCGGTACTCGTACGAGTACCGCCATGTGCTCGCCCGACATGTTCGGGTGAAGAGGATCTGTGCCGGAAGAGGCACAGATCCGAAGACGCTCCGCTGGACCACCAGGGAATGGAGGTACGGGGGCATTGCGGAGATGAAGGGGGCATTGCGGAGATGAAGGGGGACATTGT
Source organism: Rhinophrynus dorsalis (assembly GCA_037306005.1). NCBI lineage: Eukaryota > Metazoa > Chordata > Amphibia > Anura > Rhinophrynidae > Rhinophrynus > Rhinophrynus dorsalis. The sequence continues at coordinate 226,620,811 of CM074722.1, forward strand.
GGAAGAGGGGCATAGACTCTATGCCCCTCTTCCACAATGTCCCCCTTCATCTCCGCTATGCCCGTCTTCCACAATGTGCCCCTTCATCTCCGCTATGCCCCTCTTCCACAATGTCCCCCTTCATCTCCTATGCCATAGAGGAGATGAAGGGGGACATTGTGGAAGAGGGGCATAGCGGAGATGAAGGGGGACATTGTGGAAGAGGGGCATAGACTCTATGCCCCTCTTCCACAATGTCCCCCTTCATCTCCGCTATGCCCCTCTTCCACAATGTCCCCCTTCATCTCCGCTATGGCATAGGAGATGAAGGGGGACATTGTGGAAGAGGGGCATAGCGGAGATGAAGGGGGACATTGACCAGGCACCCTCCGCTCATCAGAGCAGGGGGTGCCTGGTTTAATGCTCGAGTGCTCCCATTCATTTGAATGGGGCTCGGGTGCTCGGCCGAGCACTCGAGCATCAGGGGGTGCTCGGTCAGAGCACCCGAGCACCCGAGCATCGGGGTGCTCGCTCATCCCTAGTAGGGCCCTGTCATGCAATTTGACCAGTACACCCCCTCCCAAGCTCCCAAGCCCTGGGGCAGCAACTCCTACCTTTTGCTTTGCATGCCATTGATGCTTCAGTTTTCAGAGGAAACAAAGATGGAGTTGCTGGATTTTCTGTAGACAGGAGTAGTCAACCTGTAAGCATCATGAAGGAAGCAGGTACTTCTGGTCAAAGTGGAGGAGCACGTAGAGGAATGTCTGGGGCAGGGCAGCTGAGACCAGTCAGAGGGAAGCAATTCCTCACTGGTAGGGGTGGGCGAATAGTAAGAACAATTTCGGGCATGACTTTTCATGAAAAACGGATGATTTTTCTCTTTTTTCCCAAAAGTTTTCTCCTTTTCTCCAATGCAACATTTTCCTACGTTTTGCCTATTCCAGCAACTTTTACACCTATTCCAACACATTTTCACCTATTCCAACACATTTTTTCCTATGTTTAATATAGTGCAGCATTTCCCAGAACAATATTATTTCTTCTGAGGGCTGTAGTGGAGAAATAAGCAGCTGGAAGTCAAAGTTAGGAGTGTTACAGCCACATAGTCCTTGTAAAATGTGTTAGCATGCAGAGTGCATTTGTCCTTTGCCCAATACACTTACTTCTTGCTTTAGTGACACTGGCACATATTCATGATGATGTCAAGTGATTAAAAAAATAAAGCACAACCTACAATGTGGCAGATGTGTATTGTAATGGTGGTGGGGGACTGGCGTGGTGTGATTGGTGGGACCTTGACAAACTGCATCCACCCAGGGAGGAGAGGGATCATCACCATTTATTGAGCATGCTCTAGCCAGTTTTTATACTACCACTTTACTCCCACGTCCCTGCACTGCTCCACCTTTCCCACTCCCCCTTGTGTATTTGCTAGACATTACTCAACTACTGTGTGTGTTTGTACTCTCTACAGTACACAACTGATGGAGTGGGATGTTTTACCTTGGCCCTCAACAAAATGTTCAATATCATCTGCTGTCTATCAAGTCTGCCTCAGTTGTCCACTCTTATCACAGTTAGTCCAAAAATATATAACTAAAAACCAAATCTACAACCTCTTTTCCCAGACTTCTCCAGCACAGAGATAATAAAAGTAAAATCAGCAGGCAATTTGGACCCCTGTTGCCTGTGTCTTGCCATTCAGTCACACTGGCACACAGGGGTATTTTGGTTCAAACTAATTCCTCCCTTCTTCTCCACCATTGTGCCCCCAGGCTCCCCTATTGCAGAGAACAAATGTCGTACCTAAATGAGTCCCTAAACTAAGCTTCAGTTCCCCTTTATTTGCCTATGTCCTCTATCTCAAAAACATGCTGCTCTCTCCTCTCACAAACACAGAATGGCTGCTGTGAGAGCCTGACACCCTTTTATATGGCTGTAGAAAACTTTCATGTGGTGGAGAAATATTTTTCTACCCATTGATTTCAATGCAATGAGCTAAGAGAAAAAAGCACAAAAAAGTGGAAAAACTGCACTTTTCACTGGAAATTTTTTGCCAAACAGAAAGTGCCATTTGTCTCCAATTTCAGTTTGAAAATGTTAAAGCCATACTAATTCAATATAAGAGGTTTAGAATTAGGGGATCAATGCTGGCATTAACAATGTGTTTGCTAGAGTTCAACTGGTTAAAGCGGAACTTTCACACAGAACAAAGCAAGGCTACCCCGTTTTACCATTACATAATATCTTAAATGTTGCTAGTAATTAGTTTAAAAATAGCCCATATATCGTCTAAATTACCTTGTAGTCCATGTATTGAAAGTGGTAGAGCGGCGCCATGTCAGCGACGTTCAATTTGATTGACAGCCCACTTCTAGAACGTGCGCTATAGTGGGCGTTGAAAGTACCTTTTTTTTTTTTTTTTGCAGAGCGCATTGTCATAGCAACTGACTGCACGTGAGCGCGTATCTGTCATAGCCAACAATGTGACCGCGCTTCTTCCACCACCTAAACGTGCCTGAGCGTCTTCCTGCACTGTATTCCTCACAGAGCTGGAAGTGTGCTGGCACGGTAAGGTGATTACCGAATGTGCACGTGTCCTCAGGCTTTTACACAGCATATAACGTTATAAAAAAGTTTAATGAGAGATAAAAAATAAAGTATTCATTTATATTTGATATTAAGCTTAATGACAATTCTGCATACAATACTTTTAATGCTTTATAATGTCATTATAACCTTTAAGGCTTTTACAGTGACAATTTTCTTTATTAGTAGGTAAAGAAAATTGTCACTGTAAAAGCCTTAAAGGTTATAATGACATTATAAAGCATTAAAAGTATTGTATGCAGAATTGTCATTAAGCTTAATATCAAATATAAATGAATACTTTATTTTTTATCTCTCATTAAACTTTTTTATAACGTTATATGCTGTGTAAAAGCCTGAGGACATGTAAATACTAATTACACATATAGTACATGTATATATATATAAACAGAGAGATATATGTATAGGTATATAAAATATATATATATATTAAAATATTTGCAATGACTGTTTCCTTGCAAAAAAAGTATATAAATAACCTTTTTCCCCATACAAAAAAAAAAATATCATCTTGTTGTCTGATTGTCTAATTCATGTGTGTAATGTGCTTTTGTGTATGTGTTTTAGACCTGTACATTGTGAATGTGTATCTGTTGTGAGTGTTCACATTTGTATTTTGTGTCTTGTTTTCTTTTCTAATAGCTGTATTACTGATTGTGTGTGTTTGTGTGTTATACATCTGTATAATGTGTGTGTGTGTGATTGTGTTTGTTGGGAGTGTTACTATCACGGTACCACTGAATCCTCTTCAAGAGAAATGTGTGTGATGTGCATGCATCATTGTACTCTCACTTCCCAATTTAGGGGCTTAAGCCCCTTTGTGTTGTACCTGTGCGTTACCTCACGTGATTATTTCCACTTGTTCTTAATGTGTATGAATTCTGACTATGTTTGAGTCCATGTACATTTGATCCCTGACTTATTGAATGATTGTAAACAATCTGAATGACCCTGAACATTGTCACTTATTTCTCTGTTTTCTAACACTTATGGCAAAGGAAAAGGTGATCAATAAAAAAACATGTTAAACACTGTAGCATACACAAACTCTATAACTTATTCCTAGAAAATTTGCTGTATTTAGTTAGTGAGACTCATAGTGTACAATTCAAACATATTTATGCATGGTTCATAATAAAATTCTAATAAGAAAATGATGTATAATCAGTCTGGTGTAATCCCAACCTCTTAGTAGACAGTATTCTCAGTCAAGTACATATATATTTATTTATTTAGTTATTATTTATATTTATTATGTATCTCATAATATATTGCTTTCATTTTTGTTGGTCTTAACGACGCAGTCACAATGTCATGTTTTGTAAGAACTGTCAGACTAGTAGATAAGGTAAAACCAGCTCTATTACAGATAAAAAGGTTCACAAGGCCAACCCTCAAAAGTCAAGAATTGAACAGTACTTTTGAATATCTGAATCTTACACAGGTCATGGTGCAATGAGACGGGCAAAACGAAACAATGATACTAAAATTACGAACAGGCGTCATGAACCAGGAACAGAAACTCAGCAATGCAAAGCCTAAGATGTCACTCTATAAGTAAGGCAGAGGGCAACTGCAGGGCAGAATACCTATCTGGCTAGGGCAAATGGAGATAAGCAGGCAAGATTGCACCTGGCAGCTGCCTCAGGCTAGGAATAACTGGGTCAACACATACATTTCTTTTAGGGCAATTAGACGAGGCACTGTAGTATGGACACAGACAAGACCTGATAGGCAACTTAGGTAGGTACTGGAGCGACAACACAGACAGTTCCTGTTATGGCAACAATGACAGACCGTTGTATACCATACTCTAGCAGATTTCTTTTTATAGATAAGATATAATTTAAAATATTTTTTTTAATAAGTTCAAAAGTACTTATTTTAACAATCTTTTATCTACATTATTTTCAAAGGAAGTCAACTGAAATAAATATACAACTATGTCTTCACCCAGTATTAGTTCCTCATCATTATCAGAATCTGACAGTTTCATTACGTCATCTGTTGGTCAGGTAAAATTAAATAATCATTTATTTTCTCCTGTCTATTATTTAAGTCTTTTAAATGATCGATACAGTTAGTATGCGTTACAATTCAATTATTTTCCATTAGCAATCTAAATAATATAATATTAATACATTTTTAGATAATTTATCTATGTAATCTCCTTATAATATGTTAATAAATAAATAGTGAAATATCTACATTGTTTGTACTCTAGTACATTTCTCTTTATGTTTTTTGCTGTTACAATATTAACGTAAATCAAGTAAAACTGCGAATATATCTTGTTTCAGGATCTCACAATTTCTGCATTGAATTATGCAAGCTCTTCTGATGATGATGACGGCTGTTTTCCGTTTAATCCGCAAAGGGAAACCACGTGCTCTGTGCAACAAACAACAAATGAACCTACTACCATCAGAGTTGGAACAACGGAATGGTGTACCTGTGGGAATTGTGTTCCTATGCCAACAGAAGAAGAGAGCATGTGTTGCCATGAATTGGCATCAATCAACCAGTACTTAGAAAATCCAAATGAGTGCATTATGACTAATATCTTATGCCAAGATATTTGTTTAAACGAAGAACGTGTGTTTCATAGTTATCGCATGTTGGGAACAATAACTAGAAGACCCTCTAACAACATGTATCACAGGTATATAATTATAGTTTATAAAAACAATTATAATACAGTTTATCCAGTATTGTGATACTGTAAACCATGATATGCTATTTGTTATTTATAATTTTTTAGACTAATTGATGATATTTTAAAAATATTAAAATAGTAATAGAAAGTAAAATAAAATGGGATTTATTACCCTTTTACATAATGGCTTACATATTTTTGATAAAGAGCAAATAAGAATAAAATTATTTAAATTTTTTTATTTTTTTTTTCCAAAATATTTGAAAAGTTTATCCTTCACCATACTTGTAGACAGCCTTTGAAGACATATTTTGCTCTGCAATCTGCCATCCTGCCTCTGTTCTCCTCTCTTCCTACAGCTCCTACAATGACAATAAGAAGAGATTTATTGTCATTGGAGGAGTTGTAGGAAGAGAGAAGAAAAGAGGCAGGATGGCAGATTGCAGAGCAAATCTTGAAGGATGGTGCTCTTTATGGCTGATGAGAGCGCTCCATCTAACTGGAATAAACTTATTAACAACAGATTATGCAAAGCAGAGGCAGAGTGACAGCCCCTGGTGAATAGTAAGCAAATAAAGTATGCTAGGAAGAAAGCCATAAGCTTTGTGGATCTTTGCACTGATAATTGTATACTAAAAATTATAAATTGCAAAATTTAAAAAATAATATTTTTTAAAAAGTAATGGACAGTTAGTTTATATACATATATGTTTTGTAAATTGTTTTCCTTTTTTTTCTACTTTTGAACAGGCAACTTCGTAAGGTAGCTTACCGTGGTTTCACGTGTTTGGTTCATGGATACTTGGGTCCACGAAATAGAAGACCAATTCCATCCTGCGTAGTTTCAAGTATTCGACAGAGATTTCCTGATCCCGACGGATTATACATGGGATATATTCCCTTGTTAGATTATGCAGCTGTTGATATGGCCACATTACTGTAATCTATTACACAATTTACGTTATATGTAAACTTTATTTACATGACTATATTTTGAAAATATTGTTCAAGGAAGATAATTTCCCTGTTATTGCTGTTTTATAAGTTATATTATATTTCATAGTACTTTTGAACTGTAAAGCAAAGACTGGGCCGCTGCCACTCCCGTGTAGACTGCAGCCCCAGGCTGTGCCCATGCTACCCTACTTTCTCCAATGATGGAGGCTTCTGTCAGTAAGCAGGAGATGTCTCAATGCATAAATATCGTTTTTTTGAAATGAGAATGCTCCATGCTTATACACAGGAACCTCTGTCATTGGAAAAGTGAGGAGAGCAGAGGCAAAGCTCTGTAACTGCAGTGAATTGCAGTCGACACGGAAGTGGATGCAGCACAGACTTTGTAAGTTTAGATTAAACTACATTCAAAAATAATATTAACAATAAATATAGTTTTATAGGTAACAGATATGTTGCTTAATTTGGTGTTGGTGGTTGTGCACAGATGACACATACAGAAAGTTTTAGCTAATTATTATTACATTTTATGTAACAGTATTATAAATCATTTTTTAAATTTATTTTATTATCTCAACAGTGTATTAAAATTGATATAATTTTATGTTATTTAATGAAAAAACAATAAATATGTTTTTTAAAAACATAAATCTGTGTTTTGTATGTTTTTTGGTAATTTTAAATATGTAATAGACAAATTATATATTAACTAATTAGGGACCTGTGTACACAAACACGGTGGTGTCACTGATTGAACAGGGAGCATAATTTTTTGTTTTCCATATTATATGTAGGTGTATCTAAAAACGATAAGTTTATAGAGATAGAAGTATTTAAATTTCCAATCTCTCCCCTTCTCGTGAAACTTTCAAAATTTGAAGAATGTATAGAGTTTTTCAATTAATGAATTCTTTTTTAAAAACACAATTAGAGACGCCAGCAGTTCACCACACCGGGATCTCCTGATCTAAGCTGGACACTGATGTCAGGGGAAGTGCAGGTAGGGGTCACATTTTCAAAGGTTTTATCTTTAAAATCATACCTGTTTCTGAGATAATTTTCGACAATGTCAATAATTTATTCAATCACAGACAAACAATCACAATATTTTATATGATATAACCTTTATTAAGCCAAATAACATCAGTTGTACTGTCTTTTATTTATTTAAATAACATTTACAGTAACATTGTTTTCAGATTATTAGTAATGCAAAACTGGATACAACCACATAATTTTTTTTATAACATATATCAAAACATAACTTTTTAGCAGTATCTTCAAATACCACAATTAAAACTCTTACACATTTCGTTGGTATGTATTATCATGTCTAGTGTTTTATTCTCTTGCAGTGGAGAAATATGTAATCTGCAAAGAAATTACAAGAAATAATGTAGAAGTCATGGATCAGTAATGACAAAAATAATGGTTGTGTTACAGTACATTATTAAATTTTATTGTATTAAACAATTTTGAAAACGGTGTTAACTCATTATGACAATAAAATTACCTGTAAACGCTCAAGGGGTGCTATTACATAACTTAAATTGGAAAGATACTCTTTAACAGTTGATAATCTGTAAGCCCTAATTTGGTTCTCAACGTCTTTCAATTATGTATATAAAAAATATTTTATTTCACATCTAGAGGTAAGTGTCATTGTAACCTAACAGACAGTTATCAGAACCTTTTAAAAACCATAAAATTTTTTTTATATATTTCAATGTACAAATATAAGTTTAGCATTATATTATATTATTAACATATGTAAGCTAAAAATATATAACAGTATGTTATATTTTAAATTTTTACTTCAGTAATTAAAGCAAATTACATTTAATTTTCATGTAAATAATATTGACATAAAAAAATGTTACCTTGTGTAGTTACATTCTGATTTTTCGAAATCTTGTCTTATGTTCTTCAATTGCCTTTCTCTTGTCTGGTTTTGCTATTCTGGCAATATTCTTGGGTAAATCTGTCGATCTTGAATGCCATGGGATCTTAATTGTTTCATCACACATTTTCAACAAATCTATTAACATCGTTTGTAGATGTTCATTTGTCATGGGCTCATAGATATTGCGTAATACCCATCTGTTTCGACTACGCGGAAACTCCAAACGTGTTCTTCCTTCTCCCAAACTCGCAGAACCTTGTCGAGGCACCTTAACTGTTGCTTGTGAACGGTTAATATTGTTATTATGTGCTAAAGCTGCAAGTTGAGTCCTGGCAATCATACAATCCATGCCAAAATGGTTTCGTTTAGGTCGATACTTCAACATAAGACTATGATAACTCTCAATGCCCCCAGTGTGGCAATATTTTGCTAGGTGTTTTAGATCTTGATCCATCTTTTTATCTAAAACTATGAGGCACAACTGCTCAAAAGGTGGACTTTTTTTTTTAAGCCAGGTCGTTTCTTTGATTTGTTCCTCGGTCAATGTAGCATGAGAGCAAGCATGGTAAATATCAGATGTAGTCCATTCATGTTGATTTTGAACATGATTTAAAACTGAATGCCATCTTTCCCTTAGAACTTTAACATCGCCTTTGCAGGTTTTCACACTCCACCAAAAATGATTGATGATGGCTGGAATCCAGTGATTCAACTGAGAACATATTTTTCTTTTAGAAGTGGCCAACAATTTTTTTTTTAAGCTTTTCGCATAGTGCCACACGTCGAATTGATGTTCAATATCTGTATATTTTTCTCTGAGTACCTTTCGGATACTCACATGCCGATCGGTGGCAACAATTTTCACATTCATATTGTCAGACAAAATTCTATTTAAACATTTGGTGAAAGCAGACTTTTCCATAGCAACTGATGAAGAACATTGGGACACCTGTTCAATTTCTAGATCAACAATTTTTTTGGAGTTCAAATCAACCATTGTGTATGCACAATACTTAGCTGAATGGCCAGGACTATCACACTGCCCGTCACCTCCCAGCCCTGTAGGCCTGTCTCCTATAGCAGCAAATACACGGTTTCTTTCCAGATTCCAGTGATGGTTTATGATTGCGTAAAGATATTTTCTTTGGTATCGATAAAAAGTAGAAGTAGATATTTGTTGCAGTCCAAAAATTGAATTCATTTCAAATATTTTCCGAAAGTTTCCACCGCTAAATAGTACTGAGGCAGCAAAAAGAATATTTCCTGCGGCAACTCTTTTCACTCGTGGCTGACTCTCCCATATAATAAAAGAATGACCACTTAAACATTCCGCTGTAACTGAAACAAAGGTACCTTCCACTTTTTTAAAAATATTTGAAATTGTAGACTGACATTGTTTATCTCCACCACAGTGCATGCGATATAGCAAGTTGTCTAAGCATGATTCAAATACGATAAATTTACGTTCCTGCAACATTACTTGTTCCATACAATCTTCAGAGAAAGACAAATCAGAATCTACTGCAGACATTGAACTATCTGGAACAAAGTCTGGATCCCAATTTTTTTTATTTTTCATTAACATTGATGGAGAATCAAATATAGATGATTCCGGAGTGCATTTGCCAGACATTCGATCATCTTGAAAATAAGTATCTTCTTCCAATACTTCAATTTGCCGTTCATCTACATCAATATCACTTGCTTCTATTATTAATTTTTGTGGAACTTTAATATGACAAAATGATTTGTGCAATGTGATTGGAGAAACTGAGGCACATGAGGCATGTCTTCTTAGATGAGGCTTATGTGGAGTTGAGGTTTTAATTGGTGAAAAGGGATACATAGTATCTGCTTTGTCTTGTAGAACTTTGTTGTATGGGTGATCTTTTTCTACGTTAGCCAATTCACCATGAACAAAAAAGTCACTTTCATGAGACTGTACAGCTTTATCTGCAACTAACGTCATGTCAGTTTGTGTTGAGGAATCTGTCATATATGAGCTTGCACAGGTTGTTTTGTCAGGATAGTTTTTTGAAAATTCAGTTGCATTTACTTGTGCTATGGTTGAAGTTGTTGAACTCTTTTCTAAGGTAGTTAAACCAAATAGAGTAGGAACAGCATCCTCTTTTAAATACTTCTTTGTTCCTCTGACTTGGTAGCAGTTTTCCATAAAGTGTAAAGAACAAATTCGAAAATTATGTCCACGTTCGTCTTCTAAAATCTTTTTTGCTACTTCTGTAATTTGTTCAAACTGATTTCCAGTATTCTGTAACCAGGATACAACCTTATCTAACTGCTTAGGAAATGTATGCAGAGTAACACCAATTTTTTTTTTTTTTTCCCAGTTTTACTATTACATCCGTCAACAAAACAATTTGGCATCTTCTATGTAGTGTTTTGAGACTAAAAAAACAAACAAACAACAAAATATTTTAAATTTTAACATAAAGTTTGATTATACTTTTATTATACCAACATTTATTTTGGTAAAAATTTAATATTACAAAATGTTCACTTTTTGAACATATCTAAATCATTTTAGTTAATTATTCAATCGGTCATTAACTACAGGATTAGTTCCAGACAATTGTAGGTTTGCTAACGATTGAAATCCTTAAAAAAAAAAGGAGCAGGTATTAGACTTAAACGGATAGTAATACTTCATTTTATCTTTACTTTATTTTGTAGGCATTAAAAAAACATGAAGACCTATATAAGTCTTATCTCTCAATCCTTTATGGTTTGAGAGATATTCACAAGTACAGTTTCCCCTCCCACCCCTTTTACCATACAGATAACAGAAGGTGACAATCTTCTTCCTATGAGAACAATGAAAACCCTGCCCCCCTTGACAGTTTTTTCAGCTTTTCCCTTATCTTAATTGAAGATTGTCCCTCTCTGCAGTCTACCTTGGCACCTCCCTTCTGAGCTGGCTGAATGGGGGGGGGGATACTTTGCTTGTGAATATCTCTTAAACCATAAAGGTTTGAGAGATAAGACTTATATAGGTCTTCATGTTTTTTTAATACCTTCAAAATAAAATAAACTAGAGGAATGCTAATACCTTCTAGTAATCACCTCCCATTTACCTTTATGTGGGCAGAAAATCCTGTCACTATGAATCAATTTGACTATATTGGTTTTCCAAATTTAATCTTTAATTGGCACTGAATACCATGTCCATGGAGACATGATTAATTTTTCCGTTCTCTAAGCGTCCAAACTTTTCCGCCTAAGTCGTCATTCTTTCATAGAAGATGTCAGTGAGATTGTTTTGGGGTCCTTGAGTACCATAAAAAGCATTATGACTGCCTCTGTTGACATAATAAAAACTATTAATGAAAGGTTAATTTTGGAGAACCAGTCCACTCAGCACTGATTCATATAGGCTGTTACAATTGTCTGCCCAGTTCACAAGAAGTATGGGGTATATTATTATTAACCCTTTGAGTGCCAACGCATTGGCATTCTGACATTCAAAGGGTTACTTTGTTCTGTTTCTTTAACTTTGGAGCAAATTATATTTTGCTGACTTTTACTTTCTACAATTTCATTATTTTGGTTTGCATCAAACAAGCTTGATTGAGGTATTTATTTTGGATCTATCAAGCATGTTTGCATGTTTATGTGATCAAAAATAAATTAATGTTTTCAAGATTTTCAGTTTTAATCAATCAAGCATATATAGTGCACTTGAACTTTGTTTTAAAAATATATTTTATTTATATTGATTTTTTATTTTAAATTTTTATATTTTTAGTTGTCTTCACTTCAACACAGTAGAGTGATTTTTTGTGATATTGGTTTAACCTTAATGGATGGAACATACCAAAACATGTTTTTACTTCCATGACCAGAAGTTTTACAGTGGAGACCTTGCTACAGCTTGCTTTGAGGCGTCAAATTTATTATACACTTTGTAAGTGAGGAAATGGTCACTGTTTGGAGATTAGGTTCTTGATTCAGGTGCAGAACAAGCAACAATAACAGGTTATGAGAAGATATTAAAAAACAATGATTGCCCTTATATACGTCCGAAGACTATAAACCCTAACTGTGGCATATATGAGGCTTTTATGTTCTTGTTAGCACAGATTTTTACTAATCAAAAGAAAATGTTTGATGTGGCACTAGATAGTTGCCTCTATAGGGAGCTAAACTGATATGGTGCAGGAATTAAGGAATGTTAATTTGGATGTAATGCAGAGATTTGAAGCAATTCGGCGGAGAAGATTACAGTGTTATAACTCTGCTATAGCAGCATGCAAAAATGCCCGGAGAATAATCAGTTTTCTGGTCATCAGTGAGTTAATCCCTGCAATAAAAATTCAGCTTCTACAATAGAAATAATAAACAATCCATTCATAGCTAGTATTGCTTTGATCTCAAATCATGTTTAACTATCGGCTACACGTTACAGTATGATACTATCCATTCCAGCTTGCAAATAAATAATTATAAAATAATTCTATTATAGAAGCTGCATTTTTATTGCAGGGATTAACTCACTGATGACCAGGAAAACTGATTATTCTCCGGGCATTTTTGCATGCTGCTACAGCCGAGTTTCATTTCACTTGTGATGTATATCTTACATTAGGTAAACTCTACTTAGATCTTTGAGAGAGTGGTAAAACTATAAATATATGTTTTAAATTATATACCTGCAACAATGACAATTAGATTTTTTATTTACTGCGCCCAACTCGTGTTCGCTCCTCTTCCTGGGTACCAGAAGAAAAAAAAAAGTTTCGTGAACATGCATGGCACGTTCGCTGAACTTTACATGGACGCGCGTTTACATGTGAGCGCTCCTACGCGCCAAATCTCGTGACAAAGTAGGAGGTATTATGGGAGGGATCAGGTGACAGAAAGGAGGCGTTTTCCTTTTTCTGTGCGGTTACTGCGGTTAACCTTGGTCCGCAGTGGGATCAATGGTGACGTCAGCAAGGAGCTCGAAAAAAAAGAAATAGCACTGAACGGGTGAGTTTATAAAAAAAAATTTATTGCTTTCTCACAAGTAAATTCTTTATACTATTACATGAAGCTAACTTATATGGAGGTGATAGTTCCCCTTTAAGTCTGAAAGGGAGGAGAACTCTGCATGTTTAATTTCCTCTCCTCACTAGCACTTGTCTCGATTGACATGAAAAAACATGGTGCTTGGTAAATTGTGTGAGAGGCTGAGGCAAAGGAAAAAGGGAGCAGGAAAAAATAAGGAAAGGGACAGAGACAGACTTATGTCATTGAATGAGTCATTGAAAGAAGGCCTTAGGAGTGTCTGAACATGATCAAGTATATGGAGGTAATTTCTGAGGACTCAGGACAGGTATGAGTGATCGCCACGGGCAGTGTTTGATGGGCTTTTAATACAAAGTTGCTGTTTAACAAACATCTTTCCTATTTCCACAGGGACATGGATGTTTGGGCTGCTTTGGTCACCCATGATAAGGGGCAGTCACAGTTCAAAGATGTTGCAAGACTCTAATTTTATGAATCTCATATTAAGTATTGCTGTTATGCTTACAATGATAAGTGATGCCAGAAGGGCAACACAGTTGTCCAGTCTGTGGCAGGGGTCGCCCAGTCGTAGATTGTAGTAGGCATAAAGGGGTCTGGATATATGACTGCAAATTTCAGTGAATCTCACCCACAGGGCACAGATGCCAAAAGCATTAGGCAAGCTACGTGAGGTGCTTGGGGCAATCATAATAGGCAGGCAATGTTTCTGTTGAGTGATTTTCTTGATGGTTTTAGGATTTCAGTATAAAAAGTTTTAACCCCAGTTGCTAAAGTTAGGAAATTGCAATCTTCCTGCAAGCTGTTTAGCAAGAGAAGCTGGATAAGGAAGTAGTAGCAGGGAGAATAGCTGGCCCTTTTAGGGAGATTCCCATATCAGGTGTAATCATCTGTTGTGCCCAAGATAGAGTTAGAGAAATCCCAGTTAATCCATTATTTGTCCCACCATGAGAAGGGGATGGGATCTCAAAATGATGCCTTAGACAAAGATTAGTGTAGTGATAAAACATTAAAAATCATACAGGCATTAGGTGCTGGGTGCCACTTAGCTAATACTGTTGTTGAGTGAGTTTTATGCTTCCTTCACCTTTATCCAGAGAGTTTTATGTACAATGGCCAGGCCAGTACTATGTGGATAGGTGTCTTTCCATGGTGTGTTCAATTCCCTGTACTTATTTTGAAGCATTTGGTTCCTTTTAGCATTGAGTGGTATTGATTCAGTAAGGTTCCAAAGCTACAGCTCACTATGTCAATTAATTTTTCTTTGTTAGTCCAGCGGGCAAATACTTGTGTTCACTTGTTCTGGTTTTCTTAGTATAAGATGAATATATAGATAGACGAACAATAGATAGATAGATAGATAGATAGATAGATAGATAGATAGATAATCACTCTTTCTCTACCCCTCAAGGTTTATGTCTCCCTCGTCTAGGTCGTCTAGGTCTTTCAACCCCACTTCATCTTTAGCAAGGCTCTATCTTTTGCTTCCCTCAAAAACCAACAAGCAAACAAATCTTTCTAAACCACCGCAGGTCTCTGCGAGAGTATTAAAATAATTCCCATTGATTTAAATGCTGCTTGTAACCCCAATGCTTAACAGTGTCCTGTAAACCCCTCTAGCAATTGGGGAATAAATGGGAATTTGCAGAATTTTCATTCCCCAGTTTAATTTGTGGAAGTTTAAAGCTGATGTACTAACCAAAAAAAGTGGTGCAATTCTGGATCAAACCAAGTGCACCACAGGCAACAATTAAAAATAACAATTTCTTTAAATTGGGCTTTTAACCTCTTGAACGCTAGACAAGTGTCCAGTGGCTTTATAATGCAATGGAGACCTCTCTAGCATTTAAGGGGTTAAAAGTCCCATTAAATCAAAGGGAATTTGGGGAATTTTTATTTATTTCCTATGATGTACCTGGTTTGCACCAGAATTGCAACCTTTTTGCTTAGTACATAAGCTCCAGTGGCTTTGTAGAACTTAACAACACATAAAGCTCCACAATACCCATATTATCCATTGAATAAAGTACCCAGAATGATCTGCTCTAGCAGTGCTGAAAATAAAAATTGCAAAATACGCCACTCTGACCTTCACCTACATAGACCTCTACACCATCCATCTGTGCTCTCTACAGACTGCACCTCTACGACTGTGCACCACCCCTCCCTAACACACTGAGATCACAAGAATGATTGGTAATGTCAGTAAAGGTCCTTTAGCCCACTAGAATCTATCCACTGCCATAATGCAGTCATAACTGGAGATATTGAAATTTGCATTTGGGATCAAACCCATAGGTGGGGTTTTCAGCAGGCACTTGGAAAGGGCTACATCAGGAGTAGGACACTGTTTCCACAAAATCAGGTTTACAGCATCTTTGGAATAAGAATTTTGGATGAATTTCTGCTGGGTTTCAATGGTGTCAGGGTGTGGGTATCCCAAAAGATGTGTAGTCAGAAGATGCAGTTGTTTACAAAATGGCTGATGTAATTTTGTTTTAGCAAGATACATGATGCACAGGTAGGTGGCCTCAAGAGTGTTGGCTGCAGGGTCTTACTAAGAATATGATGTTCCCTATTGTTATAGCTTTAGAACTCTGGCAAAACTATCTTGCTCATAAGGTTGTCACTTTTTGGATGGACAATATGGGAGTAGTATTTTACATTAATTAGTTATTATCATCAACATCCCCATGAGTTTTTACTCAGCTGTGGAAGGTTGTATTGCCGTGAATGAGTACAGTACAAGGCTAGACATGCCAGGAATGACAATTTAGTGGTTCATGCTCTGTCTAGGGAAAAGTGGGAACTGTTTTTCCCCTCATGCTCAATCGCATGGTTTTTTTTTGTCCATTACCATTATGGACAATGAAGATACAACAGTTAAAGGAAAAGTAAGGTCATCCATAGCCCCCAGGCATGTATCTGAGTATTGGGGTGGATCAAGTGCTGTATGGCATGCATTCCTTTAGGATTGAGGTAGCATCTCAAGCAGCAGTTAAGTGTCAGTCAGAACACAATATTAAGAGGTTTGGGAGATGGCGTTTATAAAAAATCATCTCCCTAATCAGTGTCTAGTTTGTCATGTGGCACCCCTACATTCACTGGGTAGAGAGTTTGACATCATCAACATCCTGGGGAAGACAGTAAAGGATCCCGCAGGATAGAAATGAAATTAAAAATGCTTGCATTCCTTTTGTGGGTAGCCTCTAGAGATGTGAACTTGTTCAGCTTTCAGAGAGGGGCCCATAAAATAGTCTTGTCCATTATGAGGCTAACACAATGGGTTTAAGAGGTCCAATAGTAGCTTCCTCTTCATTTGGGTGGAATTATGGTGCTCCTGGGCACAGTTTTGGTGAAACATGGCAGATGACTCCTTTTTGACACAGGAGAGGGATTGACTCTGTGGTAGGCTGACCATATGTTCTGTTTTGAATGGGGCAGTCCCGTTTTTTTTTATATTTCAGGACCGTCCCGTCGTTTTATGATTTTGTCCCATTTTTAATTAGCCGCCCAGCTTGTGACAGCCGCAGCTCGCATCATAATAAACAAAAAGCTGAAGCACCACGGCGAAGCGCTGCACAAGCACTGTGACGACTGAATTATATAAAGGTATGGACGGCTAGATGTGCCCCGCCTTCTATAATCCTCTCCTTCCCTGGCTTCCTAGCATGTTGCACTGCACTGCAGTCAATGAGAGAGGAGTGCTTGATACTCCTCCTCTCTCATTGGTTGTGCCTGTTCTGAGGCATGGCGCTGTTGCTCAGGGTCTGGAAAGATCAGATGCCTGAGAGGAACAGACATCACATTCTGATGGGCATTGCGCATGTCGCGACAAGGAGGAGGCCAGATGCAGAGTTAGGAGTGAACACAGGTGGAGGACTCAAGCCAGCAACAACAGCCAGCAGTGCACTCCAGTTCAGCATCGGTGACAGTGATTCACTTCAGTCACATCATTCATCAGCCTGCTCGCTCCTGCTGCCCAGCATGTCACTCGACACTGTCCCGCCGGCCTGTTAAGTGAGTCAGTCAGTCAGTCAGTGTGGAAGTGGTTTAAAGTTTTAAAATGTCGCAAAAGTTGCCGCTCTCATGATTGGGGTAGATTTTTTATTCAGTGTGCATCCCCTGGGAAACAGGACACATTTATGTTTCAGCAGGTGGATATTTACACCGAATGAAGGTAATGTTGTGAATAAAATTTGTTTTTATGTTAACAATATATCTATCCCTCATCTTTTGCCAGGAATAGGGTGGTTTATCTGTGTCACATTGTATCTGATCGACGGGGGTGTGAGTTAAGGGGTTAACTTGGATCCTAACTCGGTGCCGAGACGAGACCCGGATGTTGTTATAACAGGCCGTGTTTTGTGAGCAGAGCTGGGAATCAGAAAGTGACCCTTGCCATTTAACCTCATCTGGTCGGGTACAAATTCGACACGGATACATGTTGTATATGATAATTGGTCCTGGGAGACAGTTATATGAGGGATAAAATAGAGTTTTAGGTTGTTTATAGATGTGATATTTTTGTACTTTAAAATCTCTTATTATATATATATATTATTGGAGTGAGATATATTATTGGAGATACATTATTGGAGTGAGATCTTAAATATATATTGGAAGGGTGATCGTCACTACTATTTTTAAGAGATTTGATGAAGTCACATTGAATTCCAACATTTACAGAACTTACATATTTTGTGGAATTTAACTGTAGTTTGGAGAATTTTTAGAACATACACTTGACCTTTACTTGACCTTTATTGACCTTTACCGTTGTTAAAATCAGTGGGAATATGTAACTTGTAAGTTTCAATAAAAGATACATTGTTTTAATAAAAGATTTATTGTTCTAATCAAGAGAATTAATTTGGTCATAAGTGATTCTATTCATAAACTTACTGGAGGAAGCACCGGAACATATTGGTATACGATATATTGGGATGTGACTGTGTTTGAGTGTCATGGTTGTGTGGGTTGAGGTGGTGTGTGATTATGTGATGGTGAACTTACCAGTAGTGTGGAGGCTCCTCTCTTCCCCAGTGTCCAATCCTCCAGGGACCCCCTTAACCAGTGTGGAGGACATGGTCTGCCGCAGCATCTCCTCCCAGCGGTTGAACATTATGTCTCCCGGTGGACCACCTCCGGTGTCTCGGGCGTGCAGGGCAGCATCCCCCATCTTCTTCTTGACCTGCCTTTTGCAGTTGCCCCATCTCTTTTTGACGGAGTGCACATCCCATCTGCAGCTGGCCACCGCATTGACCCGGCTGCAGATTTGGTTCCAGACGGCCTTCCTCCTCGCAGCCAGGCCAGGGACCCTCTCCCTCTGGAACAGGATGGTCTCCCTCTCCAGCACAGCCTCCACGAGGGCCCTGTTCTCCTCCTCGGTGTAACAGGGATCTCTGATTCTGTCCTTCTCAGCTCCAGCCTGCAAGGAGTAAGACCCAGAGTCCCCTGCCTGTGCTGCCCCTGCCTGTATGTGGTGGTCCCCACCATGTACCCCTCGTCTCACTGCAGGTTCTTTCCCAGTTCTCTGTGTGCCTGCTCTTCTGGGCCGACTCCCCCTCCGCCCTGCGGATCTCCCTCTCTCACCCCTACTTTCAACAGGGAAGTCCTGCTCTCCTTCCTCCTCCTCCACTACTCTCCCCACCCCTCTCTCCTGTCCTACTCTCCTGACCATCACTCACCCACTCACACCCAGGCACTCCTATAGACCCTCACAGACACACTTGATCCCACTCACTCTCTGTCACTCACAGATTCACACTGTCAAAATAAAGTTTAAAAAATGTGTTATGAAAAAAAAATACTATGTGTATGTATGTGTTTGTGTTTGTATGGGTGTATGTGATATATGCAAAAGTGTGATATGTGTTTATTTAGGTGCAATGCTCTTCTCTCTCCAATCTCCAAAAACTCCTTCTACCTCCAATGTAAGTTCCTCTCTCCCTAGCTCTAAACGCTCTCCTCCACTCCTGGGTCCTGTGATTTAACTCACCAAAACTCGAAACACAGACAAGGTGTGGCTGTTATTTTGGGGTATAGTTAGGTGTATTTGAACATTTTTGCTACTTTGGGGCCTTTACTTTGGCTATAGGTTTGAATTGTGTTTGCACATCTATCAGGGTAGCTAGCCAACTCCAGCCAAAATGTTACATTTTGACTTAAGTTGTGTTTTAACAGGTTTTTGAGATGCACAGTGATGTTGAAAAAGGTGCAACGCATGTTTTTGTGTTACGTGTTTTTGTTGTGCCTACGCTCTTTAGCTATTCTTGTTGACTTACTTTTAAATCTGCCGTAAATCATGTATTATTTGCAGCCGATGTGCCTTTTTTTACTTAGCGGATGGTTTAACTGCTGCCTTTAAAACTACCCCCAAGTGTCTACATTCCAAACATACATTAGTTTAATTGAAAAAGATAATATTTCAGCTACAGAAGTAGCCATCAACATTGACAATCTTGTAAACAATTTAGAGTCCAGAAAAAGTGAAGTGTTTGTAACTACCGATGTCAAAAAACAACTGAAAATGTTAGTAGATTCAGAAGAAATTAACGAGGCTAAGTTTTTTGAGCTAGTTGAGAATTTCTATGAAACCAGCTTAGAATATATCATCAAGTGGAAAAGCAATGTTGGAGGAAACACTGATAAGTTCAAGTGGGTGCTACTAAGGAAGACACCTAAATGGAAAGATATACGGGACAGTCTGGACGAGGAATTCATCACACGCACAGAAATAGAAGAAACTTGTGTATCTGCTCAGTGGACCCTCATAAAATCTACAATTGTGAGGCAGTTGGATACATGGAATAAAGAAAACATTTCTGTATCTGATAGATGGGTACATTTTTTTCTGAAATGTGCGAAAAATTCCTAGACTTTAAAGAATTTTGTAATATTGTAGAGTTTATTCTTTGTCTTCCAGGAAGTACGGCACCTGTTGAGAGAATATTTTCTGTTTTGAACAGTATGTGGTCAAAGGAGAAACTCAGAAGAGATATAATTACATATACATTTAAAAGGAGCAGGACACAAGAGATATAAACACATTTTACAAAAAGTACACTTTTTAAGAAAATCTTTGTACTTTGGCTTTTCCTGCTGAGTAAAGCAAGTACATTCCCACACTACTGGAAGTTGTTTTATTCATTACTTGTAACCAATTTCAATTTCCAAGAAGATGTGGCGCTGTTACTATCACATTCTACATAGAATTGTTATTGTAGTCAGTGACTCACCTCTCCCACAGACAGAATAAAACATAAGTTATGTTGCATTCTATGGGGTAGAGGTGAGTCACTGACTACAATAATAATTCATTCTATGTTAGAATGTGATAGTAACAGCTCTAGTTCATGACAGTTACGTTGTTAAACTGTCATGAACTAGCCGTTACTATCACATTCTACATAGAATTGTTATTGTAGTCAGTGACTCCCCTCGCCCATAGAAGGAATGTAACATAAGTTATGTTACATTCTATGGAGGAGAGGTGAGTCACTGACTACAATAACAATTCATTCTGTGTTAGAATGTGATAGTAACAGCTCTAGTTCATGACAGTTATGAATGTTACTTGTCAGTGACTAATCTTAGGTAGATAGCATCCTTATGTTTCTGGCTACGTAGATGTTGATTGATGCTATTGCTACACCTTGCTGATAGAATGTATTGTTAGCTCAATATGTTTATAATCAGACATGTAATAAAACATTTGTTATTGTCTTACGTTCATGATAAATAAATACAGAATATTATATTACATAACCCCGTCCCGTTTTTGTCTCAAGAAAATGTGGACAGCCTACTCTGTGGTCATGTCTTCCCTACAGGGTGGGTTTATCATTGTTGACAAGCAATCATTTGCGTGAAAACTTTGGCCATGATGCACTGTATGATAAGCAAAAAGAGCTTCACTTGCTGCAATTTTATCGCTTTCGCTGTTACCATGTCTCATAAACAAACTGATGTTTTTAACTGAAGCCAGAGTGTTTCAGCATCCTTATGTTCTTGGCTATGTAGATGTTGGTTGATGTCACTTCTACCTCCATGAGCAATGGAAAAATGGACATTACAATGTTGGCATAACACTTTTGTTCCCTCTCTGCACAGTTTGTCCGGTTTAATACATTTGAATTCCATCTTGAGATTGTTATTAAAACTGCAGTTTCGCCTCTTCTTTGGCATTGCAAGTCACTTGGATAAGTTGGCTAGAACAGTGGGACTTCACTAGTCCAGTCTGATCGTACACGTACTAGTAAGCAGCTGAGCAGCAAGAACGGGTTTGCTTGCGCCGTCTTGTTTATTCTCTCTCTGTCTGTCAAAGAAGCCTGCCCCTGAGTAATTCTGGAACTTCTTCCTCTCGTCACACTGGTGGTTGGTTACACACAGACTACTCACTGTACAGAACATTATTATTATTACCAATGTTGGGACTCCAGTCCGATCGAGCAGCTGAGCAGCAAGAAGAAGGCAGTTTGCTCTCTGCAGCTTGCTTGTGTTCTGTCTTCTATCTCTCTGGCAAAATAAGAAGATTAGATTAGAATTATATGCCAGTCTCAAGCCTCAGCCTGCGCCTGACTAAATCCTGAACTTCCTCTCGTCACACTACACTAGTGGTTGGTCATCAACAAACTGATTATTATTTATGATTGATGATTACCTAGTAACCAATGTGTTGGGACTCCAGTAGTCCGAAGGAGCAGCTGAGCAGCGAGAAGAAGGCGGCTTGCTGTTTGCAGCTTGCTTGTGTTCTCTTCTCTGGCAAAATAAAAAGATTAGATTAGAATTAGAAGCCAGTCTCAAGCCTCAGCCTGCCCCTGACTAAATCCTGAACTTCCTCTCATCACACTACACTAGTGGTTGGTCATCAACAAATTGATTATTATTCATGATTGATGATTATCTAGTAACCAATGTGTTGGGACTCCAGTCCGATGGAGCAGCTGAGCAGCGAGAAGAAGGCGGTTTGCTGTTTGCAGCTTGCTTGTGTTTTCTCTTCTCTCTCTCTGGCAAAACAAGATTAGATTAGAATTAGAAGCCAGTCTCAAGCCTCAGCCTGCCCCTGACTAAATCCTGGACTTCCTCTACCTAGACCTGTCACTTAGGGTAACTGCCTGTACATCCTATATAATAATTCGCTAAATGTATGTTTGTCAGAAGCTGTCATGTGCAGTACAGACTGCCCGCGCCGCGGTTGATCGGTGTGCAGAGAGGACTACAGTCTGAATTCGGAGCGACCTGCTCCGTTATCAGCCGTGGCACGGGTAGTCTCTACTGTGCATGACTGCACCACGGCCGTTGCTGGGTGGCGCTGTGGCCCGTGTCAATAAATGACTATTGGCCCCAAATGCACAAAAGCAAAAATGGAGCAATCTTTGGACAAGTCAAATGTTTCATTGCAAACAACAAAAGACATTCTTGTTGATTTAAATAGAGTTTTTAACCCTTTCAATGCCGAGAGGTCTCAAGTGCATTGTGATGCAATGCATTTGAGACCTCTGTCTGGCATTCAAGGAATATTATTAAAAGCTCTATTAATTTAAATCAATATGGATTAGGGGAATTTGTATATCTTCCTATGGTGTTGGTTTTCCTCAGAAATGTACATATGTCAATGTGTGTGCTTGTTCACTGTTTGTTAGCTTAATTCAGTTCACAGATATCTGCATGCAGATCAAGACAAATACTACTACTTGTCATACATTTTTATTAATGGCACAATGTACTTTGTGAGAAACAACACAATGAATACTGTAAGATTTTTGGTGCAAACATTTATAGTTGCCAGCTGGTAATGCTGTACCAAATATCCCCAAACTTTTAGTGTTATTCATTTTCATTGGACGGCTAGGGGCAATATATTCCTGTATTGTCTTTGCGTTCCGATATATTATCTTACTTGGTATGCTTATTATGCTAACAAAGAATCATCTAGTAGAATATTCCAATACTTGGATATAATTTTTTCAGTCGTTATGGCAAAAGCATTATTCTATGTGATGACTGCTGATTGTCTTTTCTTGGGAAATTTTTCTTTTGTTTTGGTGTTGGATTCACAGTACCGGTGGTAAGTAGTTTTGTTCTATCTGCCTGAGCGGCCTGTAATAGAGATACGATGGAGATATCTATAAATTGGCCTTCAAGATTTCTCCTTTTTCCTAAAAAATTTCCAAAGAACTGCAGTTTCTTTGAAGGTGATAGTATTGCCCAAAGGGATATTTTTAATCCATTTTGGATGGTGGCAACTGTCAGTCCTCAGATATTGATTGCAGCTAACATATTTTTGTAGATAGAGCTTAAAATAGGTTCCACTCCAAAACCAAGAAGGTATAGATTCAAAAATGCAATATACCCTATTGATGCCATGGAAGTAAAATGTAATCCCATACTATTAGAATTACAATGTTGGATGAATTTCTCAAGTTCTATCTTAGAATATATAACAATGTCATAGAACACCAGACTGCCCCCATCTGCCAGAGTGCCATTCAAACAGATCTTCCCATAGGCCCATGAAAAAGTTGGCATACAATCAGGCAAATCTGGTGTTCATAGAAGTACATTTAATCTGTAGGCAAAACTCATCCTGGAAGAAAAAGAAATTATGGTATAATATATAAGATACAGACTCCAATAAAAACCCTACTTGTTCGGGGCACATCTGAGGATCCAGTTCTAGAAAATACCTAACCATCTATAGTCCTAAATATGATCTATACATGTGTATAAAGACGAGACATCCAGAGTTGCCCAGTTAGTAGATGAAAACTTGAATAACACATCCTGAAAGTCTCAGATATAAGAAGGTAGCTTTATGACATACTTCTGGATGAAAAAGTCTACATATGCTGACAAATTTGATGTAAAAGAACTGATGGCAGCTATTATGTGCCTCCTCTCATATAAATGATAGAAGAATGAGCCTGCACCGATATCTGTAGTGTAGGGATCACTTGATTACCAGGGGGTTACCTGGTCTGTGGGTTGAGTAATATTAGTAGGTGGTTTTGCATTATGTTTGGTTTGTTGTGGTTTGACAAACCTGGACCATTTTTTATTTTTATTTGCATAATCATTCACATCCCTTGTGAATTTGTGAGACTTTCTGTCCCTCAGATTTCTTTCTAAGGTATCCACCTTATTTTGGTCCTCTATGTCCAGTTCTCCAAATACAGGAATCTTACAATGTTTTTCTAAGACGAGATTATGTTTTCGGTTTATTTTTCTATGCGAATCAACCTAGATTCTCTATAGGCAATGATATGTCTTATTGGGTTACATATATTCTTATTTCAATATATATTTTTATTCATTATGATTATATATATATATATATATATATATATATATATATATATACATATACATATATATGTGTATTGTTATACATATATTTGTTTATTAAACTTTGATCTATTTGGAATATTGGAGCAGTGCTTAGTATCCTGTGTGAGAGTGGTTCCCGAGTGGAGACGGGTATTTCTCCGAATGCATGATAGTCAGCATATCTTGAGCTGACAACTACAGTTGTGAGTACCCAACTTTATTGTTTTACAGCTGTTGCCTTTGAAAGACAATGTTACATGATTGGGCGCCCTTCCTGTTTTTTATTTTGTCTGTGCATGAATCTCTTAATGTTTTTCTAAGATGAGATTATGTTTTCAATGTATTTTTCTATTTGAATCAACCTAGATTCTCTATAGGCAATGATATGTCTTATTAAAGCATAAGAACAGTTATAGTAATAATAATTAACCCATTCCTTTATAAAATGAGCATAAGTAAAACTACATTTTTAAAAAATCCTTAGTCGTCTGTTCCATACAAAGATGATCTTCCAGTTGTCGAAAGACCTTTTTAAGCTCCCCATTAGGTAATGGCTCCTAGAACAGGCAACTAAGAGAGAATGGCGCAAATATTTTAAAACATCAGCAACTAATAGTAGGAGCATGTGGTAACATGTAAACAGGGACAACAGGAAGTAATTCAGAGCAGCTGACAGTGCCCAGACATATCAAGTGAACCACTCTGGAACTGAGGCAAAATGGTGAAGAGAATAAGAGTAATAGCAGCAGATGCGGTATGTTGCTAGGAACAAGATGAACCAGCCAAATAGAAAGGGATCAGATTTTGAGAAGATGCCCTGGCTAAGGGGATATGGGCATTATCCATGTCTCATTGTAACCTGTATTAGATCTGGCATCTGGAGATGAGATGCCAATGATACCCAGTCCGAAATATACACGGGACATATGACCACTGCATAAACTCAGGGTAGAAATAACATATGAATGTCATTTCCAAGGAAACCAGGATGCTATCCCTAACATCCATGTTGGAGCTAGATATGAGTGTGCTGAACAAACAGCTACAGAACAGTGAATCCATAGTCCCTAATCAACCCCAAGACATTATATTAAAAACCAGAGAAAAAAAAGAGGGGGAACACTAACATAGTAACATAGTTGATGAGGCTGAAAAAAGACGTGTCCATCAAGTCCAGTCCATGACAAAAACACCCCTGTTGATCCAGAGGAAGGCAAAAAAACACCTCTGGAGCAATTTCTAATTGTGGGTAATTTCTAATTGTGGGTAAAAAAAAATTCCTTCCTGACTCCAAATGGCAATGAGATATTTCCCTGGATCAACATCTGCTTTGAAGCCATCTGTCATTATTTTCCATATTGTTCTGTGCTAGATAGACATTATCTGCAAGTACAACATGCCAAGACAAAGAATTCCATAGCTTCACCGCCCATACTGTAAAGAATCCCTGCCTTTGTTTTAATCAAAAGCGCCTTTCCTCTAGTCTTAATGGATGACCTCTTGTTCTTAGCTCAGCTCTTTGCGTAAATAATTAATTGGCTAGTTCTTTGTATTGACCTTGAATGTATTTGTAAATGGTAATCATATCGCCCCTTAGATGTCTCTTCTCTAATGTAAACAAACCCAGTTTGGCTAGTCGCTCTCTTTATAACTCAGATCCTCCAATCCCTTTATCAGTTTTGTTGCATGTCTCTGCACCTTTTCCAGTTCAACAATGTCTTTTTTAAGAACTGGTGCCCAAAATTGTACTCCATATTCTAAATGAGGCCTAACCAAGGATTTATACATAGGTAGGAAAATATTAGCATCCCTTGCATCTACACTTCTTTTTATGCAGGCTAGAACCCTATTTGGTCTTGCAGCAGCTGACTCTGCACACTGCTGTGAAGTCTATTGTCTATCAGTACTCCTAAATCTTTCTCTAATGAGGATTCCCCAAGTTGTTTCCCATTTAGTGTATATGTAGCAAGTTTATTTCTACAGCCCAAATGTATAACCTTACATTTATCTACATCAAATGACATCTGCCACTTTTCTGTCCATTCACTCAGTTTATCTAAATCCTTCTGCAGAGAAAAAACATCCAGCTCTGTACGTATTTCCTTACATAGCTTAGTGTCATCAGCAAAGATTGAGATGCTACTTTCAATTCCTACTTCTAGATCATTTATAAACAAATTAAAAAGCATTGGGCCCAGGACTGAACCCTGCAGAGCCCCACTTATAACTTTAGACCAATTTGAAAAGGTTCCATTTACAACAACTCTCTGCCATCTATCATTTAACCAGTTCTCAATCCATGTACAGATAACACCGCCCAGACCAAAGCCTTTTAATTTTTTTTTAGTTTAGTAGTCCGCCCCCTCGCAATTAAGCCCCACCCCTTTTTAATGACGTGAATCGCGTAATTTCTCTACCCTTATCGCACTAGAGGGTTGTCCTCTGGGCAGCCCCAAGTAAAAAGTTCCCAGGTATGTCTATTCTTCATGAAACCATGCTGATTCCTACTAATAATATTGTTTATTTTCACATAGTTCTGAATAGTGTCAGTTTCTAACCCTTCTAGTATCTTGCCCACTATGGAAGTCAAGCTCACAGGTCTATAATTTCCTGGTTTGTACTGTATATTTTATTTATATAGCGCCAACCAGTGTACTTTGCACGTTACAGATTACATTTGATATAGAAGGAGTACAATAAGTGCAGTGATTAAGTGCTTATAAAGACAATCATAAGGGGAACAACAGGTGAGTATACTTGAGAATGAAAGGTCCCTGCCCCGTAGAGCTTACAATCTAAGTATATGATGGGTGACATACAAATAAGATCTGGTAGAGGAGGAAGTTCAGTTTTTGGCATATGAGATGCTGTTTTCATATTACATTGTTGCTATATTTAAAAGGTGCTCTTTTAGTTTAGATTTAAAGTTGTTGAGGGTTGGTGCTTGGCAAATACTGGGTGGTAGGGCATTCCAGAGGTAGGGAGCAGCAAGTGAGAAAGCTTTCAATCGTGAAACAGCGATAGTGGTTAAAGGGGCAGAGAGTCGTCCACCTTGTGTGCTAGGCAGTGGACATGCAGGAATATGGTGGAATATCAAAGATGAAATATAAGGCAGGGACAAGTGATGGAGAGCCTTGATGGTAATGAGGAGGATTTTGAATGTGATACGCTGCTTTATGGGAAGCCATGACAATTATTTTAAAAGTGGTGGGATGAGTACTGTTCTGGAGGAAAGGAAGAGTATTCTGGTGGCTGAATTAAGAACTGATTGAAGAGGAGCGATATGGTTAGTAGGAAGACCAATAAGTAAAGAGTTGCAGTAGTTCAAGCGAGAAAGGATAAGAGCACGCATGAGGATTTCTGTTGTGGAGTGAGAAAGGAATGGCCGGATTTTTGCTATATTCCCAAGACAGAAGCGACAAGTTTTGGTTACTTCATTAATGTGGGTGGTGAAGGAAAGAAAAGAGTCCAAGGTTACCCAGAGGCAGCGAGCCTTGTCACTGGGTAAATTGTGGAGCCCTCAACAGTTATAGAAAATGGAGGCATTGTGCAGGATTTACGAGGGAAGATGAGGAGCTCAATCTTAGACATGTTAAGCTTTAAGCGACAATGAGCCATCTAGGAAGAGATAGCAGTAAGGCAATCTGAGACCCACTGCTGTATTTCAGGTGATATTGAGGGTGCGGAGAGATATATTTGGTTTGGATCTTGCTCCCTTTTTAAACAATAGAACTACATCAGCTTTCCTCCAATCACAGGGCACTATGCCTGATGAAAGTGAATCAATAAATATTAAGTAATAATGGTCTTGCTATTACTGAACTAAGTACCTTAAGTGCTCTTGGGTATATACCTTCAGGTCCAGGTGCTTTATTCACCATAACCCTCTCCAGTCTCTTTTGGACATTGTCCTCAGTAAGCCATGTAAATAATGGAGGAAACTTTGTTGTTTTGTCAGTTTGCCCATAGCCTGTCATTGCTGCTTCCTTTGTATATACTGTAGCAAAGAATGTATTTAGGGTGTCAGCCATAGCTTTATCCTCACTAATCAATTCACCTGTCTCAGTCCAAAGAGGACCAATATAACCTTAACTTTTTTGTTATCAATATACTTGTAGAATTGTTTATGGTTTATCTTGCTCTCATTAGCAATATTTCTCTCATTTTCAATTTTAGCTAGCTTAATTGCTTGTTTGCTGATTTTATTACATTCTTTATATATTTTAAATGATGCATCTGACCTGTTTGACTTAAACACTTTAAAATCCTGTTTTTTATTTCTCATTTCTCTGCAAACCTCATTATTAAGCCACATTGGTTTCCCTTTACTACTCTTGTGCTTATTCCCCAATGGCATATATTGACGTGTATATTTGCCTAAGAGCATTTTAAATACATTCCATGATTCTTGCGCATTTTTATCTTTGAAAATGACATCCCAGTGAATATCCTTTAATACTTATTTTAGCTTTGAAAATGTAGCCTTTTTAAAATTTAATGTTTTAGTTAAATCCTTGCTATTGGGTTTCTCATAACAAATTTCAAAGGACACCATACTGTGGTCACTGCTACCCATTGTTGGAATTGTTTGCGAGCACTAGGTCAAGCAAGGCCTCTTTTCTAGTTGGCTTCTCTACTAGTTGGGATATAAAATGATCCTATTGCTCCAGTCAATTTCAGGATAGTTGAAATGTCCCATTATAATTTCCTTTGCTGACCTAGAAGCCTTTTCCATTTGCAGTAAAAGTTGGGCTTCCTCCAACTCCCAAATATTAGGTGGCTTGTCACAAATCCCCACTAGCAGTGTGTATTTCAACCCACAAGGCCTCTACCTTTTCATTGAACCCTTCATTTATATCTTCCCTTAAACTAGGTTTTAAGGCATGTTTTACATATAGACATACCCCTCCTCCCCTTTTATTAACCCTATCCCTCCTAAAAAGTGAATAACCCTCTAGATTGACACCAATTACAAACACAGCAATTAACCACTCCCAGCACACAAGACTGCAATTAGTTGTATCACAGCAAAGGGAGGGGAAAACCCCCCAAAGAGATTTGTTTTTTAACCTCTCCCTTTCCACACTAAACCACACAAAAAATGCTTATTCAATTTCCCCAGCAAGTATCTCAAGCACAGCTTTTCAGGTCACAGGTCACTGATCAACTTACAGATCTCTCTCTCTTTTTGTTATTTAAAGCAAGAATCCACCAATTACAAACACAGCAATTAGCTACTAGGACGCACATACCTGCTGATTAAAAATATAAGAAAATAGATTGCACCCATCAACCTAAGGTGCCGTGCATCAACCTTCCCGATCACATACACGAGAAAAAGGTTTAAAGTTCATTCAGACCCTTAAGTACCACTGTATACAAATGATAAATCCAGTATCCCTCCTACTGTATGGGTTAAGGTCTGTGTTGCCACCCCGTCTAAGGTTACTTGTCAGTAATAATATTCCTAAGGCCAGTGTTCTTTCTCCAGGATATGCCTGGCAACAAGTTTGTCAGATGTCAGTATCTGATGCCTAAATGTATTGCCAGTCAACACTGAGGATTTAAAAAAACAAAACAAAAAAAACATATAAATGGGGACAGGGCAATAGTGTCTTATCAAAATGGACACAAAATCACAATTAAAAATTAATCAATCACACGTGATGAAATGGCATTTATACACTTATGGATATACACAGCAGCAAGGCATGCTGAGAAATTTCTACCATCTCTGCTTAGTTACATCACCAGACTTCTCATTGCATCAAAACAAAGAACAGCTCCACAAACAAGTAGAAACGCCGATATATTACTCTTTATTATAAAAGTATAAAAACATCAAACTGTGAGGGCTACCCGCACATCTACACATTTCGCAGCATACTTAGCAAGATAACCGATATCGTACAACAAAGGGAGTTTGCTGACTTGTGCACACACATTTACTGTATAAAGTTGCTTCTCTTTCTAATTGGACCGATTAAATTGGTAATATCCCTTCTAATTGTTTCATATTGGTAGGAAGCTGATTCAATCCAACCAATATTTCTATACTGGCTTCCAAATCAAAGGCAAAGCTTTGTCGGCTTGTTAGTGGGATATAAGGCTGGGTTAACAACTTACTTGTGATAAAATTATACCAATCAATGGACAAATCTTTCATACAAGTTAAAAAGTGGATTATATCCAATACACAGGAAACTGGCTCTTTTAACAATACAGTACATTCTGAATAAAAAAATGTGCACCTTCATAGTTTCTTGTATGGCTCTTGTACAAAAAGGAGCAGTTCTTTTATAAGACATTAATAAAAGACATGTATATCTAAACATCAGTGCCAAAATAATTATTTAACCTTTTAAATGCTTGACAGTATAAGCACTCCAAAAATAATCAAACGTCCAAAAAATGGTATCTTCACGTCCAAATATAAAAATATATATCAAATGTAAAAGATAAAATACATGATACATAATGCATACATCTTCCTCGTACATACACCCACACCTTGTGGCTCTCAACATTCTCTCCACCCATACTAGATCATTTGGTATGTGGGGGGCTAGTCTGGGGTATGTCCATTGTTTGTAGGTTATCTTTGTGCAGGCCTACAAGCATTTGGTCCTCGATGGAGCACCTCCCGGTATGTATGGGGGAAAAGATGTTAGGAGCCCCAAGATGTGGGTGTGTGTACGAGGAAGATGTATGTATCATGTATCATATATTTTATCTTTTACATTGTATATCTTTTTAGATTTGGATGTTTAATAATTTTTAAGTGCTTATACTGTCAAGTATTTAAAGGGTTAAATAATTCTTTCAGCACAGATTTTTAGATATATTTGATTTTTATTATTGTCTTATAAAATAACTCTTGTGCAAGAGACATAAAAGAAACTATGAAAGTGCACATTTCTTATTTAGAATGTATTGTTAAAAGAGCCACTTTCTTTTCTATTGGTTGTAATCCACTTTAAAACGGGCATGAATGAATCAGCCATTGATTGGTGTAATATTATCACAAGTATGTTGTTAATCCAGCCTTATATTCCATTAACAAGCAAACAAGTCTTTGCCTTTGATTTGGAAGCCAATATGGAAATTTTGGTTGGACTGAACTGGCTTCCATCCAGTATGAAACAAATAGAAGTGATGTTACCAGTTTAATTGGTCCAGTTAAAAAGAGAAACAACTTTTTACATTTGTATGCACAAGTCAGCAAACTTCCTTTGTTGTACGATACCTGCTGTCTTGATAAAGCAGCAATGTATGCTGCGAAATGCATAGATGTGCGGATAGCCTCACAGTTTTATGTTTTTATACTTTTCCAATAAAGACTAATATATAGGAGTTGCAACTTGTCTGTGGAGTGCTTCTGTGTTTTGATGTAAAGAAAAGTCCAGTGTTGTAACTGAGCAGAGACAGCAGGAATTTCTCTTCATGCCTTGCTGCTGTGTATATTCATAAGTGTATCACACAGCCGTTTCACCAAGTGAATGTGATTGATTGATTTTTTATTGTGATTTTGTGTCCATTATACAGTGGTCAGAGATATGTATATATTTTCTGTGTAGGACATAATGGGGAGATTCACTTAGTGGTGATAAAGAGGTGATAAAGTGGAGATTACTTCTCCAGTTTCTATGTTATTCTACAAAATCTATGCACTAAGATTTCCAAAGTCGAAGAAATCTTAGTGCATAAGCTCTATAGAATAAAATAGGAATTGGAGAAGTGATAAACTAGATTGGTCATCTCCACTTTATCACCTCTTTTTCACCGCTTAGTGAATCTCCCCCAAAGACTTTCATTGTTAGAAGCCCTTCATACAACAGTCTTATTCCTCTTTCCTGTTCTTTCTTCCTTACATGGGTCTGCCCACACCCCAAGCATACCTGGGAAATTTCTTCTTCAGGATTCCCCAGAGGGGGAGTCTTGTGGTGCCATTGAGGAGATAAATTACGCAATTCACATCAAAAGGGGGTGAGGCTTAATCATGAGTGGGGGCAGGCTTACAAAACTTGGTAAGAAATAGGCAGAAAAGGCTGGGAACGGAGGAGAAGAGGGCATGGAGTGAGAGGAACAGACAGGGAAGGAGCAGAAGTGGGCAGAGTTTCATTAGAAACTCCCCACATCCAGAGAATCAGCCTCGATAATGCAGAGTCAAAACCGGAGTTTCCAGGGGAAATCACTTCCACAAGACAGACATCTTTCTTCTCCAGCCACCCCCCTGAGATGGGAAGTTTGTCCCTGTACCCTTTTCTTCCTCCACCCATCTGTCTTTAACTAAGCCCCAGCCAAGGCTCTCCCTCTGGGCCCTGAGTCTGACAGGTTTCTGCTAGTTCTCTCCCCAACATA
Source organism: Rhinophrynus dorsalis (assembly GCA_037306005.1). Classification (NCBI taxonomy): domain Eukaryota; kingdom Metazoa; phylum Chordata; class Amphibia; order Anura; family Rhinophrynidae; genus Rhinophrynus; species Rhinophrynus dorsalis. The sequence continues at coordinate 226,653,627 of CM074722.1, forward strand.
CATACAGGCCTCTTCCCCTATCTTCATTCACAGGTCACACACACAGCTATTATCGATACCATGTGAAGCATCTTAAACATCTTTGTCTTACACAGATATTGTCTTACAAAATACTCATTTAATATTCCCACTTACCAACCTTTTGAATACCAGGGGGTGGACATTAAAATGTTCTACAATGTGTTGCACCACCTGCAGGCACAGAAAGAGTTAAGATGCTGATTCAATGTTAACATAAACCTTCTATCCTTTTGATTTCCTAGATGCAGCTGGACTGCAACCTGTATATCCACAGCCAAGCAAAGAATGTAGGTGATTATGGGGGCTATAGTTCAACAACAGCTAGAGAGCCACATGTTCAAATCTAGCATTGATACATACTTGCTGCAGGAGATTCCCATTAAGTTTTTCACTGACTGTACAATGTTCCCCGTCTCTACAACTACTAGTTTTTTAAAATCAATGGGCCTAATGTATAAAGGCAAACTGGAGCTATCCTGGAGCAAACCAACTGCACCATAGGAAATAATAAACATTCCCACTGGTTTAAATGTTGTTGCTTTTTTTTTTATCCATGGAATGTTAGGCAGGTCTCCATTACATTGTTTCACAATGTGTTGGAGACCTGTCTAGTATGCATGAGGTTTAAAAAACCAATTTAAACCAATGGAGATAGTTGAGATGTCTATTTTTCCTATAGTGCAGTTTATTTTTTCAAGTATAGCCCTGATTTGCCTTTATGCTTAAGGCCCAATGTATTTAAAGTTGCAGTGACTATCCACCATCATGATACACACGTTAGTTCCATGTTGGTGGACAGTAGTGGCAACTTAATTAAACCGCTCTTTCATTGTATAAGCAATGGGCTGTATTTTGCACATTTCAGATAAACTGCCCCATCAGCAGGCTCCTCTCTTTGTGCCACTCCCTACAAATTCTGGCCTAGTGCCTAACTCACAAATGAAGCACCTCTCCCTTCCTCTCATTCAAATAAATCATCAGGTCACCTTCTCACCTCAATCTCTCCTATTTCACATCAGTTACCTCTTCTCCCATGAATCTCCTGTCCCTACTTTCAGTCACCTGTGACTCTCCCCCACCCCCTCACTTCATGTGAAGCAGTTTATGCCCCCTCTCCCTAACGCAGAATTGCTTCACTAACCATGGTGGTAGTGGCTATATGTAGTTTCTCACATGTCTATATTGAGGGATGGAGTATTGAGCCTGTATTCACATTGCAATTTTTAAGTTGCTCTACTGTAACTGGCTGGCAGTCAGAAGCAGGAAGTGCTTTGCCAAGGAAGACTTGGGGAAATGTATCTTTATTTTTGTAACACAGACACACACACATATACTAGTGTCCTCCTCAGAGAAGCACCTAGTGCAAGAGTACTGCTCTAGAAATGGCCCTGCTCTTGCCTTTAAAATCTGCAGAGAGGCCATGACCACGTTCTACCAACATAAACATGTGTCTGATCCAAGAGGAAAAAGAATGAATACCAATTAGATCAATAATTATTTGTGTTTGGGTTTAACCCAGGTCAGACACATAGGCAGTTAACAGTCTGCCTTCATACCTCCTGAGTAGTGAATGACTTTAGCATTCACAAATATTTTTACTTGGAAATACCATTTCCTGCCAGAACAAACAATGTAACATGTTAATTGACACCTGTTTGCATAAAAGGGAGCTGTGAAGAGGAGATTTTAAACCCAGGGAGAGAGGCTCCTTTTTAATTAGTGTATTTTATAGATGCTAGACTAAAATATTATTTTATCGATGTGGAACTCCAGATAAGGCAGAACAAGGAGTCCATGTGCAACAATGCCATTGAGGAGACCTTCAAACCAACTTCACCAATGGGAAAATTAAAACTCCCCAAATCCCAATTGATTAAAATGGTAATTTAACTACTTGAATGCTACAGAGGTCTCCAATGCAATGCTTCTTTTTGCATTGATTTAAATCAACTGGGGTTTTCATTTGTCCCCATGGTGCAATTGGATTGCTCCAGAATAAGCTTGTGGAATATATAAGACTTTATCCCCATGCACAGTCTGATTCAGGGATTTTCACTCATTGTATGTCCTGAGGAAATATTATTTCAGTATGGTGGAAAAGTGGAAAAAAAAATCTATCAGTCCCTAACCCTTTGAGTGCCGGAGAGGTATGCAAGCATTGTGTTGAGCTTTTTATCTCTTTGAATGCTAAAGAAGTATCCAATGAATACTTCACAATCACACTCTAGCATATAAGGGGTTACTTTAACAGGAATTTTTATTTTCCCCCTGTGGTGCAGGTGGTTTACTCCAGAATAACACCAGATATATATTATGGTAATTATATGGTTATATGGTATTATATATAAATATGGGTCATTGGTACACAGTAAAAAGGTATATGTAAATAACGAACAAATAATTATATCATATTCATCAATGAATAACATCTACTGATTTCTGGGCCTAGGTGCACTAAATCTCAATGTGGTGTCGGTATGATATTGTTGATGTGTTAGAATCACTCTGACAATTTGATCTGCACACACATCGACATATTCACCAAAATTGTCGGATGGAAGGAGAGGGTTGGAGAAGGTCCCTATTAGCATACAGGATTTTCGAAGTGCTGTCGGTGTGGAAGGGATCTTCTCCCCTCACACATCACCAACATTACGACAATTTTGAACAGTATTCTGCCTGGGTTCATTCCTGGTAAGTGGAGCGCTGCGCTGTAATCATTGAATTAGTCACCAGGGTCAAACGGGGTGACTGATTCAATGATCAGAGCGCAGGGCTGCTTTCTAAGAATGAACCCCGTGACAGGGTTCATTCATTGAAGGGAGGGTTTATCCTAAATGCGGCTTTTACATCTAGAATAAGCTCTTCCTTCAATGAATGAACCCTATCACCAGGTTCATTCTTAGAAAGCAGCCATGCGCTCTGATCATTGAATCAGCCACCCGGTTTGACCTCTGTGACTAATTCAATGATTACAGTGCAATGCTTCGCTTACCTACAATGAACCCAGTGAGAGGGTTCATTCATTCTTTAAGTGCTTGATATTGCAGGCGGCTGTAAATACCTTTGGGGTTGCCCCATGGATCATCTATCCTTTTGGCTAGATGATCCATGATATGGGGGCTATCAGGAGGGGTCATGGTTCCCCCCTTTGAGGTCTGATTGCTTATTGTAATGATAAAAGCGGCATATAACCTATGTTTCACATAGGTTATATGCTCTTCATATAATCAAAGGGCATTTGTCGGCTTCATGTTAGGGGGATGTCAAGAGGGGTCATGATACCCCCTTGAGGTCTAATCTTTGCAGTAATAAATTTTAACACATCTTTTAATAAAAATAAATTTTTCACACACACATGCACAGGCAAGGTATGCAGTCCATATGCTAAGCAATAACATAGTAACATAGTAACATAGTAGATAAGGCTGAAAAAAGACATGCGTCCATCAAGTCCAGCCTATGCCAATAACACCCCAGAGGAAGGCAACAAAAAAGCCCACTGGAGCAATTTCCAATGTAGGTGTGTAGGTGTGTGTGTGTGTGTGTGTGTGACAAATAGTTCCCCGGATCAATATCCTATCTGCTTTGAAGCCATCTGTCATAACTGTCAATATTGTTCTGTGCTAGATAGGCATCCATTGCTTTTTTGAATGCAGTTACATTATCTGCAAGTACAACATCCCGAGGCAAAGAATTCCATAGCCTTACCGCCCTTACTGTAAAGAATCCCTGCCTGTGTTTTAGTCGAAAGCGCCTTTCCTCAAGTCTTAATGGATGACCTCTTGTTCTTAGCTCAGCTCTTTGCATAAATAATTCATTGGATAGTTCTGTGTATTGACCTTGAATGTATTTGTAAATGGTAATCATATCACCCCTTAGACGTCTCTTTTCTAATGTAAACAAACCCAGTTTGGCTAGTCTCTCTTTGTAACTCAGATCCTCCAATCCCTTTATCAGTTTTGTTGCACGTCTCTGCACCTTTTCCAGTTCAGTAATGTATTTTTTTAGAAAAGGCGCCCAAAATTGTACTCCATATTCTAGATGAGGCCTAACCAAGGATTTATACAGAGGTAGGATAATATTAGCATCCCTTGCTTCTACACCTCTTTTTATGCAGGCTAGTACTCTATTTGCTCTTGCAGCAGCTGAGTGACTCTGCACACTGCTGTGAAGTCTATTGTCTATCAGTACGCCTAAATCTTTCTCTAATGAGGATTTCCCAAGTTGTTTCCCATTTAGAGTGTATGTAGCAAGTTTGTTTCTACAACCCAAATGCATAACCTTACATTTATCTACATTAAATGACATCTGCCACTTTTCTGCCCATTCACTTAGTTTATCTAAATCCTTCTGTAGGGAAAAAACATCTAGCTCTGTATGTATTTCCTTACATAGCTTAGTGTCATCAGCAAAGATTGAGATGCTACTTTCAATTCCCACTTCTAGATCATTAATAAACAAATTAAAAAGCATTGGGCCCAGGACTGAACCCTGCGGCACCTGACTTATAACCGTAGACCAATTAGAAAAAGTTCCATTTACAACAACTCTCTGCCATCTATCTTTTAACCAGTTCTCAATCCATGTACAGATAACACTGCCCAAACCGAAGCCTTTTAATTTATGCAGTAACCTGTTGTGAGGCACTGTGTCAAAGGCTTTTGCAAAATTCAAGTATACTACATCAACAGCAATTCCCCTGTCCAAATTACTACTCACTCTTTCATAAAATGCAAGTAAATTAGTCTGACATGATCTGTTCTTCATGAAACCATGCTGATTCCTACTAATGATATTGTTTGTCTTCACATAGTTCTGAATACTGTCAGTTAATAACCCTTCTAGTATCATACCCACTATGGAAGTCAAGCTCACAGGTCTATAATTTCCTGGTTTGGATCTTGCTCCCTTTTTAAACAATGGAACTACATCAGCTTTCCTCCAATCACAGGGCACTATGCCTGATGAAAGTGAATCAATAAATATTAAGTATAATGGTTTTGCTATTACTGAACTAAGTTCCCTAAGTACCCTTGGGTGTATACCGTCCGGTCCAGGAGCTTTATTCACTATAACCCTTTCCAATCTCTTTTGGACCTTGTCCTCAGTAAGCCATGTAGATGTTGGAGGAAATTCCATGGTTTTGTCTGTTTGCCCACAGCTTGTCATTGCTGCTTCCTTTGTATATACTGAATCAAAGAACGTATTAAGGGTGTCAGTCATAGCTTTATCCTCACTAATCAATTCACCTGTTTCAGTCCTAAGAGGACCAATATCAACCTTAACTTTTTTGTTGTTAATATACTTGTAGAATTGTTTAGGGTTTTTCTTGCTTTCATTTGCAATGTTTCGCTCATTTTCTATTTTAGCTAGCTTAATTGCTTGTTTGCAGATTTTATTACATTCTTTATATTTTGTAAATGATGCATCTGACCCGTTTGACTTAAACACCTTAAAAGCCTGCTTTTTATTTCTCATTTCCCTGCTAACCACATTATTAATCCACATTGGTTTTGCTTTACTTCTTATGTGCTTATTCCCCAATGGTATATATTGACGTGTATATTTGCCCAAGAGCATTTTAAATACATTCCATGATTCTTGTGCAATTTTATCTTTGAAAATTACATCCCACTGGATATCCTTTAAAGCTTCTTTTAACTTTGTAAAATTAGCCTTTTTGAAATTGAATGTTTTGGTCAAACTCTTGCTATTGGGTTTCTCATAACAAACTTCAAAGGATACAATATTGTGGTCACTGCTGCCCAAATGTTCCCTTACCTGCACATTGTTTACAATGTCAGAATCGTTTGAGAGCACTAGGTCAAGCAAGGCCTCTTTTCTAGTTGGCTCCTCTACTAGTTGGGACATAAAATTATCATTTATCATACTTAGAAAAATATTTCCCTTTGTTGTGCCTGAAGTCATATTGCTCCAGTCAGTTTCAGGGTAGTTGAAATCTCCCATAATAATTAACTTTGCTGACCTAGCAGCCTTTTCCATTTGCAGTAAAAGTTGGGCTTTCTCCAACTCCCCAACATTAGGTGGCTTGTAGCAAATCCCCACCAATATCTTTTTATTATGTGTGCCCCCAGTGTGTATTTCAACCCACAAGGCCTCTACCTTTTCATTGGACCCTTCATTTATATCTTCCCTTAAACTAGGTTTTAAGGCCTGCTTTACATATAGGCATACCCCTCCTCCCCTTTTATTAACCCTGTCCCTCCTAAAAAGTGAATAACCCTCTAGATTGACTGCCAAGTCATACGTATCATCTAACCAGGTTTCAGACACTCCAATCAGATCATACTGCTCATGTACTGCAATCATTTCTAGTTCCCCCATCTTACCAGCCAGACTGCGAGCATTTGCATGCATACATTTTATTTTTTTGCCATTCTTAAAGATTTTGTTCTTTTTCAGATGTATTTGTCTTTTATCAGGCTGTAACAATGGCAACTCCCTATTAGATGAACTAGCCCATTCCTCCTCTCCACCCCCATGACCCTTCTCTAATCCCATTTCCTCAATTATACTACCTTCCCCAGCTTGTGTTGCAGCTCCCTCCCCCCCCTTTCTAGTTTAAAGTCTCCTCCAGCCCTCTAATCATCCTATCGCCCAGCACCGTGGCCCCCCTTCCACTAAGGTGCAATCCATCACTACTATAAAGATTGCGCCCAAGGGAAAAGACTGACCAATGCTCTAGGAACCCAAACCCCTCCTGCTTACACCAAGTCTTTATCCACGCATTTAACTCCCTAATCTCCCGTTGCCTTTCTAATGTAGCGCGTGGCACAGGTAGAATTTCAGAAAATACTACCTTAGAGGTCCTCTGCTTAAGCTTATATCCTAGGTCCTTGAAATCCTTCTTAACGGACCTCCATTTTCCACTGACTTTGTCATTAGTACCAACATGTACCATGACAGCCGGGTCATGCCCATCCCCTCCCAACAATCTATCAACCCGATCAGCCACATGTCGGAACCGGGCTTCCGGGAGACAGCAAACTGTACGATTGTGGCAATCTTGGCGACAGATTACCCTGTCTGTCTTCCTAATAATAGAATCCCCTACCACCACCATCTGTCTAGGTCTGCCTGAGTCCTTGATCCCATCCGTGCTAGAGGGGCTGTTCACTCGGCTGTTAGAGAGAGCAGTCCTCTCCAGCAAAAACATTCCTGTGTCAGCATCCCCAACATCATTACTTAATGTAGCAAATCTGTTAGGATTAGTAAACACAGGAGAGTCCTCCCTATTTCTCTGTCTACCCCCCTTGCTATGTCTAACTGTAACCCATCTGGCTACCTGCTCTCTCTGGTGCTCAAAGGGTTAAGTGTCGAATAAAAGACAGGTTCGTCGACTAAATGGCAGTCCCTGAGGTGAAAGTCGGATGTAGTTAATATGTCGAATATATACATTGTGTAGTGCTTGATGTACTAGTGCTGTTTATTTTAACCCTTTGAATGCCACAGGGGTGAGCAATGCACATCCCTATGGCATTCAATGCTGTCCATGGTGCTTAAAACCTTCTCTGTATTCCCCTACTAGCTGGGTAGGAAAGCACAGAGAATGCTGTTCAGAATGTCGTAGCTCTCCCTGTTGTTACTCCAAAGGAAGGCACAGCAGAGATCCCAGCTACAACAGCCTGAGGCAGGTGGAGTGGAGATTGTTTACTGAATGAGTCGAAGTGTCACATTATCATATCAACACACCCCCTTGCATACAAATGTATCTCATTATGCTTCATTTCCAAATGGAAATAAGCAATTGTCGATTTGAAGAATAAAAATTCGTAGACATGGGGAAGGCATGTTGGTATCTTTTTGTCAGAATGCTGGTGAAGTGATGTCGTGGACACTTTGTGAATACTGAGGATGTGCCTACATCGCCATTCGTAGCCCTCTTTGACCTTTAGTGCATCTAGGCCCTGGAGTTTTTATTCATATCATGTAGTTGATTTGCTCCTAGTTAAGTAAACTTTTGCCTTGATAAATAAGCCATCTTGTTTCCAAAGGGAAATATGAATACTGATTCTAAAGATATTCTATAGTGATTGTATGTACATATGTATGTATGTATGTATGTATGTATGTATGTATCTATCTATCTATCTATCTATCTATCTATCTATTTATCTAGCTAGCTAGCTATCTAACGTCACATGTACATAACACTTTTCAGTCTCCTGATTAACAATAGAGCTTTCATATAAGACTGTCTTGAATTCAATCTTAGTGTTACTTTGTAATAAGCATTCTTAGGGGTACTTGAGGACAGGAATTGAGTAACTCTGTTCTAAACAAACCAACATGCATAGAGAGAGACTATTCTGGGAGTTTTTAGGTCAGTATATTTTTTGTATGACCTATTTGTACAAATGTTTCTTAACCTAATATGCTTTTATTAACAAATAAACATCCACTGAGACACATGGCTCATACTCTATATGTTTACTTTGGACTGTTGTGTGAATTTTTGTCCTGGCATGAGAGAAACCTGCCTACAAAAAGGAACACCAGTCCATAGATATAGACATGAGCAGTGAGGCTACTTTAGATCTGTTGTAAACAAATCCTTGCACTTTTAAAACAACACATCTAATGGTGTGCTTGGTGGAACTTAAAAATTATTAAAAAAGTGAAGTACTAAACACTCTTTTTACTATGTTTGCTCCATCAAACAAAAGATAATTGTTTAAAAAATATTGATTGTATGCACTAAACAACTCTTAATCAAAAATTTTACAAAATCTGTTGATTGATCAAAACGTGTGACCAGTAATGTCAATTGTGAGCATGATTTTGCAAGACTGAACAAAGTGCTCTCACAAAACATGCTCAAGTTAACAAAACATTTGAACTAAAAAAGGAACTAAAAATAAAAACAATCAAAAGGGTGGAAATTCTGAGAACCTTTAAACCATCCCCCCCTCCATGATCTTATTTTATCAACATGCATTATATATCCAACTAAACATGGGGGCGGTATTGAGTTAAAGATCTCCAAACTATGGATGCCTTTTGTGTATTTTGATTGCTTTAGAACAATAATATATTTAGTTCTACTGGTGATACCACATATAATGCAATTAATGATAACCAGATGCCTGAATTTCTGATGACATCTGAAAAATGGCAAGTAAACAGAGGAACCTGTGGTTGCCGTATAGGATATGCTCTGTGGTAGCATTATCCAATACCTCATGTCTGACATACAAGTCATTAGAACATGCTCTTGATGAGTCATTGGTAAGAAAAAATATACAGAAGTGGAACTAACGGCACAGATTTTTGGGAAGTTTCGATCTTACTTTGTGCTATGTGGGACATTTCTGAGACTTTTTCAGCATCTGTAGGTTAGATAGCATCAAAATAAACAGATAGTGGCGCTAGTAACATAAAAACAAACATAAATTATGCACCTGAATTTTATTTATTTTTCCCTAGTTTTTGACCACATTTAGAGTTAAAACACCATGCAAGTGGACTAAACTGGGCTATTCTGAACTGTGTTCTATTCATCCCATTTAAGCACTGAAATACTGGAGCAAACCAACTGCACCATATGGTACAAATCAACATTTCTATTTATTTAAACACGGCTTGTAACCCCGCAGCATTGAATGTATGAATCCTCTGCAGCTCATTTTATGTGCTGGGATGTTGACTACCTACTTGCACCCTCGGGTATGTACTATGTCATATAGTTAGTGCAGCTGGCTTTCACACTGCACTATTAAGAATAATGTGAGCAAGTCAACTCCCATATAGCATGAGCAGAAAAGTGGAGTAAAGGTAAGCCATTCTCATCATGGCCTTATTAGTATGTATCCTTGAACAGCAAACAGGACAATTTTCTGAGTAAGCTGGGTAATAAATTGACATTAGGTAGGTGTATCAATAAGATATTGGTTCCAGAACCTATTTTAGATGAACATTCTATTAATACATCAACCCTCCTGAATGCCAGTCAGGTTTCCATAGCATTGAGGAGCAATGGCCTGATGACTTTATTGTTTTCTCAGAAGCACTAGAAAAGCCTGGCATGCATCACTTTCATGCATGAATATACACAACTACTTTTCTGTCCTGACTAGCACACCCATATTGTAATACTAAAGGAGATCTACCTCACACCAGTGTTATAGGTAAGTGCTAGTATAATAACTCAATTAGTGGCATGCACTCTAGAGCTAAACAAAAACTGAGACTCTAAAGGGAAAGAAACCAACCAAAAGAAAATGATGCTTTTAATCTGATCACAATAGACCTATAAACTGAGGCACACAACTAAACACAGGAATAGTACTGAATCAACCTTTTCAAGATATCATATGTGAAATGTGAAAAATGAAATCAATTAAAAAACACTCTCATACATTAATAGGGAAATACTGCAGAATCTAAAATAAATAGTATAGAAAAAATCTTTGAGTCAATATATTTAGATGAATTTAATAGTATTGTTCCATATACAAATAGATATCCTACAAAAAATGATGAATGAGGCAACATCAAAAGTTTAGATGGTTACCACTTGATGATCCTACATGTGCACAAAAGAGACTATTATATAAAACCCATCATAAATTGCAAAGAACTGATATAAACACAAAAACCAATAAAAAGTGCAAAGTGTAATAAGTCAAGAATCTTCAGGAGAAAAAAATATACTCCTCTATTGTGGATAAAGTGACCCATTTCACAATTATGTTGTAGTAGCAAATATAGATTAAACAAATAGGAGACGTAGGAACCAACAAGTCTCTCCTGTCCAAACCCAACACCCATTGCCTAGGTGGTGTCATCAGAGATAACTACATTGGATGTGTGAAGATGGCTTTCAATTGTGGTGTGTACAATTAGTCCAAAACTGGAGGTCATGTGGTATTCCACCAAGAAAATGGCAGCATACAGATATGTCATATCAAGATCACATAGATTTGGTCAACTCAGGATACATTTCCTGTTGTGAGATCAATTTGTTGTTACTAATGTCATGTCATGATGAATCATCTAATTGCTATCACAGAGTGGAATTCTATATCTTTGATATCGATTGTAATTGGACTTCTGCTCTAGAACCTCTTTACCTTTCTCAGAGAAAAGTCAACAAGGTTACACCAGTGGCTGCCTACGCACTCAAGCATTGCACCCAACCATCACTCTCAAACTACTGGTAGACTGACTTCCCCAAAGTAAATCTTCAGCTTCACAGAACAGCTGAGCCAGTATGGATCCAGTAGGACTAGAACAGGCTCTGCAATGTATGACTCAGAAATTGGAGTCCTTGTTTCAAGCTGTGGTAAGCCTTCAGAAAGGCATGGACCAGCTGCATGCCCAAGTCCGGGGCCTATCATCCCTCCTCCTTAAGAACCTCAAGATCCCCTACCTGAGACATTTTCTGGGGAGAGAACACCATTCTGTCTTTTTTGTAACTCCTGTGAATTATTCTTCTATCTAAAATCTTGCACTCAGAAGAGTTTAAGGTGTGAATAGTGATCCTCATCTGGTGAACTGGCTTTGGTCCCTTCTATAAAGTCAGGTACTCACTTTACGCCCGTTTTGATTCAATGCTGCCTCAACCCTGCAGGGTTTCAACTAGACCTAATGCCCCATTTACATATACATCCGGGTTTTCATGCCTCTTTGCTTGTAAAGATTACTCCTAAACTTGCTCCGGGTCATGTTTCAATGGCCATGAAGAATACATGTAGTGGCAATACTGGATTTTTGGCTGCCTAGAGGTCATTGTTAATATCTTATAAACTGGATAGGTTATAAACCTGAGGAATGTTCTTCCTTCACTCCCCTACCTTTTTACATGCTTTTTATTATGCTCATCCTCATTGTCTGCGTCTGGCCACACGGAGTGTGCCCTTGCAGGGGAGACAGCCACGTCATGAATTACCAAAAATAACAAATGGAAACAGAAATTAAATGTATCACAGATATTATAAATATTAGGAACCCAGAAAAGAAGAAAAGAAGTTAGAAAAGATAAGGACCAATAGCCCAGAAAGTCCCATTCAGTACTATATAATGCTGGAATCAAAATACAAGTCTAGAGGAGAAACAGAAATCCAAACAAAATAACTTTATTAGTAAACTAAATACCCTAATAATTAAAACAATGCCGACCATTCATATTCTTTATGAAATGGTTATAAAACCATCACTTATTTTGTGACAAAAGGGACTCTCTTCAATGCAGTGTACAATCTTTGTGTGTATTTAAGTTTAGTGAGCAAACTGGGAACAATTAGTCATAGTGACCTCTGAGTGCCAAAACCAGTGTAAAGAATCCTAGATACCACTACAATTTATTGAATGCAACAAACAGCTCACAGTGATTAAAGGGATAGAAATGTCTCACAGGAAAAGGCAGCTCTGATTAATCTTCATAGCATTTGGGCCATGGAGAGCGTTATTTCAATACTGTCCGAGTTATAGTTCAAAAGTAATTGAATGAAAAAATATCCCCCTCCCGCCCCTTGTACCTATTGTAAGCTACGTCCCCTCAAAAGTGGAATCTGGTCTCTTGTTGCCCGGACAGGTCACAACAAAGGACAATCTTCTTACTGTGAGCAAAAGGAAAACCCTGCCCCCCTTGACAGGTTTTTCAGGTTTTCCTTATGCTCACTGAAGATTGTCCCTTGCTGCGATCCATCCAGACAGTCTTGATGCTCTGAGGAGAGTAGTGTTACATCAGTAAAAGGTGTGGGAGGGGTATAGTTTATCATTCAATTACTCTTGAACTACAACTCAGACAATATTGAAAAATGCTCTCCATGGCCCAAATACTATGAAGATTAGTCAGAGCTGCTTTTTTTGTACAACATTACTATCCCTGGAAAGTGTTTATATATACTATAGATCTTTGTAGAAATTAAATAGTGTTCTGAAGACTAACTGGGATATTAATTATTAACACAGAACGCCTACCTACTCATAGTAGAGAAAATTTTGCATAAAGCCGCATGGAAGATCACAGATAATAATGTTCTTCCAAAGCACAGGATGTTAAAGTGCTATGGTCCAAAACCCACCCTTTCAGTGCTGGTATAGTAGTGGTGTGTGAGCAGACATATAGCTTTAAACTAAAGAGCACCATACATCAAACTCTTTGAGTGAAACACCTGGGAGGTATAGTAATAATAAGGCTCTGTTCACATTAATTTGGACTAAAATGTCCCACATCAATGAGGAGCCAATATATATGTAGCACTAAAGGTGTTAACCATTTTAGTACCAGTGAGGTAGCCAATGCATTGCAACCTCTCTGGCATTCAAAGGGTTAACCCCTCAGTGGTCACCCAGACAATCAAGGGGCTAATAAACATAGTGAAGGCCGGTATCACATATAGTAGATATCTACCTGGTTCCTTGACAGCTCTATTACAGAATAAACAATGTTCCACAGCTGACCGGTATATATATAAAACACTCACAAAGACAGCTATAGAGGGCTCTGTTCACATGGATTCGGAGATGGTAGTCCCACATCAATGCAGAGACCAAATTCAAATATAGGAGATACTGGATATACTGCTAATAAGATAATAAAGACCATAGATATACATAAGCCCATGGACTAAGATGATAATTTTGATTGGTTGGTATACTGTACTTTTCTAACACTTTGAGTGCCACAAGCCGCAATGCACATCCCTATGGCACTCAAAGGGTTAATTGAGTGATGCTGTTTGTGGTGCTGAAGCCTTTGCTCCCCCATTTAGAAAGTGGAGGAAGTAGAAAGGACGTTCTCAGACTTCAGGTTTGTCTACTGCTGGCGATAAGGAAGGGAAAGCATCCCTTACACATTGCTAGCAGTATGACAACCCTCCATGCTTATAATTGATTGAGGGCTGTTACTGCATAGGAAGCTACAGGGACATCCCAGCAACCTCAGGTAGGCAATCTATGGTCTGTGAACTTCGACAGCAGAGGCTACATTAACATATAAACACACGTGAATAGGACAATGGCTCATTAATCTGCATTTCCATATGGAAATGAGCCATTGTCGATATGTACCATGCAAAATCATAAACCTTTCAAAGGCATGGCCGACTGATTGCGATGTCGGTGGATTGGTGGCCGATTGAAGGGGATATGATGGTGAAGTGACAGTGCATACTGGTGATGTACCTTAGACACTGATGCAACACAATATCACCATCCTGAGCCGTCATTGAACTTTAGTGCATCTCGGCTAATGTCTCCTTCATGTAACTGATATCAGATTCGCTTTTATATATCCAGCTGTTCTGTGGAATTGTTAGGGCATCACCATGGAGGACACCTTATATGATCAAGGCTGCATGATATGGAAACTGGATACATTGTATTTACATTAAGCTCTTGGAGGTAAGCGTCAGTGTGCAAGGAAAAAGGTGGGAAGCTATGCTGTATCGCAGGAGGGTTGTGAAGATGGGAACTTGAGGAGCAAACAGCGGTGAGTGTATTCCATCTGCTTTGATTTAATCTATCTCACAACTACAGTACAGCTTTATCTCATATAACTGCATTTCTTTAGAGATTTTAAGACTTGGCACTAATATGACAGATTTATGCTCTGCTTCTTTCTATGGCTGTATTAACTCCTTCTCTGCTTATCTATATGTTTAACCTTCTCCCACTGAAGACTTCTTTTACCCCATGTTGAATAATGTGGATGCCTGGATCATTCAAGTGATTTGATATATGTATATGCTTTTCCAATGATTGATGTGATAGTCTTCTACACACAGATTTATACCCTGTTCTTTTGGATTATCATTGAACAGTGATATTTGTTCATTGCTGCTATTATTCTATGACAAAGATAAGGGTATTTTGTATATATTGGATTAGCTTTAACAGTTTTGTTTTAAAGAAACGTTGCTTTTTTATGTGAGAGATGGGGGGTGGGAATGTTGTATTGTGGGTTTACCCGTTTCTAGTTATTTATTTCTCTAGGTCAAATAAATTAATATAATTTATATTATATTATATTTATGATTTTTAGTTTGGAACAGCTACGTGCTTTTAGTGATCCATTACATTTTTTTTCTTTAGTTATGTATATTAGGTTTTATTTTTTTATCAATAGCACTCCTTACATAACACGTGAGGAAGCTGTTTGTGTGCTTTTTTATACATTGTTTTTGTCAGTTCTCTACATACATTGAAAAATATGCTTTCTTTTAGAACGGTTCTAAATGAACCATCGTTAGTATAGTGTTTCATTTCATGCTCATTTGCAGTTTATTATAAAGATTTTAGAGCCTTATTCATGGAGCGAAGTAGGTGCAATTCTAAAGAAAGCTAACTGTACCCATGTGATTGAAATGAAAATTCTGTAAAGTTCCCCTGATTTAAACGGAGCTTTTAACCCCTTGAATGCTAGACTGGTTTCCAACACATTACCACTGGTTTGCTCCAGAATTGCACAGCCTTAGCTTGATGAATTGCAGTGAAAAAAGTATTGGAGTGTGAGAACTCATTTGTGAAGAATGGATTAACTTTGGGGCAGGTCTGTTATTTGAGAAAGTAGGGTCCATCCCCAATTTCTATCCCTTCCCACCTCCTTCATCCTCCATGTTTAAAAATAAAATCCATCCCTTCCACCCTAGAGGCGCAAGTACACAGAGAACAAGTCTTACTCAGCCAGGGAATTACTGAAATTCATCCCTGAGTGAAACTTTTGTTTGTTTTGTACACATGAATTAGCCAATCAGACCACAGCACACTTCATATAAATGCATGCTCAGTGGCCCTCAGTGGAGACATAATTCTCTGTGCCTTGATGCTCCCTTAGTACCTGCCAAGAACTAAACGAAAATAGACGGAGTTGCGGATTAATGTGCTCTGATTGGCTGCTTCTTGTGAAAAATGAAAAAAAGTGTCACTTGGCGATAAGTCATACCCTGGCTGCACCTTTAACTGTGCAGGGGACAAGCCATGCCCACCAGTGAATCATGGACAGGCCGCTTTGCATGCTATCTTCCTTTCCTGCTGGAATATATAGGGCAATGGTATATCTATAAAGAGTTGCTTTTGCAGTGAGCAAGCCTCCTAGCACCATACCATCAACAACTACTGCAGTTACCACACACACATAAGTAAAAAACGTACAACTTTTCTGTTAGCTGTTGACAGGAATGGAGGCAGCAGGTCTGCAAGAAGTTTGCACAAAATACATGCTCTGCAATGAGGGGCATTGTGCTTTGCTTCCTTTCTTCCTGCTTATTAATTTAACCCTTTGAGTGCCAGAATGGTATCCAACACATTGCTAATGAATGTGTGGATATCCCTCTGGCATTCAAAGTTAATAGAGTTAGCTGGTGAACAACATTTGGATTACCACCTACTGTTAGACCACAACACCTATAATTCTCCTTAGCCGTCCAATTTCTAGGTAAGGATGATGTCATTTGTAGTTCAACACCAGTGGTGATCTACGTGTTGCTTACACCTAAATATGACTACTGGAAGTGGCTTGCCCATTCCCTTCATCCTGTTCCTTGGCTTGTGCTAGAGTAAGGGAAAGCAGGAGGACCCAGCATGTCAGGTAGGTGAAACTGTATTAGCTCTCTAGATTTGCTAACTGTGCATAAATGGCCTAACATAAATGTAATGCCCATTTGCATATATTTTCTGTGTGCTTAATTGTGTATATTTTGTAGTAGATCTCAGTGTGTTTGTGTGTGTGTGTCTGTGCGTACATGTGTCTCTGTGTGTGTATGTGTTTGTGTTGGTTTGTGTGAAAATGCCTGTGAACTGTTTCCATTTCCAGGGAGAGTCCATGGTTATAACCTGTGAAGCTGGGGTTTTGTACACTGGAGGACCAGTGCCATTTTATTTACTGAGCTGGCACATGTGAGCAATCACATGTATCGGTTCACCAAGGTAAAGGCTGAAAATGACTGCTATGGTCTTGGAACAGACAGTTTCAGCCTCCTAGCATGAACACAGAGCTCCTTCTGACGAGCCGTGATAATTTAACTCATGATGTGCCAGGACCATCACTTGTTGTTAAAGGACCAAAAGGTGTAATATCCTGGTACGTCCAAAATCTTTAAGGGGTTATCATTACATTTCGACCCCATAACTCTGTATGCTTGTCATTTAAAGCTTAATCCTTTGAGTGCCAGCGGGGTATGCAACACATCTCTCTGGCACTTAAAGTGGAGCTTTCACCCCCCAGTAAACTTCATTACCTAGTGATGTAAGCTGTGACACTCAGTGCAGTACAGGCTGTACTACACCACTATATAGAACTGCCCTCATTTATCTACCCACCAGCCATCTCATACCCATACCCATGCTTGTGTGACCAGCTAGTCAGAGGGAGAGCGCTACCAGGCATTGGAAATGCCATTAACATGGTGCCGATCTCTCCCTCTCCATATCAGAGAACAGATATTTAATATTTAATTTTTATGGTGTACTTTTTTGATGATGTTTTGCAATAAAAGAACAAATGGGGCTTAGGAGGTAAGAACACAAAAGGTCCACTTTAAAGGGTTAATACTTCTGAGCTTCCCATCATGTTAATATTGCTTATTATCAATATGATTGTTATCCTTATGGATTACCGGCATATTCTACCCCTCTGTACAAAACAGGGGACAAAAAAATGTATAATGAAGCCCAAACTTGAGTGAAACAAATGGTAAATGGTGAAGGCCCTACTTATGTGAGCTAATGTGAGCTTACAATCTAGACTGTGAGTGAAAATAAGAGATACAAGGCATATTTATATGATATAAGGTAGCATATAGATGTGAGTAATGTTTATTCAGCTGGAGAAGTGCAGTTTTACATCTGGACCTCTAGTGATGCTTTATCATGTTAGTTCACTGGAACTGCCCTTCATCTTATCACCTTTGTGTTAGTTGATTCAGAGGAAGACGCAAAAAAACCTTATAGAAGCCATTTCCAAGTTGGTAGAAAAATACCCTCCTGACTGCAAAAAGCAATCAGATATTTCCTAACATTCTATCTGTATGTGTATGTGTGTGTGTGTGCGTGTGAGTGTGTGTATTAGGTGGTTAACATTTTGAAAACAGTTATATTTGTGTGTCTGTATGTTGATATATGATGTGTAGGTGAATCCACAAATATAATTATGTGTAAAAAATGTGCCTGACTAATGCTTATGCATAAAGCTTTATTTGTGACAAAATACCATGTTCTGCTATATTTTCCAAGGTATATGCAGTGTGGGATTGTATGGGCATTTCAGAGTATACTTTATCTTTGCCCAGGCAAAAAGCTTTGTACTAAAAAGTGTTAGAATCAATACTGGCTTTATCAGTGATACATTTTTAATTGATTTTGCACAAACACCAGCCTATCAGTAAGTCAGTTGATGTACCAATCTACCAGTGTAGTCACACTGGCATTAGTCATACTGACATTAGCCTCTAACGCCAGCAGCTGCACTTCAGGGTACATACTACAGCATATGACTTATGTGGTTTATACTGGTGAACAATCTCAGGCATCATTATGACTTTAATATCAGCAAGCCTGTCTACTAGCCTTGTAACACATGCTGGAAATGGTCTACACTTGCTCCATTTCCTCTACACTTTTTTAATAAATTGTATTAATCAAAGTACAGAGGGAAGGAACACTCTGAAATGCACACAGACTGTCTCATTGTCCTCCCCTTGGCATAGGTGTTAAGGGGAAGACTTTTTTCATACATCACTTAGTATATTGGCTTCCAGCAAGTGTAGGGTCAAAAGGTTGATTCCTGCACCTGATTTGGTGTGCGATCACCATTGTGCATATTCCTCAGTGTCAATTACAGTGAATGTGAGAACTGGTGATTCTTTTGGTCGCTGACAGAAGGGAATGAATGTCTATAACTACCAATTCCATGGTGCCTAGTAATAGAGTTGCAAAGTGCCCAAAATTCACAAGACAGTCAAGAAAAAAATAAACAAAATGTTCATGTCATGTTAACCCTTAACATACCCTCTCCCTCCAGCCTACATAGACTTCCTGCATATGAAAAGTGCTGTCACTTCTCCTTTGCCCAACATCACCTATGAAGGCAAGTCAGGGCCTTTAACTCTTTGAGTGCCTGAGCGCATATAAAAGCCTTCTGGTGCTCATATAGTCACTTACAATGTGGTTTGTGTTGAAATATCCACATGGTTACATGGTTTACAATAAAATGGGGGTCTCTGAAACCCAGGGGTACCAGCCTCAAGCCAGAAGATCTCTTAATATCCCCAGTAATTACCGTAAAATCTCATATAATACGCACCTGTGTAAAATACGCAGGTGTAAATTATACCCAAGACTTTAGGGGAAAAAGTGCCCATGTATGATACGTACCCTTGTTTTCTCTCCCTCTACCCACAAAAAAAAATGTGTTTCTTGTCTGCTTCCATCCGCCCACCAAAATATGATCCCCCCTCCCTCTACTCACCCCCTCCGGAGGCATCTGGAATATCTACACAACGGGCAGCATACTTGCATGTGTTAATTCAAGATAATGGCAGTGCCCTTTGAGAACCCAAAGGCCCTCACAGGGCACTACTATAGTTTCAATGCACAGAGGTCTATGCATTAGATCTAAACTAGTGCCCTGCAAGGACCTTCAGGTCCTTAAAGGGCACTGCCATTATCTTGAATTTACACTAGTCCTTACAGGGAGTTGCGGGAAGCAGTTGGCAAATTTAAGCATGCCCCCACTGCACAGCTATCCCAGATGCCTCTGGGGGGGGAGGTAAATGGAGGGTAAGGTGAAAGTGTATTGAGGTGGAGGGAGGGAGGAGGGGAGTAGGCATGAGGATATATATATATGAAGATGATAACACAGGATTACATATATAGATACACATATCTGTAAATAGTCCAAAATTTCATGTGTATCTAAATCTAAAGGAGGAAGATTCATTCATAGGCTGAACTACTATTAGAACTATCATATTTTGGAGTTTAATTAAGTGTACACTAGTTCACAGCGCCAAAGTTTTTGTCTGTATAACCTCATGAGGATATATATTTTTTTTTTTTCTCTTGTGTATAATACGCCCCCCCTCACTTCACATAAGGTGAAAAGGGACAAAAGTGTGAATAGTATACTTGAGATTTTACAGTACTCGCATACTGACTCCAAAATGTTTCCTGTGTGCCAAGTGCAAACTGACTCTGTTGTGTCCCACATGAGATTTAAAAACAAAACCATTTTTTTATCAAATTAGCTAACACACTTAAACTACTGAAGTATGCCAACAGGGTCTTTCCACTTACCCATCGCTACCATTGTGTAACTGGACATCCTATAGTTAATGAGAATAGCACAGGAAGTTATAAATACCAGGATTCTTATTGTCTTGATCAGTAATTATTAATGACTAGCACTTGGCCCATGCAGTTTTGCATAAATAAAGTTGATTAATGTTTTTGTAGTTCTTGTGTATTACTTCTAAAAAAACAAAAACATTTTTGAGTAGCAAACAGGCTATGATTCACTGTTGTTTTCAATATTAAATGAATGTGGCCCTCACACATATGGATTTCTGATAATGTGCCCCCACAATTGAAAAAACTTGGATTCCTCTGCTTTATAAATGTGCACTGAACTGAGACAGACGTTTAGAAAAATGAAAAACGATTCAATACAGAACTGTGCTGGAACACATTATTTGATACATGTCTGTGAATCAAATGTTCATGATGATTTGATCTGCTGAATTTTATTCTGCAATTTAAATTAATTAATTTCATTTCTATGAATTGAGAACTATAAATTATCATTCCATAAAATCATGGTGCTTTGAGTGCATATGATCGAGAGTACAAACAGTTCTGTGCATTGACATTATTGCACATGAGTATCTGGAAAAATATCTAACACAATGCATTGCACACATCTGTCTCTTAAAGGGTAAATAGTAGCTCAAAATTGGCAGCTTCCCAGAGCCCATTGCTCGGAAAGGGTCTCCCACAGGCTAGTTTATAATCCTCTTTAATTTGGGGTAAATTTACATCTAATGGAAATCTGGAGATGCATGGTAAAGATTAAGCCCAGGCTCCATGTCCTCTGTCCTCCCAAGTTTAGCGTATGTGCCCCCTAATATTGGTTCCCACTCTGCTATATCATCCAAGTATATTTGCCCCACTAAGACTGTGATTCATCAAGGTGCGAATGGCTTTATGCGCAAGAAAATTGGAGGATTTCTCTGCACATTAGCCATTCGCCCATTCAGCAACTTATGGATTGTATCTGGCCATCACTTGTTCTTCAATAAGCGATGGCCAGATAGATCCGCAAATTTGATCTGCCAGCTTCAAGATGGGGTAGATCCCATTCCAATGCATGGAGTGAACATACACATACACATTTTTGCTTATGCGTATGCGTGTGTTTTTCCCCTGACTGGCCTATTTACGCAGTTTTCCCTGCTTCGCATACACAAAGCAGGGAAACACTCCAAATCATCGATGAATACCCAAAAGCATCCATCAATGATCATGGCAAAGAGCAGCGCATTTGATATGCTGCTTTTCCCATCAGTTTTATGAATCCCAGCCTAAGTGTCACCATCATCACCAGTAACAATGGCCTTATGATCACCTAGTTTCAGCACCATGCTATGCACATAGCTGTAATAAAGATTCCTGTCCACAGTACTTAGCCTCAGAACAACTGGCTCAGGTACAGGCCTGTCTGCTATACCATATGTAATTGTCCCCACACCTCTTAGCACTGAAGTTTCCCAAAGAAGAGCACTTGTACTGAATTACAGCACTGCACAGCAATAGCATTTTTAAGTAAATTTGAAATCAGCCCAAGTGCACTTTTACCATTAAACAAATTTAAACCCAAACGTTGCCTAAATGTTGGGTGGTGTGCAAATGTGGACGTTTCTAGATTAAATGTCATGAGGGTAACATTAATTTTTTTAGTAGAATTTAATATAATTAATGTGACCAGATCACCATTTTAATGCAGGACACTTATGAAAAACACACAGCAGGTTTCATTAGTTCTGTGCAGTCCTGCAGAATGGAATTTTCATAAAAGTCCTGCATTAAAATGGAGATCTGGTCACCTTAATTATAATTACGATGGTAAAATGTAATTAAAAACTGTAGCTAGATATTAAGAACATGTTAATTTATATTATAAATGTAATTTGCTCTTGGAGTGCCAGGGGGTATTCAAGGTATTACAAAGTAATGTGTTACACACTCCTCTGACACTCAAAGGGTTAACACAGTAAAAACATTGTGTGGTGCTGTGTGACACATACATGGTAATAAATCACAGAAGGGTGAACACTAAATGATTAGAAAGCATGGGACTACCCACAAAGATTAGTACACAAAGGGACCTCAAGTGGTTAGAGTATCCTCAAGAAATAAAATATAACTTTTATTTTCATTCATTAAGACTTGGATAACTGGAGAAATACAAAATATTAAAAATCTGCAGAAATAAGGTCATGTGCAGTGCTGTTTGTGCAGTGCTGTACATTTAAGTGAATTCCTCTACATCAAAAACCATTAATACATACTTCAATCAATGCTAACTGGCTTGCCTCATCAGTCAGATTGTTTTTACTTTTCTGGCATTATTTGGACTAGAGATAAGTCCATTTAACTTAGATAATATTAGGGGTCAATTGTATTTAAATACATTTTTGCCCCTTCATCCAGTGTTCTCTTATTCCAGAGATCACTGAGAAAAGAATATTCTAACACATGCAATAGCCACTATGGTGCAATAGCCACTATGCTGCTGAACTCAGTTCACAAAGTGAAGTACTCACTTGTAGACACACACACCTACTATCACTTAAAAATGAGCATCCTATTTTTCAGATGAGGCCAAATTAGTATTAGGCTATACAAGAACTAATGAGGTGCTAAACTCTCAGGATTATTACCACATGGAATATACATAGGACACGACCAGACCTGACCCAAGTTTCTCTGTACTATACAGCTTCATAAGGTCCAATCACATGTTAAGACAGGGTAACATTTTATATTTATCTGGTCTTCTGCACTTGTCATTCCATTCTCTAGATATTTCTCCATGACATCATGTAGATCTTGCGAGATTACACTTGGTTGCATTCCTGGTTAGTGAAGTTCTGCCAGTATTAGGCTTATGAGAACAATGTGAGATTGCATTGTGATTGGTCTATTCTCTTGCATAGTCAATGTTTACTTTTATGCTAAACCTAACTGTCTGTTCTTTGCTATGGACACATCTAATGTTGTGTGTATTGGTTACTTAATGGTAGACCACAAAGATGACTTCATCGATTACCATAGAGACAAGCTATGTAAACAAATTTAACACAACATATGATTTGACTGGAACATTATGGGGAAGTTATTACATCACAGTTTTTTTGCAAGATATAGATACCACTACTTTTTCATTAGTACATTATAAAGGTAGTTCAAATTTACTTCATTCATACATGAATGTTTTGTCCATATTATGTTCTGGGCTGTCACCATAATGGGGAGATTATATATACAAATCTCCCTCATAGGAACTATTATATATGTGATTATTTAATTACCATATTGATATAGCTATTCATTTACTATGTCCTCATCGATGCCTTTTGTATAGTAATCAAGACACTTGTATAATCTAGTTAGATAAAGCTTATACAGAGAATCGGCCATATGAGATGTAATAATGGGCATATAAAACGTGCCTGGCTCAATGTAAGAGGCATAGATGCACAGTTTTTTCCATCCTGTATGTTTCATGAGGAATATATTAACAGATATGTGGTGTACATGTAAAACCTTAATTTAATCCATAAGAGATCATAGTATTCAAGCAATATATACACTTGCATTTCTTTCTTAGGAAGTATTTGTTTGTATCCTCTTCCCTGTAGTGAGGAGAGATATGTGCAATTGTCATGAATTTCAAGCATGCAATGTTACTGCTGTGGGACTATATAGCATGTCTTGTTACTAGTGTATCCAAATTATTTCTTATTTGTGTCTTTATGTTCCAATACACATTGGCAGAATTGGTGAATGTTCTGTCCATATACAATAACACACATTTACACTAGATAGCTAGATATACCATCAATGTGGTTTTGCATTTGATGAAGGAAGGATTCATATACGTTGTTTGAGTGGTCACTGTTTTTGTCAGATGTACATGTTGGTAAGCTAATCAACTGCCACACTGATATGACTCTTTTATTGGATTAATATGTAGTAAGTGATTGAAAGTGACTGTGTGCCAGTCCATCACCTAAATTACTGACTCTTCTTGTTGTGATAGATGGTTTTGGGTATAGATTTTTTTTAAATTCTTCATCATTTGTTAGTATGTGCCAATGTTTCTCAAATATTGCTGTAATTTCTTGCCAGTTGAAGTCAAATGTTCCTATGCATCAAATAATTCCAGATTAATCTGAATGTTCTACCCTATCACATAATAATCTCACTTGCTGTGTTGTTCTCATTCATATGCCCTCTTTAACCCTTTGAGTGCCAGAGGGGTATGCAACCCTGGAAGTCATATTTCTCCAGTCAATTTCAAGGTAGTTTAAATCTCCAATTATAATTACATTTTCAGATTTCCATTTGCAGTAACAATTGTGCTACTTCAAACTTACAAAATTAGGTGGCTTGCAGCTAATGTCCATTAACAACTTTTATTATGTATGCCCCCAGTGTGTTTCAACCCAAAGAGCCTCTATCTTTTCAGGTGATCCTTCATTAATATCTTTGCTTATACTGGGTTTTAATGCATGCTTTACCTATAGGTATATCCCCTGCCACCTCTATTATCAACCCTGTACCTCTTAAAAAGTGAATAACCCTCTAGATTGACTGTCTAGTCATGTGTATCATCTAACCAGGTTTCAGTAATACCAATAAAATCATACTGCTTATTCACTGCAATCAGATCTAGTTCCCCAACTTATCAGTCAGATTATAAGCATTTACAAGCAAACATTTTAAGATACTGCCATTCTGAAGAATTGCATTCTTTGAAATATCAATTTGCTTTTTATTAGGCTGTAACATTGGCACCTTCCTATTGGATTAACAAGCCCATTCGTCCCATTTCCTTTGCTCCTCCTTGTTACTTCTAACTTTAACCCATCTAGCTACATTCACGTATGGTGGAGATCGCGGTCATAGCACAATGATGGTATATGGGCAAAATGAGGACAGCACAGCTGATGCTGTTGCCTGAGAAACCAAAGGAAAAAATTAGAGAGTTGTGTGAGATATACAGCTGAAGAAAATATCCCAAACCCTGTGAAATGATTTGTGGCCCATGAGACTGCAGAACTTCAGAAGGAGTACAACCTGCATGGTACAGTGTCAATGGGACCAGATGATAGTACCCTGAGTGAGTGAAACTTGATAACTGTGTTGTCACGTAAACATGTTTGCTGCAATAAATATGGATTTCCTGCATAAGTAGATGTAATTCTGAAATACTGCAGTAGCGAATTGTGAAGATTCTGTACTCACTCAGGACAAGAAGAGGCCTTGTTAAGAGCTGATCACCTAGAAAGGCATTGCCTGCCTTGAAGCTGAGGGTGGTATCTTGGGAAGATTTTCTGGCTTAACTGGATCTGGAAGGGTGGCATAGCTAGTGAGATTTGTACTGGGATTCCAAACTAAAGCCTTGGGTCATTTGTGACCCTTGGCCATGGCCAATCTGTCCCTCCATGCAAACTCTATAAAGACATAAAAATATGATCTACTGAAACACATAATAATCCTTAACTGTTCTTTAAGCAGTGAGGCAGACATTTAAGGTTTGGATACATAAGATTATGCTGCAAAATGTAAGGTAGTTTATTACTATGTCTAATTTTGTCTGTAGTAATAAACAGGCATCAGCACAGGTGTGTGAGTGGTGTGTGTGCATATGGGTGTGTCAGTGGTGTGTGTGGTTGAGTATTTTAGTGGTGCGTGTGCATGTGTGTGTCAGTGGTATGTGTGTGTGTCAGTTGTGTGTATGTGTGTCAGTGGTATGTATGTGTGTCAGTGGAGTGTGTTTATGTCAGTGGTGTGTGTTTATGTCAGTGGTATGTATGTGTGTCAGTGGTGTGTGTTTATGTCAGTGGTGTGTGTTTATGTCAGTGGTATGTATGTGTGTCAGTGGTGTGTGTTTATGTCAGTGGAGTGTGTCATTGGTATGTGTGTTTTGTGTGTGTGGTATGTGTCAGTGGTATGTGTATTGTGTTGTGTGTGTGTGATGTGTGTCAGTGGTATGTGTATTTTGTTGTTTTGTGTGAGTCAGAGGTGTGCATGTGTCTGTATTTCAGAAAGCAGTTGGCAGAGGATGAGGGGGGACTACATTTGTATTGAATTTCAGCAATACATTCAATATAGAAAGTTGGATCCCATTGTGATATAGCCTGGGCAGCTGGAAAATGTTTATATATAGGCAGCTGCAAGAATTACTAAATGTGGTCACTCTCTTATTCACAACAGGACACAGCAATAAGTTTAGACTGCAAAGCAAAGATCATATGCACAAATAAAAAAGTGATGCAGTTCTGGGGTCAACCAGCTGCTCAGAAAGGAACAAATAGAAATGTCCATTTAAATGGGGCCTTTTCACTTTATGAGTACTAGAGAGGTCTCCAACACATTGCAATAGCAATTCATTGGAGCTCTTTCTAGTAATCACAGGGTTAAAAGCCTCATTTAAATCAGTTTGTCTGTCCTTTAATGAGTAGCTGTTTCCCCTAGAATTAGTTCACTTTTGTATTGTGCATATGGCCCTAATTGTTTCCAAGATACATAGCAGAATCTGTATTAGGGAAAAAGTGGAGAAATTCTGGGGAAAAACAATTGCACAATATTAATATACTGTACCCCTTGGATGTAGGGTTGCCACCCAGCCGGTATTTTACCGGCAGACCGGTAAAAAATTGGCTTCTCACCAATGTTAAGTCTATGGAGGGAATGCCATGGCCGGTATTTTTTTGAAGAAAAGGTGGCAACCCTACTTGGATGACAAAGGGCATTCCAATGCTTTGTAATGCGATGGAGACTACTGTAGCATACAACAGGTTAAAAGCCACATTTAACCCTTTGAGTGCTTTGCAATGCATTGGTCACTCCTCTGGCACTCAAAGGGTTAAAATAATGTAATGTATATTGTTTATTTACAAAGCTCTCCATACCATGCAATTGGTTTGCTCCATAATTACTCCAATTCTATTTAGTACATAAGCCTCTATGTCTTATTGGCTGTTTGTAATACTTTGTTTTGCTTTTTCCTTCTGCTTGTCATCTATCTTTTACTAGAGGAACAGCTGCAGTGTTCCCAATGTGGTAGGTGGAGGCTGTGATTTTATGCATTGTGTATCTGCTTGCTCTATCATAGAGGTGCTCCATTTGGTCCGTAAGAAAACTTTAACATTCTACAACTTGGAGATCTCACTGTCTAAACACCAACAAAGCAAGGAGGATATCTCCCCCTGTATTTCTGGTACAAATGGCACCAAGACAGAGACTAAAGAAACATATAATTGGGACAAATGATACGGTAGGTAGCACAGAACCCCCTCACCCTGAGAATTTAGCCTTTCACCCTGAAACTGTGAGATCTGGGTCAAACCCTGCGAGCTCCCAGGTATGCCATGGGCTTGTACCAACCAAATGCATATTGCAGCACCACACAGCAAACAGCACCATATGACCAATTGCACCATTACTGGGAGAGAGATTACACTATTACATTGCACAAGCTAACAAGCGGACCCTAGGCTTTAAGTATGAGAACTGGGGCTATAGCCCCATCTTCCAGTACCTAGAAATGCCCTGAGTAGGAATCTACTGTGGGATATGCACTATGATGAGGCATGTCTCCTGTAAGATAAATCTGTCCAATCCTATGTTGTTATATGAAAGCATGGCTGTAGTCCCCTCTACCAGTACCTAGAAATGCCCTGAGCAGGAATCTACTGTGGGATATGTACTATGATGAGGCATGTCTCCTGTAAGATAAATCTGTCCAATCCTATGTTGTTATATGAAAGCATGGCTGTAATCCCCTCTACCAGTACCTAGAAATGCCCTGAGTAGGAATCTACTGTGGGATATGTACTATGATGAGGCATGTCTCCTGTAAGATACATCTGTCCAATGCTATGTTATTATATGAAGTGTGAAGTGTAGATATCACAAACACTTAAGTGAACAGTATCAACAGAATAAATGAATTTAACAGTAGTCTTATTTCTAGATCTTATCCGCTCAGCTTGGTTCTTTCTGATCATATCTGACTGTCAGCCACTCTGGTCCCATAGATTACTACAAACTTCCTTTGCAGGTTAACCCTTTGAATGCCAGAGAGGTATCCAAGACAATGTGTTGCAATGCATTGGATACTTCTCTGACATTCAAAGGGTTAAATCTAGGAGTTCCATGGCATCTCTGCTACCTACTCTTCTTGTAAAGACTTTCACTTTAAGGATCCTGTAGTGTAGAGGTTAACTCACTTGATCAGGAGTAAAAGTGTCCTATACTGAGTATATGTGTCCTTCCCTAAGCTACATGCTACTGTAATAGTAAGAAATCTAGCAGAAGGGTTTGTATGGAATTATTCAGTTATATACCCAAAGCCACTGAACAGTCATACATCAAACAAAGGGCACCCGGTTATTTCTTTAAAGAAGAAGTATACCCTAAAATGAGTGGCTCTTAAGTTGTTGAACTGACATAGATGCCCTTCACACAGCAGTCTGGTTTATCTGTTTGTTTGTTTGTTTGTTTATTTATTTATTTGCATTATGTCTGCAGTTTCCTATACATGAAAAATATAAAGGTGTACAATTTATAACATCATTTTGTACCTTCTGACTAAGGTCTTGATTACCTGGCAGCTGCTTAATGCCATCACTGGTTTTGTCGAACAGATTCCATTTGACATATGTGGAGAAATTTGTGGATAAAACCCATTATAAAGTTATCAACTGCAATATAATCCATGCTTAAAATAGCTAAATCTCTGCTAGCTAAGTCACTAGAGAAACATTGAACATCAGTATTATTTCTATCTATCTATCTATCTATCTATCTATCTATCTATCTATATCGTCTATCAATATCTTCTATATGTATCATATCGCTCTATGCTTATTTTACCTCTTTTTATCTATATATCTCTCTATATATACATTTTACGACATGCAATTTCATACAAGTACAACTTGTATTAGAGCGACTGTCCCTTTAAATCTGAAGGTTTTCTGAGGACAGATGGTGAGATGACACACACATTGTGTGTGTTGAATAAATCAGTTGTCTGCACGGGCCCTGCCAACTGAAAGGATGTGAGAACATGGCAGTTTTTCCCAAGGAAAAAGTGAAATGCTGGTAACAGGAGTAGCAGTGTGATATAAAGAAGCAGAAGTGGAGTTCAAAATTACAGGAAAGGAGCACAAACTCTGACCCAGGTGAAAACCCACCCAAGCGAGTCATCCTAGGCGGCCTTCCGAGACAGCAGGGAAAGCACTTCACTTGACAAAAGCCAAAGCACTACGTTAACACCTAGTTCTTCCAACCAGTCAGGGTGCTGGCAGCCAGATGTGCTCTGCTTAGAGACAGATGTTTCTCATCTGGCAGGAAAGGCTTCTGGCGGAGACTTGTTGGCATTCAACAGAGGTGGGGCCGGATGGGAGCAAAGCCTTGAATCCAGAATAGCTTGGAAGGGTCTCCTTTTACCTCTTCCATCCTGTGTGCTCACAGAGCCCTATTAAAACAAACAAGAAAAACACAGAAGATAGAATCACGAGATTTGAAAAATGGTTTTTCATTAGCTCAGATTCAGAGTAGTAACTAAAAGCAACTGAGATGTGAGTCAGTAATAATTTCACTTATTTTCAAGAAAATAGTTGTAGATTCATTGAGTTGTCTCCAAGCATTGGTAGTGGTGTTAATGTAGAAAGGAATTTTTTGGAATAAATATAAAGGACCTTATTTACTAATTCTGTAGCAATCCAAGTGCATCACAGAGCGAAAATTAAAATGTATTTCAATTTAAATGGGAATTTTAACCTCTTGAATGCTAGACAGGTTTCCAACAGATTGAAGGGGTTAAAAGTTCCAGGTAAATTAACGGGAATATTCTAACATAGTTGTTTTACTCAGAATTGCTCATCTTTAGCTGGGATGAAAAAGGCCCAAAGTATCTTCAAAGTAAAAAGCTGAAGTTAAATGTGGATAGTAGATACTAGCAAAGTGGTATGTTTGTGCTTTCTAGTTTCTAAATATCATAAAGCAGGGGTTCCCAATGCTATTCTCAGACAACCCTAGCAGGCAAAAGCAATGTGTTGGATACCCATCTGGTACTGAACAGGTTAAATGAGTGAGCCTCTGCAAGGTAGGATTCAGACAGGGGCATCCAGTTTCGATCCTTAAATCCCCCAACAGTCCAGGGGTTTGATTGTATTCCCCTCAATAAAACAGGTGGTAAGGGCAAAAAGAGTTCCGGGCGGCACACACAGTTGTACCGTTGTAATTCTATTCCCTGACCACCAGAAACTGCAACGAGCATTGGTGGCCAAAACCCACATTATGGTCAAACAATCGTTGCAGATTTTTGCTCCTACAACACTTGCTAAATAGTGTGAATTGTGGGAACATTAAATGAAAAAAGCCAATTCTTGTTGTTTGACACAGCTCAAAACAGTCACCCACCCCACACCTCCCAAACAATAACACTACACTATCCCTAACATAAAACTTAAACAATACTACCCCTAACACTATCCTAACACCCAAAAATGTAACTCTTACCTGTCATCTACTGTCAGCCTTCTTCTTTAATCTTCTCTCTTCCATCTTCTGTAATCTTCCCTCTCATCTTTCTACTTTTTCTTCTTTAATATCTGTTTAGTTATTTCAATACTGTCGGAGTTGTAGTTCAAGAGTAATTGAGTGATAAAGTTTTCCCTTCCCGCCCCTTTTACCTAGTGTAAGCCTTCTAACCAGACGTGGAATCTGGTCCATAGACCAGACAGCTCACAGCAAGGAACAATCTTCTTACTGTGAGAACAATGAAAACCCTGCCACCTTTAAATAGTGTGAATTGTGGGAACATTAAATGAAAAAAGCCAATTCTTGTTGTTTGACACAGCTCAAAACAGTCACCCACCCCACACCTCCCAAACAATAACACTACACTATCCCTAACATAAAACTTAAACAATACTACCCCTAACACTATCCTAACACCCAAAAATGTAACTCTTACCTGTCATCTACTGTCAGCCTTCTTCTTTAATCTTCTCTCTTCCATCTTCTGTAATCTTCCCTCTCATCTTTCTACTTTTTCTTCTTTAATATCTGTTTAGTTATTTCAATACTGTCGGAGTTGTAGTTCAAGAGTAATTGAGTGATAAAGTTTTCCCTTCCCGCCCCTTTTACCTAGTGTAAGCCTTCTAACCAGACGTGGAATCTGGTCCATAGACCAGACAGCTCACAGCAAGGAACAATCTTCTTACTGTGAGAACAATGAAAACCCTGCCACCTTTAAAGGTTTTTCAGGTTTCTCCCTTATCTTAACTGAAGATTGTCCCTCTCTGAAATCCACTTGGACACACTCTGCTGCTCTGTGCTGAGCAGTGTTACATCAGTAAAAGGGGAGGGAGGGGGATACTTTATCATTGAATTACTCTTGAACTACAACTCTGACAGAATTGAAATAACACTTTCCAAGGCCCAAATACTATGATGATTAATTAGAGCTGCTTTTATTATGAAACATTACTATCCCTTTAAATCCAGGCCTGTTGGTGGCCCTTATCGGATGAATGAGCCTGGAGCTGAAAGTTTTGATGGGCCTATTCTAATGGAAGGATGTACTATGTTCTTTAGATGCAGTGATTCTCAATATTTGATCATGTTTCCAGGACATCCCTGCTTGATCTGATATGTATAATTAGTGGCTCCTTCATTTCGATTGATCCCCCTGTGCATAATTAGAAAAATCCTTAATACCTGACCTGTTGGTGTGTCCCAAGGACTGGAGCTGAGAATCATCAGTATAGAAGATAGCAAAATACAGCACTTACTGGGCATGCTTAATAACCCTTTGAGTGCTACAGAGGTATCCAACTGTGTTGCAATGCATTGGATACCTCTCTGGCACTCAAAGGGTTAAATATTAACTTGTATTTCACTGGTCTTTAACACACATCCACCATTGATGGTTCTGGCACTTTATCAGTCGTTAAGGGGTTAAGCAATACATTTGCAGTTCTTATTTTCATTCACATAGTAACCCACTAAGGCTTACTACTGATAACAATGGGCTTATTGATTTAATGGGGTCTGTAGCTGCAGCCCCATCAGCCTCCTTATCAATCAGGTCTTGAGCTACTGATTAACTCACCAGTACTCAAGAAGAAAAATATTAATGGCATAGCCTATAAGCGGTCACAGAGGATAGGGTTTGGAACCACTGCTATAGAGGTCTCCAGTGCTTTGCTTCACAGTGCTTTGAAGACCTCTCTAGCATCCAAGGGGATAATAGGAATGGCTTGACAAAATGTGTAGAGAGACCCCTCACTTAAGAAATCCCAGTTATAAATAAACAGTAAGCCATTTAGAATTACATCTAGAGAGAACAAGTATGCACTGTTCTGTACCAAGATGGATCTGCTTGGTAGCTCACTGATCATCATCTTACATGTTCAGTTCTGTATTCTGAGAGCCAGGCTAAATCTAATGTATGAGATAGGAACAGCAATGTTTAGTTTCTGTAATGTTTTATGAAGCATAAAAGATTCTAATCAAAAGGAATACTGGAAAAAGCTGGAGTTTTAGAACTCAGTTAGCTAAAGTAGAACAGGTGGCAGTGGTGGGTTCACTTTTAAAACATTACATTCATAACAGCATGCAGCTACACTTTGCATTCTGCATGTCACTGTGATGAAAACGGCAACATGAGAATCTCGCCCTGCATCAAAGATCAGAGATTCTCATGTTGCGGCATGAAACATTGCCTTCAATGTTTGAATGAATTGTTATAAGTAGAGGAGAGTGAAAGAGGAGGAGGAGAGAGAGAATACATTTATCAGGTACTCTCGCTGGGCAGCTACACTGCACTGAAGTTACACTGCTACTTGATGGAATGCCTTAGCATGTTGCACTACAACTTCTATCATCCTTACAAGTCTGGTGGTCGCTGAGTAACTGCACCATTAAAGACAAATAAAAATCAATCCCAGAATTAGTATTTCCCCCATGGGGAGCAGGGAAGACCTGTTTCAGTGTGTTAAACGCAAGAAGGAACGTACTGATGAACACTTCCATTTGGCAGGAGTAGTCTGTTATGGGCAGCTCAGCCCTACTGGAGTGTTCCAGCAACAACAGCTTCCAGACCGCCTTTTGAGGAAAGAGCACCTTCGGCTCATAATATCATCCTCAGCAGCCACCAGATGGGTAAGGATGATGGGAGTTGTAGTGAAACACAGTAAGACATTCCATCAAGTAGCAGAACATGAGCTGTTTTAAAAGGATACCACTTACTGTTGACACCAGGAAAGAGGGTTGATGGCACAGGATGAATGGAATGAAGAGATTTCTTTGCATCTCTGTGGTATCTGGAAAGGATAAATCGAGCTTGATGGCACTAGTATTTTAATTACTTTGTCACCACGTTAGATTTTAGTCAGGAACTAAATCTCAATCATCTCTTTGCAAGGCATCCTATTAATCCCAGCAAATTGTTACACTCCCTTTAATCCTCTCATCCCACCCGCAGCTCTCACCACTGTTGCCGGACACATTAATTACCCTCAGTGTATATAATATAAACACAAATAACCAGCCATTATGGATTGGTGAAAACTATCACCAAAAAAGTAAAAACAAAACAGCTCTTTTTTCCTTTTGCAGGAATTCCCATGAAAAGTGCATTTTTTTCCAATTTTTCTGCCTCCAGCTTTAACAACTGCACTGGTAGCCACAAAACCACATATACTAACAACTCTGCCAGGTCCCACTGCACTGGTAGTGATTGAACCACGCATATAGTGAACTCCATACTTGTCCCATAGTAGCCATAGAACCACATATACTGACCTCAGCCTTGTCCCACAGTAGCCACATATACTGATCTCAGCCTTGTCCCACAGTAGCCATAGAACCACATATACTGACCTCAGCCTTGTCCCACAGTAGCCACAGAACCATACACATACACTTTGTCCCACTGCACTAGTAGCCATAGAACCACCAATTCAGACCCCCACAGCACTGACCCAATCTAGCCACAGAATCACACACAATGCCCTCCCAGCTTTGTCCCACTGTAGCCACAGAACCACACATACTAACTGCCCCCCGCATTGTCCCACTGTAGCCATAGAACAACATATTCTGACCCACTGGTATCCTTTTAACAGGTCTCACACAGAAGAGCATGCAACCTTTTATCTCATTCACCAAGTCACCATGATAAAAATGGTGACCTGATTCTCAGGTCGCGCTATGAAAGGTTGCAATCCAGTGTCAAATGTAAAGACTGCCAAAGTTTCAGAATTTAAACAAGTTACAGTATTTAAACATTATAGGGAGCAAAAATACCAATTGTAAACAAATATGGGTCATAATGTATTAACAAATGTCACCAGATCCAGTTGATGTTCACTTTTAAAAGCTGCTTTTTTGCAATGTTGATGAGTGCTGCTCCGGGCTCTCTCTCCCTTTTTCTCCGCTGTGTCAAACTGTGTGTCATGCCTGTGTTGAAGCCAGACTAGTCGTCCTACTCTGTGGAGTCCTAGCTGTTGCATGGACAACAGCATGACAGGGAGCTGTTCATGTGGGAGAAAGAGAGGCTCCGAGACCAGTTTAGAAGGGCGAAAAAGCAGCTTTTAAAAGTGAACCTCAACTTGATCTGGTGACAGTTATTTCATTATGTCCCTTATTTGTTTACAGTTGGTATTTTTGCTCCCTATAATGTTTAAATATTATAACTTGTTTAAATACTGTAACTTTGGCAATCTTTACACTTTTTATTGCATTGACTCA
This sequence comes from Rhinophrynus dorsalis, assembly GCA_037306005.1. Classification (NCBI taxonomy): domain Eukaryota; kingdom Metazoa; phylum Chordata; class Amphibia; order Anura; family Rhinophrynidae; genus Rhinophrynus; species Rhinophrynus dorsalis. The sequence goes on from CM074722.1 coordinate 226,688,670, forward strand.
CATATCTAGCTTTAAGATGATACCTAGCTATACAGTATATACAGTCGGCACGCAGAGGGAGAGAGAGCCCGGAGCAGTCCTGCAGCATAGATGAGGAGGAAGAGCAAGACGGACATCTGGGGGCACAAAGCAGGGTTGTGCGTCGGGATAAGGCCCGAGGGAAACAGGTTAGAAGAGTGACAGAACTAGCAGACCTGACACTGGATTCTGACTTTTCATAGCGCAACCTGAGAATCTCTCGCTTTCATGCACTGTGAGATTCTCAGGTCGCCATTTTTATCATGGCGATTTGGTGAATGCGATAAAAGGTTGCACGCTGTTTTGCGTGCGACCTTTTAAAAGTGAACCGACCCACCTAGACTGGTCTTACTGCACTGGCAGCCATTGAGATGAGCAATGTGAAACCCTCCACTGGCTGCCAGGCTACAACTCCCATGATAGTGCCCAACATGTCCCACTACATTGGTAGCCATGGGTAGCAATAGAACCACACATGCTGACATCCAAGTCCCAGTCTTGTCCCACTGCAATGGTTGCCATAGAGCTGCACATATTGAGTCTAACTCCTCTAGCGGGAATATGTGGAAATCCACATAGAAACTGGTAAAGTTCTTGCATTACATTTCTTGGAGTTATCAAAAAGGAGCCCATATTATGAGATTTCTTTCTTTGGGAATTTCCATGGAAAAGGCAGCAAATTGTTTTCCCTAAAAATTCCTGCTGGGAATAAAACAAGACTTTCCACCCATCCCTACTAGCCAGTACAAGGTTAGGTAAACTGGTAAATAAACTTGCTGATTATTATATCAACTGAACAGTATAGCAGTATAGCAATACATAAACTGATAAACAAACCAGCCATCACAAATCAGAAGTTTTTGCAGGGACACTGAGATGGAAAAAGCCCTACCCATAAGTTGAATGTAGGTGTGGCAATTACCCTGCCTACCCTGTATAATTAATTCCGAAGAAGAGTTTCCAGTAAGTGTAAAATCCATAAATCTGCTTTCTACGTTTCTATATGTTACTTTTTGTAACTACTATACTGTGGAATTTAACACAATAGAATCCATATTTTAATTTATACTCCTGCATGGGGTCACTTGTTTCTTCATGCAGATAATGTAAAATCTGGCCTTCGTATTAATAAGTAAGACAAGGACTGTCAGTGGATAAAATAGAACCATTTGGAGATCCCAGTTCGTACATCAGTTTACATAATGAAGAATTTTCAAAGTTTCTTCTGTTTCCCCTGTTACTATGTCAGCTAGTAGTGTGGGCAACACAGAATATCCCATACACTGTTTGTGCTGCTACTGTTTACTGCCAGGACTGATTTTTGTATTATTCATCCCAGCAATGTGAAACACATTAATAAAACCAAAGTTTCAGTCTGTTATTATTTTGCAGTTACTTATCACCCTGGAGTGGGAGAGATGCCACACTGTGTGGGACTGCTACAATGGTATGTAATAGAGTTCTATGCTGCTGTTGTGAAGTTTGGTGTGCCTGACAAGTAGCACTGAATCACCCTGTGTCCTCCTATATTGGGTGTGGTCCCTGAGTCTGTGTGAGTCATCGGCAGGATTTCCTTCTCTCCTGCTTCTGACGCAGCCTCGTGGTTACAGATTAATGCCATGGTGCCTGGGAGGGGTACTCATATTATCGGAGGGGGGAGGTGAACAGACGGTGCTAAAGACAAAACAGCTTTTAAGAATATTTCTAAGGGTCAGAAGTGTGTGTGTATATAATAGGTAGCATTATTCTATGAATAGCTGTTGCACCAGATGTTTCAATAAATAGGATGTTTTATTTCATAATGAACAGTGCATGTTTATTTACCTAAATTGCAAAGTGTTTGCCTTGACACAGGGATAAGTAATGTGGGGAAGCTGGAATTGAGAAAAATATTTTCATATCTTCCAGAATACAATCAAAGAAGCCTATGTATGTACCAACATCTTCCAGATGATACATTCTTGCACCTGCATAGTTTTATTATAAATTATTGTAGGAGCCCCTGCATATTCCACAGTGCTGTCCAGAGTGAACAGATGAATGGCAGAGACATACAGAAACCAAAACAAATAATAGTGAGGACCCTGTGTATGAAAGCTTTCAGTCATGGTAAGGGGTGAGAAACATACTACTTTATAGCTGTTGTTGGACTACTAGACAAATGTACTTTTTGTAAGCAGCAGACTATTGTGTAACTTACCAAATGCATTTGGTGAATGGCCGTTTTATGGTTGATTTATACACAGGCTCAGCCAATAGGATTGCAGGAAAGGGAATCACATACTGTCAAGACACTGTATAGAAAATATTTGTGTACCACCTGTTATGAATGGGTCCCTTTTGGAATCAAGGTAGGAGTTAACTAATCTAGGTAAACTGCATGGCAGGACATTAACCCTATGGGTGTCAGAGGGGTACGGAATGCATTGCAAAGCAATGCATTCTGTACCCCTCTGGCATTCAAAGGGTTAAGAATGTTCAATATGTTGCGCACATATTAACCCCTTAGCGACAATGGACGTACATGTACGTCCTCTGTGGCTGTCACTTAGTGACAGAGGACGTACATGTACGTCCAGGAAATCCGGATCCCCGCGAGGCTGCACGCCGTTCGGGGACTCCGGATTCTTTTGAAGAAAAAAAAAAAAAATGTTAGACGGGCATTAAGTGACGGCCGCGTCTGCACGCGGCCGTCACTAAGGGGTTAAGGGTGCACATCTTTATATTGCACGCATATTCGACTTCTATTCAGGTCTCCTTATAAATGTCACCTTAGATTCCGCTGCATCAAAACTTCATCCTCATAACTGCTTCCTTATAAGTATTGTCTTACATTCAGCTGTGTCAAAACTGCGTCCATTTTGCTACAATCGAAACAAGAAGTGCATTACTACTGAAAACGAAACTGGAAATACACCATTGCACCACCACGACAGACACTGAAGTCGAAACTATCACAGGAGAAAACATGCCTAGAGAGCCTCCTTTTACTACTCAGGAACTGGACATACTTGTCCGCTATACGGACAAGTATCTGCCAGACAGGATTAGGGGCAAAATGGCCCGCAAAATGCAGAGGTCCACTGGCATCCAGAGGACGAGGAGGCAGATACTTTGGAGGTGGTCAGACATCAAGCGTATGGAGTCAGGACTACTGCATGTAATTAGATCAGGTATGTTTGCTTTTATTTTTATTGGTGGGTGAGAGGGGGTTGGTTGTAACATAACTGTATTTCAGATGTTTTTCTATGTTCACACACTCTTTGCTTTTTCACTTCCCTCCTAGCACGCAACCCACATCGAAGTGCCGCTCCTGATCCTCTGGTGCCCACCGCACCTCAAACCCTGCCTCCTGCAAGTTATTATGTTTGTGGTATGTAAGTAGTGGATACCAATTAGGCCTTAAACATATTAACATTTTATATATCACTTCATTTATAGCACGCACACCATCCCACAGAAAGCCCTTTAAGGTCATTCCACCTCCTGCTCCTTGTAAGTACCATTGTGTCATGCCAGGACCATCATGGGTAAACTTCGCATAAAGATCCATAACTGTCCTGGCACATTATGGGTTAAATGATAGCAGCACACATCAGTGCACGCTGCTATCATGGTGTTCAAGCAGAAACTGAGCACTCGGGGACCGGAGAACTCTGTTTCACTGCTTGTCTCTTCTGCAGGTACACGTGATCGCTCCAGGAGAGATCACATGTACCGGCATTTTCATTAAAAAAGGCAATGTGTTTGACACACTGCCTTTGTGTCTGATCTGTGCCTCTCTCTTCCTTACTATTAAAGTAAGGTAGAGAGAAGCAGAGAGCAGACACACAGAGTGAGATATCCAGGGCAGAGTTGGGGGTATTAACCCTTTCAGCGCTGGATCTGAAGGTTGGACCTGCTTACTGCAGCTGCTTGTTTTATTAAATAAATATGAGTAAGAAAAAAATGATTAAATTAAATCAATAAATTCAAAAACACATCTACTGAAGTTTAAAAATAATTTTATGGGAGTTTTAATGTAGTGGAACAATGTAATACAATTATACACACCACACAATTATATGTGACAAAAAGTGGAAAAATAGGGAGTACAAGACAAACATGGGGATTTTCACCCCAGAAAACAGCACATTCACCATAAAAATGTAACCCATTGCTCCCAAATGATAACAAGAGAAAAAATAAAAATGAATGAATCAAATGAAAGCCCTACTTGTGCATAAAAAAGGGTATATCATTTTTGTGGCTGGAATAAAAGAGGGAAAACACTGTTGAACAAAGAGATGGTCAAAAAGGTCAAAATTGCTTCGGTCCTTAACTGCAATCCATCCCAGATTTTCCTGGTCCTTTAAGAGCTAAGTGCCAGCTGCACGCGCATGCGGCTGGTCCTTAAGGGGTTAATAGGGGCAGAGTTCCCCTTTATTTGTTATACTGCCTTAAATTATGTATTTTTTAATAAAGAATTCTAAAAAGCTCAAACCTTTTGTTATTTAATTCTTTACTAAATGTTTGGTTAATTTGTTATACATACTGTGTTATAGTATTGATTTGTAATCTATTCTCCTTAATACTGCCATGCATCAACTAGCAAAGGTACATATATATGACACTGACGTGCTTGTGATAATAAACAATGCGTATTTGATGCGCAACATTATGAAGACGCAATAATTATGCATGTGACATTCTTAACATGAAATATTGACGCAAGCGACATTTTTAATGCAATGTTTTGACTGACACCCAATAGTGAACGACAATTCAAAAGTGAACCATAGACTTTGGTGTTGAGAATCTGGGAGAGGCAGTAGGACCAGTAAATGGGACTGAGAATATAAAATAATACACAAACAGCAGCTCTCCTTAGTCAGAACAGGAATCGGGACATAGAAGCATAGAAACATAGAATCTGATGGCAGATAAGAACCATTCGGCCCATCTAGTCTGCCCATTTTCCTATAGTAAAAACCTCAAACCTTTTTTGGTCCTTGGACTTTTCTTACATTAAGGACAGCCTTATGCCTATCCCATGCATGCTTAAATTATGTCACTGTATTAACTTCTGTCACTTCTGCTGGTAGGCTATTCCAGTTATCTACTACCCTCTCAGTGAAGTAAAACGTCCTTACATTACATCCTGCACTTTGTTCAATCCCTTCATGTATTTGAATGTTTCAATCATATCCCCGCTCTCTCTTCTCTCCTACAAGCTATACATGTTCAGATGCTTTAGTCTATCCTGACATTTCTTTTCCTGTAAACCAGTCACCATTTTAGTAGCCCTTCTTTGAATTTTCTGTAGAGTATCTATATCCTTTTGGAGAAGGGGTCTCCAGTACTGTACACAATATTCTAGGTGAGGACTAACTAGAGATCTGTAGAGTGGCATGACCACTTCCCTTTTTCTGCTACTAATGCCCCTAGCTATACAACCCACTACCCTGCTTGCATTCCCCACTGCTTTGTTACATTCCTGCCTACCTTTAAGTCATTAGAAATAATTACTCCCAAATCCCTTTCCTTTGTTGTCTTTGACAGCACAGTATCCTTAATAGTATATTTTTCCTTTGGATGTTTATGTCCCAAGTGCATTATTTTACATTTGCCACACTCTTGTCCATTCTTCTAATTTATCTAAATCATTTGTCATTTGGCTTATTCCCCCTGGAATGTCTACCCTATTGCAGATCTTGGTATCATCTGCAAAAAGGCATACCTTTCCTTGAAGACCTTTTGCAATATCACTAATAAATATATTAAAAAGAATGGGCCCCAGTACAGATCCTTGAGGTACTCCACTAGTAACACTCCTTTTGTCCGAATATTCTCCATTGACTACCACCCTGTCTCCTGTCACTCTCCTATAGTTATATCTGATACCAAGTCTCCATTAGTAAATAATAAATCTAGTGTGGCTTCCTTCCTAGTTGCCTCTTCTACTAATTGACTAAGAGCTAATCCTTGTTAAGAATTTAGCACAGTAACAATCTTGATTGATGGTGCACTGTTACTCTGACTGCTGTTAGCCCTTTAGTGACCAGAGGGGTGGGCAATGTATTGCTAAGGGGTTAGCTTAGCTTGCTTAGCTGGATTGGCAAACCATAGCTTGGGAGGGACTAGCTGAACGATTATATTGGAAAACAGTAGCAACTAGGCCAGTAGGCCTGTTTTAGACTCTTTCTGATTCTCCATACAACTACGAGCTGCATTACCCTCAGTTCTCATCTTTTCCTAAATTTCCATGCCTCCATAACCCTCTACCACTCTCTTCCCTTCCCTTCTGCAAATGAAATAGCATTTACTGTCACAAGGCTTTTGTAAAATGGTGTCAGAATAAAGTGTTAATGTAATGCCAGGCATAATGCCAGTTCGTTCCTAACAAGTTTGCAAACCATGAACTGCAGGGGTGCTTCAAAGAACCTAGATATAAACAGCAGGAGATTTAATTGTCTCTACTGTAAATTATCACTTTCTAACATTTCAACTCAAACTTTCCCTTCAAACTTATCTATTGTTCTAGTAAATTGCTTATCCTGAATTTGCTTCTTCCCTGTATTGAATGCTTAATGCAGATGTTTTCAACACCTTCCTTCATGTATACCTCTTGTACAGGTTTTAAAAGGATAGTAATACTTTGGCTTATCATTATTTTTTAGGCATTAAAAAAAAACATGGAGAATGATATAAGTCTTATCTCTCAAACCTTTATGGTTTGAGAGATATCCACAAGCAAAGTTTCCCCTCCCGCCCCTTTTACCTAGTGTAATCCATCTCTTCTCAGATGTGGAATCTGGTTGCTAGACCTGCCCCCCTTGACAAGTTTCTCAGGTTTTTCCCTTATCTTAATTGAAGATTGTCCATCTCTGCAGTCTACCTGGGCACCAGTACAGATCCTTGAGGTACTCCACTAGTAACACTCCTTTTGTCCGAATATTCTCCATTGACTACCACCCTGTCTCCTGTCACTCAGACATTGTCTTATCCATTTAACTATTTTTACATCCAGACCCAAACACTGCAATTTATTAATGAGTCTTCTGTGAGGGACAGAGTCAAATGCTTTACTGAAATCTAGACAAGCTATATCTACTGCTTGCCCTTGGTCTATTATTTTAGTTACCCAGTCAAAAAAATCTATGAGGTTAGTTTGACAAGATCTCCCTGCTGGTATCTTGCAATCCATTTAAATTCATACATCCAACAGTTCTTTCCTTTAACATAGTCTCCATTAATTTTCCCACTACTGATGTAAGACTTACTGGTCTGTAGTTACCAGACTCTTCCCTGCTACCTTTTTTGTGAAGCGGTACTACATTTGCTAACTTCCAATCTTCTGGGGCTATTCCTATAACTAGTGACTGATTGAATAATTCTGTTAAAGGTTTTGCCAGAACACACTTAAGTTCTTTTAATAACTTTGGGTGTATCCCATCTGTGTCCATTGATTTATCTGTTTTTACTTTAGAAAGTTGAAGTAGAACTTCTTCCCCTGTAAACATGCACGTTTCCCATGTCTTGCCATTTCATTTTTCTAATAGAGGTCCCTTACCTTCATCTTCCGCTTTAAAAACTGAACAGAAATATTCATTGAGGCAGTCAGCTAGCCCTTTATTCTCGTTTACATAGTTTCCATTTTTTGTTTTCAGTCTAACTATTCCTTGTTTCATTTTCCTCCTTTCACTTATATATCTAAAAAATGTTTTATCCCCCTTTCTTAATAACTGGGCAATTTTTTCCTCTGTCTGTGCTTTGGCACATCTAATAATGCATTTGGCCTCCTTCAGCCTAGTCTTGTACTTATACCTATCTTCTTCCTTTTGCATCTGCTTATATTTCTTAAATGCTTCTTTTTCTCCTTTACTATATTTTCCACTTCTGCTGAGTACCACAGTGGTTTTCTTTTTTTTTACCCTTGCTGACATGTCTAATTCAATGCTCTGTTGAGTTTAGTAAAACACATTTCAGATAATCCCATTTCTCCTGGACTCCATCTAAAGATCTCCAAGTTGTTAAAGACTGACATAAAAATGTTTCCATTTTAGAAAAATCTGTCTTTCTAAAGTCTAGAACCTTTTGTTTTTGTGTAGTGCAACTCAGCCTCTGTCTTTATATTAAACCACACAGATTGATGATCACTGGAGCCCAAACACTCTCCTATAGTTACATCTGATACCAAGTCTCCACTAGTAAATAATAAATCTAGTGTGGCTTCCTTCCTAGTTGCCTCTTCTACTAATTGACTAAGAGCTAATCCTTGTTAAGAATTTAGCACAGTAACAATCTTGATTGATGGTGCACTGTTACTCTGACTGCTGTTAGCCCTTTAGTGACCAGAGGGGTGGGCAATGTATTGCTAAGGGGTTAGCTTAGCTTGCTTAGCTGGATTGGCAAACCATAGCTTGGGAGGGACTAGCTGAACGATTATATTGGAAAACAGTAGCAACTAGGCCAGTAGGCCTGTTTTAGACTCTTTCTGATTCTCCATACAACTACGAGCTGCATTACCCTCAGTTCTCATCTTTTCCTAAATTTCCATGCCTCCATAACCCTCTACCACTCTCTTCCCTTCCCTTCTGCAAATGAAATAGCATTTACTGTCACAAGGCTTTTGTAAAATGGTAACAACTTTTCAGGTATCACTGCACACATATCTCTGCATTTAGCGGTGAGTGCTTCCAGGCTTTAAACAAGGTATAACAGTATCTCAATCCACAAAACCGAGCACTTCCCAAACTTGAAATATATTTTATTGTATCAAATATAAAAACAGCATACTGTCGGTTGTCATCCGACGTTTCAGTCCATCCTCGGACTTTCTTCAGGGATACAGCATACAAATGCTGTATCCCTGAAGAAAGTCCGAGGATGGACTGAAACGTCGGATGACAACCGACAGTATGCTGTTTTTATATTTGATACAATAAAATATATTTCAAGTTTGGGAAGTGCTCGGTTTTGTGGATTGAGATTTTGTAAAATGGTGTCAGAATAAAGTGTTAATGTAATGCCAGGCATAATGCCAGTTCGTTCCTAACAAGTTTGCAAACCATGAACTGCAGGGGTGCTTCAAAGAACCTAGATATAAACAGCAGGAGATTTAATTGTCTCTACTGTAAATTATCACTTTCTAACATTTCAACTCAAACTTTCCCTTCAAACTTATCTATTGTTCTAGTACATTGCTTATCCTGAATTTGCTTCTTCCCTGTATTGAATGCTTAATGCAGATGTTTTCAACACCTTCCTTCATGTATACCTCTTGTACAGGTTTTAAAAGGATAGTAATATTTTGGCTTATCTTTATTTTTTAGGCATTAAAAAAAACATGGAGAATGATATAAGTCTTATCTCTCAAACCTTTATGGTTTGAGAGATATCCACAAGCAAAGTTTCCCCTCCTGCCCCTTTTACCTAGTGTAAGCCATCTCTTCTCAGATGTGGAATCTGGTTGCTAGACCTGCCCCCCTTGACAAGTTTCTCAGGTTTTTCCCTTATCTTAATTGAAGATTGTCCATCTCTGCAGTCTACCTGGGCACCACCCTTCTGATCTGGCTGAACAGTGTTACATCAGTAAAAGGGGAGGGAGGGGGATACTTTGTCATTGAATTACTCTTGAACTACAACTCTGACAGAATTGAAATAACACTCTCCAAAGTCCAAATACTGTGATGATTAATTAGAGCTGCTTTTATAATGAAACATACTATCCCTTTAAGGATAGATCTGTCATCAGCACAGGTATAGCTATCATAAGCAAAGGTAAATCTGTCAGTACCGATGAATATGCCGCTAGCATAGTAAGATCTGTCATTAGTTCACAAAGATCTTTCAAAATGATTTAGCCACTGATTGACACATCTGTGATCACAGGAAATAGTTTCCTTAACTGGAAAATATAACTTATTTGGATATTTGATCTGTCTAAAAGTAAATGGCAAGACTTAGGTTTTGTGACTCTTTATACTTTCATTGCTCAAAGCATTATTGTTGGATGTTCTTTTTGAAGGTAGCTCCATGTGATGCATGCTTGTTCTTAAAGGGATAGTAATACTTAAAATGTAAAAAAAATATGTTGTAGGGTTTATCCCCCTGAGTAAAACAAGAGTACTTCCACTGCTGAAAGGTGTTTCATTCAAAAGTTATTAATTTTCAAAGTTGAATTTTTTAGGTGCAATATCACAGTGGCCTGAAATTGTACAGTGGCGCTGTTGCTACACGATCCTATGGACAGTTCTAGTCCCGGGACCATAAATCTCCATAGGATGGTGTAGCAACAGTGCCACTGTACAATTTCAGGCCACTGTGATATTGCACCTAAAGAATTCAACTTTGAAAATTAATAACTTTTGAATGAAACACCTTTCAGGAGTGGGAGTACTCTTGTTTTACTCAGGGGGATAAACCTTACAACATATTGTTTTTTACATTTTAAGTATTACTATCCCTTTAAATGTGCCTTTCAAATGTTTTGGTGATACAGGAAGTGATGTCATAGAAAGGCAGCACTTGCATCACAAGAGGGTAAACATAAGCAAGCATGCATGGGAGCATGCATTCAAGCTCACACACATAAAAAGGTGCATTCTGATTTGCTATGAGATAGCTCAGAAAGTAAGAGGTCTACTTAAAGGGATAGTTATGTTTCATATTACACATAGCACAGATTGTTGGGCATGTATAATAGTACTGCTGAGCAATGTTCCTAGACTTTAAAACTTGCTAGTTACAGTGTAATAACATGTTGAAGATGATCCCTCCTGCCCTATTCCCCATTCAGAAGCCGCCGCCACTCAGATCTGAAGTCTGGTTGATTAACCAGACAGATAACAACAAGGGTCAATCTTCCCTCGTTCGGTATGAGGGCATGTTTTTCCTAATACTGTGTGTAGATTGTCCCTTATTGTGATCCACTCTCGGATCTGGGACAAATATATTTACGTTGGGGAAAGGGGCAGGAGGGATCATCTTCAACATATTATTACACTGTAACTAGCATGTTTTGATGACTATGAACATCGCTCAGCAGTGATTTTACACATGCTCAAAATTCTGAGCTCTGTGTAATATGAAACATTACCATCCTTTTAACAGAACGTGATAGGTATAAATATGCAAGAAAATATGTTTATGTACTTGCCTATTAGCCTATCACTGATTTATTATTAGCAGATATTTTGGAGACATGTCATCTGTATTCCAGATTCTATTGTATATCCTATGTTGGGCTATGGAGCAGACAAACTTATACACATATGTTGTATGAGTATATGGATGTCTATGTTATGCCTTTCTTTTTATGCTTGTTCATAAATATACCCTTACTATATACGCTTCCAGGAATGCTGTTTTGCATACTGGAAGCAGAAACATACCCAGCAAAGCCATCAATGTACTTGCCTTATCATTGGGTGTCACATAATGCAAACAACAAAAAAGCTGGTCATTTTCTATCAATGTATTTGAAACGTGGGGGCATATCTATAAAGACAAACATGGTAACATTTCTGGGTAAATAATAGGGATGGGCGAATATTTTCGCCTCAAACTGAAATCGGCGAATAATGGCACTTTTCGCCTGGCAAAAAATTTCCAGCTAAAAGTGCAGTTTTTTTGCTTTTTTTTTCCACCTTTTCCGCCCATTGAAATCAATGGGAAGAAATATTTCTACACCACACAAAAGTTTTCTACAGCCATATAAAAGGCTGTCAGGCTCTCACAGCAGCCGTTCTGAGTTTGTGAGAGGAGAGAGCAGCATGTTTTTTTAGCTAGAGGAGATAGTCAAATAAAGGGGAATTGAAGCTTAGTTTAGGAAGTCAATTAGGTAGGACTTTTGTTTTCTGTATTAGGGGAGACTGGGGGCACTCTGGGGGATAAGAAGGGAGGAAGGAGGTTGTTCCCCAAATAATCCAATAATTGCATGTGACTGACAGACAACTTATTTGTTTGCTGATCTTGCTGTTATTGTCCCTGTGCTAAGTGGGGAAGTCTGGGGAAAGACATTGTTGATTTTCTTTTTCAGTAATAATTTTTTTTGGACAGACTGTGATAAGACAACAGGGTGGACAACTTAAAAAAATAAAATAAATAAAATAATAAAATAAAAAAGAATAAAAAACGAAGTATCTTAGGTGACAGTGACAGACAGCTGACCGGGCTTAGGCAAGTCATCATACAGCTCCATCAGTTGTGTTGTGCACTGTACAGTAAAAAAACACAGTGTAGTTGCAGAATGTCCAGCAAATGCACAAGGGGAAGGGGGAGGGATGGAGCAGTGCAGGGACGTGAGAGTAAAGTAGTAGTCCAAAAATCTACTTCAGCAATGGTTGTTGCAGCGTGTGCAATCAGTGATGATGATCATCCCTTAACTCCAAGGGAGGATGCAGTTTGTCAAGGTCCCAGCAAAACTAGGTCCAGCACAACCACTGCCAGTACAAATATAGAACCATATAAGAAGAACACTGAAGACAACAAGTCACATTCAAGTGTTGATGATGCCGGCAACAGCATAATAGAGGAAGGGGTAGCAGCTGAACCGCCTGCTGCATCAGACAGTGAGACACCAAAACACCTGTCCTCAAAGTAGTAGTGAATTTTGTTATAGTAAAAGTAAAAAGAAATTGTTTGAAACCTCCAAAGGCTTAGAGGAATATAAGGGTACTAGTGGGCAAGAACTGTCAGGTGATGCTGATGCTGCTGAGGATGACCTAATGATGAGTGATGATGATGCAGATCTAGAATATATCCCTCAAGCATCCTTCTCTTGTTCAGATACAGATGAGGTTGAGAGTGAGGATGATGACAGGGCTATAAGGTTAGCAGAAAGTCAAAGGCTGTATCTTCCGCCACTTTTAAGGAGCACTGTGTCTGTCTATAAACTGCACACAAGAATCACACAGTCACCCTATCAGTCATCCTCAGCATCATTGCCTCTTCAAAGTCCCACTTAGCCACACACACCTGTTCTGAGTATCCAGCAATACAGGTTATCATCCACCATGTTAGATATGAAGAGTACCTCTGGTGCTGCTGCTGTAAGTGCTGCACCTTTGACACCTAGTAGTAGTAGCAGTAGAATTACATCAACATCTAGCTCCAGTAGTACTAGTAGCAGAAACCACACATGACAGACAAAGCCAGAACAAATATATTAACAGCAGCACAGATGAGGAGGTGGAGGACAGATGGGGCACTGCTATGATCGATAAGTAATGTGTGTCATTAATCTGAGAAGGAGGATAGAGTATGACAATGGTAAAAATATATACACAAATCACACCATTCCAGTCCCCCACCACAACCACTAAAATACATATCTACCACATTGTAGGTTGTGCATGCTAACACATTTTTCAAGCCATATTTTGCAGTAGGACTCACAACTTTGACTTTCAGCCACTTATTTCTAAACTTCAGCCCTCAGAAGAAATAATATTACAGTGGGAAATGTACCTATAGGAAATATAGGCGAAAAATGTGTTAACATAGGCGGAAAATTTGTTAAAATAGGCGAAAATTTATGCATAGGCGGATAGGCAAAAGTTTTCAAGGGAAAAGCGAGAAATCGGCACGTTTTCACGAAATTTTTGTTGTGAAATTTTTCACACTTTTCGCCCACCTCTAGTAAATAAGTTGCACTATCCACAGCAAATAAAAATCCCCATTGATTTAACACTTTCAGTGTCAGAGGGGTACGCAATGCATTGTGTAGCCCTCTGGCACTGAAAGGGTTAGCCCTTAGGGGTTAGAGAGATTCTAAGTGCATTTCAAACTAATGCTTCAGACATTTTGTAGCATCCAGAGGGCTCATTTTAATGGTATGGTGCAATTATCTTGCCCCAGGATCGCTCCACTTTTGTCTTTATACATGTTGATCTGTATTTCATACTGTATAAAGGTCACTATACAAAAGAAAAGCAGAGCCGTTCTAGAGAAAATCGACTGCACTATAGTGATCGAAGAAAACATATCCATAGGTTTTTATTGATTTAACTGGGAATTTTAATACCGCGAATGCTAGAGAGGTCTCCAGTGTACCATTTAACCCTTTGAATGCCTAGAAGGAGTGCAATGCATTGCGTATCCCTCTGGTATTCAAAGGGTTAAAATAATCATGTTCCCTACAATGCAGTGATTTCGTCCCAGAATGGCTCCATGTCTTCTATGCATGTCTCACTTTGCCTCCTTCTCTTATTCTGAAGTGTAAATTTGCACAACTGTGCAAACAAAAGGAAATAAAAACATTCATGTGCATCTTGTGCACAGTCTGCTAACTGTACAGTCTACACCCACAGAGACTGATGTACAGTACTTATAGCAATGGGGGAGCTGCACTAAGATTCGATAGGATGGAATTTTTTTTGACAATGTGATGTAAGCTTTGCCATTTGCATGTATTATATTATTTTAAATGGAAAGGGTATAGACTTATTATTGGTCATTTGCATATGATGTTTGCATAAGTCTTACCTACATAATTGTCTACAGTGTTGCAACTCTCTGCATTGAGCTTAAAAGTCCGGTTAATGTTAGACTACTTAATAGCTGTGTACTTAAAAATGTTCCATTAAAGCATACAGTATTTCAAAGTTCTCCAAAGCGTCAGTGTGTTTCAAAGTTTATCATATTGCAAAGTTCTTCAAATCATTTCTCCATAGCACTGAATTAGAAGTTATTCCAAGCAGTGTATTTCACACTTCTCCAGTGTTATGTGAGTTTTCAAATTACATAGCTATTGGGAACTTTGAAATACACTTCTATAACTGAGAAGTAAGAAATATACTTCTATGGGTAGCTTTGAAATACACCTTTATGAATTACTTTGAAATCACACAAGCTACAATTATGCCAATATGCTAAAGTCTAATGGGAGGTGGTGTACTTAATACCGTAATCTGAGGTTTGGATAGAAATATATTACACAACTGAGATTTCCCCAGCCTCAAAGAGGAGAAGTTGTTTCTCTGAACTCCAAAACTATGCCCAGCTATTGGGGCATATGGTGTTTAGTCTCAATAACATGAAAACACACCTATAGTCATTGCCAGATTTCCCAATAGGCAGAGAAGGCAACTGCCTAGAGCTCCAGATTTTGAGTGGCGCCTCACCTACACTCTGAATTGCTGGTGTGGTCAAAGCAATCTCAATGTCCCTGTGCCAGTTTTATATCCCTCTACAATATATTATTTAACCCCTTGGATGCTAGAAACATCTCCAGCTCATTGTGAAGCAATGCATTAGAGATCTCTCTAGCATCCAATGAGGTTAAAGCATTTTTTGCCTTTGCTTTTTATAGGCCATGGGAACTTTTTGTGCTAGGAAATAGTGGATGGGACTGGGGTCAATGCCATAAGAGGAAAAGGGTTGTGGTCATGGGGGGAGCTAAGAGCACCTAGAGTGCCTTACCTAGGGGAGTCTGGTATGTAAATCCGGCCCTGCTTACAGGTCTACAAAAGTGGTCACTAAGCAAAATTTAGATATTCAATCAAGCCGCTGGTGAAGAATACATACAACCATTATAACTGTGACAATACAGTGATGACAATAGCATTATATGAAGTATAATCAAATGGATAAAAGGTTGAATACAGCTTAGTACATATGATTAGGCAGACTTAGGTGAAATTCACCTCTATATCACTACACAAACCCTTACTGAACCTTGTGCACCAACTGCACCACTAGAGGACAAAAATATTTCCCAAATCTTATTGATTTAAATGTCATTTTTAACTTATCAAATGCTTTGGCATACCTCCCAAGTGTCCCTCTTTAGGAGATCAGACTGTGTGGTGTGTGTGTGTATATATAAGTGTATCACATTGCTCCTCAGCAAATAGAGCGGTACGCAAAGCATTGCACTACATACCTCTCTGTCACTCAGAGGGTTAATGTTTGTTTACACTTCAGTATATGTGTTTATAAATTAGCATATGAAAATAAAATATGTTCTTTTTTTTAATTATTTATTCAGCTAGATAAAGAGCTGTCAATGGGTCATTAAGTAACCTAAAAATAATCTTCCAGCTACACCACCTAAAACAGAAGTGTCCCTATTTGGTCATATGAACTATTGAACGATATGATAGTGGACTATCTAGCCCTCGACAGGGTTAAAAGACCCTTTTTAAATCAACAGGATTATTTTGTTAATTACAGTCGTTTGTAATTACTTGTGTAGTATTCAAGGGGCTTTGGGTGCCACAGAGGTACTTTGGATACCCCTCTGGCACTCAAAGAGTTAAATCACTGGCAATGTTTAGTTGTTTCCTGTAGCACAGTTAATTTGCCACAGAATGTATCCAGTTTGTTTTAGTACACAAGCCCCCAGAGACAAGAAAAAAAGGCACTGACTTTTTTTTTTCCTTCTGTAAAAAAAAAAAAAAGCAGCATTATCTGGCACCCATGCGGCTATGCTGATTTGGACTGTCTGTAATGCAGAACTCAGGGTGTGGTATTTTTTTTTATGAATCTAAAAAAGTGTGTGTTTTGAGAGACAGACAGAGAGAGAGAGAAAGAGAGAAGGAAAAGATTAGTGAGGGAAGTAGCGTTGTGTGTCTGTGAATGATTTATGAGTTGTGGGTTGCAGCCTCTGCTGGTTGGATGAACGAAGCACGTGGGCTGTTCTTACTCATTCAGTTCTTCATAAACTAAACCAATGCTCAGTTCTGTTTGTTTCCTCTTTGCTGTCTCTCTTTATCTATACTTGCTTTAGCCCTCAAAGCTGCTTTGTCTTTTTATTTCCTCTCTGATGTTTTAACTGTTGAAGTCTCTATTTCCCTTTTGTTTTCATAACTTTGATTTCTCTCTACTTGATTGCTTTCTTTCTAATGTTGCTCCAAATCTAAATTTGCCAAACTCTGTACAGAGGGATGGAGCTTTCCTCACAGTTTAAAATGTAAGTACATATTTTTAATTAAAACTAATTGCTGTCACCCATTCCTTGTTCGTTTGCTTGCCTTGTACCTTGTGCTAATTTCTGGAGAACTGAGATGTAAAAGTGTAGTGTGCTACCAAGTCAGATAAGTTTTAGTTAGGATGTTTGTGTGGCAGAGAACAATGAAAAGTTAAGGTGGTAGCTTTTCATCCTATAACAGATTGCTCTGTTGCACTTTGGGAGGTTTTGCAAGCATTAGGCATTGTAGGCAGCTGCCTATTGTGAGGTGACATCCAGGCCTTTACTGTAGGTGGACAGACCCCTGCAAATTGTTGTGTTGTTTTGGGGTTTTTTTTACATACTCTCCTACTGTATTTCTAATAAAATAAATGTAGACCCCTGCAAATTTTCTTTTTTTTTACGTACTCTCAGATTTCTAATAAACAAATGTATTGCGCTAAAATTACACTTAATGCTAATGCACTACGTATTTATAAAAGGTTATTAAGAGTTGGTGATTTGTAATTAAGGTTATTTGGGGAGGGGTATACAACTGGAAATACTGCAAAACTCTAACAGATAACCCTTTAAGGAACCAATGGGATGTGCAACTTGTTAAAGTGACATGCGTTTCACACCCCTCTGATCCTTAAAGAGTTACATTCTTTTCTTAGAACTTTAACCCTTGGATGCTAGAGAGGTTCCTAATACATGTGTTGGAGACGTGTCTAGCATCCAAAGGGTTCATTTGAGATTTCTGATATCTTACACCTCACTGTTGCTGTCCTTCTTGCACTGTCGCAGATTGGTTACCATCCCATTCTAGTTACACTATTAAATCCAATGGAATCACGCAGCATATGACCATGTTTGGAAATGGAGACTCTATAGGTGGGGCAGCCGTGGAAAATGGCGGTGGGTGACCTCCATTCAGAAGAGCAATTCGTTAAGAGCAGATCTTAAACGAGATACATTTGTGAGGTGTTTCTGGATGTTGGGCAGTAGAGCAATGCAAGCGAACCTGTGTCCTGAGCAGTGTGCCAGGACTGGAACCAGTAAATCTGGAAAACAATAGACAGCACACCCCGTGAATACAACTGATATACACCTTCAATCTGGCAGGGTAAAGTTAGGAACTATAATTATCATTTGTGCAAAGCAAGTATTGTACATGTCATAACAATGAACTACACCTTTTTGTGATTAATCTGTATCATTGACAAACCTAACATCAATTAGTGACTCATCGGCGTATTCATGTGACATTATATTTGTCAAAACAAACCTTCATCATTAGTATTTGAAGCCTGTACTCACCAGAGGGGTGTACAATGCAGTGCGTCTCACCCTCTGGCCTTTAACTCTTTGAGTGCTAGAAAGGTATCCAATGCACTGCACTGCAACTGTTATTACTTCAAAAAAGCTGTTGTGAATTAATTTATATATATATATATATATATATATATATTCTACAACAAGTTATACAGGCGGTTTAATACAATGAAGCATGTAACATCCATACAAAAGTTTAGTAAATAAGTAGGAGAGTAATTGCACCTATGCATCAAATTAAAATGTCCATTGTATACAATACAAGTTTTTTTGTTTGTTTTAACACATACGATTTCTTTTAATTGAGTGGCAAGGAGGTATCGAAAAGTTTGCAATGCAGTGCATTTGATACCTCCCTGGCACTCAAAGGGTTAAGTGCAGATGAAAACTAGATCACTGGGTTTTACATTCAAATATTATGTTTTAGTCCACTGAGGAATATGGCTATATAATAAGTGCACCATTTATCACATGTATTTGAATCAAGTCCACACATTACAATTCCTTTGCTCCAGATGGATTACGTTCTTACTGTGATACATATGCCGCAGTGTATTCAATTTAGCACGAAGCCCTGAATGCGTCCTGAACTAAAATCTGAGTTACCGAGGCAAATGTACTGAGATTAACCCTTTGAGCACCAGAGGGCTACGCAACACATTGCTTCGCAATGTGTCGCGTACCTCTCTGGCACTGAAAGGGTTAAGTGGATCAATTCTGGGGCAAACCAACTGCATCATAGGAGAAATAACAATTCCCATTTATTTCAATGAGAATTTTGACCAGTTGACTGCTAAAGAGGTCTACGTTTGAAGTCAGTGCTTCGCTTTACATTGGATATATCTCTAGCACTCAGGAGGGAGATTCACTAAGCAGTGATAAAGAGGTGATAAAGTGGAGATGACTTCTCCAGTTTATCACCTCTCCAGTTTCTGTGTTACTCTATAGAGTCTATTCACTAAGATCTCCAGAGTTGAAGAAATCTTAGTGCTTATGCTCCACAGAATAACACAGGAACTGGAGAAGTGATAAACTGGAGACGTCATAGCCACTATCTCATCTCTTTTTCACACGTTAGTGAATCTCCCCCCACCCCAGTGTTAAAGGCCCGTTTAAATCCATGCTCATTTTGCAGATTTGTTTTTGAACGTTTTAATGCAATCAGTGTGCTACAGAATTGCTCTAGTAAATTTTACATAAACCTAGTTATCTGTTGTTAATCTATTTAAATCAGCATTACACAAAGTGCTGCCTTTTATTTGGTGCTGGACTACATATCCCATCGTTCCCTGCCAGCGAAATGATGGGTAATGTATTCTGGCAGCAGCTGGCGGACCTTGTTTTGCTCACCCCCAATGTAAATGAATGGTACTAGACAATAACGTGTACCATACAAAGATTTTGGTTTTGTCTGACAACTGTATGATGTATCACTATCTCCCTGAATTCTCTTCTCTCACCCCAGTTAGTCAAATGTGGTCAGACAAATTCTCTCTTCCATCTTTGTAGCAAATAACATAGAGAAGACAGTTGTTGGCTGGTAGTAGGAATTATGAACAGTAGATGACAGAACAATTACGTGCAATCTGTGAGTCTACTGCAACCTATGTCATGGGGGCCTACATTTTATACTCCTTATGTGTCAGTTTGAAATGCATTTTGAGACCTATCTGTCACCTAATGGGTTAACCCTTTGAGTGCCAGAGATGTATCCAACGCATTGCATTGCAGTGTGTACGCAATGTGTTGAAAACCTCTCTGGCATTCAAAGGGTTAAGGAATGTGTTGCACACTTCTCTGGCACTCAAAGGGTTAAGGAATGTGTTGCACATGTCTCTGGCACTCAGAGGGTTAAGGAATGTGTTGTACATTCCACTGGTAATCAAAGGTTTAAGCATAGGTGGAGTTCAATAGTATTTTATTACAAACATTACTTATAAAATGTATAATTTGTCATGCAATGTTTTTATTAACCAGTCAAATGCTAAAGAAATATCCAATACATTGCATTGCACTATTTCATTACTTATAGACAGGGTAATGGTTATCTGTTGCTTAATATCAGTGGCTTAACTGGGATAGGTGGAGCCCTCTTGGATGCTGGGCCCAAACACAACTGCACCCTCTGTAGGTACACTGCTGCTTAATAATAAAGATTATGTATATTATGTGCTACAACTGTATTAATACATGTATGCTAAGGCAATTGCTAGACACGATAACTAGGACAGATGTATCAAGTCAAAGTATTTGTAACAACAGCAACATATGTATTCGTGAAAAGGCTGGCAGTTATTATGTAATGCAAATGATGCAGATGTTTTGCTCCTCATTTACTAAACATTTGTGTTGCTACAGAAGACCATATGTGTGTGTGTTGGGAAATAATTGTGTTTTTTTAAATGAACATTGCCCTCTAGTGGCCAGATTTCAGATCATTATTCTGTTGCAATCTATGGGAGAGGTGAGTTACTGACAGCAGTTCTCCCTAGAATGTGATAGAGATCATTGAGCTTACTTCCAGCTTCTGGGAAGTGACTCCTCAGTTTCTGTTTCTAGAGTGTATAACAGTTTTGAACTGTTATAACTTTTGAATAAAATGACTGCCCGAAATGGAAATACACATATCTTACTTAGTAACATACATAGTTATTGAGGCTGAAAATAGACTTGTCCATCCAGTTCAGTCCAAATCACCTCTGTTGATCCAGAATAAGGCAAAAAAAGAAGAAGCCAATTCCAATTAAGCCCCAAGTGGTTAAAAAAATATTCCTAACTCCAAATGGCAGTCAGATATTTCCCTTGATCAACATGCCATCGGCTGTAAAACCAGCGATCATAATTCTCATTATTATTCTGACCTAGAAATATATCATTACTTTTTTGAAAGCAACTACAGTATCTGCAAGTACAGAGTCCCGAGTCAAAGAATGTCATAACTGCCCTAATTGTAAAAAAAAATCCCTGCCTTTGTTTTAGTCTAAAGCATGTTTGTTTTAACCTTAATGGATGACCTCTTGTTGTTTGCTCAGCTCTTTGAGTAACTAGTTTCTTAGACAGTTATTTGTATTGACTTTGAATATACTTGTAAATGGTATATCACCCCTAAAATGTCTCTTCTCTAATGTAAAGTTAAAAAGCATTGGGCCCAGGGCTGAACCATGTGGCACTTCACTTAAAACTTTAGACCAACTTGAAAAGGTTCCATTTACAACAACTCTCTGCCATCTATCATTTACCAGTTCTCTCTCCATCCGTAGATATCACCTCTCAAACCGAAGCCTTTATGTAGTAACTTGTTGTGATGCACAGTATCAAAGGCTTTTGCAAAATTCAATATACTACATCGACAGCAATGCCCTTGTCCAAATTACTACTTACCCTTTCATAAAATGCAAGTAAATTAGTTTGATATGATCTAATCTTCCTGAATACTGTCAGATAGTATCCTTTGTAATATCTTACCCACTGCTGAAGTCAAGCTCACAGGTCTATAATTGGTTTAGGTCTCGTCCCCTTTTTGAATACAGGTACTGTATCTGCTTTCCTCTAATTACAGGGCACTATGCCTGATGGCAATGAATCAATAAATATTAAGTATAAGTGTCATGATATTACTGAACTAAGTCCCTTAAGTACCCTTGGGTGTATGCCATCAGGTCCAGGTGCTTTATTCACCATAACGTTTTCCAGTCTCTTCTGGACTTTGTCCTCAGTAAGTAATAATGGAGGGAATTCAGTGATTCTGTCTGTTTGCTAATAGCCTGCCATTGTTGCTACCATTGTATCTACAGAAGAAAAGAATGTGCTTAAGGTATCAGCCATAGCTTATTCAAACAAATTAATTGACCAATATCAACCGTAATCTTTTTGCCATTTATATACTTGCAGAATCGTTTAGGATTTTTCTTGCTCTCTTTCAATACTTTTCTCATTTTCAATTTTAGCTAGGCTAATTGCTTGTTTACAGAATGTATTGCATTCCTTATACTTATTCAATTATGGACCTGCCCTTCTGACTTAAACAGTTCAAAAACTTGCTTCTTATTGATCATTTCACTGCAAATATCTTTATTAAGCCACATTGGTTTTAATTTCCTTCTCTTGTGTTTATTCCCCAGTATTACATTTCGACGCAAGTATTTATCTAAGTGCATTTTAAAATTTAATCTTTCTTGTGCATTTTTATCTTTAAGGATTTCATCCATTGGACGTTCTTTAATACTTATTGTAAAATAAGCCTTTTTAAGGTTGAATGTTTTGGTTAAACCCTTGTTAGTGGATTTTTCATAATAACTTTCAGAGGATGCCATATTGTGGTCACTACTGTCTAAATGTTCTTTCACCTGTATATTGTTTACCATTTCAGAACTGTCTGAGAGCATTAGGTCCGTCAACTCCTCTTCTAGGTGGCTCTTCTATACTTTGGGATATAAAATTGTCATTAACCATACTTAAAAAATTATTTCCCTTTGTTCTACTGGACGTCATATTTCTCCAGTCAGTTTCAGGGTAGTTGAAATCTCACATTATGATTGTATTTCCTGACTGAGAAGCCTTTTCCATTTACAGTAACAGTTGGGCTTTTCCAAACTCCTCACTATTAGGTGGCTTGTAGCAAATTTCCATTAACATCTTTTTATTGTGTATGCCAACAATGTGTATTTCAACCCACCAGGCCTCTGCATTCTCACTGGACACTTCCCTTATACTAGGTTTTAAGACATGCTTTACATATAGGCATACACTCCACCACTTTTATTAACTATATCCCTCCTAAAAAGAGAATAACCCTAGAATGACTGCCCAGTTTTGTATCATCTAACCAGGTTTCAGTCACCAAATAGATCATATTCCTAATTCACTGCAACAATTTCCAGTTCCCCCACCGTACCAGCCAGGTTATAAGATTTAAATGCATACATTTTTATACTGCTAATTCACTGCATTCATTTCCAGTTCCCTCATCTTACCAGCCAGGCTACAAGCATTTACATGCATACATTTTTATGTTGCTTAATAGACAAAGTCCCATAATATACAGGTTTTTATAAAAAAATGTACTTCTCATTTAAATGGCTATTTCTGTGTGTGTGTGTGTGTGTATATATATATATATATATATATATATATATATATATATATATATATATATATATATATATATATATATATATATTCCAATGTAGGGGCTGAAATGTTAATAACAAGGATTAGGAAAGTGGAGGGTGACTAAGGCCATGGCTACAGGAATTCTATCACTGATTCAGAGCCAAAGTTCCTTCTAAGCTTTTGATTGGCTGAGAATGATGGGAGATATAGTGGAAAAAAAAAGAGTGACACAAGTTGCTCACTTGGGTTATAAGCTGTTCAGGTATGACAGGAAAAGTTATCTATTCCATATTATATGAGGCCTATCTCCTAAAAAAACATTGTAGCAATTCTGGGGCAAACCAAAGTGTATCACAGGGGACAAATTGATTTAAATGGGTATTTTAGCCACTTAAGTCCTTGCTAACATTACCCTTTGAGTACCAGAGGGGTACACAACACAGTCTTTCTTAATACAGCTACTTTACCGTTTATTACTTCAAACTGCATAGGACAAAAAAAAAAAGAAATAAGAAGCAGGGGGTGAGAATGAAGGGTGTTTGGCACCCTCATCCATAAGAGTGTTCCTTGCCCCCTGGCTCAATGAGACAATTTCATTTGGATATGAAATTGACCTCACACAGAAGAGCAACACACAAACCGTGTTATCTCCTGAAGTGGATACATTGTAATTTGGTATCTGTGAACCACAGGCAATTACTGGGCTCTGTCATTAGGACCTAAGCAGTAGTTCCCTCCTTTAGACTGTGTCTTTCCTACCCAACCCCCATGTTCCCCCAGTTGTCCTTATGTGACTGACAATCCCCAATTACTATGTTCTACATTTTATTTCTTGCTCCCTATATTTGCCAACTCAGCTATAGAATGATTGAGTGTATGAAGAAGGCCTTTGTATTCCTAGTGCTCTTCTTATGAATGTCAGCTCAGTTCAGCTCTTCATAGTCAGCCTTCATAGAGATTGCTCCAAAATGAATCTGTATATAGTATATACTGTTGCTTGCAATATCCAAATGTTAACTTTCATTGCTCAATGTTTTTGTTTGCATAGCTCAGCTAAAATTAGGTGGCCAATTTTCAGCTTTAATGCAGGAAGCTTATGAAAATTTCATTTGCATTACTATACAGGAACCAGTAAAACCCTGCAGCGTGTACATTTCATACACATCCTGAATTAAATTAAAGATAGGGTCACATTAAGCTAAAGTTTATTCAAACTCTTCTGCCACATCAAGAGACCGTAATTTAAAGCGGAACTATCAGTCATATAAAAGTGCCCCCCCCAATGAATTTTTACTATAGCATTAAGCATATATATCCTTTTATAATCCTTATTAAGCATTATTTTGAAATCTAAGTTCTGCAGAGACCCACCAAAAGACGACAGCGCAGACATCTTGCTAAACAGACATATGTGTACCTGAGCTGTCCGTCTCTGTCTCCTCAATGATTGGCAAGGGGGAGTTGCATTGCACCTTAACCCCTTAACGACCGGGGAATCCGGACGCGGACGCGACTGAATGACTGAGTTGCATTCTGGACTCCCCGAACGGCGTGCAGCCGCGGGGGGAGCCCGGATTTCGATGACGGTCATAGTACGTCATCGGTCGTTCAGTCAAATCGACCCTTGACGTACTATGACCGTCAAGGGTCGTTAAGGGGTTCTGCTGACAGCTTTACAGCTGTCAGTAGGAGAAATCAAACTTTAAACGCCCGTATCTATTAAACCATAGCGGTTTGAGAGATACGTTTTTTGCATTTAGCTCAGCTTTTTAAGCTCTTCTAAATGCAAGAAACTTTTTTTGGACATTACTATCACTTTAATGTACAGACAGGGACGGACAGCGCAGGCGCACAGATGCCTCTTCGGCAAGATGCCCAGTGGTGAGACTCCGAAGAACTTAGATTTCTAAATAATGCCGGACTTATTAATGATTGTAAATGGATATATGCTTAACAGTACAGTAAAAATTATTTGGGGGACGCTTATATGATTGATAGTTCCACTTTCAAGTGTCAAGTCCTTCACTAAGATAAATCACTGGTTCATCTTCCTCCTTTCCTTCTGTGTGATGTATTTCATTTTAGATGATAACTATCACTGGTTTTATCTGCAAATTTCCCTATAGACTTCATTAGACAGAAAGAAAACCAGTATAATAACAGGAATCACCTGCAGTGGAACACAGCCGTGTGTTTAATGAGGTATTTGTAGAGAGCCTCTTAATTTCTTGCAGTATCCCATACTTGTGGATTGTGGCCTCACGTCCCTATTTTGCCTATATGTGTGTATATACATTTAAGTTTTGTTAGTGCTGTGAGTTTTTCCTTTGTTATATATAATATATAACAAAGGAAAAAAAAATTATATATATATATATATATATATATATATATATATATATATATATATATATATATTAATAAATATATTTAGCACTGTGAGTGCCAGAAAGGCATCCAACGCATTGCAATGCATTACGCACCTCTCCGGCACTCAAAAAGTATATTTATATTTAAAATAGTGTTAAAGCTCAGTCATTTGCTAGTTAACCTTTTGAGTGCCAGAAAGACATCCAACACAATGCACTGAATACCTATCTTGCACTCAAAGGGTTAATCACTGCTATTTCCACTTCCAGCAGAATCAACATTGTAAACTTACAGCCCTGAGTAAACAGCTTCTTCTCCTCCCCAAAGCTTGTGCCCTGAGCTCCAGAGAGGCAGCTGATGATTGGCTGTTGTGGTGTCAAATCACCTATGAATGAGCCTGCCAATGACAGCTTCAAGCTTTTATAGCTGGTGGAACAAGAAGGTTTTGGTAGACATGTACACTTAGGGCTGTAAGTTTTTAATGCTGCTACTGTCAGACAGAATATCTGCAATTAACTGGGAAAAGACTGAGGTTTAACATATGTTTGTTAGTTTTTTATGCTAATTGACATTTTAGAGGATAGTTTTATTGTTATTTTGTCAACTAAACATTGCCGACGAACGTGCATTGAGAAACATCCTGGAACAATTATTATTAGCAATTTTTCACATAAGCACATATATTCTGCAGAACTTTTCAGTGATGCAGATTTGTCCTTATATCCAGTGTAGTAACTCTACACTAGGCTGGCCTGCTGTCACTGTGGTCTAGCTGTTCCTTTTAGCATTAGCCAGGAGCAGTACCCAAGAAAAGTCACAGATGTGGGCAGCAAATTAAAGGAGACCTAACACATCCTAATAATAATCCCAGCTTGCCTTCCTGTATCCAGAAAAACTTAATGGCCCCTATGAATGTTGTTATTGTGCCTTTGTTAAAGAGCCAACAATTAGTCCTGGATATCATGTCCATGGAGGCAGATATGTCAATTGCAGGAAGTTTATTCAGACTGAAGCAGGTGGTGTGCATGAGTCTACTTCTCCCTTTAACCCTTTGAGTGCCAAAGGTGCATCCAGTCCATTGCTTCTCAGTATACTGTACACCACTTTCGCCCATAAGGGGTTGTGGTTACCATCAGCAGTGAGCAGAGTCAGAGGACCTCTGGTCCAGTTAGCAACTGTCATGTCTGCCTCCATGGATGTTATACATCCAGGATTGATTGAAGATGCTATCTGTTGAACTAAAGAGCAAGGGAAAAATAAATATGGATCATTAGGATTTTTTGTCCATAGTAATGGCTATGGGGGACTTATTATTAGCGTGTGTTCTCTCTCCCTACTGAGCTGAGCTGATGATGATCATACTCTACCCTTTTTACAAATAGCTAGACATTAGTCTCTAAGATAGACTCCAAGCAAACAAATTACTTGGCAGTGTCATTTCACATAACTGCCCTTTTCTTGGTTCATGTCCAAGAAGGATTTGCAGTCTAATCTCGTACACATATAGTCCTGAGATCATATATTTCACATTTTATGCAATTCCCCTACCATAATCTCTGGATATCCATTTGCAGTCTATTACAGTAACTAGAACATTGGTGCAGGATCACTTTATTGGCTGAAGTTGTGTGGAACATGGAAAGCACTGGAGTGATGTACAGTTGGAGCAAACCAACTGTTCCATAGGGGCAATTTTTTTTTTTATCCACTGATTTAATCCTTTGAGTGTCAGTGATGTATCCAATGTGCTGGCACGCAAAGGGTTAAATGTTGTTGAAACCTATTGAATGTCAATACAGTCTCCAATGGATTGCAAAACAGTTTGTTGGAAACCTCTCTAGCATTCTGGGGTTAAAAAACTGTTTAAATCAATGGGGATTTTTATTTGTCCCGTATGGTACAGCTGGCTTGTCTCAGAATTACTACCCTTTTGTTAAAGGGATAGTAATACTTCATTTTAACTTTATTTTATTTTGTAGGCATTAAAAAAACATGAAGAATGATATAAGTCTTATCTCTGAAACCTTTATGGTTTAAGAGATATTCACAAACAAAGTATCCCCCCCCTGTTCAACCAGATAAGAAGGGAGATGCCCAGGTAGACTGCAGAGAGGGACAATCTTCAATTAAGATAATGGAAAAAGCTGAAAAACTTGTCAAGGGGGGAAGGGCTTTCATTGTTTTCATACAAAGAAAATTGTCCCCTTCTGTTATCTGTACTGTCATACAACCTGATCCACATCTGAGAAGAGATGTCTTACACTAGGAAAAAGGGGCGGGAGAGGGAAACTTTGCTTGTGAATATCTCATAAACCATAAAGGTTTGAGAGATAAGACTTATATCATTCTTCATGTTTTTTTAATGCCTACAAAATAAAATAAAGTTAAAACGAAGTGTTACTATCCCTTTAAGTGCATCAGCATCAATGGACTATTATAGCAGTGATCAAAGGGAAAAACCACACTGTATGGTTCATTTGTAGGATATCATATTGTATGCATTAAGCTGTGTTCACACAGGCAACTATTATGAAACAATAGTTTTCTTACATGGAATCACATGAAGATGTTGCTGTGACTTTGTTTTGATTTACATGTGATTTTGTGGCAAGTTTTTTTTTTCTCCCAGGATCCCTTTCTGTCAATATAAATAGCACTGACAGCATTGAAAATGCAACTACCTGCAATATCTGTGCAATCAAACTGCAGCGTCATTGCATCCAATTGAGCAAATTTGCTATTGTGAATTTTTTCTCTAGCAAATATTTTCTTATTTTCGACTCATTATGGCTTTTTTTTTTATAATATTGTAAATTTCACAGTTATACATTAAATTACGGTATAAATGTTTTGCAATAAAAAGTATTTCTTTATATGCACAATTGCAGATCACTGCAGGAGAGGATATAAAGGTGCACTAAATGGCATTATTCTAAGGAGTTTTTCCTGGACATGTTAACCTATAATCACTCCAAGTCATCTGAGTAATAGAAAACCAAAAAACCTCAATACATATTGGAAAGTTGTATTATTTAGGCTCCATGCAGCTAAAGACATTATCACTTAAAAATGAATAGGGTTGCTATATTTTTAACCACTTTACTGCTAAGCCTTTCACTCCCCAGTGTTATGTTTTCACATTTGTTTTGCAGTTTACAGTCAAATGCCAATTTTGGGTGTATTTCTGTGAACATTTCACACTTCATACACATTCTTATTTTTTCCACAGACCCTGCACTTTCAAAATATACCATTAGTTTGGTGATATCACACATAATGCAAAAAAATATATATATTGAAAGTGAAAGATAAACAACTGTCTGAGAAATTGTTTTTATTTGTTCCTCTAAAAAAATTTGTCTAAAACAATAAATCCTTGTGTTTAGGCATAGGTCTTCATATAAAAATTTGTGGTTTCTCACCATGGTGGATTTCACCACAAGAAAAAAGCAAATAAGCCTTCTAAATCTACATGATATATATATATATATATATATATATATATATATATATATATACACTAGCCGTCAGGCTATATAGGGAATTAATGCACACACACGGATGCAAGACACACACACACAGAGACACACACACAAATGCACACGCATGCATTGAGATGCATAAAGAGCGACACAGTCATACACACATACATGCAATGCACAACATGCAGACACATAGAGTGTGATACAGACATGCAACACACACAGTGAGGAACACACAGGCACACACAGAGACACACACACAGAAGTGAGTCATAAGGGATTGACTTATGTGTCATTTTAATGAGTTTGTTTCTGTACTTATGCCTCCACTGTGGCATTCATTCATATAGTTGAAATGAATGTGGTAATTGTACATACTATGGTGGAAGGTGGATCATGCTGGCTCTCGGGGTGTGAGTGAGTGTGTGTGAGTGAGTGGAATTAATTCATGCAGTTGAAATGCACGTGGTAATTGCACATACTATGGTAGAAGGTGGATCGTGCTGGCTCCCGGGGTGTGAGTGAGTGAGTGTGAGTGAGTGCGTGTGAGTGCAAGAGTGAGAGATTGCATGTGATTGATTACGTGAGTGTGTTAGTGAGTGAGTGTGAGAGTGTGTGAGTGAGAGGGTGTATGAGAGTGAGTGAGAGTGTGAGTGAGAGAGTGAGAATGTGTGATTGAGTGTGAGTGAGAGGGTGAGTGTATGTGATTGAGTGAGAGTGTGAGAGTGTGAATGAGAGAGTGTGAGTGAGAGAGTGTGAGTGTGTTTGATTGAATGTGTGTGATTGAGTGTGAGAGTGTGTGTGTGTGTGTGATGGAGTGTGTGATTGAGTGTGAGTGAATGTGTGAGTGAGAGAGTGTGAGTGTGTGAATTATTGTGAGTGCGTATGATTGAGTGTATGTGAGAGTGTGAGTGTGTGTGTGATCGAGTGTGAGTATATGTGAGTGTGTGTTTTTGTCTGATGTGTTTGTGTCTGTGGTGTAGGAGCGAATGGCAGCTATTTTGTTTTTTCAGTTACTTGGATAGTGGTGGGCGGGCTGGATAGTGGGGGAAGGCCAACTCCCTGCATGATTTAAATCACTCCCCCATTGAATCACCCAATGGGAGCAGTAACTCCTCCTTACTTAACCCTTTGAGTGCCAGAGGGGTACTCAACGCATTTCTTTGCAATGCGTTGCGTACCCCTCTAGCACTCAAAGGGTTACGTTATGGTAACATAGCAATATAACACACGGTGGCTCTTCAGTTGAGGCAGCGTAGCAATATGCTGAGGGAACAAATAGAAAGTGGTGTTTGAGGCTTGACCTCTGTAACATACAGCAAAGCATCTCTCTCCCTTTAAGGAGAAAGGGCGAGAATCAGGAAGCAGGAAGTGGAGGAGTGACAGATGAAAACAGACAGTTAGTGAGATTGACTGAAGAGATGAAAAGAGTTAAATAAAAGAGTTGCTATTAAGTTTATCCCTGAGTTTGTATGTTATGGAAACATTACACCCTCGTACTGAAACAGAGTGTATGGAGGGTTACACTTATCTGTGGGAGGTGAAACAGTGTGTTTGTGTGGTCATGATCCTGAGTGAGAGTGTGTGTGGACCAGGAGAAGTTATTGATATCCCCTACTTCAGGAGCGAGTGGAAGCTATATTTTTCTTGTCAGTTGGATAACAGTGGGCGGGCTGGAGGGGCGGGCCAACTCCCTGTATGATAAACATGCCCCCATTGAATCACCCAATGGGAGCAGTAAAGTCCCCATTGAATCACCCAATAGGAGTTGTCTCCTAACGAGACATAATTTATGTAATGAGGCATTCTGTTCAATGTGTGTTTTCTGAGGAGACATAAATTCTGTTCTGTGTGTGAGGTACCATACATTATGCAATGAGGCTTATTCTTTTATATATATATATATATTTATATATATATATATATATATATATATATATATGTATTTTTTTTTTTTTTTTTAATGACATAAAATTGTAGGGACTGGTCTCATTTGTATCGCTACCCCAATACTTGTTTGCTATCGAATCACCAGAAGATGGTGCTATAACAAAAATAAATTCTTTTTACTCTTACACTTTTTCAAATTTACTAAAATAGCCAAAACAAACCCATATTAGGTAAGATATCTAGTGGCCTCCTAAGTAAAACTGTACCCCCCCCCCCCCCGAAATATCAATTGTATGTCCTAGGGAGTGGCAGGATCATAAAACCCCACAGACCACAATATGTCATTTTTTTGTTTTTTTCAATTCTATAACTGTTCTTAAATGTTTGTAACAACTACAGATAAGAAGAAAAGGTAAATAAGCATTTTTGGGAAAAAAAGACAACTTATTGCATCAAATGAGGGGCCACTCTCCATTGTAGGCCAAGCCTGGAATTCACAACGTTAGCAGTAGGTCACTCTAAAGATGGGGTACAAAGCTTTGAAAACTATAGCATTTCTTAAGCATCTGGATATCTCTCTGGCAGTCAAAGGGTTAAGGGTTGCCCTGCACGGCCATGTAGAACTTTGGAGATGTAAATGTGGACCAGTTCAGAGTGTGGGCGCGGTCTGAGTGGCTAGACTGAGTCTAGCGGGTGATGAACTGAGAACTGCAGTGATTGGGGTTATTACTGGTATAGGAGCTGCCTGCAGAAAGTGTCCTAGGACTGAGCATCACGCATATAGATGGAGTTTCAAAAAGAGATTCAGCATTGCGATATGTAGGCTTACCATGGTTTAAGACCTTGAGTGCCATGGTTTACTATTGAAATGTCGCCCTCTTTTGGTGGCCCTTAAGTGTGCGACATTAGAATGTCGGCCTTTTGATGCAAGAAAAATTCTGATGTCACCCTTGTGAGCAGGCGACATTATGATCTCGCTCTTTTGATTGTCACCAAATAGAGGGCAACATTTCAATAGGATACCTATTTGGAGTACCCTTGTTTTTATCTATAGGAAGAGCCCTACAACACATTTATTAGGGTATACTGCCCCTTGAACAACATTTTATCAAGGCATTGACTATGTCTGCAGCATCCAAGAGGTTAAGTATTGAGAACTTTTAAAAAGTAGAGAATGGCAAGTCTTGTATCCATTAAGTGATTGTGTATTTAGCCACCATGGTCACCCTCCTTTTATGTGGCAGTGATGCATCATCTGCTTAAGGATAAGATACTGTGGTTCCTCTCTTATAAACCCACAACTTGCTGTTTTTTCCCTTGACCTAAGCAAAAAAAACTCATGAAATATTCAGTAATATGTTGTTTTTTCAAAACCACCTAAACGTTTCCATTCAACACAACAGCTGCGAAACACACAGCCAGTCTGTCTGGGTGTGTGGGTAAATCACACAGAAAACTTATACCCAAATGGCCTAACCCACATCCCACTGAGACTGTCCCTGACAGTGCAAGCGAGGCAAAGATAAAAGGCACAGGACCCAAGGCTATTTAAAGTGGACTTGTCATTATAAGATTAGTCCATTTTAAAGAGAATTAAAACTAAATGTAGGTTGTTCTAGCCATTTGTTTTCATATTTTGGATGTTTTTCATACTAGCCATATACATATATATATGCGCATACATGTTGGGTTAGCATATATTTTGTGTTAGCCATTTTTGTAGATATTAACATATTTTTGTTGGTGTCACAGTGTGGCACAATATGCTAATTAGTCTATGTCCTGGGCTACGAATGAGTATACACAGAATCCACACACTGGGCGCATGTGCAATTTTGCATTGTGTGACCTCAAATATAATTAATTAACATACTATGTCAGGGATTATCATAAAGCACCACACTGTGCCACCAAGGCATAATGCATTGGCAATCAAAGCCCCATTTAGCTCAGTTATAATTCTTATATCTCACCTATGGTGTATTTGGTTTATTCCAGAATTGCTCCGTTTTTTTTAGTACCATCAACTGCAATATTATTTGTCTTAGTCCTGTGAAAATGAGCTCATTGAACACTAGAATTCTTCAATATGTGCTAGAGAACTCTTTAGACTCTGTGGGGTTAAATATTTCTGTCATCATCTTCTAATTTTGATCACTAAAACTGATGTTTATCTGCCGGGCAAACTGACTGACTCACTGCTACTATACAAATAAGGGATACAAAGCCAGCAATACATCTGGGAAATGGCTGTTGTACTACAATAAAGTACAATGTTCTATGTGCTGTACAAACAGTTGGTTGCCATAGTGGTCCACATAACGGCCGTATTCAGGAAGATAAAGAGGTGCAGTTCTGGGACAAACCAACTGTGCCATAGGGGACAGAAACAAATTTCCAAACTTCCAAATTATTTTAAATGGGGCTTTTAATTGCTTGAATGTAGAAAGGTCTCCAAATCTTTCTTTAGTATGTTTGCCATTCAAAGGGTTAATGGAGTTGGAAGTTTGAGATGTAGGATTTGTCCTGAAATGGACAGAGAAGTGAAGAAAGATGGGATGGGAGTGAGTGAATGGGCAGGAAAGTGGGAGGGGTTCCAACTGAGCTCACTGAACCACCGAATCAGCCTCTGTCCCCAGAGACCTGTTAACTCAATATGAAAATCAAAGTAACTAGGGCAGATCTGGAGTGTTCTCAGGTTTGTCTATGGTGCAGGTGATTCAATCCAGAATTACTCCAGTTCTTTATAGCACATCAACCTCACTATCCTATCTCCCCGTCACTCTCCAGATGTTGGGACCTGTCACCTCAAGGCAAGTTTAGTTTGTTTTAAACAGGATTAAAATCTGCCTAGCCATTTTTCTGTAAAATAAAATATTTTTGAGAAATTAATGTTTATCATGATAAAGAGGTGATAAAGTGGGGAAGACTTCTGCAGTGATATAAGTCCTATGTTATTTTATGGGGCCAATGCACTAAGATTTCTCCAACTTTGTAGATCTCAGTGCATAGGCTCTATAGAAAAACATAGCAACTGGGGAATTGATATCACTAGAGAAGTCATCTCTATGTTATCACCTCTTTATCATGCCTTAGTGTGTAACTTCCATAGTGACGTCAGTCCGTATGTTATTCCATGGAGCTTATGCACTAAGATCTCTCATGGTGAAAAGATGTTAGCACATGTGCTCTGTAGAGTAACATAAGAACTGGACAATGTATCATGACTGCTATATATTGTTGCGAAACATGCAGGCAGGCTGGAATTTTTGTCTAGGGCATAAGGAATTGTTAAAATAAATACATATATGCATAACTGTTTTTTGTTCTCATAACCAGAAAAAGAAAAACCAACATATTGTTCAAAACAACTTCTGTAAATAAACATTTTAAACTCACCATTCAAATTTTTTCACTGTCTTTATATTAGAAAAGAGGCATCCTAAGGTGCCATTCAGTGAAAAGCACTTCAGTAGTGAATAACCGCTGCTGGACATATGTAAATAAAGTCACAGTGGACAGCTTTCTGTTATCACCACGAGATTTAGAATATGACTGGTTGAAAACTTGAGAATAAAGATACGGGGGCCTTATGTATAAACACAGAATGGAGCAAATCTGAGACACACCAGCTGCACCATTCCTATGTTATTCTATAGAGCCTATGCACTAAGATCTCCAAAGTTCTAGAAATCTTAGTGAATAGGCTCCATAGAATAACATAGGAACTGCAGAAGTGATATCACTGGAGAAGTTATCACCTCTTTGTCACACCTTAGTGAATCTCCCCCATTGTGTTTTAGTATAATTTTTTTTTTCTACAATAATTTTATTTATTATATTTGAAAAATGAAATTGTGTGGAAAAAAAGGAGGAAGAGGCAAAGGGTTTGCCAACCTGTAAAAATGGCATTGCTGCCACCTTCCTAACTCTGCTGCCCAAGATGGATGCCTAGTAGTACATGCACTGCCCGTGAAAAAAGGTGACTCCACCCCATTGTGAACTATTTGCAAATGTCTCTAGCATCCAAGGAGTTAAAATATAATGCTGTGTATTGAAGAACAGAACCAATAAAAAGTGATAATTCCACAACACCGGACACAGTGGATGGCCTTATGATCAAAACAAAAGAGGAGTAATTCTGGAACAAGCCAATTACACCATAGGGAAGGAATAAAAAAATCCTATTGATGTAAATGGGACCCTTAATCCCCTGAATCCTAGAGTTTCCAACTAATTGCTACAAGATGTGTTGGAGACTTCTCTAGATTTAAAAGGATTAAGGGCTAGATTTAAAGGAGTCCATTAGTGGAAAAAACCTGTCAGCAGTTTTTCAAGCACAGTAAGAAATGTGCTATGAAGAACTGCCGGCAGAAAAAGAAGCATTCCGGCTGCTAAAGTTAGCGGACATTTGAGCCCATGGTAACATACTACAAACTATCTAAACTGCAATTCAAAGGACTGCGTCAGGTGGTAAGATGCATGAAGAAATCCACTTTTTCGTGGGAAATTCTGCACCCAGGTTTTTCTGGGCACAGAGTCCCTTAAGGGGATAGTAATACTTCAAATGTAAAAAAAAATATGTTGTAGGGTTTATCCCCCTGAGTAAAATAAGAGTACACCCACTCCTGAAAGGTGTTTCATTCAAAAGTTATTAATTTTCAAAATTGAATTTTTTAGGTGCAATATCACAGTGGCCTGAAATTGTACAGTGGCGCTGTTGCTACACCATCCTATGGAGATTTATGGTCCCGGGACCAGAGCTGTCCATATGATCGTGCAGCAACAGCACCACTGTACAATTTCAGGCCATTGTGATATTGCATCTAAAAATTCAACTTTGAAAATTAATACTCTTAATAATTAGTACTCTTGTTTTACTCAGGGGGATAAACCCTACAACATATTTTTTTTTACATTTTAAGTATTACTGTCCCTTTAAAGAAACCTTTAACCACCAACGCATTAATTGAATGTGTAAAAAAAAGAAAAAAAATCCCCATATCAATACATCCAAAGCAATCCCAAAATGTGTCCAATGATATTAGAATTAACCCTATGAGTGTCAGTGGGGTATAATTAGCACCCTGTTCAGCCACTGTCCATCTTCTTATTCTCTCTTCTTTCCTCTCCATCTTCTTCTGGTCCGTCTTCTTTCTTCTCTCTTCCCTTAATGTACCTGTAAAACAAAAAGAGATATAAAGAAATATTCCATACAAAGAACCCGTGCATCTATATATAATTTAACCCCTTGAGTGCCAGAGGGGTACGCAACACATTGCAGAGCAATGCGTTGCGTAACTCTCTGGGACTCAAAGGGTTAAAAGATGCTTAGATGTGCAAGTCAATATTTTTGAAAATACCCAAAGTCAAAAACCTTTGTCTCCATTATCGTACTGTAATGTGTGAAATCGAAAAATGGCGAAAAAGTTTTAAATAAAAATATTGTCCCTTTTTTAATTTCTCTGCCGCTATCTGTGGTGGTGGTGATAGCAGCGGAGAAAGTAAGAAGGAGCACACCCCCACTTCCCCTTTGTACCTAACTGATGGGCTGATGCCTTTATATATGGGCAGTCTCTCTGCTTATACACCTCATAGCCAATCAGCTTCAAGCAGTTCCTCCAGTCCCCTGCTTGAAGCTGATTGGATGGGAGATGCGTAAGCTCCTTCTTACTTTCTCCACGGTCGCCAGAGCGGCCGCAGGTAGCGACAGAGAAATAAAAAAGGGACAGTTTTTTTATTTACATTTTCTCGCGATTTTTCGATTTCCTGCACACATTACAGGATGATAATGGGGACAAAGGTTTACGACTTTGGCCATCTTCTAAAATATTAATGCTCACATCTTAGCATTGTTTAATCCTTTGAGTCCCAGAGAGGTACACAATGCATTGCTCTGCAATCAAGGGGTTAAACTATACATAGATGTTAGGGCTCTTTGTATGGAATATTTATTTCTCTCTTTGTTTTTAAGGTATATGAACAGAAGATGGAAGAAAGAAGACAGACCAGAGGAAGTAAGAAGATGGAGAAGAAGTAAGAAAGGAGGAAGAAGAAAGAAGATAAGAGAAAAAGAAGGAAGATAGTAGGAGACGGACAGTGGATGACAGGTAAGTGTAACACAGATGAGCTATCAGCCAGTACTTGAAAGTATCTCAGGGATTGATCCTTAGTTTTTTTACTTTGATGTTCTCATTATTGCCACAATTTAGCAGGGTTTTGGGAACTTAACACGCAAAACGAACATTTGGCCACAGTTCTTTTCTGTGGCCTAACGTCCATTGTGCTTTCAGCTGGTAGGGCAATTCAGTCTGCCCTACTGGCTGTTTTAATGTACTTCTTTAAATCAAGCCCTAAATGTCCCATTTAAAACATTGGGAAGTTTGGAGACCAGTTGTGCAGTTAGTTTGCTCCAGAATTGCTCTTCTTTTCTTTTGTGGGTAAGGATCTCAGAGTAGCTGACCAAAGGAATAAATATGACTCAGTAGGAAATGTAACATCTGGCTTCTGGGACATTTGGTCCTTATTCCCACATGAACTAAGATGATTCACAGAACATGGTGCTTCTGTGCTCAGAACTCAGTTTTTCCATTGTGCTCTAAATTGTAAACAGTAGCAAAAGTTTCCTATAATACTCTGCCTCAATAAAACACTACTGCTTCCATAGACACTATTACTGATTTTGATGTCTGTTATTATATTTCAGTAAGGGCTTGTTCACACGGATAACATAAACACTGTTCATAAAATACATGTTATCTTTATCATGCTGTCGTAAAGGGCTGCAGGGCCAGATTTACATTTCAGGCACTACTAGGCATAGACAACCATGGTGCCCTTACTTGTACCCATGGCCACACCTGCACTCCTTAAATTACTCCACTCTAAGTCCCACCCAATGTTGCCTGGAATGTAAAATAAAGTATAACGTAGAATGACAAAAAACTCTTGACCACTTGATTACTAGTGAGATATCCAGTACATTGCTTCATAATGAGTTAGCGACCTCTCTGGCATCAAACCGGTTAGCTAATAACCATAACTGGGAACTTCTTCCTATGGAGCTCTCAGAGAGCGCTTATGGGTTGAGGCCAGGATTAAGTTAATGACGTGATTTGCATCATAAAGTGGGAGAGACATAATACAGTGGGGAGGCTTAAATGGGATTAGGCTAGGTAGTGGGCAGGAAAGTGTACGGAACCTGTTGGAAAGGAAGAGAAGTAGGCAGAATATCTCAGGAAACTCACCACAGCCAGAGAATAAGTCTCTGTCCCTGGAGACCTGGTAATTAACACTAAATCCCAGAGTCATCGAGGCAGATCCAGAGAGTTCCCAGTTAAAGTGATTGTAATGTCTAAAAACAACTATATCGCTAAGTCTTCTGTAGATTATAAGAAACACATTGTGCTATTTAAAAACATTTACTTTTGTGTCGTTCTAAAAATATGAAATGTATAAGGATCCCCCGCCCTCCCCTTCTGGCAGCCTCCCACTGAATGGCTAGTTGTGTCGTGCGACCTGATGGATGAAGCAAGGGACAAACTTCAGTAAGTAAGTATAAGGAAAATCCTGCCCCCCTTGACGAAGCAGGGCAGGATACTCCTTTGCATACTGAAGTTTGTCCCTCGCCGCATCCGTCCGGACCAGAGAGAGCTGCTTAGTGATGTAGCTTGAGGTGGGGCAGGTGATCCTTATACATTTCATATCTTTAGAACTAAGCAAAAGTAAGTTTTAAATAGTGTAATGTGCTTCTTATAATCTAACGAAAACTTGGCGATATAGTTATTTTTAGACATTACATTCCCTTTAAACTAAACTGGCCACCCTAAACCAGGGGTATTGGCATTTCTCTGGACACATCCACAGCTCAGAATGGGAATGCTGCCAGCAAAGATGAGGTGGCCCTGGAAACTTGGCGCTTTAGGTGACTGCCTAATTTACATATTTGGAAATTCAGCACTGAGGGACTGTACACATGGTTGGCTATAGCTGCACTTATTGTCCTTGAACTCAACAGGCAGCAACTTTCCAGTGATTGCTGATGATTGCAGAGAAGTATGAAGTGTTTGTTTGGTGACCTAAGGGGCTGCCATTCAGATAGGCAAACAGGTGAAAAGTGTTTGGGTAAAAGGCTCGAAAATCATATGGCCAAGTTTGATAACAATGTAAAACTATCCCTCAACGTAGAAACCATGTGCTGTTGGTGTCAATGTGCCCCTTCTTTGTCCGCAGCCTCAGCCTGCTAACATGTTTTTTCATCTCATATTGTTGTAGGCCTCAGTCTGCTAACATGTTTTTCAAGGATTATCTTAACTTAGGACTAAACACATTACATTTCTTGTATGAGAATAACCACCTGCCCCATCACCTTTACCAACCTCAAATGGAGGTTCCTACCAGCCTGCTAAAAATGTTCTCGATGCTGCCATAGGTCTGAGCCTACTAATGGCTTATGTTGCTCTAGAACTCAGTCTGACTAAAGTCTTTTACTTTCAACTGAGGATATATCCACTTCAGCAGCACGAAGCAACAGTAGTATTGCAGAGGAAATTCTCACTGCCATAGAAAGAAAATGCAGAAATTGGAGGGAATTTCCTTGGCAGCAACAGAAATGCAAAAAATATATGTATTTTCTATACACAGGAGTTTCCACAGAATAAGGAGCATATTGTGTTTTTTCTCAAAAAGTCTCATGAAACAAACCCTGAGTTTTCTCCCACCCCTACCTAGCAATCTGTAATATTTGGACAGGTGCATATATCCGTTTTGTTGGACCTCCAATTGTTAGTGGATACAACACCTTTCATCCTTTGGCTGGTTGGGGATAAGGGAAGCTGTAGTTCCTAACAGACGGATGCCTAACAACTGACTACCTTTTGCATAAAGTTGTGTTGTATATATAAAACAGTTATTACAGAGATCAGATGCTGGTTCTGATTTAAGTTAGAATCTGGGAACCAGTATACTCTGTAAGTATTCATAATTTTCTTAATATCTTCATACTTATGTTGATTGGAATGAAGTGTTTATCACATTGTCACACATTTGTCTTGCACATGACTATGCTAATGAGTAGGCTCATTGCAATACATACATTGACCTTTTGTGATACAGAAGGATGTGCAATACATTGCACCCTGCCATGTAGTATTAAACCCTTGAGGAACAGAGGGATGTGCACTGCATTGCTTCACAATGGGTTGCACACTCCCCTTCTCCTCAAGCAGTTAATAAACTGCTGTGAATTGAAAAACAAAATGGAAAGCAACAGTAGGACATTTCACCAAGTAGAGACTTGGGAAATTTCCCTCTTATAGTGAAAAGGTAACTAAAGCAAGAAGTACAGTTTTAGCGATAGAGTAATACCAAAATGCCATGATGATGGATTCCATGTAAATTATAGACCAAAAACCTGAAAAGCATACATGAACACTAGAGCTTACATGTGCAGGTGAGGCTAAGGAAGGAATGCATGGCCTCTGTGGCTCAGTTGTTCCTAAAAGAATATAGAGTGGACATGAGCAAAGCTGCATTTATGTTCCCTCATCACTACTGTGCTTCTGAATGCATATACAGTGCTACCAGATTCCTTTGATCACCACTCTGAACTGGATGAATGGGTGCAGATAGGTGTATAATACATACCTCAATTATTGCATTACATGCACATATGCATGCCTTAATAGCCTCAGTGGCACCCAGGGGTGCGAGTGTGATCAACACTTAGTTTGGAATACTGGAACCACTTTAGTCCCTGTTATGTCCTATTACCATACCTGCTAATATCCTTGATCCCCAGCCCCTGCAATACTAAGAAACGCTGATGTGGAAGTGTACAAATTACACAGTTTGCTACGTTATCTCATGGAGACTTAACTGGCTTTGGAGAATTACTGAGTAGAGTACACTGTGTGCTTAATTATTAGGCAAGTTGTATTTTTGAGGATTCATTTTATTATTGAACAACTACAGTGCTCTCCGTCAATCCAAAATGTTAAGAAACCTTAAACCTGAATATTTAAGAAAGTAAAAGTGAGGTTTTGACTTTCTTAGGAGAATATCTATGTGTGCACAATTATTGGTCAACTAAAAGTGTGCAGAATTATTATGCAACTAAATGAAAAATGATAATTTTACCACTTTACGTGTTTATTTTCATCTATTAAAGTGAGAATTCTAAACAAACAACTCAAAATTTACAAATAAACATTTGTGACATTTCCAAACAAAAAATCAGTAACCAATATAGCAACCCTTCTTTTCAATAACAGTCATAAGCCTTCCATTCATGGAGTCTGTCAGTTTCTTGATCTGTTGATGATCAACTTTTTATGCAGCAGGAACCACAGCCTCTCAGACACTGTTCAGAGAGGTGTACTTTTTTCCTTCCGTAAATCTGCCATTTAAGAAGGGCCCACACGTTCTCAATAGGGTGTAGGTCAGGTGAGGAAGGGGGCCATGTCATTATTTTATCACCTTTAAAGCATTTACTGGCTAGCCCGCAGTGGAGTTCTTTGATGCATGCAATGGGGCATTGTCCTGCATAAAAATCATGGTCTTCTTGAAAGATGCAGACTTTTCCTGTACCACTGTTTGAAGAAAGTGTCTTCTAAAAACTGGCAGTAGGTTTGGGAGTTGCGCTTGAGTCAATCTTCAACCCGAAAAGGTTCAACTAGCTCATCTTTGATAATACCAGCCCATACCAGTACCCTTTCTCCACCTTGCTGGCATCTGAGTCGAAGTGGAGCTCTGTGCCCGTTATTGACCCAGCCACGGGCCCATCCATCTGGGCCATCAAGAGTTACTCTCATCTCATCAGTCCATAAAACCTTTGAAAAATCTGTCTTCAGATATTTCTTGGCCCAGTCTTGATGTTTCAACTTATGTGTCTTGTTCATTGGTGGTCGGGTTTCAGTCCTCCTTACCGTGGCCATGTCTCTGAGCACTGAATACCTAGTACTTCTGGACATTCCAGGTAGGATGCAGTTCTGGAATATGACATGTTTGATTCTTCTCAAATCTCTGGCAGTTAATTTGCATCTTTTTTTCTCACAACGTTTCTTGCGACCCTGTTGACTATTTGCAACAAAACGTTTGATGGTTCTGTGATCACGCCCCAATATCTTAGCAATTTCAAGAGTGCTTCATCCCTCTGAAAGACTTTTTACAATTTTTGATTTTTCAGAGTCAGTTATGTCTCTTTTTCTGCCCATTTTGCCTGAGGAAATGAAGCTGCCTAATAATTATGCACACCTTGACATAGGGTATTCATCTCTTTAGGCCACACCCTCTCTCATTACACAAATACACTTCACCTGATATTAGGCTGACCATACCTCACCTTTAAAAAGGGACACATAGGAAATAGGCATATTTCAGGAGTGCACCAAAAATCAAAGCAACCCTGTAGTATGCATTTTTCATGTGTGTCCCTTTTTAAAGGTGAGGTATGGTCAGCCTACCTGATATGTTTAAATCCAATAAGCATTCAAGTTTATACAGCTTGGTGTTGGAAAATATGAATAAAAATGATGATATGGTCAAAATACTCACTTGCCTAATAATTGTGCGCACAGTGTATGTGGGTTTTGCCCCTAAAGTGGGATAAACTCAGAAAGTGTGATGTACATGGAAGAATGTGAGTGGGGTTTCTGGGGGACACCCCAAACCAAAGAAATAATCTGTGTACATGGAGACCTAGTAATTAACACTGAAAATCATACTTGCAAGGACAGAGCTGGAGTTTTCCCAGATATACACTTTACATATTGATTCATATGCATATCAATTTAATACTGCAGCCTCAACAGTGTATATGACCCTATGCCAGTCATGGCAAGGTTCTCTCAGTTTGGTTTCACACAAATGGAAGTGCATTTCCTTTATACGTTTTATTTTATTAGTAATACCTTTATTTTTATATAGTGCTACTAATTATAAGCTTAGACACTAGGCATTTCAGACACCATTAGGCAGAGCTGCTAAGGATAAGCGTAGTAAACCAAACCATAAAGATCAAACAAAAATTCCCAATATCCTCATTTATATGAATTAGACTATATTAACACCTTCAATGCTAAATAGTTCATAGCTTTGGGAATTGGAATTTTTATTTGTCCCTCACAATGCAGTTGGTTTGCCCTGCAGTGACTCCAGATATCCTTATTATATCAGCATTATTGAGTTCCTGTCCCCATTAAACTAATAATCTAATTTGTATGCCTGAGGGTCTAAGAAAGAAAATTCCGTGCTTAAGGTCAAGATGATCTGACACTGGAATCGAACAAGGCTTCCCTGCTTCAGTCAATATCTGTGTCACACCTGACTATTATTTTCAATGTATACCCCAGAGGTGTACAACCTATTGACCTTTCACTGTTGGTGGTCTTAAACTATAGGCTTGCTGAGGGAG
Source organism: Rhinophrynus dorsalis (assembly GCA_037306005.1). Classification (NCBI taxonomy): domain Eukaryota; kingdom Metazoa; phylum Chordata; class Amphibia; order Anura; family Rhinophrynidae; genus Rhinophrynus; species Rhinophrynus dorsalis. The sequence continues at coordinate 226,732,162 of CM074722.1, forward strand.
ATGGGCAATTTAGTCCAACCACAGCTGCAGAGGTACAGGTCATCTACCCCCTAAATTACTGAGCTGTTTGTGCTGAAACCACTTTGAATGTTTAGTTTTCTTGTGTAACATAAGACTTCACAAATACATGTTCTTTCCTATGTGTTTATTTTGTCTATATACATTTGTATACCAATTGTTTATTTATCTGTGTCTGACACTTCAATTCAATTGTTCTCAATGCTCGACTTAAACAGCTGGTGTCCAGCTGTCTATATCTGTGTCACATGAGTAAATTAATATATTATGCCAATATTACAGCATGACACTATGCCACAATCCAGACAGAGTATTCTATTTTTGCTTAACCCTAGTCAAAACCTCTCAATGGCTGCTGTATTTGTTGTGTTCATCTGTGCTTGCTGCCTACTAATTAACTCATGGTAGCAATCTGGAGTATGTCAGTAGGAACTTTTAATAGCTAGATAGAACATCAAAGACTGTGTGCATAATTAAAGGAAAGGTTTTATGAGTGTCCCTACTCCAGAGTTTGTCCTACTTGGTCAAACAGTTTGGGTTCTATTTATCTAAGAAAGGGAAATAATCAAGCAAATATACTTATTTGGGGATTTATTGGTTGTAAATTGACATTTTAAAAATACATTATTTCAGTACTCCACAATTTGGCTGTTATAGTCAGTGGAGCAATGATATGCATAAACATGTTCTATGTGCAGGTATTTATTTATGCAGAGTATAGTGGGACTTTCCACACCATATGTACATTTGTAATTTCTTAGTATATTCCCCTACCTTACACAAAGTAAGGGAAGTACACTCGATTATTGATAAATATATCAGTGATTGTATTCAAGGCAATTGTCAAGTACTGGTTTAGGTGTCTAGAGCCCCATGCCTCATGCTGAAAAATATGGGTCTTTTTGTTAGCTTGGCGCATGTAATGATACTCATTTTCATATTAGTATTGGTGCCATTGAATTTCACAATGCAATAATAATGCATTAGGATGGCCAAAGTCCTGGGTATTTTGGGAATTGCATGTAACCAGATGTTGTGCTTTCTCCACTGCTTAATAGAGTCAAGTGGGACAGCTCTTGGGCAAATGAAATGCCTTATAGTTATTCAAGGTAACTTTGGTCTTCTAGGCAGTTGGAGTACTCTAATGTATGTGAACTGGGTGCATTCATATGACAGTTTTCTTCCTTATGGGGCAGGACTTATGCAGGGTGGGAAGATAACTATCGGGACATGGGAGGGAGTGGGAGGTGTTGCTTGGGAAATACAAGGAAATAAATAGGTGGTGCAGATGAAAAGTGGACTGAGTTACTGCAGAACTCTCTTATGCTAGAGAAGCTCAGTGCCTAGAAACCCAATACTTAAAAGAACATTAACACTTACAAATGATCTACAGATACACTCTTAAATACCTTGTACTCTGTGCAAACATGTTATATTTGTTTTCTGAGGCCTAAAAGCTAGTTTTATATATGCTGTCTGTGGGCTCCCATTCCAGCTGTTTTCAGTTCCAATCTTGATAGGTGTCTCAGAAGTGATAATGTTTTATTGTCTGTTATTTGATATGGGATATCAGCAGTTCTAAACTGAAGAGAGGTGCAAACTAATCTCATTAAACTTGTCAACACAGACATCCAAATTGCGTGTATATAAGATAGTGTATACGTGAATTTAAAATGCAAATTTAGGATTTGATTTTAGGGATTTACAATAACATAACTACATTTACAGATGCTAGCTGGAAGTGCTTGATATTTAAAATCATAATTTTTTATTGTCCTTTAAATGTCTGTTACTCCATGCTGGCATAGGTAACAAATCTCCACTTGTTTTCTGAGGCCTTTAAAGGCATAGTAATACTTTGTTTTAAAAATCTCTAAAATTGTAGATATTAATAATAGAATTAGAATAAGCTACTTCCCATGTCTCAAAACTTAATAGTTTTTGTGTTCGTAGCATTTAAACTTTCCCCTCCCTCCCCTTTCTCTATCGTTCAATACAGATTACTGGTAACTTTGGGTAGACGATCTGCCTCTTTAAGTAGGCAGGAACAATTCTAGAAGTGAATGCAGGGGGTGGAGTCTACATTCCCTCCTTGGCTGCAGCTAGCCAATCAGCTCCAGTAAGATTTGTTCCTTGGTGAAGATACAGGCAAGAGAACAGTTCTGCTATAGTTTTAGCTATTTTTTATTTTTCTGTTAGAAATGGGATACCACCATTAGGCAGATTACCATAACTGACAATGTCCTTAGATGCTTCATTGGAACGGCCTACAAAGTGTGCTTTCAAACCAGGCACACTATGTAGACCGTTCCAATTAAGTATTTCTTCATAAATGTCATGATTTCAGCTCTGCTGAAGAGCCTCGTCTGGTCAGATGACCAGATTCTGCAGCTGTCAGCTAGAGCGCTGACGTATGTGAAAGGGGAGGGAGGGGGAAGTTAAAATGCTACGAACACAAAAACTATTACGTTTTGAGACATGGGACGTAGCTTATGCTAATTCTATTATTAATATCTACAATTTTAGAGATTTTTATAACAAAGTATTACTATCCCTTTAATATACTGTTACATATGCTCTGTATGGGCTCCCAATATCACAGCTATCTGGATAAGTGTCTTAGTAGTGACAGTGTTTAGTCTCTGCAAATAAGCTGAGCTAATATGCCAGCCTTTCTGAATAGAAAAATAGTAGGTACTAATCTCAATAGATTAACATCTGTACAAACACAATTAACCAAACTGTCTCTATACAGCAAAGTTTACACATGTCGTAAAATGCTAATTTAGAGCTCCAATAGAAAATAATTATTTTACAGATGTTGGCTGTTACATGATATGTCAAATTCTAAAACCCAGCTTCATGTTTAGTTGTTACTGTTCCTTTAATAGTTTTATGGATTTTAGCTGGCTGTATGCCAATTTACTGTACATTGTTCATCAGTTAAACCCTGGAGCTGTCATAATACCATACAGTGCAATTTAGGTTCTGTGACATAAAGTGATCAAGCATCACCGATGGCAGAAGCCTTGTGTTAAAACAGTTCATTTGCCAAAATTTTGTGTGCAAATATATAATCTGTGCGTTTTCACAATGAGAATTAACTAGTTAAACTGGACCTGTACCTTGATACAGGTTTGCATGATTGAAAACTTCATCAAACTGTCTATTTGTCATCATGTTAGCAAAAAAAAAAACAGCAAATGTACAGTTAAAGAGATATTTGGTACCATATGCTAACGTACGCTAATTGCAGTACCTTGCAGTACCAGTGATGTTTCATATGCTAATTAAGCTTTTCAATGATGCTTTATATGTCAGTTAAGGTTTTCAGTGATGTTTCATATGCTAAAGATGCTCCTTGCTGTGCCAGGAGACTTTCACCTTTCACAGAAATAAAAGTGTGACTATATCTGACATTTTACATCTGCTGGACTTTTGGTTATTATGACACACAGGCAATTTTGAATGAATTTTCAAAAAAAGAAAGAAAATTGCTTTGCAATGCGTTGTGTACCCCTCTGGCACTCAGAGGGTTAACATCACCCGGACTTTGGCCTGTGTACACGGGCTTTTGCACTAGTAATATATAAATTGCAAATAACATGGGATGTACAGATTTGCACTTTACTATAACCAGTCATATGGGGGGTATCCATGTCCATCATTCATTTGGGGAACATGGGAAATAAGTCATTCCATTGCATTCTGGGAGCATCCCTTATCAATAGCGCCTCAGTGATTGCTATGTCTAAACAATCTGCATATTGATATTTATACCTGCTGTAAAATCTCACGTAAAATACTCACAATTTTGACCTGTTGTACCTTATGTGAAGTGGGGGGGGGTGCGTATTATACTTGAAAGAAAAATATTTATATATACATACACATGTCTGCTCCCCTTCTCCCTCCCTTCACCTCAATATATTCTTCCCCCTTCCTCTACTCACCCCCTCTGGAGGCATCTGGGCCATCTATGTAGCAAGTGGCATGCTTGCATTTTCCTCCCCCTTCCCACATCCCATTGTGAGGACCTGTGCTAATTGAAGATACTGGTAGTGGTCTGCAAGGACCTGAAGGTCCTCTCCAGGCACTACTGTAGTTTCAGTGCTCAGAGGTCTAGGCATTGGATCTACACTAGTGCCCTGGAAGACTCTGCAGGTTCTGAAAGGGGACTACCAATTTTGAATTAACACAGATTCTCACGGGGGGATGCAGGAAGCAGGCGGCAAATACAAGTATGCTACACACTGTGTAGATGTCGCAGATGCCTCTGGAGGGGTTGAGTAGAGAGAGGGGAAGGTGGGAGAATATATTGAGGTGAAGGGAAGTAAACAGACAAACTGATTTTTTTTGGTGGGTAGAAGGAGGGGAAAAAAAGGGGTGCATATCATACATAGGCACTTTTATTTTCGCCTAAGATGGTGGGTATGATTTGCACCTGTGTATTATACACAGGTTCATATTATATCTGAGATTTTACGGTAGTTAAAGATTGACAATGATCTATTACTGAACCATGTAAATTAATTTTGTAAAATAAATCCAGAGGTGCATTTACAGATCTAATTGTCAGAATGGAATTTTCTTGCATTAAACTAAATTATGTAATTAAGGTAAATGCAGTTTTAATAAATGTTCCACTCAAAGTGGATTATTTCTGTTTATTTGGGTGGTGGGATCATGGAAGAAATGTTGGCCATTTTATTAATTTTCTGTTACATAGGAAATGAGATGTTACTTGACTGTGGTAGGGCTCGGTACCAGTAAACCTTTAGCTGCTGCGGAAAAGCAGATCTGTCTAACACTATTCTCTTTCTTAATTTCTCATCCCATGATTGTCTCTCCATGGTTCCCTCTTCCAAATATATGATTCATGCTGTTTATGTTTTTTCAGAAGCTGTTTAGTTAACGCCCAGGTGCTTAATGCTGTATGTTTCCTATTTGTTGTAGGTGGTGGGGAAGACAGAAAAAGACTGGCCAATGGTTTCTGGCACGTGATGCAGAAGGACGAATGAGAAACGTGACCTTTTAACATTTACAAAAGAAGGACATCTTGTCACTATGAAAAGAGATATCTTTATGTATTGTTGCCTTTGCAGTTACACTGGAATAAACTGGATTTCTATATGCCAGAACAGAGGCCAAAGAACCGTTTGATGCCCAGCACAATATGAGGGGGTATGGATTGTGATGGGACTGTTTTGGAGTGCAGACATTATATACTGTCCTAGGACCAGTTGGACTCAACCTCTCATGTTGTTCTGGGACCAGATGGATTCCAGGCCTCATGTTCCTGAGTTTGCTGGACTGTTTGCCTCTCTGGTTGGATTGTCAAACTCTTATAATCAGTATATTTTTCGTTTTGATATTTATGTTTTTGTGCACACAAGCCTCTGTGTGGTTAGTGCCATTTAACCCATGGTAAATAATGTATTGCATTCCCATCTTCAGCAGACTTGTTGGATTCTACTACTACTTCAAGCACTCCGTATTTTCCAGAATTGTTGGATTCCTGGCTCCTCCTCCTGCATCTGAGTTTGATTGGATCAGAACTCTCAGACTCTATTGCTCTGTGGCTGGTAGGATTCCTGGCAGAGTGATTTGGAAATGTATGGTACAAAATCACATTGCCAGGGATTTCCAATCAGTCACAGTCCAATCATCCTCTGCTGTTGGCTGCTGCTTAATAAAATCCCTGTGTATCTGTGTACGTGTGAACAAAGCTTTCCAGACATCTGGACTGCAAGTGCTAGAAAAGACTCTACTCTTTCATGCATTATGATTGAGTATATAAAAGAAAGACAGACATAGTAATGTGAATCAGATGGAGATGAATATGGAACACAAAAATTATTCTAAGGGCAATTTAGCACTCACACAGCAGTATTTAAAACCTGCAGTGGGGCAGGACTTAGCTGGCTCTGTGAACAGGTCTTTTGAGTTTTATGTTCACAGTGGCTAAGTTCCACCCCACTGGGAAACACTAATCCTTAACTGTGACGGCTGAATCCAACTTCTTAAATAAAATGTGGTAAGTAGAAGAACAAAATCGTACAGACTGCAGGACTTCATTCTCTACCATAAGGATGCACTTTATTGCAGGTGGTAGCTTTATCACTGATCTTATCTCCTAATTTCCCCATAGATTTCAATGGGATTCTGTGAGATAAAAGCAGTGACAACATTTATTACAGATGAGGCAGAGGCGATAAGAAGAACTAGGACAATTCTGGAGGAAAACTATTACAGCATAAGAGCCAAAGGGAAAAAAAACCCAAATACTCTTTGATTTAATGCTAGAGAGTTCAAGGGGTTAACAGCACCATTTAAACCAATGCGAATCTGTATTTGTCCCCCTGAGATTCAGATAGTTTGCCCCAGTTTTTCCTAGTGTATCAGCCCAGTATGGTTTGTTCATCTCAGCATTGTAACCTTTCTCAGTCCTGGACATTGTTAAAATGTAAAACCACATGAATGACCATATCGCCTATTACAGAAGAGCTGTACTGGAATTCATATCATTCACTGGATTAAAGAAAATTTTTTATATGGATTTTTGTACACTTAAATGCAAAGTCATTATGTTACTCAGTTTGTGTGTGTGTGTGTGTGTGTGTGTGTATGTGACTGGTGTGTGTCACGTGTGTGACTGGTTTGAGTGTGTGTGTGTATGTGACTGGTGTGTGTCACGTGTGTGACTGGTTTGAGTGTGTGTGTGTATGTCAATGAATCAGTGATCTGCTGACTGGTAGGACAAGCAAAAACTGTTTCTATTGAGCTCTAGGACTCCCAAGGACACCTGCGGTTCCACAGTTAAGCACATTTTTTAGAACAGGGTTAGACAATCTGTTAACTACCATTCCCATCATCCCCAGCCTGGTGTTAGACAGTTGATCTGGTTATAAAAAAAAAACATGATTCTATCGTTTGAAACTTTTGCCAGATCACCTTTGTTGTTGTATACACAGGCCAGCCATAGCATAATCTTTTTAATGCAGTACAATTAAACATGTCTTAATACAGGAGGGTAAAAGTTTTATGTAAACTGGTAACAACACGAACTCAAAACTGCTCCACCCTAGCTTATGTGGTATGTGTCATGAAGATCAAAATGCTTCAGGCTGATTGTATTTGCTGGGCCATATGCACAAGTAAAATGGAGCAATTCTGTGGCAAACTCCCCAAATTCCTATTGATTTAATCCTTGATGGACCAGAGGGGTGTGTAACATATTGTGAAACAATTTTGTGTATACCCCTTTGATCCTTACAGAGTTCAGAGAGGTTTTATACCCATGAATGCTAGAGAGGTTGGATAACTCACTAGAATTCAAGGAGTTAAAAGGAAGTATGAGGGGTGTATCAAAGACATTATAAGTAAAATATTGACTTGTGTGGGTTATATTCCCAGCTCATGTACTCAGGTATGTTAGTTGCCAGTGTTGTTTAAAGGGATAGTAATGTTTCAAAATAAAAGCAGCTCCAATTAATCTTCATAGTATTTGGGCCATGGAGAGTGTTATTTCAATACTTTCCGAATTGTAGTTCAAGAGTAATTGAATGATAAAATATCCCCCTCTCGCCCCTTTTACTTACGTAACACTAATCAACTCAGAGCAGGAAGACTGTCCAGATGGATCACAGAGAGGGACAGTCTTCAGTGAGAATAAGGAAAAACCTGTCAAGGGGGGGCAAGGTTTTCCTTATGTTCACAGTAAGAAGATTGTCCCTTGCTGTGAGCTGTCTGGTCCCAGGGCCAAATTCAACATCTGAGGGGAGGCAGCTTACGGTAGGTAAAAAGGGTGAGAGGGGGATAATTTATCATTCAATTACTCTTGAACTACAACTCTGACAGTATTGAAATAATACTCTCCATGGTCCAAATACTTTTATTTTGAAGTATTACTATCCTTTTAAGTGACACAAGGTTATAGTTTGCGGGGAATATCTGAGACTGTCCCTGCTCTGGTAAAATGTAATAAAAAAACCGACTTTTATTAAAAATAACAAAATAAAAATAAAACATAGGATAAAATACAAAACAACAGTACTGCCTCAGCACATTTTGGTTCCTACATGGTCACTTTCCCAAGAAGTAACTGGGTTAAATGGGGGTAAAATGTAATTTAATCAGACTGTTTCTAAGCCTTCTATAGTGCAGTCCTTTTACCTCAGAATTGCTCCTCTTCTATCTTTGTGAATATATATTGATGTAGGGTGATCCTATCTTTGCTTATATGTTCCCAGTGTAAACAATTCATTTTGGCCTTAGGAAAGTCACTTTATCTCCCTCTGTCTCAGGTACCAAACATTTACAATGTAAGATCGACAGCACAGGGACTCACTGTGCCGGAAACAGTCTGTGTACAGGGCTAGGTGCAAATATGTAGCACTGTATAATAATAATCAGTAAGATCTGTTCAAATGAAGGATGGGTTACTAGTGGAGTGCCACAGGGATCAGGGCTTGTTCTATTCAGTATCTTCACTGGATATATTACTGGTGGTATTAAAGGTAAGGTGTGCCTTTTTGCAGATGATCCAAAAATCTGCAACAGGGTTTAGTCTCCATGAGGGTTAAAAATGCATGAGGATTTAGGAAAACTGGAGGAACGGATAAGTGTCTGGATCATAAGCTTAATGCTGAAAAGTGCAAGAAAATGCATTTAGGACACAGAAAAGCAGAAGTGGAATATAGGCTTAATGGTTTTGTGCTAACAAAAACATCAGAGAAAAGTGACTTGGAAGTTATTATTTCAGATGACTTGAAGATTGTCAAGCAATGATGTAAAGCAATGAGAAAAGCAAACCGGGTTCTTCGTTGCGTAGGAAGAGGAATTAATAGCACAGAAATGCCACTCTATAGAACACTGTTTAAGTCTTACCTGGAGTACTGTGTACAGAGTTCTGGGAACCACATCTCAAGAAGTATAAATTGGAGGCAGTTCAAAGAAGAGCCACCAAAATGGTGCAGGGACCTCATGAC